>OW679200.1:68601741-68877237 GCA_940337035.1 Agriotes lineatus | reverse complement strand
ATGATGTACCTGTAATAGGAATGTATAATTTCTTAGGATTAGTGATCTTCTCACCAAATGTCTACTATTCCTTGGTAAATAGTGTATTATATCGTGGTACCAATTGGACACCAACCCAACAATAATAATGAGCAACCACAAAAAAAACACGCTGCAATATTAACAATGCAACAGTGTGCAACTCAGCTGCATAGTAGAACTACATGCAACCTCCATTGCAAACTACTCAAGCAATAATATGTATTACAGACCTTATTCTTTCATCGTTGCTATTAATCCACATAATTACTAGATACTTGTGATGGGCATAACTGGACAATTTTCATAACCGAATTATTTGCGTTCGAATGATATTAATAACCGAATGATTATTTGAATAATCATTCGAATAAATTTTGGCTTTCGATTTCGCCGGTTTGCCGGTTACGCGGTTCAGCGTCATCTGCATCGGCATCGTAACTTGCAGATAGCAGAGGAACTCAGTTAATCGGTAATTATAATAATTGTACAAATGATTTTTATTTGATTTCTAAAGAGTTTGTGCAATAAGTAATTGCGGATATGAATGAAATATATCTGGATACACCTTTATTGTTTTCAATTGCTGGCGATTTATAATAATATAATAATTATTAATAATATATTGTTGTATTTGTATGAGTTTTACGACACGCTATTCTGTATTAGCTCGATTACTCCTACATTCTTCCGATCTATAACCAAAACATAATATGTACATTATGTGTTATGTTTTGGAAATTAAGAGGTATTTATTAAGAAGTGTAGAAAGAAAGAAATATGCGAGACTGCTTGCTAATCGCAATAAAAAACAGTAGTAAAACGTTTATGTTTATTGATCGGCCGGGTTAAAGGCGACAAAAATTGATTTATGTTCATATCATATGACGACGGATCGACCGCGAGCCTCAGCAGGCAAAGAAGCAAGGGAGAAAACTGTAGAGCGAGACGCCCAAATGGCGTTTTCAGTACAATCTGCCTTGCTTATGGTTATGAGTTATGAATGACGTATTATTTACAGAATTTCGATCACTCGCAGGTCGCTGAGATACGGCACGTAGTACGTATCAAGATGAGGTTATTTTTCATTCGAATAGTTTGAACGAAAACCGAGTTACATAGGTTATTTCAATAACCGGATAACCGGTTATTTTTCATTCGAATAAGCGCATCACTACTACATACAATACTTCAAAAATCATATCAGAGCTCGTGCACCGGAATGCAACCCGATATTCTTGTGTAACCATATTTAAAAGAATTTTGTACCCTGCAAATGTTTTTGTAAATAAACAATAAACACAGACTGTACAGACATTTATTAAATGCCTAAAATTGCTGTGGCAATATTGCTATAACGCAATATTTGTAGAATATCATGGAAATTATCATAAAAACGGATGTGGCACACTATAATAAGTTAATTACTTATGTAGCAGAACTAAGCCTATAACCAAGACATATTACAAATTTCACTGTTGAAGATTAACTGACCAGCAAAAATGGAGGAATATAAAACAAAACCAGTAGAAGAAATTATTGTTAATTAAATATTACAATAGACTAAGAATGAGTAGAGAACGAGCAACTTCCGTAATTGCATCGTGCCATTGCTGAGATAAAAGAACGTTTCGCCCACTTTCACAGGGGGCTTTATTAGGAGTGAAGAAAAAAAGCACGGTAACTCATCGTGTAAATAAACCACGCCAAAAGTGAAAGATGAAGGGAAAATTTACAGTCAAGAGTCATTACGGTTGAAGGAATAGGCGGGGGGCGGAGTTTAGGAATGAACACCTTCTACATGGAAGGAAGACGCTATTAGTAAATGTCAACGCTTTGCTGCTTTCTGCTATAGCGTTGCTGTTCGGCGATGGCTGATAATAATACTTAATAAGCCAGACCTGAGAGTACGCTGATATTCAAAGATACGAGTTTTTATTGAACGCCCTGTTTCACCAATGTAAACAGCATTACAGGAACAAGGAACAATGTAACACCTTTTGATGACATGGCGTTCAATTTATCATTGGGTAAAAGTTTTGAACACCGTTTTCATAATTTGTTAAAGAAAACCTTCCCCATGCGATGGGTGGCTTGGTGACAGGTGAAAAAGCCTGACGCACAACCGTACTAGAGATTTGTTTGAAGAATTACCCTTGAAATATGAAACAGGTGAAATAGAGGAAGCATTTTTCTTTCTTAGTAGGAGAGAGCGACATCAAAATTCAAGCAAACAATCAGGCTCAGCAATTCGACGAAATGTGATGAATTGCGAACATACGATGGGGATGTACCAGTGAACTTCCTGAGGATATTGATTAGGCATTTCGCTAATGAATAAGCTGGTTAATCTGTGGTACTGACATTGAGTCTGAGAAAGATGTTTTGTTTGTACATTTTGGGTAGACTTTAGAGCTTTTAAGCGTGAGAAATCAACCTCCGTGGGTATCAGTGGGAAAATATGAAAATTTTATAAGATTTTCAAGATGTGTATTATGGTCTGTTTTATCAAATACTTATAGATCCTTTTATTCCTGGTAAGTCTTAGGCCGGAAGTAGGACTATTTACTGTTTGTTCTTTATAATTTATTTCCTGATGCGTTATCATACCTTTCCTATGATAACAAAACATATTAACTTCGCCTCATGTTAAGCCTTTGGCTAGTTGTTCCGAATTATTGTCCGTGGGACGTTGACGTCCAGCAGTCTCCACCGTCTTATAGGTCTTCCCGATGGTCTAGCTCTTCTGGGTTTCCAATCCATGGCCACGCCTACTATTCGGTCTTTTCCCATTCTACTGATGTGTTCATTCGTCCCCATCTCATTACATCTTTCTTTTGCATATTTCTCGTATATTTGTGTTACGCACTCTTATCTTTTAATGTATTTTCCGCTATCATTCTTAGGGTTTTCATTTCTGTAGTACGTAGGAGTTTTTTTCTTTCGTTTGTGTCTACTCTTGCCGCGATGGCATATCTCATAACTGGCCTCACGCAAATTTTGTATATTCTTATTTTGCTTTGCATTTCTTGTTCTGATTCTTCCATATTATCTCTCTGAGACAGCCAGGTATTACTACTGCCTTTTCGTCCGTTGCAACACTTCTGGTCTTCAATTGGCATGGATTGATATTTTTCTTCCGTACGTTAACTTCGTAAAGTTTTCTACGCTTTTATCCTAGATAACGAGCTTACAACGTCGTGGTTCCTTGACACGACTAGGTATTTTGTCTTCGTTGTGTGATACTAGAGCCACCTCGTCAGCGTAGCATACCAGTTTTATTGCCGCTCTTCCCATTTGATACCTTTTTGCTACTGGTTTTAGCCTTCTCACAATTTATATTGAAAAGTATTGTTAATTCCTATCTATTTCAACTGTTACTAGTTCCATTTTTAACGGATTACACACATTTACGATGACTGCGGTTACAATGTTGTGATTATGAAATATATTGTAGATACGCCGAAACTCTGGTCTTGATAGTAGACTGTAGTTCATAAACGAATGAGGCTGTGTATGATTTGTAATTATATAAAATCTCCCTAATAAAGCCGTATCACTCAATTCTGCTTTAGTGCGTGCAAATGAATTATGTTCATAAGCGATGTAATCCAGGCGTGTGCAGTGCAGTAACCACTAATAATATTTTACAGGAATTTACGTGGACACTAGTTTATTTGAAGAGTAGCAGGTTATATTTTTTGTTTGTTAATGGGAATATATGAATGTAGCTTTTTTTCTTCAATATTTCATTTACTCTAGCAACAGTTTTACATATTACACTCACGAAATTGCTACGTAGAAGTAAAAGTTAAAATAAAAACTGCTTTTTACTCTTGGTTTCTGTATAATTGTACGGATCTTAATTAAACTTCCGAAGATGAAACCGTATTTCAGTATTAATTGTAACAAGGAAATGGTGACCGAAAGTGGATTGAAGCAGTAGTTTTGTTTTCCAAAGCACACGCTTTAAACTTCAGCCAGTATAATTTAATATCTTAATTGTAGTTTGGCCAGGGGTGTTTTTCTTGATTACAAATGGTCGAGAACTTCCGCTTTGGACAAGCATCCAACATAACTACGTAATATCGCAGGGTACTCTTAATTAAAATACCGGCCTTAATTGTCGCTCCCCTTGTACGGTTTCGTGCGACTCATAATTAAATATTACATAATTCCCGGCTAATAAATATTCCGGTTTCGAACGAACCAAAACCCCTTATGGGGGCAGCTCGGTATTAAATTAAACCAAAACTTAACTATTCCCTTGCAAAAACACCCGAATGCCGCCATCCGCCACAAAGGCTGTGCAGCTTTATGTTTCAACAAAGAGATTCAAACACTTGTGGAAAACTCCTGAAACAGCAGTGTATTTCTCGCAGAAAACCACAAATAGCTCTCTGCTGTGTGCTGTTGAACGCTTTATCTGTTTTGCTCTCCCCAAATTTCAACTTGACATCCCACTTTTTGTTCTCCCCACGCCCCAGACTGCGGGATTATTTGGGCCCCCATTGAGAGATATCCCCGCTCAGGATGTTGTTCACCAGCAGATACGAGTTGTAATGCGTATAAAACGCTCTGATAGCCGTAGCCACACGTCAGCACTTATCGTACTGTCGGTAGATAAATTAAGTTGAAATATGCCGCTTTTCCGTTTCGCTAGGTGGACTAGCACTACTGCAAATTATATTAGATATCAGGGATTAATATATAACATTTACTTCATCTGAGAAACCATAAACCCGGAACGTTTGCTCTTAATTATAGCAGATTTCTGTTGTGCTTATTGGAATACGTATGTACATTTTACAAGTAATAGTAAAATGCTCATCCTAGAGCATGATTGATTCAATCACATGATTTCGATTTACTGTACTTGCTTATTTTGTGTCGTCTCGTGCTACAACGATTTTTGATGTTGGGGTTTACGATGTCCTAGAATTTATAAGCAAATCGCGGCATTATCAAAAATAAGTTTGAAAATACTGCTTTTACGATCGTTTTCTGTACTAGACAAAGTGTATGTGTATATAAATTCTCAATCAAATCATTGAAGCAATATGTGCAAATGATTCAATAGCGATTGCTGCGTTAATAAAAATAATTAATCGTTCGCAAACGGATATTCGCAGATACTAATATAAATTTTTAGGTATATTTAAGACGAACTCGGGATTTAAGTAAGCAGTTTAACTCTAAACTATTAGTAATATAAATAGCACCGTGTTAGTTATATTCGAGATCCAAAACTCGGATTAATAGTTCAGATATAAATTATTATTACCAAAGATTCAATTAACAAATCGGGATTTGTTTAATTAAAAGCGCCTGGTACCGATTAGGCAAAGCTTCGAGCCCTTGTTGGAATGTGCATATATTCAAATGCAAGGCTTTTAACTAGATCACGTTGAATCGCAGTTTCCAATTTGGCGACGGGGCCTCATCGAATAAACCCAGTCATAAAAAAGGTAATCACACACCAGAATCACCAGATAATGTACCGGGTGGCCAATTAAGAAGGGCACTCGGCCCTATCTCGAAAAGTAATTGTCGTAAAGACTTGGGGTAAAAAAATTTATGACTAAAGCGGCCAAGAGAAAATGCTGGAAATTATTTTTAAGTTTCTAGAATGGCCGCCAGGGGGCGTAATCGCATTCTTGAATTTTAAATCCCGTTTTTTGAGAAATATTCTTATATTACAGATAGCTAAAATGGACACCGTTTTAAAGCTGAGATAAATTCGATTCTTTTTTGTTAAATGCTTTTTGCTCTATCTCTTAAGGTAAAGTGGTGGGGGATGTCCGAACATCTTCGGAAAGAAATGTCAATAACTTCAAAATGGCTGAACGGATTTTGTCAAACTTGGAGTCGTTGAAAAGGGATTTTCTTAGGCTATCAACGCTGCCTTGAGCGGATTGATTTAGATTGTTTGTGTCGCCGCTAGAGGGCGTTTTGCGACAACACTACAAATGAAATGGATTTTCTCAAAAAAATTAAATGCATCGATATCACTTTTATTGCAACAGAAGATAGCCAAATAAGGGTCTAACACGCTAGTGGAAACCGCATTTCGATATTTCTTTCCTAACCTAAAATATCAGTAGAAGAAATTAAAACTCGAAATAATGTCGCATCTTTGGGAATATTTTCAGTATACCTGCCATTATTAAATTCTAATTATCGTTCTTTTAGCAAAATATATATAAATTTACAGTTAAAATACGAACATTATATTTAAAATGTCAATAATAATTAATACTCATTCAATATGATTGAATATTGCCTTTCTGTCCACACGAAAAACTTTGACAGTTGATTGGCGCCTATCAGGATACTCCATCGCATAGATTCTAACAGAAACAGTTGCGTTTTCATTGTTTTGAAAATAAACACGAAACATATCAAACACTTCTACAGGTGGAAAAGGCATTTTTTACAAATAAGGCCACCAAAATGCACTATAAATAGCTGCAATCTTAATATGATTGGCACTTAAACACCACCATTATAATTTTTGCTATTTTGTTTTCCGAAGCACACTTGCATTTTAAAAATTTCGAATTTTGTGTGGACAGAAGGGCAATATTCAATCATAGTGAATGAGTATTAATTATTATTGACATTTTAAATATAATGTTGGTACTTTAACAGTAAATTTATATACCTATATTTTGCCAAAAGAACGATAATTAGGTTTTAATAATGGCAGGTATACTGAAAATATTCCCAAAGATGCGACATTATTTCGAGTTTTAATTTCTTTTACTGATATTTTAGGTTAGGAAACAAATATCGAAATGCGGTTTTCACTAGCGTGTTAGACCCTTATTTGGCTATCTTCTGTTGCAATAAAAGTGATATCGTTGCATTTAATTTTTTTGAGAAAATCAATTTTATTTGTAGTGTTGTCGCAAAACGCCCTCTAGCGGCGACACAAGCAATCTAAATCAATCCGCTCAAAGCGACGTTGATAGCCTAAGAAAAGCCCTTTTCAACGACTCCAAGTTTGACAAAATCCGTTCAGCCATTTTGAAGTTATTGACATTTCTTTCCGAAAATGTTCGGTCACCCCCACCACTTTCCCTTAAGAGATAGAGCAAAAAGCATTTAACAAAAAAGAATCGAATTTATCTCAGCTTTAAAACGGTGTCCATTTTAGCTATCTGTAATATAAGAATATTTCTCAAAAAACGAGATTTAAAATTCAAGAATGCGATTACGCCCTCTGGCGGCCATTCTAGAAACTTAAAAATAATTTCCAGCATTTTCTCTTGGCCGCTTTAGTCATAAATTTTTTTACCCCAAGTCTTTACGACAATTACTTTTCGAGATACGGCCGAGTGCCCTTCTTAATTGGCCACCCGGTACATATCATTGAGATTATCCCTTTACTTTTTTTGACAAATAGTGAACACAGTATAAATTTGGAAAATAAATAAGTTGAACGGTGCCAGTGACAACCAGTTTCGCTAAATGAGGAAAAAATTAAATTTATAAACAACATGAGGCAAATTAAATTTATAAACAACATGAGGCAAATTACTAGTTACCTCCACCAAAACATAATTCGCCAATTAACGCAATTGCATTCGAAGCGAGAAACGCGAGAGCAAAAGACTTCGGTTTTGCACACATGAGCAGATAGAATGTTTAACCTATTACATAAATAAAATAATTAATATATAAATGTACATGAAACAAACAGCAAATGTTACAGTCATCTAAACTTCTAAACTATTAATACACATAGTATAGTCTATTGACACTGGAGTCAGATTTTCGTTTAATTTTGTTTGGATATCAGTTCTAGTAATGTTAAAAAGAACTAGAATTAATAATACAAGTGATTCTCCTTATTCATAAAATACATGCCTGTCGTGGATTATGGATAACTGATCAGTTTTCACTTGTCTACCAGTTTTTTTAATTGTTAGTCGAAGAAGATAGGTTGGTAAATGATAGTAACCGTAAGCATTGGCGTAACTAGGATTTTTGGCTGGGGAGGGCCAGGCCCCCCACACCAACCGTCGCCAATACCTATGTATATCTATGAAGACGTGAGTCTGCGTTCATTACCTGTTCCCATAAAGTCTTGCTTGTTTTTTATACTGTTATAATATTATATGTTTAAGTAGCATATAAATAAATTATTTTTCGGTTCATAAACAACATAGAAAAATTTATTTACCTCTCGCAAGTCAATGGAGTTGGCGACAAAAAATATTATTCCAGGAGAAACACCTTTTTGGGAAACATCACTTCGTTTTCATTTATACGTTTTTGAGTCAATTTTCAAATCTTTTCTCAGTAGAGTTGAAGCTTGCAAAGCAATCCATAACGCCTTCGGGTGTAAATAGCGGGCATTTTAACAACGCCCATTCAATATAGCCTCTCGAGAGGTCATAATAAGCGGGCATTATTATTACGCCCGCTCTTTACGCCCTAGGGCGTTATGGACTGCTTTATGTACCTCATATAACAGATATAAACAACAAATAATATATCAATGGAAAATAAAGTACCTTACGACCCGCTTAGTGTCCGAGCTGTAAAGTGACCCATTATGGCTTCAAAAATAGGGCATAGTGGCAAATTCCGCCCGGTCGTACATAAACGCATTTTTCTCCAACCACACGAATAAGACACCATATTGTCGAATAATTTTGTATAAAAAGTAAGTCATTTCGGGATGTTCACAAATTACCTAGGCAATTGTACACTTTTCGATTAATATTTGTACTTGTACAAAAATGGACGCAAGATAGGGTTTTACATGATAAATTTTAAATAAAAAACAAACGCTTTGTCAATGTCGTTGTTGTTTATTTTCCTCGTATAGTGATTGTTTATTTGCGCCATGAATGGTCTACAATGTTTGATTCTCAATAATAAGTCATATTACCGAATTTATGAGTAGTTGGAGAAAAAATAGTATGTTTCATTCGCTGCGCGTCGTCCGGCGATCTGTCTTACTTATCCCGAAATCATGCATTTTTTGTACTAATGAAACAAATAACTATTATATTGATAAGGCCCACTTTTAAAGCAGTAATTTTGAGAATGACACTACTTGAAAATTCAGAATCACATTCCTTTCATTGTTATTTATAACATCGTAGATGACCCCAAGCAAACCTTTTTATGTAAGTATTTGTGCCCCAAAGCCTTTAACAGTACACATTGTAAGTTAACCTTCCATTTATAAAAAACTGAAGAGAAACTAAAAGAAATGGTTCACAATTAACTAAAAAAAAAAATATTCAGACGATCAAAAAAAGTTATCAAAAAATTTACAAAACTAAATTGTATTTTTATACCAATGATGTTTTACTTTCAATATTATTTTCAATTGGAACCATCCGTGCAACATATGGTATTTATAATATACATATTGTTTTTTAAAGTGCAAAGAAATAATAAAATCCGAAAATCTTAAAATGTGTGTCGGTGTTAACGACCCGTTAGGTTTACGCGGATTAAATCAAAAGCAGATCTTTAAATGTATTTAACTTCTATTTTTCTGGGGTGGGCCAGACGGTACTCTGGGGGAAGGCCTGGCCCCCTTGGCCCCCCTGCTAGTTACGCCTATGACTGTAGGAGATATCAATTCAACACACCGTAGTTTGTAAAATTCATGAAAATCATAGTTTTAAATCTGCTTCAAATAAAAAATAACCTGATGGGCCACGTAACTCGGTTCCGCTGAACATCTAAAATAGGCACCGAAAGTACACGTACATGGATAACGTGGTTATGTACTATATATATCGAGAGATCAAAAAACAAACTGATCCTCAGCAGGCTGTGGAAATTCAAACGTATGAGTAATATGTTGGTGGCACTGTAAGTCTATGTCAAATTCGAGGTTAGCAGGTTAGGTTTTGCGCCAGTTTGTGTCAAAACTGACGCAAAACCTAACCTGCTAACCTCGAATTGGTGGCACTGTAAGTCTATGTCAAATTAGAGGTTAGCAGGTTAGGTTTTGCGCCAGTTTGTGTCAAAACTGACGCAAAACCTAACCTGCTAACCTCGAATTGGTGGCACTGTAAGTCTATGTCAAATTCGAGGTTAGCAGCTTAGGTTTTGCGCCAGTTTGTGTCAAAACTGACGCAAAACCTAACCTGCTAACCTCGAATTTGACATAGACTTACAGTGCCACCAACATATTATTCATACGTTTGAATTTCCACAGCCCGCTGAGGATCAGTTTTTTTTTTATCTCTCGATACGTACAGTCGCGGAATTAAAAATCCGGACATTTAAAATGATTCAGTGTATATCTTACTTTACTTTACTTATCACGTTACCTGGTGAAATTAGTCAAAGTCAAAATAATTATTCGTATATGACAGCATGGCTCATTGTTTAACTGTCAATTGCTCACCTAGAAACGCAAAGCCTAATTTACATTACCCAAAAATTGCAAAAATCCTCTATAAGACTCGTCCGGATTTTTAATTCCGCGACTGTACCTATCCTGAATCGCTGCAAATTTGAAAAATACTACACATTACGTTACAAACGAAGATATCAAGATGCATTAAGTTTTTTTTACTACCGATATAATTTGAACCATAATAAGTTTTTGTTGCTCAATATGATCTGGCCGTATTGTGCGGCTGCACAACAATATCAGTTTAACCATATAAAGAAAAGATTAGTTGTTTGATTTTCCCGTAGATGCTACTCTCAAGGTCAAGTTTGAATTTTGAAGTGGTTTCAAAAGGTAATAACTTCAATCAACGTAACTATATAAATATTTTCCATGTCTTATTTTTTCAATAAAAATATCTTATACTACTACTTCATTGACCTATATGCGAAAGTAGCACTTACGCGCCTAGCAATGAGTGACTTTGCATTTTTTAGTTACTATTTCATTATCTGTGCAGTGCTAAAGTAATAATTCTCACTTATGGTTTATGAAGTTTGTAGCAGAAAAACACATTTTTGCTTCTGTGTGAATCGACGGAAGCTGAAATACATTCTAAAGAAGTGGACGTAAATATGAAGTAACTGAAGAAGTAGAATAGCGTGGGTACAAAACAGCTGCCACCGAGGGTTATATGCTGACAAACAAAGACGGGAATTTTATAAATAACATTTAGACGAAGGTAATCTTTTAAATAATGGCATAACAAGAAAATACTAATTACTTTTATTATTAGATAATGCTTTACACACAACCATGAATCATCAGTATAAATATTCTACTAGTGCTATGTGTAGAATTCTCAATAATACAGGGAGATCAAAAATATGCTTGATCGCGGAATTATAAAACTTAAGGACATTTGAACTACAATTAACTGAATTATTAGTTCATGTGACTAACAATTTAACCATCAGCTACACGAATATGCAAAAATATGTAATTTAAACGAAATTTGTACATTAAATTAATAGGTAACATTAAAATAACAATGGGATAAGTTAAACAAGATGTCAAAGATGAATTTCAAAACTTCAAAAAAATTTGACAGTTCTAATTCAACAAAAAGCATGCTACAGATTTGGCAAGTTAGATTGTTTTCAATGGCTCCCGCGATCAAGTTTATTATTAATCAGGTTGTAACGTCAGACATTTTATTTCTAGATTGGTTTGCGCCTTTTTCCGTGAGCAACTTTTCTATATGACGAGTGAAATATATGATTGCCTTCAGAACGGCTATATGAGTATTCTCACATACTGTGTAAACTTTGTGTAATTGGCACACCGTTAATATTAAGTGAAAACACATTTTAATAGTCGTGATTTTGTATTGCAAACTCGTGCTGTGATTTTCATCGTGTGAGATTGCTCCGTAACTTTTACTACAATATATATGTATAATTAAATATAATTATTATTGTATACATGGATTTGTGTTCTCTGTTTTTTTTTCTGTGATCATCCTACTGCAGCCTAACTGCCTCGAGGGGCTCTGTCGAAGTCACGTTACAGATCCTGGCGCTCATTATCTAATATTGTAATTATTCGTCAATTCGTCAATTATTTTGTATTTGATCCACGACCACTCTAGCGTCCTATATTCATGAGCTAACGGGTATTATTGTGTATTATAATTAATTTTGTTACAACTTTCGGTTATGACACGTACCAATGTCGCTGTAGTGCGACATCATAAATGAATAGCTCTATCTATTGATATATTTTTTAAAGAGATATATCTTATAGCTCCAAAATGAAATGGGACAAATTATATAAGAAATCATAAGAATAAATTCATTCGTCTCTCGCCACATATTAATTTTAACCAGAACTTCACATACATATTTAGAAAACGTGTTTTTTGTGCATTATCAGACTTTTGATAAACTTAACCTTATTCTTAACGCAGTAAGCACGTTTACTGTTTAAGCAAAGCTACAAGCTAAAAAAAAGTATAATCTGGTTAGAAACAGCTTGTAATATCTCCTTTATCGGACACCGTCGGGCTGCTATATTGGAAATATACCCTTTACCCTTAATAGAGCACCATGTTTTGTGATTTATATGGCAATTTATATTGATGTTATCTCAATCTAATAAATTGACTTACCTTCGTTATAGAGTTAACTTACAATTATTGAAGGCTTTATGAGTCACAAGAAACGTATAAACCTATCACTTTATCGTTTATTACAATGTATAAGTTTGACATTTAACTTTGTCAGGGATGAAATTAATTACAAGCACGACTAAACAGCTTAAAGCAATGAGACTCCTTACTTCCAGAAAAATTGATGTTTTCATTTAACTATCTTCCTTGTGTGAACTTGTCCCCTTTTAAAGAGCAATTATGATCAGAATATTATTTATTTGAAATAGTCATTCACTTTAAGCACTAATTATAAATATTTTTTAAACGTTTCCAAAAGTTGTAGTATATTTAGTTTGATCTGACATTTACAAATTCAGATTTAAAGTATCTTCAAAATAAATTTTAATGTCTTGATCTAAAATATGTTAAAATTTGACAGTACTTATTAAAATTATTATTAAGCTAAATAAATACCGAAAAAGATAATTTCAAATTATAAACCCCTAAAAATATCAAGTACTCGATTCAATTTCAATTTAGAAAATCAAAATTGAATAATTACTTATTCTATAAACAGTTCTTTCCAAATATACCAAATCAAACTTGATTTGAAAACACACATTGAACTTTCAATAAAATGTTCACTGACCTTTGCTGCTTTTTCAAAGGTACCTGAACATTGAACTGGTCTGCTTTGGAACTCCCTACAGTTTACTGGTTGGCTCTGCTACAGAAACTTGTTGATTTCCCGAACATATTTCTATCCTTGAAAATAAATTTCTTTGGCATAAGAAACAATGACCCACCCATTGATTTTACGTTAAGTAAATGAAGCATTTCATTATATACACAATAGAATAATATAACTCAAAGTTACTTCTTACATTGACTTTATTGCTAATCATAATAATTTGATATTTATATCAAATATTACCACAGGGAAAGCTTCAGCGTGTTTTTTCACAATTTTCAAGTCGTATTATTTTAGTAATATTAAATCACTTATAGTAACCCTGTTACTATGTCAACTATCACCAACCACTCATACGTTTGTTCTTTTAAATATCATTTGAAACTGACTGGCTTTAAGAAATTAAAATAAATATTGCATGCATTTCCATTTTGCATTACAACCTTAATAGATAATAAGGCAACTGTACCACAATAAACATTATGCAAGTACATAGAAGCAACAACTGTCAAATAGAAGATTCACAAATGACGTAGAAAAAGTAGAATAATATTTATCTTAGGATGGTGCAAGGTTTAATTTAAATTCCTAAAATTGGAATACTAATTGCCCAGTGAGCAAATTGCAGAATTTATCGAGTTGGTACTTTTTATTTCAAATTAGTGTTTCATTCCCATGATGGCAGTTTATTTAATTTTACAATTGAATTTGTGAAGGGTGCTAATGACAGCATTTACAGTGCATTTCAAGTAGACGATTAAGAACAATCGGGTTGCGTCACACAAGCCCGCTCTAATTAATCGTGAAAATAATTTCATTTGCCCGTATGAAATTAAACGAGTTTGTGTAAACGCCACATGGGATAATAAAATTAAGCTGTGATTTCTAAATTGTCTGGAATCTGCAGGCAATACAACTCACTTCCTGGTGACATCAAATGCGTGCACCAAAAATTATTCAAAAAAAGATCTGCTTGTTTTATTCGAAATCAAGAAGATTTTGCAGAAACATTGTTGGCAAGAAATATGTAAAAATTAAATAGTAATATTTTTGAGAATATAGTAGGGTACCTACAATTGCTTCCACTACAAAAAAAAAAAGAAAAAAAATGTAATGCTAACTTTAAAACATAAACTTCTGTTAATATTTATCTTAAAATTTAAAAAGAAAAACAAATTAAATACACCTTCTACACACAAGTTTCTTCAACTTTGTAGAAGGTTTCCCAGGGAAGTAGCTTTTCGCTACAGTGAATTTATTTAAATTGAAAATATATATATACATATACATGTGTAACTAAATTGTTTTTCAGTGCATTGTATAGTATTGTAAAGGGGGAATAAATGCTATTATTATTAAATGTAGACCTGATTACAATTAACATCATATAAAACGCTTGGACGGATCTCTGGAGTCCACTGCCATAAGTTCATCCTTTGTATCGCGATTCGTTTTTATGGCAGTACATCGGCCACTATACCACACTCGAACCATTGCTTGTGAATTATGGAGCACTTATTTGCGGAACTGAAATGGCGTAGATGATCCTGCGTTCAACAACCAGGAAACTCGTAAAAATATGTAGATACAGAGTCGAAGTTTTATTTAGAGCTCATCCACGTCTCTCCGTCATGCCTTTGACCCTCATAATTCTAGGGCTTCCCCGACGCCTTTTCCTCCTCCAGACTTTTTGATGCTGTGGGTGTCGCTTTGTTGTCACTGTTCGTTCGGCGTTTTCGAAACTTCAAAGTCTGAAATTGAAAACGTGAAGAGGAAGTAACACGAAAACTGCTGATATATGTATTATAGGTCTGAACTTCGCGTACGATGTCTCTTGGCAGCATTGCAAATTGTATCGTTGTCATGTTCGGTATATTTCTGAACATTGCTAAGGCGTGTTTGTACAATTATTCGTAGTTGACTCTTCCGTGTTATCTTATTTACTATTTTTACGTTTTTCACTCTGCTTAATAGTAATGACAATTATTAAAAACTAATCATATGGCAATAAGAAAATGCATTTTAGTAAACTTTCTGAAATAAAGAATTAGTAAAAACGCCTAGGTCCTGTACGGAAAATCGTACCCGGAGTTTTGCCTGAATTACGTACTAAAACATCATTATTGAGCCATAAAATACACTGTCAGAATAAAGCTAGAGTGACCCTAACCTAAAAAACAACAGTTGAAAAAATACTACGGAAGTCAGCGAATCGGCGATCCACAAAATTAAAATACACAATTGAAACAGGAGTAGTTTATACAAAAGTAGCTTATTTTCAAACATTAACGCCGCATATTATATGTTCTTGCCAATATTAATGTTCACAACACCACACTAGCTCACAGAACAGTAACCTAACAAGCAACATAACCTGATAGAAACTACCGCCCCCTTTGTAATTGGTCAGTAAGCCAAATACCCAAGCATTTGCTACATCGTTTATCATCTCTCTAATTTATGAATGGTTTGCATATTTTTACTGCAGCCCTAAGCTATATCTTCTAATATAAATCTTTCGTTGCGTTGTAACGCAAATCAATGGTAAAACCCATTCTAAGCTCTCCAATTCCTGCGCGACTGTGATGGATGCAAACACTGAACTTGAAACCCTTAGCGTTAATGATTTCAAAAGATGCATACTTTCACAAAAATGATTAAAAAACAACCTAATTGAATTTATGGTAATAATTCATTCATATTATTAAGCTCTACTAGAATATTTGAATTACAAAATGAGAGCAATGCGATGCAATACTTTTTGGGAATTAATTACGACCTCCACGGGGATTAAGCTTCAAGCGGACAAGGGCCGCTCCTTTGTTTATCAGACACTTGCCCTCCCGTCTGTTTGATATTTAAAAGCTAACGTTCCATTAACGATTTTCGAGAAGGTTTAGCAGCAGTTGCTTTCCGCAACTCCACTGCCAATTTAAAATTCAATGTTGACGCAGGGCTTGATCCCGTATTTACTTGTTAATTAGCGTTGGTGATTATCGAAACGTTGCCAATAGCAGTTTTGATTGTCCATGCGAAGCAAAGTAAGCCTGCTCGAATTAAGATGAAAGACTAGAATGCCTACAGTTTGTACATATACAGGATGTAGTGCTAAACGATTGCATTTAATTAACTCAAGAATGTGCCGCAATAGCAAATCAGCATTTCTGGTCGGCACGGGTACTGGATTGCTTTCTAGTATTACACAACACTATTCAGAGCAAATTCCATATACAACATGGAAATGTATGTGTACTTTTTTAATAGTTCGTTTCTTGTCTGCCTTTGATACTTAATTCAAGTATTACTAGGTTATCATATGTTAATGTTAATATTTCTTTACGCTAAGTATGTAAAGAAGGTATGAGTTCAATCGGTAAATTTAGTGTAAGTCGTAACCATTACTACATAATCACCTCTGTTAGCGCATGACTTCCAAGCCGTAATTACTTGGTCTCTGAGGCTGGAAACCAGTGATCTCTTGTTATTAACATCTGCTACAAACAAAGTCACTGATACTTGGAGTACCGATCAGTACATATGGGTAAACTCCATCTAATCAACTATCGTGCGTCATCCGGGGATTCGATATGTCCACCTTCTACTACGCAGAAGTTAATTACAACTAGAACCACCGTGGACACCATCACTGCCAGTACGACATATCTTCCTCGCTTGGTCATCTACATCAGGTGAGAAGATTAAGGCTCCCTAGCCATCAGCATCTCGTCTGGTCATCAGTATCAGTATAAGAAGCATTTAGCTCCCTTGGTCATCAGTAGCGCTGGGACATCTACCTCGTCATCAGTACGAGAAACATCTAGCTCCCTGATCATTACTACCGCTGGGATGTCTATCTCGTCTGGTCATCAGCATCAGTACGAGAATCGTCTAGCTTTCTTGATCATCAGCAGCACTCGGACATCTACTCCACCATCAGTACGAGAAACATTTAGCTCCCTGGTCAGTACTACTGCCGGGACACATGTAGCTCGCCTGAGTATCAGCATTAGTACGAGAAGCATCTAGCTCTCTTGGTCATCAGTAGCGCTGGGACATCTACCTCGTCATCAGTACGAGAAACATCTAGCTCCCTGGTTGTCAGTACAGCCGAGACATCTGCCTCGTTTGGTCATCAATCTCAGTACGAGATGTATCAAGCTGCCTTGGTCATCAGTATCGCGGAGACATCTACCTTGTCATCATTACGAGAAGCATTTCGCTCCCTTGTTCATCAATACCGCTGCGACATCTATCTCGTCATCAGTACGAGAAGCAAGTAGTTCCCTAGTCATTATTACCGCCGTGGTATCTACCTCGCCTGGTCATCAGTATGAGTGCGAAAAGCATCTAACTCCCAATCATCAATACCGCCGGGTCATCTACCTCGTCTGGCCATCAGTATCAATACGAAAAGCATTTAGTTCCCTTCGTGATCAGAACAACTGGCACATCTACTACCTCTTCATCATTACGAGAAACATCTAGCTTCCTGGTCACCTGCACCGCCGAGATATTTGCGTCTCGACATCAGCATCAGTAGGAGAAACATCCAGCTCTCTTAATCATCAGTACTGCTGAGACATCTACCTCGTCATCAGTACGGGAAGCATGTAGCTCCTTGGTCATAAGCACTAACAGGACCTGCCTCGTCGGGTTATCAGCATCAGTGCGAGGAGCATCTAGCTCCCTTGGTCATCACTACCGCTACGACATCTCTCTCGTTATCAGTACGAGGAGCAAGTAGTTCCCTAGTCATTATTACCGCCGTTGTATCTACCGCGCCTGGTCATCAGTATGAGTGCGAAAAACATCTAACTCACGATCATCAATACCGCCGGGTCATCTACCTCGTCTGGCCATCAGTATCAATACGAAAAGCATTTAGTTCCCTTCGTGAGCAGAACAACTGGGACATCCACTACCTCTTCATCATTACGAGAAACATTTAGCTTCCTGGTCACCTGCACCGCCGAGATATTTGCGTCTCGTCATCAGCATCAATAGGAGAAACATCCAGTTCCCTTAATCTTTAGTACTGCTGAGACATTTACCTCGTCATCAGTACGGGAAGCATGTAGTTCCTTGGTGATCAGCATTACCAGGACCTGCCTCGTCTGCTTATCAGCTTCAGTGCGAGGAGCATCTAGCTCCCTTGGTCATCAGTAGCGCTGGGACATCTACCTCGTCATCAGTACGAGAAGCATCTAGCTCTCTGGTTATCAGTACCGCCGGGACATCTGCTTCGTTTGGTCATCAACATTAGTACGAGTCCCATGGTCATCAGTACCGCTACGACATCTACCTCGTCATCAGTACGAGGAGCAAATAGTTCCCTAGTCATTATTATCGACGTGGTATCTACCTCGCCTGGTAATCAGTATGAGTGCGAAAAGCATCAAACTCTCGGCCATCATCACCACCGGGCCATCTGTCTCGCATTTAGTTCCCTTCGTGATCAGAACAACTGGGACATCTACTACCTCTTCATCATTACGAGAAACATCTAGCTCCCTGGTCACACGCATCGCCGAGATATTTGCGTCTGGTTACCAGCATCAGTAGGAGAAACATCCAGCTCCCTTAATTATCAGTACTGCTGAAACCCCTATCTCGTCATCAGTACGGGAAGCATGTACCTCCTTTATCATCAGTACCAGGACCTGCCTCGTCTGGTCACCAGCTTCAGTGCGAGGAGCATCTAGCTCCCTTGGTCATCAGTACCACGGGGACATCTACCTCGTCATCAGTACTAGAAGCATATAGCTCCTCTGGTAATCAGCATCAATACGATAAGCATCTAGCTCCCTTGGTCATCAATACCGTTGGGACATCTACGTCGCTATCAGTACAAGAAGCATCTAGCTCCGTGGTCATCAGCATCACGACACAACATCCCATTCTTCTCCACTGGTCACCTGCAGCAGCACGAGATCCGTCTAACTACCATTGGTATACCCTCAGTCCATTACCGGTAGCGGTTGTATTGTGGAAGGTTAAACATAACAGTTGTTCAGAATGACCGTATTGCTTTTCCTAAAAATATTTGTATACTAAATAAACATGGAGCCCTTGTACGTAATGTTAAGAAAATTATGCCATAATCGTGGATCATGCCACAGGTATATCTAGTGAGGAATCAGAGTTCTCATTTTTTAATCGTAGTCTTTATTCTTTAAACAAGCCACTTTAAAAGCACCAAAGTGTATTCATAATGACAAGTGACTTTCATGGATAGAAAGGATAAGTATAACTTGAAAGGTAGGTCTAGTAATGGTTCAACATTTCAGAAACAACTTACAATTTGAGGTTTGAATGTTTCTGCGTATTTTACTTAAACACAAATTAAACATAATTGTTCAGAGTTGGACCATTCGAAAATGGGTGTAATTTTCCTTATACAACGTTTGACTAGATGGAGGAGATTCTCATAAATCATTGCGAAAAATATTTCACTTTCGCGCATTATGCTGTGATGTAAGACACCCTGGATTGCTTTGGGCAAGCACAGTTATAAATCTTAAAAGTTATTAAGAGAAAAAGTGATACATCCTGTATAACAAAGAAACTTATTACAGCATTAAGGCTAATTGTAATTTACACAAAGGAGGGTAATTTATCAAGTTGATTCTTGCAGACATTCTACATGAATGCTCTCCAAAAATTACTCTTCCTTCATTAAAATGTGCTCGTAGGAATTCTTTATATTAATAGCACTTCTGCAGT
The DNA here is from genome assembly GCA_940337035.1 of Agriotes lineatus. Taxonomy (NCBI): domain Eukaryota; kingdom Metazoa; phylum Arthropoda; class Insecta; order Coleoptera; family Elateridae; genus Agriotes; species Agriotes lineatus. The sequence goes on along the minus strand of OW679200.1, from coordinate 68,857,281 downwards.
ATTAGCGCCATTGCTCTCTGCTCTAATACCAACTTTTCAACCAACTAGTTAAACCGATAAACTGACACTTAAAAATGGGCTCATTTATTATTTGCGGACGTTTTTGCAAAAGTTTACCTCGCTTCGCCTCGTTGATACAGCAAAAGTCGCTGTTGAGAGTTGAGCGTTGCAATTAGCATGTTTAACGCGTTTTGAATTAAACTTAAAAGTTCCAGTGCAGATAATTTTTCGCTAGACTGCCCGAGTGGTAATATGGGACAGCGCGTGCTTTTCACTAAAAAATTCCGCGAGTGTGCAAAAAACAAGCAGCATAACAAGCACATAATGCTGAAGGATCTCACTCGACGTTCTTAATTAGTCTCGTAAAAACGGCGCTTGCCGAAACAGTGTTAAACGAAGCAGGAATTTCCCGAAGGAAATTATGTGGTGTGGTATAGTTCGTTAACTCGCCGTTTTCTTTGCGCTACGAAATAAAATTAATTTAAATTAAAGGTCAGATTGACTCCCCTTCCCTGTGGCGATTGAATCACAGCAATACAACGTTGAGATGCCGTTGGTCAAAGTACAATACGATAGAAGTTTTGATTTGATGTTGACTCTCAATAATGAGCTATATCATCTTATTTTACTTCGTAATAAGACACGTATGTAGTCAGTAGATACCAGAGCTGGCTGTTGTTTATGCAAACAATTACAGTCACGTAGAACATGTCTTCAAGTGTTGTACTCAGTTCTGTTGGACATCTATATTGTGATCATGGTTTTATGTGCTGAAGATGAGAAAGCTGCTAATATTAATCGTCACATGCGTATACAATTTGGTGAAGGAGCGCAGTATTTAATTGGTATAAATCGTTCTCCATGTTTCAAGACCCACTACTGCTATCACTGCATTGAATGTCCGATAGCAGATTACAAAGAATCTGTTTGATAAACAAAGACAGAAAAGGGTTCAAAGCGAAGGAAACGATTTTTTTAAACAAATGATTACCACAAAAGTATCGTAGTTGCACCATCATATCCCAGAAGATAAACAGGCTAGCAGCGAATCGCTCCACTCAAACCGTACCGCTAGTAAGTAGTCATGACAATTTTGATATACCGTGTGTCCACAGGAGTACGCACCATAGAGATAAGATAATGCTAATAGAATATAAATATCAACCAGTGCTATGACCACCGTCCCTTTTCTTGTACCATTTATAACAATATTGTTTCATACAGTGGCGAGTCAGAAGCCAGAAAACAACGTTTTATCGTGCCGGCGATTCCAGCGTTAGCCGATCTTTCTATTCTATTTGGTTATCCCTATGGTGCGTATTCCTGTGGACACACGGTATTTCCGTTGACCAAAAACCAATAAATTCTTTTCAAAATCGAAGAGGCAGTAAGAACCAAACGACGCGAATTAATGAGTAAAGACATCGTTCTTCTCCGTGTTAATGTCTGTCCACATTTTATCTGCTTAGTTCTAGAAATGTTGGATAAATTAGAATGGCAAGTATTTGCCTCTCCTGAGTTGTAGTCCCAACTTGTCGCTTCGCGATCATCATGGTTTTGACCACCTGGTAGAGTACGGCAAGAAAATCAAAGTCGGTGATGGAAACGATGAAAATTTGGTTTCGCAGGAAACCAAAAACCCTTTTCTCTGACGATATTCGAAGTTGCCTGAGTGTCGATAAGCATACACAAACTGGTAATACCACGAGTCGTTCAGAGATCATTCATTATCAATCTATATATATAATAGACTTGTCCGGGACGCTGTTTCAGCAGCCAAACCGTAAGAGATAGAGAAAAAAGTTATGAAAGTTATATGTTTGGAATGGTCATGCCAGGTCAGGAACCGAATTTCAGTCTCTAACACTAATTATTATCTTAATTATCCTAATCCTAACTTTTTAGGTTAGATTCTAGGCAAATTTTATCAAGGCGAATGCGACTGGTAGTTTGCTACCAACAATGACGTCATATACGTACGTGTGGTGAATACGCGTTCTATTTGCAAAACGGCCTTTTTTGTTTTTTTAAATGAGACATTTGTCTCACTGGTTGCTAGTTTATAATTAATGTGAAATGTCTTTTGTCACCTTTTTAAGAGGAAACGATCCATATGTTTCTTAAGGGTACTGTACATTAGTAAATGGTAAACGATTACTTACAAACAATAAGAACATCAAATACAATATAGAGCTATACATAGCTTTCATTGCATACTAAAAAATATTTGACAGAATAGAGACATGTATAGTGATAGTTATTCAGAAACACTAGGTATATCCACATATTCAAAAACATCTATATATCTGAAGTGCAAAAAACTGATGAAACACTAACAATAAGTGAGGTCCGCCAATGTGATACCATGTCGCTGAAACTATACATTGCACCTGTACATGATGATTTCATAAATTTAAATGAGGTCGCTAATGCAATATTTCCAGATGCAGAACATTTTAACCATCTCCGATTTATTGATGATATTTCATTAGTAAATAAGAACTATACCATAAGACATTATTACAGAACTTAACTCAGTTAATTGGCTTAAATATGAACACAATTAAAACATTGTAGCGAACACATGGTCATGTGCAGCGTTCATAAATTACCATACATAAGGCCCGCAACGCAAGAAATAAAATCCTAAATCGGTGGGCGACTAATTTTTTATGTCACGCTACGCGCGAGTAGATAGAGGCCGTTGCTCAAGGATCGAGGGAACCTCATTGGCCGCCCACAGAAAAGGAGGGGAGTAATAAAACCATAAGGCTGACGCAAGATGCTCGGACAATAGCGACATAACACTTCCGTCGACAGACGTCCGACTTCAGCAAGATGGTAATAAACTAATTATTCCGCTTAGAAACCGGGCGCAATGCCTAATGGCACTTTTCCAAAAAAGCGTTTTAAGCAGCCACAAGAAGAAATTGCTCTCCGCACTGACGCAATTGGTTAGAACCTATATAAGGACAGACTGAGAAGCACCGAACCATGCTATTTGAGTCACTCATTTAATTCAGTATCATTCATTCGGTTTACAGCATTCGGGATTCCGTGTCTACAAGTCGTCTAGCACGTCTCGAAGTCCGCGTCACAGATCCTTTTCGAAATAACAGGGCGAGTTGTAATGTTACCGTCAATAGCGCACTATAATATTTGCATTTGTGCATCATCCTATATGTATATGTGTGTGTGTGATCAGATCAAATCGTGTTAATCAACACCCTCGCCTGTGGACCAGCAGCAACCAAAACATGATTAACACCAGTGCCAACACTGAATACTAGTAGATGGAAAATGAGATCAGAGTGAAGGAGGACAACATGACTGGCGATATTTCACGAAGAATTGCTTTGACTTGGAACGCATTTAAATTCATCATTTAAATAATGTTTTCAAATCTGAGATCTCTTAACACCCTAAAACACCAGTACTCACAGCGCTGACTTACGGATCCGAAACGTGGAGCCGAACAAAGAAAGCAGAGCACAAACTGGAAAATGGAATTCAAATACATGTCGTGAAAGGTACAGAATATCTCAAATGGAAATGGGCAGGACGCGTCGGCATCGCCCAACAAATGAACCAGAAAAATTATAGAATCAAAACGTAGAGCAGGACAATGATACGGTTAAGCAGTGAATAGAAATGAGCAATTGGTGATCTCGAATGTTGCCCTATATAAAATTATGAATTTGCAGGACCAGAAAATTGCAACTGTTGAGTGAAAATTTATTGTCATTCTGAGAAAACAGCCAGATTTGAATCCATATCCGCCTAGTTGTTAAACCGAGCAACTATCCATTTGAGTTATCCAGGTGGTGGTTTACCTTAGAGTTAGCCATATGTAAATCAATTTTGCTGGAAATTTACTTGTTGACGAAGCATAATTTCGGCAAGAGTTCAATCAATAAAATGGGATCTAATCTTAATAAAATAGTACAATAGCAACCGTTGCTTGTCGATTGCAAAGACTACACCCTGGCTGGCTTTGCTATTACATTAATAAAATTATTATTAATAGCAGTTTTTTATACTGAAAGACACAGACATAAATGAAACAACACATAAAAGCAATGAAGGTCCCAGAGGAGTAAACATACATATCCAAAAACGTGCTAAAATCCGCTAGGAAAGTAAATGTAAATACACGTAACGTTGCTGATGGAGGTAGCTCTGGGAACCAGGCCTATGCAAAGCAGGTTTGCTGGTAATAATGTGTATTCAGCAATGTTAGGGAAGTGAAATGTTAATTATCAATTACATTTGCAGTAAAGGCTTCCAGGGACGATCCCTGGAGGCACAACTGATAACTTATTACAGCTGTTCTCTCCAGTTCCTTGAGATAGTGAATATTGTAAGGCGATACTCTCAGGCGCCTGCCACTTATCCTGTGATGTTAGAACTGAATTTGGCGCACCTTGACGCATAGGAGAAATTTAAAATTTAGAGATAGCACTTGTTGTCTCTTTAAATAGGATAAACAATGCGTTATAAAACCTTATAGTAGTTATTTATGAAACAAGTTGCTAAATGTGGGTGTTTTTCAGAAGTCGTGAATATTGTCCAGCGAGCGAAACGAGTTGAATAAATACAACGTATTATATACAAGATTTTTTGAAATGTCACCAATGATAACGTAAAAAAGTAACTTTCAAACTTTTCATGGCGCGATCCTAACTAGTTCTATTATAGTATACTGCAGTACTATATGGTTCATTGATGTTTGTCCGAACTATTCCAACATTCCTATCAACTATAAAAAATCAAGTATAGCTGTTCGTGTAGGTATTCGCTTTTGTATAGTGCAGAGTAATGTATTTTATTTCTGCACTCAGTGATAGACGTCTTTGTCTGTTATTAAATCCTGAATATAGTATGGTCAATCCCCACTTCAAAAACCTCTTAACTTCTTCATGTGTTTTTCTTCAACGTCCATGCTAGAATGCCATACCTATAACTAGTGATGTAAAAAAACGCGTTTTTTTAAATCGAATAAAAAACCTAGAAAAAAAACAGAAAAAAAACGTTTTTTTTTGTTTTTTTTGTTTTTTTTTCATTTTTGTAATTGGCGGCATGTTTTGGTAGGTACCCACCCCTATTGGAAGTTGCTTTAAGCTGGACCCAGCTCTGAAACTGTCGACCTGATCGACGAATCAAGTTACGTTAGCGATTCATCAGACAGTGACATGGGCGACGTAAACTGCATGGATACTGACTCCGAGTCAGTTGAGGAGTCAGCCATGTCTGTTAGAGAGTAATTTCTGCATTATTATAATTTCTACAGAGCGTTAGGGAAGTCGACGGAAAAATTTCTAGGAGTGAATCCTTGTCCCAAAATATGATGATTTAACTCAACTTACCTATATACAAAGTTGCTTAGTTTAGCCGCTAGAGGGCTTTAAAAATTATTAATAATAATAATGGTGAGGCACTAACACCCCATGAAGGAGCTTGGCCTGCAAGGCGGAAGGTGAGAGCTTCCATATTCTCGCTCTCACACCCGGCTGTCGCGTGTCAAATTCATGACACGTGGTGATGTGGTGAGCATCACGCATTAGACAACCGCATTATTACCCATTATTCCTTCGAACGCAGGTCTCCAATTATTTAAAGCGACTAGCTTTTTTAAATGTTTTAATCCTCCGTATAATCACTACCAATTTTGTTTCTGGACAGTTACTTTAATTTAGAAGCTATTCACTCTCTTAAAAAATTTTAGTTGGGTAAACGGTGTAGCCACAAAAAAATATTTTCTAAATCTCTACAAAAGCCTAGTGCTAAGTTAAAATTACTGATTCAGCCTTGTAGGGATTTAGAAAATATTTTTTGTGACAAAGTTTTTAAACACCCTGTAATTTTTGATATTAGGGTTTATGCCACAAAATGCTTAAGTTTACTGGTAAAAACGCATGGCCAAAAAATGAATAAAATCCATCAACGATTTTTCGACTTATTTGAAAAAATTAGAAAAAGCTAATCATCTTTAAAGCCCTCTAGCGGCTAAACTAAGCAACTTTGTATATAGGTAAGTTGAGTTAAATCATCATATTTTGGGCCAAGGCTTCACTCCTAGAAATTTTTAGTCGACTTCCCTAACACCCTGTATATCCACTTTGGCTATGTTTCTATGTTTCTTTAGAAATATTTGCTTTTTTTGGTTATTATAAATTCTATAATTCACTTTACCTACGAAATGTATTATTTTTATTTAAAAATATCTGTTTTTTGTTTTTCCAAACAAATTACTTGTTGTTATTCACTACACTTTAATTCTGAAAAAAAACGCATTTAAATAAAAAACCAGACCGCTTGGTTTTTTTTACAAAAAAAACAGTTTTTTTTTAAAAACGAACGGTTTTTTTTTAGGTTGCATCACTACCTATAACCCCATTGAAAACATTAACATCGTACCATATGGATTCTTAGTTTCATATCGAAATGTAGATTTGTATGAAGCTATTTCATTGTAATGAAGACCGCTCGTGCTGCTTTTATTATTTTATTGATTGCTCTTACCAGATTCTTGCTGAATTTCTGGCTACTGGTATTTTTACTTTAGTTGCTGATCCTGTAGTCATTTTTATGAATCGCGTAATTTTAATGCATTCATTTCTTCATATAATTTTTCTCTGATGATCTTGTCATACTCTATCTTAAAATCTATGAAGATAGCAAGTACGTCTGTCTGTTTTAAATGTATAGCAAATTGTCTGTTCAGCACTAGCACCTGATTCATCACTGAAAGATTTTTCTGGGGCATCCTTGGTATTCGCCTATTTCCTTTGCTGTATATACCTGCAACTTGTTTCCAGTAAGGGTTGTATACCGTATCCAAATGCGCATATCTCATAGTTCTTATACTACGTTCTGTCTCTTTTCTTATAAAGCGCTTTTTCCAAACTGTTGGCATCGTTTCCGATAACGTACCTCTTTTATTGTCTCGTCTGTTCTACTAGCTTTTTCCCTGCATACTGCATTAATTCCCTATTTAAAACATTTTTGCTTGGGCTCTTTCTGTTTACATGGTTTTTATTACTCCTTGTGATCTTCTTTCGTTAGGCCATCTAACTCACTCCTACTAGGTTCGGCATCTACCAAATTTTCTAAGTCTCCTTCGTCCTCAGTTTTCTCATTTACTACATTTACTATCCCAACACCATACAACAAATCCAGACCCTTAATAAAGCCGTAGAAGATGTCAAGGAACAGTTTCTCAAAATCGATAGTAGTAAGAGTAAATCATGGATGACAGAGGAAATTATGCAACTGATTGAGGAGAGACAAAAACATAAGAATGACGTCACAAACTACAAAAAAATACATAGAATAATACAGAGAAAGATCAGAGAAGCAAAGCAAAAGGAGCTCGAGGAAAAATTCCATGAAATTGAGGAAATGCAAAGTAAATTTGATGAATTTAATGTACATAAGAAGGTTAGGGAAGTAACGGAAACACAAAGGAAGAGAACCGTGGGCAAACTAATCAATGAAGCGGGAGAACTTATTGTCGATAGAAAAGACATTAAAGAAACATGGAGAAAGTACATAGAGGATTTATTTCACGATGAAAGGGGAAATACACCAACTATACAGGCGGAAACTGGACCTAGTATATTAGCTAATGAAGTTAAAACCGCTATCAGATCTATGAAAGAAGGAAAAACCCCAGGACCAGATGGGATGCAGTCAGAGTTTCTCAAACTTCTTGATGAAAGATCTATAAAATTACTAACTAACATCTTTAACAATATATACAATACCGGAGACATACCAAATGAATGGCTCGTTTCCGAATTCATAATGCTACCAAAGAAACAAGGAGCCAAGACATGTGGGGACTATAGACTAATTAGCCTCATGAGTCACTCATTGAAGTTATTTCTTAAAATCATTCACCGAAGAATTTACAAACTATGCGAGGAAAGGGTGACGAATACACAATTTGGATTTATGAAGGGAGTTGGCACAAGAGATGCTCTGTTTAGTCTGCAAGTTTTATTTCAAAGATGCCGAGACATGAATTGTGACGTTTTTGCATGCTTTGTTGACTATCAGAAAGCGTTTGATAGGATACAGCATGTAAAGATGATAGAAGTATTAAAAAACAGTGGGATGGATGACAGGGATGTTAGAATCATCAGAAACTTATATTGGAATCAGACAGCCACCATAAAGACCAACGCGGAAGATCAGACAGAAGCCATTACTTTCCTTCGAGGCGTTAGGCAAGGATGTATTCTTTCTCCTCTGATATTCAACCTATACTCAGAAGAAATATTCAAGGCAGCTCTGGAAAATAACAACCACGGACTCATGCTGAACGGAGAACGTCTTAACAACATTCGGTATGCAGACGACACTGTGTTGTTTGCCGATAATTTGAATGGCCTGCAGCAACTTATAAATAAAGTAAATGATGCTAGTGAACAGTATGGGCTAGAAGTGAACACCAATAAAACCAAGTTCATGATAATAAGTAAAGAGCAAATTGAAAACTGTCAACTGTTTATCAGAGAAACACCAATAGAACGGGTATCAAGATTCAACTATCTAGGTACATTAATTAACGAGCAATGGGACCATTCTCAAGAAATTAAGTGTAGAATAGACAAATCAAGACAACCCTTCATCAAGATATCTAAGCTATTTAAAAGTCACAATCTCGTTCTAGACATCAAAATCAGAATCTCGATACTCTTCTACGGGGTGGAGTCGTGGACAGTAACCGAGGCATCCCAAAAAAGACTTGAAGCTTACGAGATGTGGCTGTATAGGAGAATCTTGAGAATCTAATGGGTAGACAGAGTGACAAATAAATCAGTGCTGGAAAGAATGAATAAAGAAAAAGAGGTAATAAACACCGAAAAGAAGGGAAAGCTAGAATATTTGGGCCACATAATGAGGAATGAAACTAAATACCACCTTCTCAAATTGATCCTACAAGGGAAAGTACACGGCAGAAGAGGACCTGGTAGGAGAAAAATATTGTGGCTCAAAAACTTAAGAGGATGGTTCTCCAAAAAAACCACGGAGTTATTCAGAGCAGCCGTAAACAAAGTTACAATAGCCAGAATGATCGCCAATATTCGAAACGAATAGGCACTTGCAGAAGAACAACTATTCCTTCGAAATCTTCCCTCCAACTGCCCGTCATTTTACTGTCTTCTGCTATGAGATTTCCTTCCTTATATCTGTACAATAGCATTTTTACGCCTCCTTTTCTAGCCGGGTGGTCACATAGTTCCTTCGATCCTCGAGCAGCCGATCGGTATTGCCTCAAAAGGGTTAATTTTCAGTAGCCGAGATTGAGTCTGTAATTGCATGGCTTTACATTGCATCTGCGGATGCAATTCGTCACTTGCGACACTTTATCGAAGTTTATGACACTAGTTAATAACGCGCGATTTCAGTCGGGCAGCCCGTCGATCGAAAACTTTCAGTCAGTTTTGACACAAACTGACGCAAAACCTAACTTGCCAACCTCGAATTTGACATAGACTTACAGTGTCACCAACATATTGTTCATACAACAAATATTTCAAAGCCAAGCTTAATTTCATTTTCGTTTGCTTACATGTTTGTTCAGAATAAAATCTTCCTTGGTGTCCATGATTTGTCGTCTTTACCTTGTGAACTTCTGCATACTTCTTGTGTTTTTCGATATGCTTTCTTTTGTCTCTTATTAGTAGGGACAAGCCTTTTAAATGTAATTGCTACGCAGCCAAATTTGGAGTTCGAAGCAATATATTTAAACCTTAATTATATAAAATGTATTCATTAGACTACTACGAAGACATTTATTTTTGTGCTTATTAACTAGTAACCATGAAGATTCAAAATTGGCAATTCGTTGAGTACACAGAGCCCATAACTAGTTAGTCGATAAATCCCTATACGTCACTTAACCTAATTCAACATTAACCTCAGGAATTACGATACAATGCACAAGCAATTACCTAATGGCCATCAATGTCAATTTCTGATAGAGAAAAACTTGACGGGAGACGCAAATGAGCTGGGATTCCTTCCGCTCTCTGGAAGGAAGTTGGCGTCAACTGCAGTTATGCATCCCCTCGAGAGCGCATCACGCCCAAGGCGTATCTGCATATGTGGGTAATTGCGGAAGGAGTTACTCGGTGCGAAGTGATAATTAACCTGGTGAAGGCAGCTGCGATGGCGCCGCCAAGAGAGTAGATCAAAGACTAGTGACAAGGAATATTAACGAGCTGCGTATAATTAGGTCCCGCATCCATAACGTGTGCACCGATTAATCTTGAAGGAAGAGACGTGGGCCCCAGGCGTGCCAGCGGTCCCTTTATGTCCGTGTAGGATTGTTTACTCTTACATAATTCCGATCATCATATTAGCACAGTAATTAATTAGTCCCTTGTTCCAGTGTCGAGATCACCATTACAGGCTCGTGTAATTGATTCGGCCACTCTTGGCCTTGACAGGCCAGAAGGCTAATTTGCTCGAGATTTTATCGGCTACCTGACGATCTACGGAACACCTCGAAGGCAGAAAAAACACGTCAAAGTACGCTCGTTCGTGCAAAAAAACCTGTATGATGAATTTAATTGTTTGTAAGTGTCCACAACTGTTGCCGATAAGTTACTACTACTATAAATTATAATTTGCACACCTACGTAGACACCATAGATAGCTACCACATTCGACTTGGACTTCGGACTGTTCTACTTAACTTGAATTTCGAGGTAGATTGTCAGGTTTGAAATAACTGGAAAAGTAACAAGCACGTTCATATTATTTTGCTGAATTCTATTCCATTTCATCTTTTAAGTGGTAGTAATTGTTTTTAATTGATTCGTTTCTCCAATTCACCAGTACAGAAGATATTACTACCTTGGATCTTGGAATAAAGATGAGTGTGTCTGTTATTCACCAACTTCTCAGCTTATCATCATTGGTTCATCTCTAGGATTACCGGTTTTCTCAAGTAAAATATCTATGGGAACAGTTTTTGAAAATGCGTAATTAATAGCAACATCTGTCTCAGTCCATTCTTCTTTTTCGTCTCTGTTGATGTCAAATCTGCGCCGAGTTAATTTTGACTCGAATACGAATCCTTCAGGTTTACTTACACCACAAGTTTGTCTATGTGTTCATTTCAGTGAATATGTGCAGAAAATGAAAGTATACGAGAGCAGACTGTTGTAGATAAACGTTTTTGGGTCTAAATTTCTTCTAGTATGGAAAAATATGTTCGATGAGCCCTATATGGAAGTTGGACGCAGCATATCCCTCCAAGTCCACATTTTAAAAGCCTCAATCCGACATCGATCCGCATCGTACAGAAAGATGGAAAAGACCAAAATGGTGAACAAACTTATTTTGTGTTGTTTCTGTCACATCATAGTCATCACTGATCTTGCGAGTTAGATACGGCGTCGAATTTCACCTTCGCAGCTAGTGGTATTGTCTATTAATGCTTCTAAGTAGATAAAGCTGCTGACAACTTGTAATCGACATCGACCAACAAATTGTATTTCAGGGTGGTTGTTATGTTTCCTAGTCTTATTATATTTAATGCTAAGACCGTTAGAAGTACTGCCTTCTTCAAGTTCTTCTTGGAGTTCCCATACGCATTTCATCTTGCGAGGCAGTAGTTGAATTTATGATGAAAAGTGGGCATGAATAGTTGGTGATCGGAACCATAGGCTGAATCTGGTAATTTCTGACACACTTTTAAAAATGACTCCCAACACTCAGTGTTGATAACTTTAAAAATAAGGGTTTCTCGTGGAAACAAGGTTACCAATCTTGACATGAGCCCTTGGTCGTACCCCATTCGTTTTTTTTTTGTAATTGCAAACGAAGTTTCAAAGCAAATACCATAATTTTGAATAATTTTAAATTTTAGTATAGGTAGCCCAATATAACCACCAAAATTTAATAACTAACTTTTTAATCTACGCAATAAATAGGAAACTCGAAGTTTGCTTTACTTATTTGTTAACGTATTTCGACTCTTATTTTCTTTGCTCAATCTAATATTAGTAATGTTGTCACGATAATTTTCAATTATCAGAAGAACCTAGAGGTAAAATGTCTGCGCTCGCAATCGGTAGGTAGTAGGTTCGAACCCCACACCCGTACAGGGGCTTTACCTACGCTCTGCGGCCACCATACCAACACCTGTTGTCATCACCCCTATGGAAGGGCGTTCTTTTCTAATTGTAGGGGTGAGGCTATCCACCGGCCGTGGCCGAAGATGAATTATAAAAAAACACATTGTGTGGCTATTAACAAGGCTCTCGGCATACATTAAGAGAATAAAAATAATTTTTAATCGAAGTATTGCTTTAAGAAGTAAATATAATGTTCGCTATTATTTCCTCGCTATTACATTGGCACCCCATAAAATGATATAAATAGCCTTCTTCTGTAGGACATTTTAAAACCAGTTGCGACACCACATTTCATTTCTTATAGACATTTAAAAATGCTCAAGTAATTCATTGAATGTAACATAATTCAACAAAACTATATTCGCTACCGCATTATATGTGGATACAACAAGCCTCCATAGCTTAAATTTTTGATTAAGCTGTAATTGTTTTCTACCGCGGTAGCAAAAGTGCCTACCTTCTTCACGTTTGTATATTCAACACTCAGGAATTGAACATTTATTCTATCTACAAACACTTCCACAAATATGGTACATATACCTACTATAATTGCGATGCACTATATTTACTTTATTCACCGGTATGTGTCTTAAAACGCTAGCAATTCGCCATTGCGGCGAAAATGTTGCGTGTTTAACGAAGGCACTAAGTGACGTGTCTATTACAAAAAGCTGAATTATAATCAATAATTGCGATCACCATACAGTTACGATCTGTAGTTAAGTTTACGTAGCGGCCATTAATTACCAACTTTAGCCGACGTCACGAGCCCGTGGCGTCAGAGAGCGTTGGTCTTGTTTATAGGTGTTCTTGGCCATACCAGCGTAATTTATATTTATAACTTTATAGTTCCATGTAAATAACAAAACTCGCAGTGGTTTTTGTAAATATTATGGCCCACTACAATTGAAAATATCGTCCAAGGACATGTTTAGGATTTCCCAATTCAGACCTAACGCAGTAGATATTCTGCCCTGCAAGAAACTCTACCCTTACTCACAAAGATAAATCATCAAAAACCCACAAATGCCGCCCACACGTGAAAAATATATCCTGTGCGATCTCCAGCAGCTTACATAATGTAGTTCAAATTAATTTATGTGGTATCAAGATAACGGAATTACAGTCGAAGTAAGGCGGCGATGAAAATTACACCACCTAAAACAGGTTGCACGTTTCCTTGAGTTCATGAGCAAAACATAAAGGAAAAGGGGGGGATTAGGCGCGATATTGCGCTAATTCCAAAAATCCAGCCCCTGCAATAAAGCGAAATGAAATTTAGACGGGAGATGTATAAAATATCCAAGCTGTCCCGGGCCTATTTAAATCTCGAGTTTGCTCGTAAGCCGTAATAAATCTTTCTCTTTCACGTTTTCGCATTATGTCTCTCAAACTGTGTCATAATTTTTTAATGAAATTTCAAGTTAAGCTCTCGGCGCGATCGGTTACGAGCCGCTTTGATAGTGCTAATAACGCACCGGGTTTCGAAAGCACGGAGCTTTCGGGGTACATAAGAAGCTTGGGCTTTGAAGGCATTGTCAACGGAACGCGCTGAAATATTCAGTATTTTTTAACGACAGTCGTTAGCTTCCTAGTCGAGTTTATGGCGCACGCAACAGCATGCGGTTAATAATTAAAGAAGCGGTTTGTGGGTCGATTAATAATTCACGACACCGCATTGCTCGCGAATCGGATTCTAGATACAGTAAAAACAGCATGACCAGAAGCCCTAACATGGGATTAATCACTCGGTGCCAGTTTTTTGTTCTCGCTCTTTCATGATTTTGCCCATTCGAGCAACAGGAACTCGGAAAAATAAACGCACCCTCGTTTATCTCTATTAATATTGATTGAACTGGGAGTTGGCAAATGTAGAAATGTGAATGTTTCAAAAGGGTCAGCGCACTGCTATAGAACCAGTGGGGCTTTCGCTACTTCGTGGGCCAAGTAATAGAAACAACAAGATCGTTGGTAAGGAAATTGTCTCTAGCTCATCTAATTTATCTTACACTATAGACAGAATTTGACCAAGTGTACCAAAGGGAAAAATGTGGGCCGGCGAAAGGTCGATGGCGGGATTAGGCTTAAAATGGCAAATAAAATATGAAGTCGAAACAAGCCAAGTCTGTGTTCTTTTTGATAATGAACAGACTTTTTGGTACCAGATACGTCATGCAGATCCCCAAATCAGAATACTTCGTCAATACGCGTTTTCCACATTACTATATGGAATGAAAGCTTGGATTCTGAAGCAACACCATGTGCCTGGCGCATACCCCGTGTAATGAGGCTTTTAGTAGCCCCGGAGTTGTGTTTAATTTTTGTAATATTTGCCCTTTTGCCCTCTTACCTCTATCCCAGTCTGGCTCGTAACGCTACAGGTATATACATACTCCAAACTTCTACTCAAATAAAAGCCAGCCTGCTCACAATCAGTGTGATACAGGTATACCTACATCGGCCTTTAAATATGCACATAAAACAATAAAGAAATCAGAATTAAACTCTAAAATAAATAGCCATTCCTAAACACAACTATTTCAACTAGCAGTGTATAATCACCGAGCATTAGCTGGTTGCTACACTCATTTACAAGTAAATAATAACAGATTAGCTCTATCTAAAGTACATTTACATTTACACAACATTAAAAACGGCCAACGTAATTGTCTTTGATACGCAAATATTAGGCTGCATCAAAATCCGCTGTCGCGATTTGATGCATAGAACTCCGGCTTCATGCGGAATATGGAGCTCGCAGCATTTCGCACTGTAACCCTATACACATGTTGTGCTACAGGCTGCAGCTGGACGTCACGATTCGGAACAATGACAAGGTGGCATCTCATCGCCTCGCCTCCCGGTTTTGATACGCTGTGATCCAACCCACTCTTTTCCGTTTAAGAATGCCAATCCGTAGCTTTACACCTGATCCAGACTTCTCCACGGAGCTAAAAGAAGGCGGCATCTCACTGGAAGTCGTGCGCTCCAATAGGCGGCGTCGCCAGGTCGGAGATGCTTGCAATTTGCATCGACTATCTTTAAAGCTCGCTGAACTACGCTGAAACCTAGCTCGAAAACAACCTCTTGTTGGTGCCTCGCATTGAATGCCCTTTGTTGGGCGTTGGTAAAATTATGCAGCTCGAATGAGCGAAATGCCCATCGCAGGTATTGCACCACGAATGACACTACTTTTGCACGAGCATGTTGGATCTATATTGAAAGATTATTAATTACTGCACGTGTACTCAAGTGGAGCTGGGTCAGATCCCGTTTTACCAGGACTGATAAGATCACAAACAGAGTCCGCAACGTTATAGCAATTAACATATTTAGGAATGTTATGAGTATCACAACTGCCGCAGATGTTGTTTTGAAATCCGAGCTCGCAGATCGAGGGAGTTTAAGACATCTAAGGCTGTTAGGATTCAGTACATCAGTGATGTGGTCAATAGTTGATCGGTTGCAGTGTGGTAATGGTTGCCATGTAGGGTAATAGCTATTAACATATCTAGGAATGTATGAGTATCATAACTGCCGCAGATGTTGTATTGAAATCCGAGCACGCAGAGCGAGGATTTTAAAACATCTAAAGCTGTTATGATTCATAACATCCGTGATTTGTTCAATAGTTTATCGGTTGCCATGTAGGGTAATGGTTGCCATGGACGGCAATGGACTATTACCGTACCTACTTTTGTATATGTAAACAAGGGATTAATATCCTGCAACCGATAAAGGAATATTACCGTATAGATCCAGTAGTTTCAGTAGGGAAATGGTTGCCATATACGGTAAAAAATATTACCGTAACAGTTATGACGATATCCGACCTCCAATAGGAGAAGGAGAAGTAGTCTTTAATCTGGGAATGTGAAAGGATTGGTCGGTATTGATTGCTGATAATACAAATGTGTAATGGTAAGTGTAATTTGAGCACTCATTCGAAGATTTATAACATTGAATAGTACAACAGTAAAGAAATAAGAGATCAATGGTCAAATATGCATTTTAAATAAGCATCTTAAGACATTAGAATGTGTAATTGTTGCACTTATTTGATATTTTCGATATTATCTTTGTAGAAACAAGTATCGGATGGCGTAGTGGGTAAAAAGAGCGGCATTCGGGATTTTCCGCAGTCCGTTCGATCGGTACCGAGCCTGATTATCATTCACCTTTGGGTTGGGATACAATACTCTTTTCGAAATACTGATCTATGGAAAAGTAACCTGACCACGCACACACATGCCATTCATACAATGAATAGGATAACCTGGAATTATCATACAATTAGCGGTCGAACTTCTGTAACGATACGTTTGTATGTATGTTTCGTAGTTCTGACGATTTTTATAACTTATTTTTGTTTGTTGTTTACCTAGCTAGCTCAATATGAATGAAACCTTTTTAAATATCTAGTCGTGGTTACGAACGATCACATTTGCCAAAAACAGGAAGATGGTCTGCACCTGTAGTGTTCTCGGGTTGAACCTGATTTCAGGCGACATACACAAGAAAAGCCAATTTACTTACACAAATATATTAACTTTAAAACATCAGATGAGTGGCAATTGATAAACACAAATATAAAATACGAATGGACACTATAGGCATTATAGCTTGGAGCTACTCGCATTTACTGTTGAGTACGGCCGGATAATTATATCTACCAGACAAGTACATTCAACCAATATTCAACATAACTGTCTTTAAAAACGTGAACGTTAAACTGCCTAAAGCCAGTCCTGTCTGAAGCTTGCGCTGTACGCGATTGTAAGCATGGAAACCTGGCAATTCAGATACACCCGTCATTCCTTTTAGCGCGATTCTGACACAGCTGGAGCGACCGCTTATCGCTGAAGCTACAATCACTTCCTGTAGGTCGGACCCTGAGAACTGCTGTGTACCCTCGAATTGAGTTCACCTTGGATTGCACCACCGAACTTTGACGGCACGACGAGTGAAAATTTACCACACAGAACGTGGGGAAATCTCTGGCTGCTGTTCTGGTGCTGAGATGGCGGCTGACGTCACGTACCGACAGTGGACGTCACGAATATACTTGGCTGCTTCTCAATTGTGTACTCACCCGGTTTGCTGGACCTGTAAACGCGGCTTGCTACATAAAAACGTATGCAGCAAATTTTAAATAGTGTAAGGCTTTTTTAAGCCGCTCCCTAACGTACACCCTTGGGCCGGACACACAAGCAACGGATTCTTAAGTTGAAAATCCCCACGAACACAGCTGAAGGATTCATATCGAACGCTACACACGTAAAATTGATCGACACACGCATCACAAAGTCGCACTCACACTGTTTGTTGTGCAATAAAACAACAAAAAAGCGTATAACTGCCAACTGGCTATATACCTACACTAGAAATAATTGTATATTTGAAACAGTGCTATTACACTTAACTTATAAAAGAGAAGAATTTCGGGACTACATAATTCTGTATATTTGGAAATAGAAGTTTTTAATAAATACCCTCTTTACACAGGAAGCTGTAGTCATTGTACATATAACGCAAATAAATGAGTCATAAAACTTCCTTTTAGCATAAAGGTAGGTCCAAAAAGCTTCTAAGGAAAGTTATGTGCATCGTAAATCCGCAAAAACGTCGAATATAAAATTCAGAAGGTTTTTGCTTATTGCATGCTTCTTGTTTGTAGCGATTCCTATGTAAATATTAACACTGCCAGCGAAATTTAGCGTACGGGTCGATGTCACTGGATTACGAATTCAGCAGAAGTTGAAAATACTATTGGATAACTATAGTCGTAAATAAAATCTATAAATCACGGAATAGCATTAATAAACTATAGGCGCGGAGAATATGAAATTTACAGACTATGGAAAAGGAAATTGTGTCTGCAGGACATGAGCAATTTACTTGGTTGAAATTAAATAAACTATATTGCGAATTAAATATTAAATTTCTTAAGTAATTATATTGATAAATAATATATGTGCTCAAATTGTTGTGATTGTCTCTTTAACTATCGCGTAATAATAATTTTTGGCCTCCTGACATGTAAACAACACATTCATACACAGTTGATATCCACCGTAACTACGAGTTTACAGTTAGTCGGTGTTTTTACATATCCGGGTGCAGTAAAATGCCTAGAAATTGTTTAGCTTTCAGAGACACTTAAAGACCCTAAAAGAAAAAAGGGTATTTGCAGAAATCCTAGTTTCGCAATTCCTCATTCAGTTCACTTGAGAAATAAAGAAAATTTATATTTACGACTTTGATTTTTGACGTTTTAAAGAGGCAACCACAAAATTTTCTAAAGGCAGCTTGCTTGATGGCTTGATATTCGAGAGTCAAGTCGCGAATTTATAGAAACTGTTTAAAAAATATATCGGCCAAAAAAGTTAATACAGTACTCGGTGCGTTAAGCATTTTACAGCGCGAGGTTTTATTAAAGCACTCCGCTTCGCGACGTACTTAAAAATTAAAACCTCGTGGGGTAAATGCAACCTACCGCACATAATAATTCATTATTCATAATTCAGGTCCCGGGTGATGTAGCTTGAACAAGCGTCTACGTTCGATCAGTAGAGTTAAGCAACGATCTTTCTGGTGAGAACTTGGATGGGAGTGCTACAGCTGCTTCTCTCGGCGCCTCGTGGTACGGCTGCCACGGAGATAGTTGGTCCCGGATGTCATAATAACACCATGACGGTCGTTAGTGGGGTTGGAAGTCCCCATAAAATCTACAGCGACGCCTATAATTGGCCTAACGGCTGTTGGCTGAGTACAAAATTTTAAAAAATTATAACTTTTGATAAATAATTAGTTGCTCTTCTTCCGTACATTTAGTGGAGAATATGTGAGCCACCGGAAAATTAAAAAAGTGTATCGGCATCTCCACTGGTTATACGTTAGTACAGATAACATTACACAAGTATCATTAACCTTAATTTACACATTGAAATTTTCTGGACAAAAGATTTTTGAGATTGGGAAACCCCCCAATATTAATTTAATAACGAAAGTTATGAAACAAAGGCGGATATAATTTCATTTATAGGCACTGCACGCTTTATTAAGAGTTGTTTACAAAACCCATCGCTAACGACATTTTGTTCCTTTACTTAATTAATATGGAGCTTTCGATACCGGCAAAACACGCTCAGAATATTAAATGGGCTAGTTGCCGGTACTAACTCCACCTAAAGTGCTGGCTAAACCACCTACTAGTTTATAGTGCAATTAAGTATCGAGTTACTCCACAACTCCCAAATAAACGGAAGATGAATGCCGAGTGCCGATCGATATTGAAATCCTCGCAGGATATGGAACTGATAGCTGTTCCGAAAAATACTGAAATAACAGTTCAGCTAAGTGCGCCTCCGGGAAAAAACAAACACGACGCCGACGGTGGCGAAAAGGAGGAAATTTCTAAACAAAAGGCGTCGTAAACTGAAATGAAACATGCCTCCCAAGTTTAATATAAATCGAGCTTATCTTTGTAATTAGCTGCGCCGAGCCTGAAAAACTCTAATTTTTCTAGACACAATCTAAAGCTCAAGATTCTGGTCGCCGAGGCCCTTAATTCCTGGAGATTAATGCCATCACTGGCATAGTCGGCCTTTGTTATGAGACGGGTTTGCCGTGGTTATTCTTCCTTTCTTGCCATTAAACAGGATCTAGAACTTTGTAACGCTTCCAATATAATACTGGCATATATTATAAAAAAAGAATGTTTAAGGACGTTTCCAATTTTTCATTTAAGGATATTCAATTTGCAAACGTTTGTACGATTCTTGGAATTAATATTTTGAACAGTAAAGATGTATTTTTATTAAAAAGTACTGTACACGATCAGCATATGCTACTGATAGTTTTTGAAGAAGACAGTGACTCTTCAGAGAACTGATTAAATCATATATATAATGCCAACAAATAACACATAACTCGTTTATTTTGCCGCTGTTTTTAACATTTTCTTCTTAAAGTGCTACATTCAGGTATCGTCTAAAAATTTCTACTATCTATCTTCTCTACCTGCTGTTTGTTCTACCCATCTTATTATTAGCATTGAAGTGATCCTTGTCCTACCAGCCTTCCACTTAATAGCTTTTCTATTACATCGATTGCCTTATCTTCTAGTAATCAATATGTCTCACTCTTCTCTTGCCTTCTCATTACTATTGTATGTTTACAATTCTTCATGTTAGACCTTTTGTTTCATCTCGTATCAATCTGTTTGCTTTTTCCGTGGAAAAAATGTCTCCATTGACTTTTGGTTACTGGTTAGAACGACTGGTAATATGCAAAATGCAAAATTACAACTGCCCGTAACACTTTCATTATAATCAGAACTTTACTTTATAATAAACAGCTGGACATTAGCAGCCGTAGGAGAATAACTCCATGTTACCAGTTCTAGGTATAATAGAAGAATAAAGACATACACGTTAAAAATAATGGTGATAACCTGACAAAATGTCTTACACATTGCATGATAAGAGTTTCCAATGACGAATTTTGACAAAAATTGTGAAAGAAAAAAGAACTATTTGAAGCTATACCTTTTGAGCACAATGCATGGAAGCAAATGCCAAATGCTGCAAATTAAAGCTACGGACAGAATAGAAGGAAACAAAACAATCGACTAAGAATATAGGATGATCTAGGAGTTTAGAAATTATTTAATATTACTGGGGATAGAAAAACCTTTGGGGAATTGGTCATATATATCGATCATCTAGAGCACAATAATAATAAGAAGGAGAAACCATAAAACGTTTCCAAACACTGTACATCCTTATTTACTTTGCTGTGTTGCTTTTTTAATTCAGTTATCTTTTCTAAAAATTATGAAATACCTTCCGTGCACAATTTGTGTTATGTGTGATAATTAATTTGCATCCTATGAGGTGTATTGAGAAAAAAAAATGAAAAACATAAATAACACAGTAGAGTGAAGTCAGCTAAAAACGATTTGGGAAAGTATGGTTGTCATGTGTTGAAATGATGCATGCACCTTCCGACTGTATAATAAAGTTTTTAGTCCAAACAGTTTCTGTGGGGACGTGACTTGATCGAAGATTATCCCAAAAGATGAAATGATTACAAACGTTGAACCCATGGCCATCAAGGATCATCGTGCGAAGGTCTGCACCATTAATAGTGTGACATTAGGAATATGTGAAGCCAGCGTGATAACCATATTACATGAAAGTTTAAACATGAATAAGGTGTCAGCGAGATGTGTAGCACAAATCTTGACACCTGAACCAAAGTTACGTAGGTTACAAATTTCCCAGTCATTGGAAGAGAATTCAAACTTTTGGCCAAAATTATGACGGGCGACGAGGCTTGGGTGTATCACCAAACAATGGATTAATAAATGTTCTCTACCTTCAAAGAAAGCATCCACGCAAATTACTGCTGGAAAATTTACTGCAACAGTTTTTTATGACATGACGGGCATCTTCCTCATCAAGTAGCTGCAGAAACAGACTGCAATTAGTGTAACGTGGCTTTTCGCTACTCCGTAGTTGTGTTTTATTTTTATAATTTGTATGTCCTTTTTGCTCGTAGTTATCTCAGTTTGCAATAGGTGACGACGTACTTCTATTTCAGCCGTGGTTACGGATAGATCAACGCAACAAAGCACCGGAAGTTGGCCCAATTTGGCTCGTAACACTGAAAATATATGTTTCAAACTATTAGTCAAATAAAAGCTAATCTGCTCACAATCAGTGCAACAGAAGTATATATTGGCTTTTAAATACACACATAAAATAAAAAAGAAAATATGATTAACTAGGAATGTATAATCAACGCCCATTAGCTGGTTTCTACACGCATTTGCAAGCCAAATAATAAAAATTAACTATTTACATTTAAACAGCATTATATGGACACCAAAATAGCTGTCTTTAATACGCAACTGTTATGCTGCATAAAAATCAGCCGTCACGATTTGGTGCATAGGAATCCGGCTTTACGCGAAATGTATAGCTCGTGACGTTTTGCACTGTAACCTGATAAGTGTCGAGGTGTCGCTTGATGTCAGGAGTCGAAGCAATAGCCTTTTGGCGTGATAAAAACCGTCGCTCGCTTTGAGATGCAAGCTTATGCAATAGAATGTAAACTGCTATTTTTGCAGATTTCAAAAGTTGAAAAGCACCAACTTACTTTGCATTTAAGGTGCCAATCCGTAGCTTTACACCCAGGCTTCACCGCGGTGCCGGAAGGAGTTAACCCCGCTATGGAAGTCTTGCGCTTTCCTAGATGCTGGTGCCTCTTTAGCCACGTTTCAGCGCCTCGCACTGAATGGACTTTGTTGGTAGCTGGCCCAATTTGGCAACGCGAATGAGCGGACTGTTCACCGCAAATATTGTATCACGAATGAATCCTTGCTCAAAACACTCACTCCCAGCATACTGTTAAAAGCAATGCACAAGCGAATACGCGACGTAATGCTGCCGGATGCATGCGTGTTGGCGCCTAAGTTAAATCGATTTAAATTTAAATAAACTTACCAAATAAAACCAAATAAAAAGGTACACATGCTCAAATTGGCTGTATATGTAAATATTAATTATTAGAAATGAACTCAAGTGTAGCTAGGTCAAATTCCGTTCCGTTTCGGCAACACCTTATAAAATTATCGCAAATCAATTAATGAGTAAGCGAACCAATTTGTACAAACCAGTAGTGCTTCTGTTGCAGGACACTGTGCATACGCCTGCTAAATCTAATTGTACAGCTTCGATAGATTGTTCTGCCTATAGTCCGGACCTGGCTCCATCCGACTTTTACTTTTATCTCTTTTTAATCTGAAGAGGTAAAGGTCAGATGGGGCCAGGTCCGTAAAGAAACATCTTCGAGGGCGTCGTTTTGACTTTGATGGCAGCCTAAAAGCGGCCGTTGATCACTTTTTTGCGACTAAAGTGGAAACATTTTTTATAAGGGCATGAGTTCGAGAAATGGCATAAGTACGTTGATGTGAGAAAAATCAAATTGTCAAAAAAAATCGCATCTATTTTGTTTTATAGTTGGATCATTTCTGGTGGTTCTCGTACTATCTATAATATAATTTTCCTTAATGTGTGTCCGTGTGTCCGTGAGTCCGTGGCACGTTCCGGCTTCACAGATGTTTATATTTGTTTAGGTTTTGTTTTTCTTATCTTGGCGCTCGGCTCGGAGCTTATCGCGTATCCTATTTCACACGTGCGCGTAGCGCGCCGTTTGCTTGTGTAATATAATTTTTTTTGTCTGGTCACTTGAAATCATTTTTCTACATTCATGTGTCTTTATTTTCGGAAATGCGTAGCCAGGACTTTTATTCCTTCTCACTCCTTTGGTTGTCTATATTCTTCCTTCCACTACATTGTAATAACTGACATTTGTCCTTCGCATTTGTAGCGTTGCAGCTACATTCGCCATATTTTTTGTCATCCCTTGTATATACAAAAGACATAGGTGTGGAAAAGCCTATGATGATTAGTGGCGGCTTGTGGAAAATTGTGATGGTAAGCTAACGGAATGTAAAGTAAATTTTTCATCCCCTTAAAGTCAAGCACAGATTCAACATCCCGAAATCTATAAATATTTTGCCATATGGAGTGGCAAAACTTAACATTAGTAAAAAAATTACCACACTTTGCGGGTTTAATAAAATATGACAAACTAAATCGAATTACTCTTGTTTCATTTTTCGTTTAAATGTAAAATTGTATCTCCATCGTTTGAAAATTACGTTTGTCTTAATATGAAATGAGTAAATACGTGTAATATACCAATAGGAATTTGTCGCTAGGTCTACATAACTGCTATATTTTAAGCTTGTTTTCGAGGAAATCCGCCAAAAAATGCTTATTTAAAAGATTATTCATTTTATTCATGGTGTCACGGTGTCACTCCAACACATTCGTGATAAATAGATTTATAATAATTATTAAACCCAAGCAATAATTAATACAATAATATGAGAAATATATTAATTAATACGGATACATCTGATTAAAATAACACGCACTTGCGTTTGACTTTTCGTACGAATGAAATCGCACAACGCCGCGCCACCCTACGTGCCAAAGTTATAAACACCGAAATCGGTAAATCGAGACCCGCAATATCGCTGCCGCTCCCAGACTGCTTGGGCCACATTTAAAGCGGCCCCGATTCGACGTTAAATAGCCTATCTTTGAACTTACGCTCTGCACCCCTCTCCGCCCGCTGCAGCCCATAACCGTCGAAAAGCTGGGCCGATTCGACCTGCGTCCCTGAAAGCAAACAAGAAAACTATTATCGTGCAGTGTATGTTGAAGAAATTAAAAATTAAAAAAAAATAAGTACAAAAACAAACTCTTAAAAAAAGAAAACCTTGAATGGCTGGTTTGTTGTGGCATGGCCATGGCCATGGCTCATTGGCTCCTTATAACGTTCCGCCACTGATGATCATTACATGAACTGACGTTATTTATTAATTAATTTTTTTGTAATGATATGAAAGTCATTCCCATAGTGTGTCTCTCGAATTATACATTTATGAAAGACATCGGTTAAGCTCTTAAGGTCCAGTATTTTTTAAATTTATTTATTTATTTAATCTTACACCCTGTTACCGTTAGGTGTCGGGCTTTCATTAGTTTCATAGGTACATTTTATTTACATTTTATTTATATTTCATGTGTATCTAATTATATTTCTTTTTTTCTAGTTATATGTTACATTTGATATCTCTTCTATTTTCTTTTTCCATTGTTTTCGGTCTTGCGTTATTTTCTTTACGTCATTTCTTTGTATTCTTCTTTTCTCTACTGCTTGGTACACTTGTTCTTCCCATCTCCTTTTTGGTCGTCCAACTTTGTTTTTTCCTTGTACTTTCACTTCATATATTTGTCTCGTTACTCTTTCTTCATCCATTCTTAGTAGGTGCCCTAGCCATCCTAGTTGTCTTTCTTCTATTATTGTTGTTAATGGTTTCCTGTTCAATTGGTTTATAACTGCCGTATTTATTATTCTGTCCATTCTCGTAGTACCTTCTATCTTTCTTAAAAATCTCATTTCCATGGCCGTGATTTTACTTTTGTTTCTCTCTGTGATCGTCCATGTTTCGCTGCTATATATTAGCGAGGGTCTTACAACTTTTATGTACACTTCTATTTTTATTTGTTTTGTAATTTCTTTTTTTCCCAGGAATGTGTTTCGTGGTGCATTATATATTTTTCCGTCTTTTCCTATTTTTCCATTTATTTCTGTATCTATTTTTCCGTTTCTTTCTATTTTTGCACCCAAATAATTGAAGCTTCTCACTTGTTCTATTGTTTTCCCTTCTATTTTTATTTTACGTTGCTCTTCTTTTGTCGATATTATCATGGTTTTAGTTTTTTCGGTGTTTATCTCCATATTTAAAGTTCTTTGTTGTATATCAATAGGTTTTCTTGTGATTTTGCTAATATTATCATGTCATCTGCGAATGCAAGCTCTTGTAGTAATATTCTTCCTATTTCCATACTTTTACTTTTTTCCTTTGCTTTTTTTATGGCGTCATCCAAGACTATGGAGAATAGTAGGAGACTTAATACGCATCCTTGTTTAAGCCCTATTTTTGCTTCAAATTCCTTCGATTCATTGTTTGTAGATCGTACTTTGTTTGTATTGTTTCTATAGAGTGCTTTTATGAGCAGTAAGTAGTTTTATAAATTCTATTGAGACTTCATTGAGGTTTCGGGTTTTCCTTCTTCGATTTGCTTTGAGGCATATTCTACTTCAAATATATCTAAGCCTTCGTATTTTATTGAGTTTCCTTTTGTTTTACTCTTATTTTCTCTCTGCTACACTTAAAATAAAACTTAACTCTATGTGCCCCATGTCCAATGCCTTGCATTAATATTAAATAATGTACCATTGACAAATGATCTAAAGGTACTATAATATTTAGTATTGATATTCCTACAAAACAATATTTATATTAACTGAATTTGAGTTAATATTTCGGAGCAAACGAAATGTGTGTTGTGTGGATTAAGAAGTATATTGAACTGTTTATATACAACCTTATGCTCTCCCCCAACAAAGACTGCGAAGAAGGAAAGCCAATATAAATCTGAAAATGATCAATGGTAAAATAGCTATAAAATAAACTGGCTCCTTTCAAAAATCCTGAACCTAATAGCAGTAACATGTAATATAATGTGAACAATAATAACAATAACAAGTCACTGAAGCAAAAGGTCTGCTTACGTATAAAAAACTTAGCTGTATACTTTGCCCTTCTTTTCATGTTCTCTTCATTTCATATAATGGTCTATCTACTTTTTTTAATATCAGCGTAATGAGCCATTTGCCAGTACTTAGCCATGTATTTTTATCTGCGTACTGCACAATATAGTAAAACCTACTAAAACAACCTAAGAGCTATTCCAAAGCGTACGAGTAAAAGAGGATGACAATTCTTTTCGCCAGCACGCTCGGGTGTTAATCACCTGCTTTTATATGCAAGTACACCCACGCGATGTTAGTTTTCCGAAAGTGCGGCTGTTGTTGCTCCTCTTCAGAGGGCACTTTTTAATTTCGGCCCGTGAATGAAAGCTCATTCCGACCGCAGGCCACCTAATTAACGCGTCATTTTGTATGCATGTCAGGACGAGCTGAATTGCCTGCTGCCTCATATTTATCTCCTGTCTTGTGCACAAGCCAAGGTTTAATGATTAATATAGCAGGGATTGATGTTTTCATGCAGCTTCAGTTTTATGAGATGTTCAGGGCGTTTCTATGAGAAGTATGCGTTTCATATGCAGTAGGTATTCATGTTCGCCAAATGAGTTTGACATTTTAAAAAGTTGCAGCTTTAGAGCTTATGAATACAAATTACAGATATTATTACAATAATTATTATTGCAATCAACTCTTGTCTTCCCAATGTTATTTTCTTGTCTATTACAACTTCTTTTCTCAGGTTTCGTTTAGAGTTGAATCAAAATGGAGATGTGTAAATTACTTTTCAAAAAAAGAAATTTTTGGTGAATCTGAAAATTAAACTATATCTGAAAGAGAAGGATCAATATGGAAATGGTGGTAGTTAATTTTAAACATAATTATATGATGCAGATATTAGAAAAAAATTATAAAGGTTTTTACACGGAACTTCCGTCGCAAGTGCGGCCCGCAACGATCTTTACAATTTTTGTCTCTTCTACGATGTTCACCGTATCTCATCTTCATCAGTGGTAAAAACCTGAGCTCTGTGGAAAATATTACTTTTATCTATTCATATTAACACATTCGCTTTCAATAAATCCTATTTTAAGAATGTGCAGAACATACAACAAGTTGTTTTTGGACATTGATATTTTTTATTTGGCCTTCCTGAAATAAAAAAAAATGCTATTTTCCAGGGTGTTTCTGGATGAACGTTACTAAATCAGTAATTATATAATTTTAAATTAATGTGTTTATGTCGGCCTTTATCAAGTATATTTTGTGAGTTGGACAGTTTTTTTTTTAGTTTTCACATTTAAATTAATGCTACATGTAGTTTTACATTAATGTATAGGTGGATAGTATATTGGTTTCGTCCTGTTATATCCCTAATAGGTAAATAAATTAATAAGTAAAAGCAAAAATAGACACATTCGTTAAAAACCCCTAACTATACAAAGATTTAACAACCGCTAAATACGTATTTCGACAGCTAAGCTGTCATCTTCAGAATTTGGGCGAAGATATGCTCTTCACCAAATCACCGGTAAAAGTCAGCACTCCCGCACATTCTATCTCACCCGGAGGGCATATCTTAATACTGTACGACCAA
Organism: Agriotes lineatus; assembly: GCA_940337035.1. Classification (NCBI taxonomy): domain Eukaryota; kingdom Metazoa; phylum Arthropoda; class Insecta; order Coleoptera; family Elateridae; genus Agriotes; species Agriotes lineatus. The sequence continues at coordinate 68,829,336 of OW679200.1, read as the reverse complement.
TCAGGTGTCAACTTCAACAGAGCGTAAAGATCTGAATCGGTAATAGGACCTCCATCGTTGTTCAAATTGTTATTGTCTTTGTTCTTAAAAATGGTCAAACTTTCAAAAGAATTGGCTGCTTTGTTGAAGTTATTGTCTTTACAAACTTTAGGTCAGTTTACTTAATAATATGACCATTTTCGTAAATATGTTGGACAATACTAGATTTTTCGAATCTGTTGAATCTTAACTTCAACTTTACAGCCTGAATCTTGACAAATTTTCACTAGGACCTTTGCAACCGGGTGAAACAGAATTTTGATGTACTTTTCGTTGGGTCTTTGACTTCTAAGACTGGTCAGAGTTGTGCAATTTCGAATATGCAATTTTGTTTTTTGTTTCTTAATCGAATTGTCGATAATTTTAGAACAGCAACCATTGTACACAGCGATGATTTTGATGGACTGAAGTTCGGTATTATACCCATCTTTGTTTAAAGGAAAAGTTAGCGGTCTATACACTAAGAAATTTAGAGCAGACATTTTGTGTTGAAAACAATGATTTTAATCCGCTAAAATGAATCTGTTTACATTGGTTTCTTTTCTATAAACATCGAATTCCAACTTATTTTTTTCTCTTGTAACTAAGGTATCCAGAGATGGTAGTCGTCCTTTGTTTTCCATTACATATGTAAATTGTATGCTACAAAATTTAGAATTTAACTGATTCAAGAAATTATCAATAGTACATTTAGATAAATCAAAAACAGCAATAATGTCGCACACTTACCTGAACCAAATATCTGGGAAATACTCTGCGTTATTCTTAAAATCAGTTTCGAATTTAGTCATACACAGGTTGGCAACGAAAGGGGAAAGACTGTTTCCCATTGCTGTTCCTTCATGCTGTTACAATTTTTCATGTATTTGAAAGCAATTCTGGGACATGCAATGGGTAGTTAATCTAACAAATTCGTCAATTTTGTTTGAATCCATATTATTATCGGTAAGTAATTTCGGCAGATGTGCCATGGTTTGTGAAGCTGGTACGCTTTCACCAAGTTCCAAATCTTTAATTTTATTTATAATGTAGCATTCCACAGTCAGAGCTACTAAAATATAATAAATCTGAATTATAACAAAACCTGAAAGTTAGACAACTTAAAGTACTTGCGAGAAATACAGGTTGCATAATTTTCATCTAGTATTTAATTTCAAACAGAAGGCTAATTTGGGAATTTTCAAATTAAAATTAAAGAGGGAAACCACTTCCTGTTTTTGAATAAAAAACAAATTGGGCCTTGATAGCGTCCAGTAACAAATAAGTTAGGAGCTGATTCCCATCTGAAAAGGATAATAGAATATGAAATCTTCCATCTGTAAGGTTGTACAAACAGAAGGCTAATTTGGGAATTTTCAAATTAAAAATAAAAGAGAGAAACCACTTCCTGGTTTTGAATAAAAAACAAATTGGGGCTTGATAGCGTACAGTAACAAATAAGTTAGGAGCTGATTCCCATCTTAAAATGATACTAGAATATGAAATCTTCCATCTGTAAGGTTGTAATTAATCTAATTCTGCATTATATTATAGGGAATGGTTTTTCAAACAAATAGATTTAATTCATTGGGCAGATTCTTAATAGAAAAAGCAGTTGCAAATTAACTTGTAGGTACATCCATTGGCGATCAGTATATATCCTAATAGAGGTGTCTTTGGTTTAGCTTTTTGCTACAATTCTTTGCTATCTTTGAGCACGGAACGTTATGATTCAGTTGCATACGCACGGAGTCTCCGCGAAGCCTTTTTGGAGGGCCTAATTGAAATAGAAGATAATGTTAGACCATCACTAAATCTCGTTAAGAGTGCCTTACCCAAAAAACCGCTTCATCACTATGGCGATGAAATTGTTTCCTGTTAACAGAGAGTTCAACTCGATGGGCAAGGCAGCAGTTCCTGGCTGCATAGGATCGGCTCCTTTTTAGTTAGGTCAGCCCTAAAGCGCAGGAAAATTGTATAAATTATTCAGTTCAGTTATAACCCAAAATATGTTAAAGCTACAAGTTTAAAATCTACCGTCAATAACTTCATAATAATGTAATAAGATTTAATGACCTCTTCAGTAGCAATGCCAAAAGGAACCAAATAGATAGCCACCAGGTTATATTTGTAAATGTCAGTTAGGGTTTAATGTTATACCGCAGGTATGTGTCAAATATTGGGCGTTTCTTATACTTGAGAAATGTGAATTGAGTTATCCGATAAATCATTTAACAGCCATCATTGCGAAGAGAAATAGGTTAAGAGGGTATAAAGAGCTCTTTAAATTTATCTTACCTGAATGTGGAAAATTTCAGAAAAAAAAAGAAAACCTTTCTATAAAACTCATGATTAATTAAACAATTTAAATCAAACTGATATGAACTCGAATTCGATATTTCAGTATAAAGTGTCATTTATTAACTGCCATAGTAGATCAACCTTTATTATATTACACTCATAATCAATTAACATAACCCCTAAATTACATGATTGGATGTATATATAAATATTATAGAAAAAAATAACAATTTAATAAAGTTGTTGGCGCCCAATACTTCTTTCTTAGTGAACCTAAAACCTTTATGCGAAAGTGAAGTAAACAAAAATCCCACATTTATCATACCCGTATCGCAGCCGAGGATTGAGCTAGTCGGAGTTATGTGAGCCTTCTAAGGTAGATTGCAATAGTAGGTACAATGAATTCCAGCGAGTTTTCGACCGAAAAATTATTTTGAGGTTTTGGCAAGTTTGTAAATTCATTTGTTAACCATTTATATAAGAGGTAAGTCTGAGAGTTAATACAAGAAACAATAGGCCTCACCGTTTTACCCGGTTTATATATCTAAAGTAAACAAAACATTTTTGGAATTTCTGGATTAGAATGAGTCAGTTTATATCTAGTGGGACAGGACAGGATTTCATCACATCTTTGCTAAGCAATGTACCTACTCCATCAAAGTAATCCTGCATATCCAAAATAACAATCTTATGACCTTTGTCAACTTTAGAGAAAAACATCCCTTGTTATTTGTATATATTTAAAAATAGACAACATTTTAGTATTTTAAGGAGCTCACCTTGTATATATTCGACCGAAAGTATATTCGATTTTGATCCAGCTAAGTAAGCTTCTGCGATTATTTTATGAGACGAGTATTAATAGAAACGTGCTTAAGCTCTAGTTTCACAATGTACATCTTTCAAGGGCTATGGTATTTATTGAATTATATTTTTTTAAATGTCTTGGTATTGAATTAGAGCAGCGGTATTCTATGGATAATAAATATGCTACCAACCTCTGATAATAATTAATTTTCTAACGTGTTTAATAAACAGGTAGCAATAATTTTTCAAATTTAATTTAGCACTTTGTTCCATAAACAACATCAGTAAAACATGGATAATTCGTGTTGACGTAGTTTACATTATTTTACACTTTGCATGGATTCGCTAGCGTTGCCGACTTTCATACTCTTACTCAAGTACCAAGTTGAATAAGCAAGTAGCTACTCGCTCCGTATACGATATCACATTTTGTGCGTAAATCTAGCCTGAGGAAGAGGGTTAGCCATGATTATTTTTGTTGTTATGTCTTCTGTAAATTAAATTATACAAGATTTAAAGCAGTTTGGGAATCTAATCGTCCCTTCGTAATAAATTTTAGACGAGCGTAGTCGTAAACTAAAACCATCTATCGTGAACCATAACCTTTCAAACGCGCAATGGAATCTATGTACATGGATCTGTTCTCATTATGAAAGTGCTGAGCCTAATCTTTTGACAGTTTTTATTAATTCTGTAATTAGTTATACCGGCTACAGTGAGTCGCAGCTGATAAATATAATTTTTGACGACGTTTAATAACAGAAGCGATTGAATGATGGGAGGATTTTTTTTCTAATTGTTTAGCTGCTTCGAACGGCTTCGTCATCATTGTATCAATTATACCAGGTATGACGTTGCATTGTATGACGTTCATCTTTGAGATTTTAATTTCAGAAATTCATGATATATGAAAATGTATCGTAAAGAATAAGGTATTAGGTGGTTCTGTATAGTAAATTAATGGGCAATATGCACGATGCACGGTTAAGAGTTTCGGTTTTCACCGTGCACAAGAATACTTTAGCTATTGTTTCTCGGCACTTCCCTCTTTTGAGATCATCGTTATCACCGTCTATAAAGATGGCCAACCAGTTTTCTACCTCTAGATCTCTTATTTTCCGTATCACATGCTACAAGGATATACGTTTTCCAAGTAAGGGGAGTTCTTTTTCATTTTTTTAAGGAGCACTAGGTAATGCGTGTTAGCCTATTCTAAATAGCATTTGCTATGAGTGGCAAAGCATTAACTTTTATTAGTGCTATTGAAAAGCATCGTTCATTACACAGCAGAAATTGCTTTTCCCGTTCTCGCTTGACATGTAAGTAAACAAAAGCAAGCAAGCATTACCACATTTAACAGTGCGTGTTTAGGATCATAGTACTTACAGGCGGTTTTGCAGCCTGCGCGATGCTCCCACGTAGCATTTAGTAGAATATCTCGACCAGGGATGATCTTCAGGTGCTCCGCTGATGATCGACCTGTAATGTGGATGCTCGCCGTATCGGGCACCTGTTAGCAACTACGGTAGCTGCCCCCGCAGAAAGAGTTAGTGTTTATCTCACGGGATGTCTACTATTCCCAGGCACATAGTATACTACGTAGTAGTGCCAATCAATGAGCATCAACCCAACAACAAAGTTCTCTACAAATCAATGCAACGATATCAACAGTAAAATAATGTATAGTTCAGCTACATATAACCTCCATTACAAGGCTACTCAAACAATAATATTTATTACAGACCTTATTCTTTTATCGTTTCTAGTAATCCACATAATTACCACAAGTAACACACTTAAAATATCAAATCAGAGTTCTCGCATTGAGCCTGATGATTTTTTACAAACACAAAATAAAATGGTACAAAAGTAAATACTACAACAATAGGTGAATTTACTGAGCAACGCAAGAACTAATTTATCATTTGTGTCGTGTAGGAATTTTATTAAAACAACCATTGTTTTCTAATTATTAATAAAACACTTCGTAAATGCTTGAGTTATTTTCCTTTTTTGTCAAGATATGAGGCGAATATGAAGCACAGAAATTAGCTGTCACGTTGGACGAACCACATCTCGGCCCCGTTCGACACGTCGCGCATTTCCAGCCACAACGCCCACGGCGTCGCTTAAGGATGAAATATTCTTCGAAAATCCACTCTTTTTTAAATGTAATTAGCGAAGCAGTCTCGAAAGCTATTCTGTGTATCTGGATTGCAGCAGTTTGTCTGAGTTTTGTGCCAGTCAATCTCAATTTCTCAGGCGGAGTGTTATACTTCGAAAGACCGTCTGAAGTTCTCAAGATGTCTGTTCGAAATCATTTCCAGGATTAACGTATTCAAGTGCCGTCAGCAAAAGAGACAAGTGGCGTACGTACTTATGCGGGGTCAGCTTTTGCTGGATCTGTAATTGTGGGCTTTCCATTGGGAAATCTCCCCCTATCCCGGAATTTTCGTGTAATTCGTGATTTGTAATTGAACAACCTGGTTTAAGTGGGATCGGATTTGGCTGCTACGGTATAATTAGGAGAAGTTGGTCCTTCGAGCCGGATGGAACCTGTGCATCTCCTCCAAAATGTTTGTGAAACGTAATAAAAATGTCCTTCCATTTCATAACGAAATTAAGGCTGTCAAATATCCGAGTATATCTTTCCTTCTGCGGGCTTACGACGCAATAACCTAGAGGAAGTGACGAGCGTTCATCAAAAGGGTATTAAATTTCATACTCGGGATTCAGCTTTAAACAAAACGAAAATTTGAGGTCGCAAAACTCACGGAAATCACGCCGTAAAAACGGGAATGAAACTTCTGCGGACGAAATCTAAGCCGCAGTGCAAGCGCAACCGTCGTAAAGTGCTACGCCCTCACCACGCCAAAAGCATCCATAACACAGTATTATTGAATATGTCATATCTCACGTCAATTTCTCGAGCCACACTGCGAGTTGTGCAAAGTTTCAGCCAACTTTTCTAGTAGTCGATTTACACAAGAAGCTGCTCCTGATGTATTTATAAAAGGGATTTATCAAATCTATCGATCACGTGTCGCTGACAGACGCCATGTCCTGAATTTTTCAAAATAGAACTTGGCCGCTGCGATGGGAAACGGAAACTACGCCGCCACCGATATTTTGCCAGCGAGAATTGCTCCTCGGATGTGACAAATAGGTTATTTGAACTTTGTGACACTTATGCGCGTAACATAAATAAACAAAGTGTTTGGGGTTGTCTTCAAATGTTTTGAGATCCGGGCGACACTCTTATTGTGTATTTTGACCAATTATTATCAAGTGAACCTTGCATTTTTAATTTATCAATTAAAAAAATTAACACCGGCTAGTACATCATTTTGAATAATGTAGCTCTCTCCGCGATCTCTTAAATAGTTAACAGTTACTATGAAGAGAGAAGGTAAGCTGGTAGTAAGCTTTTCGCTTGGAAATATCTTTTATATGAACCTAAAAAACCATGTAGGACGCTTTACAGTCACCACACAAACACATTTGGTGACCGTGAGTCACATGGAAGAGTGCCCTTTCTTTAAAATTTATCAAGATTAGATTGCAGCTGCCTGCCCAAGATGCCGCCAAAGCTGACTCGTAGAATCACTCTTCTTTATCTTTCTCATATATTAGGTCGGTGACCTGTTTGTTTAGGTTTTATAACCCCGTTTTGAATTGCGTAGGGTGGGGGTTAGTATAACCCTTAACGATTACTACAGCTGTACCACTACTTAACGTATCTTCCGAAGCACGAAGTTGTTACTCGGTTAACTATACATACGAGTAAGTATAAGAGGAACAAAGAGAAGGTAGTACATCACATTACCTATATTATATTAAGCTATAACTGTAACTGGGATTCGAAGAAGCTGTGAGCGAGTGAGTGGGTTTTACAATAAATAACGTGCCGGTTATCTTGTATATATTAGCACCAGCTGCAAAAGCTAATGACATTTTTTGGAATATTTTCCACCAATTTAGTTATGTACTGTGAATATATTCGATTCGCTAACATCTAAACGGACTGAAAACGTATCTACCTGGCCTTATCTCCCCCTAATTGTCTGTTAGGGAATGTTGTATCTCAGGAGATATAGAATCGACTAACTCATACGTCGAAGTCTGAATGGTTTAAAAAAGTAGGTTTTAGACGCTTTTTATATTTTTATATTCAAATATTTTTGTCGATGCGATTAACCTCGATGATGCGTTCTCAAAATTCTTCTTTTTTTCATAACATAGGATGCGAGTTTTTCGGTTTTCTAATTCACCTTCGGCCACCGCCCAGTGGCTAGCTAAACCATTACCTTCGAAACAACAAGGTCACAGCTCTCCGGGGTGACGTCAGCACAGGAAGGCCGAATTGGTCAATAATTGAATTTATCGAGCGCCTTATCTATTTCAGGAAATTCAATCATTGGCCAATTCGGGCTCTGTTCTGACATCACACCGGATAGATGTGGAGTAAAGTAGAGTGGACAGTTCTGAAACCACCCCCTCCACCTCTTGGTCTTGAATTTAAGGCCAATGCCACTTTCAAGGCGAATCCCACGTTTAAGGCTACTCTCAAGCCCAAGGGCATCTTTAAGTTTACGTTTAAGGCCAAGATCAGATTCGGGGAAAAACGAAGATTATAATAGTGCTGCTTAGAACAGACCGTGCAAGCGCTACATTTAAAAATAATTAGGCATGAAGTAAGCGCGCTCCAGCCTAGGATACTTCATGTCTAAATTAAGACTCGACTAGGATTCGAACCTAGGTCTCCCTGTTGATTCTGCAGTGATACAGTGTGACATATCTCAAGGCGAGGGTGTCTTTACCCCTAGACCATCGAGCCTTATTAGTTGGAAGTACCTTCTTGTTTTGGAAGTAATGGCCTAACCCGTTGAATTATAGGAAGAATCTATTTGCACAGTGGTCATGACCACCAAAGATATCGGTATGATAGCTGAAGAGCGTTCAATATAACCAAGTGTCCGAGTATGAGATATGAACCCACTACCTGCCGATTGGGAACGCAAAAGCTTTCCCAGCCGTTCACACGCTCTCTAAATGCAACATAAAATTACTTGTCCAAAACGAATTTGTAGCAGTTATTACTGGAAATGTAACCCTTACAAAGTAGTAATTTAAAATGTATTGAATGCAATAAATCGAGAAATACGTTTAAATCGAATAATTCTCGAAATAATGGAACTCTTGCAAAGCAAATTCCAATCCATTACGTTTGGAAAATCCCCATTTCATTTTTTAGCTAACTTACACGCTGTCACAAAAACAAACTTCCGCAATCCATTCAAGTTTTGTTTGCGAAATCGCTCTCGGTCGAAGTTGAACCAAGCGCACTCATAATTCGCGCTGCTCGCAAATTCGCGTTTTCCTGCACCCAGCAAAAAGGTTGTTCGTGCTGGGGCTCTAAAACTAGGGATCGCTTCTTAAATCGAGCTTACACGAGTTTTTTCTTTGCAGATTAAAGCGTACGAGAAGCTGGAGACTGTGGAGGAGCGGCTGAAGCAAACTAGGGAGATCTACGATAATTTTATTATGAAGGAACTTTTATCCCACACGCACGTAAGTATCCCGATTCCATACGTCCTTGAGCAAACGGGGAAGGGCGTTGTCTGGAATACAAATGATCCTGAACTGTCGCGAGGTTTCCTTCGTAATGACGCGAATGGAGCGCCGCAATATCCCTCTGCGAACTTCAAGATCCGCGTCGCTTTTTTTATAAAAGCGAATAGTTTGTTGCCATTGTCAGTCTGTTCGCTGAAATATGGTTTCCTATTACGCAATGCGTTCCCGTTGTATATTATGCATTACTGGGAAGATTCCGTTCGGAAACTGGAAGCCGATGATTCTTACGGCGCACTCAATTTCGGCGTGGATGCCAGTTTATTGTTCGCGAAGAAGTAATAAAAGCAAATCTTAGGAAATTCCATGCTTCTCTTTTACTAGACAATAACATATACGGAGTGTATCTGGCTTCACCAAAGACTCCTAGGCTCAAAATAAGACTGAACCTGGCTTTAGAGTAAAAAAAACTTAGTAAGCTTGGAACAATATAATTCTAGGAGCAGTTTAGTTACTGTTTAGTTTTGCACCATACCGATATAAGCACATTTTTTATATATCAGTATTAAATTTGGAATTCTTTAAAGTACATCGCCAGATTTAATGGAAAATTTATCGTTAACTGTTGACGCTTTATATGTTTTTGAACGACAAAGTGCCGCCTCATATTAAGTTTGGAACCATATCTGTGTACAGATTAAATTAGAATCTCCGTTATTATTATGGGGTCAACCATTCAAGATATATGGGACAGAGAAAACAAATCGAACATCTCATTTGGTTTTGTAGCTACAGCCAAAAAAATAACAGTTTCGCCATTTTAATCAACCTCAAAGCACATTTGTTTCCAAAATATTAAAAAAGAAACAATCTTATTGCATTTTTTACGTATATTCCATTTATTCCATTTGTGATTCTGAGCAGGTTTTGAATGTATATTCTTTTACCGGTATAAGGCACAGTTGGTAACAAGAAAAAATATCGAAGTCGAAGAAAAATTTGACAATTTATCATTTTTCATTTATCAGGTGAATTAAGGTTGTTGAAAATAACATAACTGATCCCTCCAGTCCAGCAAGATACTATAACTGAAGTACTTGCCAGAAGTTGCAAAATGTACATGTCATTGTGACTGACATTACTACCTTTTTATAACTAAATATTGTATGATCAAAAATTATTTTCCTCTAGTATGGCCATGGAATACTTCCTAATTTATGAATGCAACTATAAGTTACTTAAAAATAAAATGTCAAGTTTGACATTTAAGTATAAATGTAGTTGCAATCGTAAATTAGGAAGTATTCCATAGCCATACTAGATGAAAATAATATTTTATCATTCTTTTTTTGTCACACTGGTAAAAATATTCACATTCAAGCTTGCTCATAATCACAAATGGAGTGAATGGAGTATATAGTAATGTAGTATAATGAAAATTAACGCATGGATTGTCTTTTTTTGGTTATGACGTAGAATGTTCTGTTAACTACAAGTCGTAGTTGACTTTGGCCTCTCAAAATAGCATATTTTTTTACAAATATTTCAAATAGGCCCATGGACAAAATATTGCACATATTTTCTTAAATTGATATTTATTGTTATCATCAAGTTTAAAATTTCCTCTCAGCATTGCAATGTCAAAAAATTCACATAATTATTGGGTAATTAATTTAAATTTTTTATTGCTAGAACAAATACAGGATATTTATTTGAAGAATATCTAGTAGGCTACGAGATTGAACAACACAATAATAAAGTATGATCGATTTTTTTTCATCTAGTATGGCTATAGAATATTTCCTAATTTATAAATGCAACTATAAGTCACTTAAATATCAAATGCATTTATAAATTAGGAACTATTCCATGGCTGTTCTAAATAAAAATAATTTTTAATCATACTATATGTAGTCACTTAATTTGAGTCTTGACATGCTAAAAAATACAAACTAAGAAACAATAGTAATGGCTGCTCTAGTTTAAAAAACTAGAAGGTTATCGTACTACAAATTTAAATTAAGTGGAACGTTTTTTTAAATTTCTAAATGTTTAAATAAATGTATAAATATTTCTTGAATTTACTTCTATGCTATTGATGCATAATTATTTATTTATGCAACAAGTGCTAAAAGTTGATGTTTATTCACGAGACATAAAATTATGAAACGAAGCCGAAGGCTGAGTTTTATAACATGTCGAGTGCAATAACACTTTTAGCACGAGTTTGCATACAATATTTTTTCTACTACCTTAAATTTTCTGTTATTAATCCATAAATGTCGATTTAACCAAGGTTTGCATTTATGACAGTTATAATTTGTCATAATAAACAGATGGCCTCGACGCGCAGGTGAATGTTTGTGGAGCCAGTACTGTCAAAGTCAGTTATCAAAGGTAATTATAATAGTACACATCTGACTTGATTAATTACATAACGGTTTAATTATTTAAAAACACTTTACCTCTAACGCAAAAAGTAACTAGAATAACTTTACAACGTCACTTCCAGTTCGAAATTGTAGTTTTATAACCTCATTCACTTTTAGCACATGGGCTAAAAGTAAACAGCTGATCTCATTTTAAACACGCTAAATTATAAAACGTCACTTTTAGTGAAAAAGGCTAGCGCTAAAAGGCCTACTTTTAGTGGTGGTCGTAGAAAACAGTATGTAATTTACATTTTTCTAAAATAACTTTAATTATCTATGGCATGTAGTTCCTATAAAATCAAATAACCATTACTGTCTACGTAGTTTTTGAAGTTCATATGAATTAAATAATGTAAAGTGCCATAATTTTGTATATTATTAAAGTTAACTGTATTAAGTATAGTAGATATCGTTTATAACGACGCGCCAAGGGATCGGAAGAATAAACAAACACTATAAAAATAAAGAAAAACGACATCTTTATCCAATCGGCGAAAAATATAATTTGAGGCTGTAAAATAAATGATTTCGTCATTGTCGGACAACAAGAAATTACAGCACGCAATTGTGCTCATTTCTAAGACGACAAGCAGTAGCAGTACTGGAATCGCTTTTCGGCCTAGGACTAAAAATGTAACATACGAATAAATGTATTAATTTGTGCGTGTATTCCGATTCGACAAAACATATGTTTTATTAATGGAGAGAATTAAGTGTTACATACATATATGGATTATTACATTTTAATAAACAAATCCCTTATTTCGGTTTGTCTACGTTATTGTTTGCTTTCCAAAAATTTTGCTTCATATTTCTAGTTCCAAAGATGTAATATAAAATCCTTGGTTGTAGAAACATTCGACTCTTAGGCTTGTAAACACCAAATAATAGTTTTTATTTCATACTGTCCGGAAAATATGACTTTACGTCAGTAATTTGAGTCCGGTAAGTAGAACATTACATCACAAGGCTGGAAAGTGGAACACTACATCACAAGGCCGGAAAGTGTTGCTGGGCAACTGCTGAATAATAAGTTGGTGACACTGTAAGTCTGTCAAATTCGAGGTTTTCAGGTTAGGTTTTCCGTCAGTTTTTACATAGACTGACGCAAAACCTAACCTGCTAACATCGAATTTGACAGACTTACAGCGCCACCAACATATTCATACGTTTTATTTTCACAGCAGTATGGACTTTTCAATGAACATGTTACATAAAACAGTATGAAATAAAACATTGTACGATATACGACCGTAAAATATTATTAAATTGTTTAGAAATTCCAGACTCGGCTCGTTTCTCTCCTCGTCCGTAAACATCTAAACTCGTACTTTAATTTTCCGGCCCTGTAACGTAAATTACTATTCCTGAACAGTAAAAACTTTCCGCTTTGACATGGCGATTTTTTATGTATTCACAGTTCAAAAATGCATTAACAACTAAACAGAAAGACTTTGACCTGTACCTTAAATTTTCGCTTTTATATCTCTGCGTCAGTAGTTATAATCGATATCTACTATATCCATCGGATAGGTAGGTGAAACGACTCTTGTAAAAGGTAAAAAATTCTTGATTTAAATTTACATTTTTTGGGGTTTAGCCCTGCTTGGTTAAAGGCCAATTTTTAACATAATTTCAGTTTTGAAAAATCAAGTTTGCCTTGGAAATTTTCAAAAAGCCTATTTTTCTGTAAAGTAAGGTACCTTTTATGTGGCAAATACGACAAAAAGTCATTACACCAAATTTCAAAATCCTGGGCCAACTTTGATCTCTCACATTTTCTTTAATGTTTAGTTCCCAAATCAAAGAATTTTATTTTTAACATAGTTTTTTATTATTAATAAAATTTTTTTTTTAAATATTTGTTTTTCCATGGCAGTCTTTATTAAAAGTAAAATTCTTTGATTTGGGATATAAACACAAAAAAACATGTGAGAGATCAAAGTTGGCCGAGGATTTTGAAATTTGGTGTAGGCGCCTAAAAGTTGATTCTAAACAACTTTTCTTAATAACGTTTTGTCGTATTTGCCACATAAAATTTACATTACTCTACAGCAAAATAGATTTTTTGAAAATTACCAAGGCATACTTGATTTTTCAAAACGGAAATTATGTTATTATATTTATATACCAAGGGCATTGTGAAGATGTTTATGCACGGTGTAGAGCGACAAGTTTACAAATCTGAGGGCCTCTGGCCTTAGGGCTTGTAAGTCGTCCGATGGGTATTAAGATGAAGCAATACCATGATACTTAGTAGTAGTATCATGGAGCAATACTAGTGGTGCAATCATTTTTTTTCCACTTGGAATATGTAAATCAGTGTTTCCCAAACTCATCTAAAGTGCGACCCCTTTTTGTTAAGGAATTTGTTCACGACCTCCTACTTCCCCCTACTCATCACTCAAACCAAAATAGCAACAAAAATAGCTTAAATAAATTACAAATAACTGATTGTCAAATTGTATTTTACTTTACTGTTGAAGTTTAAATTAAATAAATTAAAAATTAAATTCAACAGTTATTTGAATTGCGATCTGTTCCACTAGTAGTTCTTCTGCCAGACTACCATTTACAATAAAACTAAATGATAAAAAATCGACTGCACATTGTAGGTACATCGCGATACTTTTCCATTTTCACGATATTCGCGAAAACGCTACTCGCTACTTCGCTACTAGATGGCACTCTGGAACGTTCTCGAATAAGGTTACTAAATCATATCTTTGTTATAAGATGCCGCCAGCTGTGCAAACATATATCTTTTGTCTCTTTTAATTTGGGGAAAAGCTATCAATTGTCTCACTCTCACTCTCACTTTCTTACAATGTTCTGTCCTTTTTAATTTGGGGGAACAAAATCTTTTAGTGACCTTATTCTTGAAGCCTCGGTGTGGCTTTATGTAAGCAGTGAAGTGCAATAAGACTTCAGTTTCAAACAGGGCGTTGTGGTGATTGCGGTAGTGGTAGTGAGTAAATATTTTACTTTATTTATCTCTTTTATTTTTACGGACTTAATATTTTGTTTTATGATTCATTTGATAACTAATTTTTATTTACGTTATTAAAATAAAAAAAATGATTTAACAAAGTGTTTTTGTCTTATTTTGAAAATTCCCGGCGACCCCCCTAGTACCTCACCGCGACCCCCCAGGGGGTCGCGACCCACACTTTGGGAAACACTGATGTAAATTAATTGAAGCGCATAAAAAACTTGAAAAGCGGTCCATAACGTTCTAGGGCGTAAACAGCGGGCATAATGATTACGCCCTGTGGCGTTATGTACGTTATACACCTCGTGTCGCATAAGAACCACTGATAGAAAATCTGTAAAAGGCTTTACCCAGAACTTCCCTCGCTCGAATTAGATCAATTTGCAAATTTAAAAAAAAATGTATCCCGCTGGGGTTTGAACCCGCCGCACCTGCATAGCGATCGTAACCGCATCTCCGCAGCGGATGTAACTGCAGCCATGGTGCATAGAATACAAGGTGTAACGTTCCGCAGAATGGATGCATTGTGGGCGGAGCCCCAAATTCAACCAATAAGGATTGGACCTGCAAAGGGAACGAGTGGTAGTGCTGAAGTGTATTGTTGAAGACGCTGTCTATGTCAAATTCGAGGTTAGGATTTGCGTCAGTTTGTGTCAGACTGACGAAAAACCTAACCTGCTAACCTCGAATTTGACATTGACTGACAGTGCCAGCAACAATATACGATCGCGGCCATGGTTACACCATGATCGCGGCCGTGATGGATTTCCTGTGTAGGCTCATGGGGGATTGGTTGACATCTCCCCTCTACTTTCTGAACGACTGCTCATCTCCGGGAACGTTTCACCTTGTATTCTTTACACCATGACTGCAGCGAAATTCCAGCTGCGCCATCAAGCCGTATAAAAATAGGTAAGGCGCGGCGCGCGCCTCTCTTGAACAGAACGGGCGTATTGTAGAAACGTTTTTACTATTTTGTGACATTATCCTGTATCGGTTGAGTCTTATTTTCGGCAAATGTAAAGCCTGACCTATGTGAAAGTTATTACTTCCTTCTATTTCAAAATTAACCCAAAAATAAACACAATTTAATTTTTTTTTTGGTGCTCACCCTGTATATATTTGTATGAAATTGTACCGATTTCATGCGAGGTAGATATATAATATGTATGCAAAATATCGTCTTCTTCTGACAAATAGTTTTTGAGCTATACTGCCAACAGACAGACAGACGGAATTAAGAAAACTCTTTTTTCGTCATCTAAGGGCCTTGAAACGTGAAGATCTGAAGAAATCTCGGACGAGGGAAGTAATAAGTATAAATACAATTAGTTTTGTTAATTTGCGCAGTTGTATTATTTATTTACGTGTGTGTGAAGCAATAATTTTGGTAAAATATCATACTAAAGTAAGAACTGGCAACTGACAGCTAGCAGCTATTAACAGATTTCACTATTACTCATTTCGCAGATACAGTGATGTAGAAAATTTAAGCAATATTTCTAAATTGTTTCAAGGAATTTATTCATGTACTGATACAGACTCGAAACATCAAACAATTTCATTTTACCAAATTTGAGTCGTCACGGTATTTCACATGACGCATGACTGTCATCCATTTTTCCATTTTGTTATATTATCGACAGCAATATGGTCTCCATTGGTACCCCAAATATAGAATAAGAGTTTCATGCGAGTTTAATGTAGATTTAAACTTATCAAAACTGTAGGTATATTGGCCTAGAAATTGCTTATGTACTTATAATAAATAAAATAACGAGCAAACATAATAAGGGTTGGAATTTAAAAATGAAACCATCCCGAGTGATTTACAACGAGTAAATTCAAGAATTCGTCTTTTACTGTTAACTAGTAGCAATACGTAACTGCAAACAAGGACCCACCTGGGCCTGACTCCTTAAATAACTTTTTGTTTAATATTAGTTGTAATTTAACAGACAAACTCCAATAAAGCTAATTACTTTGACGTCGGTGTACTCTTAATTAACATTGTTTAAAATGGGCAATTCATTTGCCAACGATATTTAATTAGCGGTTGTTGTCTTTAGGCTTTCTTCTTTGTACAACTTAACAATTTAAATTATGTACTTATTTAGCGGGAGTACAATATAAAATATTTTTTATAGGACAAGTTTATGTCTCCAAAAGGCCTTTATTGAATTGATTTGGTTTTTCATTTTAATAACATAGGACACCTGGGTGGTTGAGTGGGTTCGCAGTCTGCTTAGCAACTAGGTGGACATGGGTTCAAAGCTGCCCGTAGTCGAGAATTTTTTCGAAGCGACAACGGATTTGATCTCATTAGTTACGTTAGCTGTACGTTAGGTTTAAGGTTGTTGACTATGTGGTATGTTTGCACGCGGGGGAGCGTAATTTAAGTCGCGTGCGGCTCATTACCTCCATTGCACTTCTCGCGAGGTATGAATGGTTCTCGACAAAGGTAAAAGAGGCTAATGAATGAATGAAGAACATAAATTCAGTCCAAAATACTCCCTAACAAATATACTAGTAATTTTGCGATAGACCTCGCACAAGTCCAGTTTACATACCCCATAAGCTCAGCACTGAAATAAAATCTATACCCCCAGATATCTTCCTTCTGGAATTTTTGGGCCGATACTGACTATGGGATGTCAGTTACGAGCAAGAGGAAACTGTCATATGTGAAAATGTTCAAAATATTTAGAGCCATTAAAAAAACAGTTTTCTTTTTCGAGATTTTGGGGATATTTGGGTCTTCCCACAACAGGTGGTGCATCCTAGCGAAATCAAGGGTTGGTACTATCGTTTTAAAGCTTCATAGAACATCTCCGTCAATTTTCATGGAAATTTGCCTGTATAAAATCGTCCCCCACCGCAGATATCCCCTCCCTGGAATTTTTAGGTGGATACTGACTATGTGGTAAGAGGAAAATGTAGTTTGTTAAGATGATCGAAATCATTAGTCATATTTTTCGACATTTATTGGGGTATTTGGGCCACTTCACACCGAACGGTACATGCAGCGTAACTAAAGTTGGTACCATCGTTCTAAATCTTCATAAAGCATCTCCGTAAATTTTCATAGAAATTCGTTTGTATGACATCTGCCCCCCTCCCTCCCAGGATTCCTCCCTAGAATTTTTGAGTAGATACTGACTATGGGGTATTACTTATGAATAAGAAGGAAGTGTCATCTGTGAAGACGGTAAAAATGTTTGCTATTTTTTCGAATTGTTTTTTGGGTATTTGGGCTTCCACACACCGAACGGTGCGTCGCGTCGCAGTGAAACCAGTCTGGTACCATGCTAAAGTTTCATGGAACACCTCCGTAAATTTTCATGGATACTCTGTATGAAATGTGTACCCCCCCCCCCCCCCATATCTATCTTCCTGGAATCTATCACTTATTAGATGTAGTCTGAAGAAAATTATCAAAATCGTAAGAGCTATTGTTAGGAAAAACCTTTTTTTCGGCATCTTTTGGGGTATTTGAACCTCCTGACAGCGAACGCTGCAACTCAATGAAAACAAAGTCTGTAGCCACCGTTCCAAAGCTCTTATTAATCAGTAATGATCCACAGGAGTGATCCACAGGAGCTGCAAAATATGAAAGAGGTACTTAACAACAAATTTAACGAAATCTGATCGAAAAGGAATAGAATACAAATGGCTAATACCTGGAACGACCTTAATAGTTATTTAACCAACAAGTGTGTTAATGAAGGCGATTAATAATCGAAACTGTTTAAAGCACGAACGAGCGATAGCGAGTGAGTGTCTTTAATAGTTGAGATTATTAATCGCCCATTAACAAACGAATTGATACAAAAAATTTTCGTTGACCGCAAAATCTTTTTTTGTGGCGAAAATTTGATTAATACAATTAACCTTCATGCAAAATATCATCAAAATCACAAAAACAGTTAATTAATGAAAAAGAGTGTATTAATAGATCTATTAATCCATCCTTTTTTAAAAAACAGTTAATTAATGAAAAAGAGTGTATTAATCAAAAACAGTGTATTAATGACGTCTATTAATTCATCCTTTTTGAGGAAAAATAATTCATTAATATTGAAATTAACAAGCGGTCAACGAAACAATAATTTTAAATCGATCAGTATATACCGGGTGGCTACTGAAATGCGTCTTGATTTGAATGTGAATATTTTTCGTTTGTAATGAAGATATGGAGACGATTATACAGGGTGTTAGTAAATAAGTGCGACAAAATTAAGGGGGTGATTCTGCATGGAAAAATAATGATATTTTGTTATATAAATGTATATTCGCAAATGCTTCGTTTCCGAGCCACAGTTAGTTAAAGTTTTTCTTAAAAATTGATAATTTTTTTATTGCTCTGAAACCGGTCAAGATATGCAAATGAAGTTTAGTGGGTTTTAAGAGGTACTTATAGCGCATTCTTTGATATGCAATTAAGAATTTTATATTCATCATTGGCGCGCATACGGGTAATGATCCCGATATTTTTATAGAAAAAAATGGTACACCACTGAGATATTTCAAAATAAAAATTATTTTTGAATTTCTCGTTCAATTTGTGACAAAAAAGCTTTCTTGTCATTTTTTTGTAGGTAGCGCCATTTTTATGCAAAAAATAAGACATCGGGATCATTACCCGTATGCGCGCCAATGATGAATATAAAATTCTTAATTGCATATCAAAGAATGCGCTATAAATACCTCTTAAAACCCACTAAACTTCATTTGCATATCTTGACCGGTTTCAGAGCAATAAAAAAATTATCAATTTTTAAGAAAAACTTTAACTAACTGTGGCTCGGAAACGAAGCATTTGCGAATATACATTTATATAACAAAATATCATTATTTTTCCATGCATAATCACCCCCTTAATTTTGTCGCACTTATTTACTAACACCCTGTATATGTATCGATAAGGAACCAAAAGATATGCATTCCAAGTTTTACTTCTTAATCTTGGAAAACAAGGACATTAATTTTTAAATTATATAGTTGGAATCGTGGGCTTTCTGGAGGCGATTAATAATATTTTGAGT
Organism: Agriotes lineatus; assembly: GCA_940337035.1. Classification (NCBI taxonomy): domain Eukaryota; kingdom Metazoa; phylum Arthropoda; class Insecta; order Coleoptera; family Elateridae; genus Agriotes; species Agriotes lineatus. Next base: position 68,810,170 of record OW679200.1, on the reverse strand, counting down.
TGTACCTAGTAGGCTGATTTTAAAGCAAATGAATATCTTATTAACATATAATTTTATTAATTTCTTGTGTCAAGTATATCATTATTTTGTTTTTATTCAAGACAGTGCACCATCCCATAGAGTTACCTGAACTCAGTTTTTTACTGGAAGAAGTGCCTTCGTTTATCAGTGTAAATGAATGGCCACCAAACTCGCCAGATTTGCAACCCTTTGGATTACTCAATAAGGAGTGCTCTTCAAGAAAAAGTTTATAAAGGGCAAAGGGAGCCGTTTTAAAAGCTACGACAACTTTTTACAACACTTGAGCATTATTGCCAGGCATTTATGTAAATTTAAGTTGAAGTAGTTTTCTGCACTTTAAGTCCAGATTAAGGACGGCAACCATTCAAATGGGCAATCCAGCACATTTTTCAAAGCAATCAGAAAATTTGAAACTTTTTCTTTATTTTTGACGCTCAAGTTATCACTTGCATCTCACTGGAAATACTTGTTTTTCATTATTTTATCTGTAACTGGACAATGTTTAAGGTTAGGGTCTGATATCTGACAGAAGCTATTAACTTATTTGGGACAGAACATAACAACAAACAAGAACAACGTAAGCAAGGAAATTTCAGGGAGGATAAGGTTGTCTTGGAATGCCTTTGAAAAATTATCGAACATAGGTACTAAAGGCCGATATCCCGAACACATTAAAAAAAGAAGGTGTATAATCAATGTGTCCTAGTAGGCCACTGAAACAAAGCTTAACAAAGAGAAATACAAACAAAACTTGCGATAGCTCAAAGATAACAGGAAAGACAATTATTAGAAATCAAGTTAAGTGACCCACAACAAACAAAAGTATCGATGTACTGCATCGTGTTGTACAGAGCAAATGAAGATGGGCAGGACATCTAACTCCAACTGATAACAACAGATAGCCCAAGCGAATACTAGGGTGGGGCCCTGGGGAAAACAAGAGAAATGTCAGAAGGCCTAACAGTAGGTGGAAGGTTAATGTAAAGAAATTCTCAGGTCCGCGGTGGATTTAAACAGCCACAGAAAGGGAGAAATGGAAATAATACTGTGGTCGTGAAGAAATAACATTTATTTTAAAATTGCAAATAAACCGATGTCTTTTAAAGTCGATATTTAGAAATAAATATATAATTAATAATTAAAACTAGAACGTATCAATGTAAATGGCATTAAAAATTGCGCTTTATGTCAACAATAGTTGGTTAATTGAGCTTTTTTTTCAAAATAATTGGTAATGCGATTTACCATCATTTAACTTAAACAACTCAAAATCTCAGTAGAATGAATTGCATGTAAATTTTAATAAAATATGTAGGAGATTAATCGAACTTAAAGAAAACTGTTTTCAGTGGAAATATTTATTTGTATAGATTACCCCTGTTTTTCCGCAGCATCTAAACGACGCATTAATAGTAAGATCTAAAACCAACAGGTGTCCTCTAAACTGGAAATAAAGTCTACGCACGTTGTAATTCTTAAACACATAGGCTCTTAACTGGATGGCACATTTATAGGCGATTTAACATTTATGCAATGCAACTTTTTAGATTCCCGGCGAATATTTTTTTATATTCTGTTCGTTTCAGAATTTTTTGATATAATCTCACAAGTGAAAGTCAAAGATATACTGACTGACGGTACATGCACCCGAAATGACTTTTAATAAAGATTTAAATTTAACTCTCCTTATTTTAACATAGAAATACAACTTTTATTTAATACTACCTCGACTGGTTGCATTATTCCAATTTGGAGCTGTAATTGAATTTAGTAATATTATGTTTAGTTACTTGGTAATATTTTCCAAATTTATATCGTGCCGTACTCAAATGTAACACTAGAAGATCAGAATACGAGTACATGCTACGGGCGAGTATTTCCATGACTACACGCTCTTTGTTTTATATTGAACACCCAATATCTTTGAATTTAAATCTGTGTATCAAATACACTCACTCCTGGCATTTTTTATATACATATAGTGTCTTCTGAATATGCGTGCTTTCGTGCCTGAATACAGAAGGGTAAATTTGCATATCTCTCATAAATTTCGAATTTCATAGAATCTACAACCCCCAGCATCGTTTTTAACCGAACCCGTATTTATTTATTGGCTTTTCTTTAATCCTGCAAATAAAAAGTATCTTAAGTTGCTTCTCTGATTATAGCAGTACAAGTGTAACTCTGGTGAAAATGTTTAGCCCTTCCTCAACGTAGATAATAGTACAGCATTACGAGTATTATAGTTTTCCTTTTTGTGCCTTTGTGGTACATAGTATGCTTACATAGTCACCAACTACAAAGACTTCGCACCCGCTATTAATTTACTCTATTTTTAGCTTTATGAAATGCACGGGAGTCAGTCTGTGTTTTATGTAAACGTACATTTTTGGGGTTTAAGCAGAATAACGTAGGTATATTACATTTTTATTAAAAGAAAATTATGACGGGTAGAAATATGTACAAACAATTATTTTATCTACCTTTTGTTATAGACGCCTCGTTTATGAATACACTTGTAATAAGGGTATATGAAGAAATCTAACACGATGATAGAAAATTGCATCATGCGACTAATCAAGCGAAACTACTCTAATATACTTTCCATGTGCTTGCAGAAACGACTGCTAACCTGTGGTAAGTCGACACACGTTTTAGAAATTCAAATTTTGCACCGTTAACTAAACTAAGACGAAAATGACTTATGTAGAAAGATCATTAATACCTCATTTTTAACAAGAACAGCTCTAAAGCATTTAATAATGATAATCTAGATTGATAATTTAGAGCACTCAACATGGGAGTGAAACATCTTACTACTCACTATCAAATATTTCTTTGTTAGAGTTTGAAGTAGCTTGAGTTGATTTTACCATGTGGAAAGTGTAACGAATGCAAATGGTTTCGAGATCTTTGCCAAACAGTAGACGATCTGAGCTAACTCAAGCATTTTAATTAAAAGACGTTTGTCACACACCTAACACGTTGGGTGACAATGTTGATACAAAAGTATCGGATAAATATATAACAATAAAGGAAATTGCCAAGTATTAGTGTCCTAACTTTGACAGCCAGTCTTATAAAGGCCACTAATCTGACGTTAACTTTAATTCGCTGTTAAAATAAACAAAAGCGCATCAAAATTTGTTTACTAACGAATAAAATGTCATAAGCACTGACGTTTTGATGCGATTTTGTTTATTTTAACAGCGAATTAAAGTTAACGTCAGATTAGTGTTCTTTATAAGACCGGCAGTTAGTATTTTAAACAACTGGCTCAAACACGATGCCGAAGAGGAGTCATGGGCATGAATAATGTATAATAAATTCACCTACTTGTGATGAGCAATAAACCTAATATATAAGGGTGCCGGGTTGAACAGCTTGCCATAATACGCTCCGTGGAACCACACGGAGTAAATGACCAGGTTATAAGGAGACAACAAATACCCAAAGAAAAGAAACGGCAACGACTAGTGTCAAACATTAACAATACATTTAATCACAACGACGACAGTAATACCCAAAAAGACAATAATAATACCAGGTTCGTGAATGCAAAACGAACCCATAATTCAAATTATTAACATCCCTATGTATAATGTTATAATAGAATATATATTGGTATAGGTAAAGCCCTTAAATTCTGGACTGATTTAATAAATAAATTACCTAACATAAAAATATTAAGTGGTTTCGATAATGAATTATTTATGTCAAGCCGTGCTAATTAAAAATATTGTAATTATTTTGACTTGCCAAAAGAATGGTTCATTGCCCCTTTGTATTCTATTTATTTGCAAGTTAAATGTGGCTAAGCTCCTGTGTAGCATGAAATGACTTTTAATCTCAGGTTAGGTTCACCAAATCTGTAGCACAATTGCCACTCAGTGTAATTATTAACAAGCATGACAGATGCATAACTGTATGCCAAACAGCTGTAGAACCTACAATTTAATTTAACCGCAAAATGGCTTGCTCGCACAAAAAATAGCGCAAATTGAATTCGTCAAAACAGACCAAAACGGCAAAACTACATCAGGTAAATTATTCAAATCACTGTTACGTCATTTCCGGCAAATTTGTTTTAAAACGCCAATTGACGCGGTGGTTTTCATTTGTTTGATTTCTGTTTTAATGCTCCAAACTGCATTTTCAAAGGACGCTAAACAAATTACGAAATTCTGGAAAGGGCCTGGGGACTGGAATCTGCACGTACGGCTACTAAAAAGCCTGCTCTTGATGAAGCCTTTGATTTCAAAGGCCTGCGGCAATTGGAAGGATAAATGCCTGGCAACTGGAGGCTTCCTCGTCGGGCAACGGTTTCAGGTGACGCCACCTCAATTGTCGGTTTGCTGATGGCTTCTTGCTGCTAATTTCTGCACCCTGGCTATCCTGAGGGACTGCTCTAAATGCTGCACCTGGGTTTCTGGCTGGTCGATGTGGTAATTCCTCGTAAACGGGCTCCGAAGTGGAACGCACTTTGGCAATTCTTGCGGATGGATCTCCTTTTTCACCGGGATTTACTATTTGGACAAATTATACACCCACATGTGCACAACAACTTGGAGAACAATTAAAACCCTCTTTGGGTAACAAATTGTAACTTTATATTGATAAAACTGTTAATTTCTGCGAGCCCAATTAACCCCAGCTAACTAAGTTAAGGCTTGTTCATTTTCTTTTTTAACTATTGACAATTTCATTACCTAGCAAATATGAATAACATTTGTTTTTGATGTACAATTTTTACTTATAGACTAAAGTTTTGATGCACTGTTCTTTTCTTAAACTTTAAATGGTCTTTTCTTAAATGCTAAAAAATTTTTTCTTAAATGCTAAAAATTGTCTTCTTGTAAATGTTCAACGCAACACAACTTTTTATGCTCTGCTTTTTACACATGAGTTTTTAAATGCACCGACACTTGGGTTTTTTAAATGCACTGCACGAATCTGTGTCCTTTGATAAATAGCGTAGTTGCTTTTATAACGTCTTTACTTCCTCGTACTGTTTTTCTTAATTTATTTGCCCTTCAGTCATCTTACCGTTCATTGGTACAATAACCTTTAATTACCACAACACGCTCATAATTTCTGTACGTCGCACACCATTTCTGTATGATATTAAAATTCATATCATCGTATTGACTTCACACAACTAAAACTTTTCAGCTCCATAATTCAGTCTGCATTTGCCATTCCAAGCATTGATTATGATTTAAACCATGAACATAATTGTTTCGAATTCTGTCAGCAACATCCAAAGGGCGTACAACATGAACAGATAGAAATCGGTGGGCAACAGAGGGTTGTCCACCGGCAGCAAAGTTATATTATAAAAGAAAGTTAAATCGGGAAACGGATGATAGTCATGTACAGCACACTGCGTCGAGTAATTTTCATAACAGTCGTAATCCAATCAACCGTGGGGTTTCCTCGTTATTGACCTACGCCGGTGCTCCACCTTGCGATACTAACTAGCTTGATTATTAGAAAACAAAACACTAATACAATTGAGAATTTCGAAAAGAAGAGTAACTTAAAACTAACCTAGAGTAAAGTGTCGTGGCCGAAACAATAATTAAAAATTTGGGTTCTACTTTTGCACCATTCTTTACTATTTGTACTTAAATAATCACGCCTTTATCGTCTCTGTGTTTGTCTGTACTCGTATTCCTATACCACACTTGCGCCACCCTCGCCGCGAACTCGCGAAGCGCTCTCTACCGCGCCGCCTTCCACAAGAGCGCGGCGACCTCCTCGAGAACCACCCACCACCTCAACCCTGCTGTCACCACGCGCTTCTCGGCTAGAGCTTTGTGCTGCGCCTCCAGCGTGCACTCGAACATGCCGTGTCGGTGCCGCCGCCGCAGTCGCTGGAGTCGTCAGCGGCCTTACCGATCCACAACAGGTAGGAGCGGAAGGCTCCATGACCGGTCACCACCTGGACCGCGTGTCGGTCTGGACACTTCGTGAACGTGCAGTCATCCCACTGACGCGGCCCTCCATCTCGCGTTCCACTGCCTTACCATCGCATCGTAAATATTCCTCTTTACCAGGCTCTTTGGAACCGCGTGGAATCTGATGTCGCTGTTGCCCCGTGGCCACATCCTTTGCCAACTCGACCGTTCAGTCGTTGCCCTCGACGTCGAAGTGCGTCTTCACGAAATCGAACTCGTCACTGGAGGGCCATGGCCGCCTCCCACAATTTCGCCTGGAGCTTCTTCAGGTTGCAGCGGGCTCAGCGCTGACTTGCTGTCAGAGCACCGATACTCTCGCTGTAATATGGAGCTCCAGTCTTGTCAACTTCGCTGCTTCGATCTCCAGTTCTCGTCCACTGTTGAAGACCACTCTCTGTCGTGTGAAGCCCCAGCGTTCGCTCGTCCGACGGTCTCTTCACTATTCTGCCTCAAAGCCCGTTGCCTTCAAAGAGCAACTCGCTCAGTACTAGTGTAGCCTCATCGACACAATGCTATATGCCGCGGCCGCGACAGTTGAAGACCTAACCGTAGTGGCTGTGATGCATGTTGGAAAAACGGAAGAGGAATCACTCATACAGGTGCTCGGCGCTGCCTGGCATTGAATCTGACGTCCAGTGGGCGTACAGGATAATACGTACAGATAGTTCACGTCCCCCCGGGTTGTTTTTTGGTACCAGTATGGCGGGTCTCACACCGCACATAGATCTATCAGAGTAGTAGCGCACAACCAATGGTTGAAGAAAAGATGAAAGAAAACGGAAGGAAAAACGAAAAACAGAAAAAGGCCTGAAAACAAATTTGACTGAGCATTAGTACAATTGGAAATAAATTGTAGTCGGCCAGCGGATATTTTGCTTCCAAAAAATCTACCATATCTGGCATTAATCAGACGGCTGTCAAAGTCCAGTTTCCCCCTCGTAGCGCGCCACTAAAAGAAAATTCCACGCGGACACGTCATATAGCTTTGGAATCAAAATCAAGAATCCTCAAAATTTCCCAAAAGGAAATGAAGGCCCCTACCTCGAAACCGCACACGGGAAAATTAGGCCCGAAACGCTCGATGGCGTCAAAGTCGCTGTACCTATACCAAAATCGGGCGAAAATTTTAAATCGACGCCTTCGGATCGTAACACGTATTATTTAAAATTGATTTAATTTATAGAAATTTTGGGTTTACATCGGTGACATTTTATAAAACTAACAATTAGTTAAGGAGATTTTTAAAGCCATTGCTTCTACTGTTACACACGCTCTAACGCTATTTTGGAGCATGAAATCTATAAAACCATTATATTAAATTGTAAAAGTGTGTATGTGTAATCCGACATTTTTTATCGATATCAACTTTTCTAATGTAAATTGCTGTAAATTAAATTTCTGTTTACCCTGTGCTGAAACTAGCTATTAGCTATTCATTTACCTCTTTGTCGCGTCCCTTTTTGTAGCGGTTACCGAAACCTGTTATTTGATATATTTATAAACGTCCATTGTATGTTTTGGATGTATCGATTTGTCACAATAGAGAAACCCACGTTTGTGTTCAAGCTTTTGTAAGACTGACACTTCTATGGTTATTTATAAAATGTCATTGCCGAAACAGAACTGCTTCCGGTGTCAGGGCTACAAGTTCAGCGTTAATTACAGTACACACACCTCATACCTCTTCAAATACTAAATTAATTATTCATACAGAGTCATCCAAAAATAACAGCTCTCATGTTAAAATAATCTAAAATTTGTGTGGCTGTCTACGATTGGAAGTTATAAAGCGAAAATACTGCAATATAGGATTTAACCATTTTCATATTTTTGTTAACTGCAAATTCATTAAAGTGGCAAATCAAACAATATTCTATCAGGAAACTTGCAACCTGACGTTGTTGTGTAGTCCTTTCAACCGCTATTCACTTTCAAAATTCGTTCTAGTTAGGATTATAGCTAATGCTGAGCAATCCAGGATCAACTTGAACTTCATCACTGAACTGACTACTTAAAAATAACACTTCGACGTACACATCAGCGTAAGCTTCAAAGCAGCTCATTGGTGTTAAAATAATTATGCCAAATTTGTCGAGTTCTATATAAATGTTATGAAATTACACTCAATGAAATCCAAACGGTAAACGGTTGTGTCTTTCCAAAGAGATACAAGAAAATCGCGACGATATACAGTACCTCATAGTTGAAAGGTATTGAAAAGCGAGTGTGGATAGTGTGGATACCATATAATCGTGAAAATGTTGTGGTGAGAATATTCTCGTCGACTTAAACATAACTATCAATTTGACCAATAATTTTAATTTAATCGCAAAATGGTATCACCTTAGCTTTGGACATAAAGGATCGCAAGTTAAACATGAAAAAGTTTCTTTTAGTATCCTTGAGGTCTTGTTAAAAAATTAAATATTTAATCAACCGAGCCAACTTGACAGCCCTCAGGTGGGCGTTCTGAAAACTTGTGTTGAGATGCTGTGTTCACCTTGATGAATTTTTCAGTTCCTGTTTTACCAGTGTAAGAGTTTGGTTTCTTAAGTAATCCATATGAGCTGCTCTATTTGTCTTCATTTCTTCGCGTTATTAAAACATATTCAGAACTCCGAACTAGCATACATGATATAATATCAGAATTTAGTAAATTAACCTAATGGAACTCATCATTTCAATATGAATTCAGAAATTGCCGATTTACATTATGGCGTGGTTGGCAATGAGCAGACCCATTTCGTTACTGTATTACTACAAAGTATAAAATTTTAAATTCATATCCCTATAAAACCACCAACTACTGCCGTTCATAGCTGCTCTCTTTAAATAGTACATGATGTAATAAAACACTGCAACTTTTATACAGACGATCGTGTTCTATGAACTTATACATATTTAAGTATTACGCCAAGGTTGAAACGGAAAGATACACATTGTTAACGTCCCCATTCTGAAATATTTCAGCCTCTGTAATAATCAATGAAAATGTGCTGAACGAGCTTTCCTGCTTCTTAAAAGCGAACTCTAGAAATAGTTCCATTCATTTTTATGGTTATGTACGTCTGGCAGACGAACTTGTAGAAATGCCCTGCAAAACCTCTTGAAGCAGAACGGCCCACACATTTCGTTTTAAGGCTTAAAGCGGGTACAAAACTCTCTAGCTTACATTTGTAAGCAAACATTGCAACTGATTTGCTATTTAAGCGAATAACAAGGTATTTCTTCCCCATTAAAGATCCAATTCTAGTACATAAATATTCTTCCATTATATCCTTGCTCCGCCAATTATAGAATTTGATGATATTCAAGCTTTTTCATGGTAATTGTTTTCACACTGAAGCCTAGAAGTTATTTTATGGATGGAAATCGGGATTATTGCCACTCACTGGAGTGTGTTCTGATTCCTGATAATATATTAAAGAACATTTCGGGCACTACCTCTGTTTCACATTGTATTTTTTTAATCAGTGCATCAACCCCTTCACACTTTATCGTTACTTTAACTGGTTGGATTAGCTCTCAGTACTCTTCGCTAGTACTGCCCAATAATAACCCGCTAGGTAACTATTTTTCAACCCATGTAGTCAGTAAATGCTCTACTAGTTTTTCACAGTACAGCACTTACTGTAAATCCGCTTGCCTGAGTTCTTGCACGCATGCGAGAACGAATCACTGCGGAACAACATGTATTGCGCGGAATCAGTAGACGGAACAACATGCATTCCGTTAGATTTACCACCTCAATTATTATGCAATCACCCAGCACGAGCAAGAATCTCTGACGTCTATCATATGCCAAAAAGCTACCTACATTATGCAACTAACTAGTACGCACATTCTACAGTAGCTACCATCTAAGTCACTAACTAAGGGTACACATAGCAGCACTCGCAGGTTCGCACGCATTGTGTAACTTATCACAGTAGAATTAATTATGGATTCGCATAATCTACTACACAAAGCAGCCCTCTTTCACAAACATACGTCGCGGCACTGCAAAAGCTCCGGAGTTGCTGCTCGCTATTCGAAATTCTATCCCTAACCTAGTAATTGAAACTTAAAAATAATTCACCTTCGAACTATCAAATATTCTGACCCTAACATAATACTTCAACGTTTCCTGTAAATCGGATGTTAGTTTACTATACACTATACGTCGGCGGTCCTCAAGCTGTGGTCCGCAGAGCTCTGGATGTTCGCACTACCATCTGAGGGATCGCAAGATTAACAAAAAATAAAACTTTTGTCATAAAGCATCTTTCAAGCAGTGGATACGAAAACAAAGCACATTTTAAGAGAAATACATATGTGTCTACATAAGGCTACAATAAATTTTCATCTGAAAAAGTTTGTAATCACTGTGTAGCCTGTGTGATTTTAGCGATATACTGAATGTGTTATATGTTGTAGTGGCCCAAAAAGTGTACTTTTACCGAGTGGTGATGAAACTGTCCAGAATGTAAAGTGTGGCTTGTGGAAGAGTCGAGTAATTCGAACTTACTACCAGAAAACGAACAAATGAATATTAATAATTGATACGTGGTTCGGTATAATCATTTTTACTTCCCTCGTCTGAAAGACGAAGGAAGTATTGTAATCACGAAAAATCACCTTCCGAGATTTTTTCACATCTTCACGTTTCAGGGTCCCTAGATGACGAAAAACAGGTTTTCTCAATTCCGTCTGTCTGTCTGTCTGTTGGCGGTATAACTCAAAAAATGTTTGTCGGAGGAAGACGATATTTTGCATACACATTATATACATACCTGGAATGAAACTGGGAAAATTTCAGACAAACATATACAGGGTGAGCACCTTAAAAAAATAATATTGTGTTTATTTTTCATTCAACTTAGTAATAGATACAAGTAATAATTGGTACATAGTGCATGCTTTATTCTCACCAAAAATGGGAGCCAGAGATACAGAATAAGTGTTTGACGATACAAAAACGAGGCACAAATTAGCGCGTTACTAAATATAGCTGCGACGCAGGAATACGAGAGGTCGGTGCTTCGTGGCGCAGGTAGAAATTTCCCATATATGGTTCGGTGAGAGGATACGTTAATATGCACAGCACACTTATAGTATAAACTTATCCGTAATAGTATGGCAGTAGTAGTATTGTAAACAATGATTCATTGTATTTAATTATGGTACTGCCTACAAATTAAATATAGTGGATTCGATTCTTTGCACCTGTCACAATTATGTGCCATTTTAAGCCTCATGATACCATATTTGAAGCGTCATACGCACCAGACTTTCTCTTAAACTGTCGAGTGGTGCTAGGTCCAAATTAAATAATGAAAGGCACTATTGGTTGATAGAAAATAGAAGTACAGTATGAAATATTTTCATTATTACGTATACTAGCCTTTGAGCCCACCGCATATGTGGCCTTATTTTAATACAAATATTTTTTTAAAATTGAATTGTACATAAAAAGACTGCACTGCAAAGAAAACAACTTCGATATAGCGAATTGCGGTTGAAGCATATACAAAAATATATACATAATAGGTAAAAGATAGCTTATTGTTGCTAATATTACTGAAACAGTAAACAGAAGCAGGTAGTAATGCGAATTACATTAATTTTCAAAGAAAAATAATGCAGCGGGTGGGATTCGGACCCGCGCTGCCAGTGGGCCTAAATCGAGAAATACATCGACGTCATAACCAACGAATGTCGACACTGCGCCGCGTAGACGTAACCTAGACACAGCACAAGAAACACAAGTGAAGTGAAAGTAGACGGACGGCTATGCAACTCGTAATTTTAGCTCCACATCCTGAAGAACACAGTTGAAAAAATAATTTATGGTATTTCTATTCTTATTTTTATTGGATTTTTTATATAATACTTTATTCAGAGATTCGCAAAAATTCCGTAGTTTTTTAACATTGGTTATATGGAATTTAAAAAATCCCGATAAACAAATTACTTTTATTGGACAAATCTTAACATTTTATATGAAAAAACGTATCTTATTTGCAAATACAAATCCCATTTATATTTTGTTTTAAAAAAATCACATGCCGAACTGTGCATACCCAAAAATAAAAAAAGAGAAAAGTTCCACATACTTTCTAGACGTACTGTACGTTTATATTCCCCTATGCTGTGCCCATTACATAAAGGTTAGTAATATAATAGGATATAGCTGTTTTATTACAAATTGTGGAAGCCAAACGCACATAATTTCATTGTTTGGTGTGTATTTATTTTTTAACATTTCCATTGCATTGAATTACAGTATTGTGGCCGTAGATTGAATCACTTTATAAACGTAATTCCACTCATTCATTTTGTTATATTTTTCAGTAATTATCTGCGATACTAAAACGGATTAACATTACAAATGGGTTGTACCTACATTATTTAGTTTCAGAGCAACAACGTAGTTGTTTCACAAAGCAATTTATTTAATTTCCCGAGTTTGCTCCAAAAAAATGCAAAAATGATTTTGTAGCATTATTTTTGCTGCAGCTATAGTCACATATAAAAACTTCTTACACGTGTGTAATTTGTACCTAACAAATTACATTACCTGAGGTAGCAGTGCTTTATTTATACTTATTTTTAGATGCGTTGTTATGACAACCAAGGTGCTTGAAATCGCGGCCCGGATTTTTCTCTGAAAGACTTTCGCCTTACTTTTCGTGAGGTTTTCCTACAGCTTCGCTGTATTCCAGAAACATTCCTGGCATTTCTGCGTGATGAAGTAAGGCTTGAAGGCACTGATATTTTGATTAAAATACGTATATGAAGCCAGGAAAATGTATTGATCGCGAATAGTTTACAATGAACCAGCTCGAAGAGATTGTACTCGTATAATTATGCACTATGTGCCTTTGTTTTTTATCAATAAAATTAACATGTTGCATAACAATCTATATGTAAAATACCAATGCAGTAGCACATGAAACATTTGTACTTCACTCAATATTTCTATGGTATAAGTGTGTTATATTACAAATAGGAAACGAGATAAAAGTTTAACCCTCGAGACTGCCGCGCTGAGAGAGGTCATTTCTCGAGTGAATTGTTTGTAATACCACACGCGTGCCATACAAAATTTTATACAACTCAATAAATATCTTAAAAACCATATATTTTGTATTGACAGCCGTGAAAAGTAATAGTGACAAATTGGAAAGTACCGAGAGATCAAATACATTTTATAATTATTAGTGTCATCTGTGATTCGTGTTATATGTTTAGCAGTATTGAAGTGTATTGTCAGTCTATGTTAAATTCCAGGGTAGTGTGTTAGATTTTGTTTGTTATTGGACACAGACTAATGCAAAACTTAACCTGCAAATCTCAAATTTGACATAGCTTGGCAGAGCTACAAACAGTAGACTAGCTACAGTAGTGAGTGATCTGGTTTTCATCTCACTGGTGGGTTATGGTTTAACTCACTACTGAGTTATGGGCCACTTTAGAAGTCTAAAATCGATCTAGTAATAGCCGTATAACTAGGAGGTGTTGGATACAATAAATCTATCTACTCTCGGGTGGAAATACAGAGCGTATACAGGTAAAGGATAACAATATAATCCAAATGTACTTAAAAGGAATAACTGCATATTATAAAGGGAAGCACAAGAAATAAATAAATAATAAAATAATAAAACTGAGAAAACGCCAGTATAACATTTGAAATTTGTATGTCACTATTTATACAGGGTGATTTAAAAGGTGTGGACATAACTTTAGGGGTTGATTAATGATGCAACTTGGAGTAAAAAATGATATGTCCGATTTTAAAGGGTTATGGCGATAACGAGGAAAAACGATTTATTTAGAGTATATCTACCAGTTTACATTGAAAACTTATCTGGCAACTGGCGGACGGCCCACCCAGTCGCTTTAAAAATAGGGTACCGAAACCACAGTTGTGGAAGTAGGGAAAATAAGGCAGTCGTCGAAGGCGTGATGCTAACCACATCACCCAGTACACCGTTAACGGTGCGCCAGATGACTGGGTTTCGGAAAAAGATATTTCGGCGACCCTGACTCGCCTTGTCTCAGGCCATGCTCCTACATGGAACGAAATGCCCGTATTTTACTTACATGTAACTTTTAAGTGATATAATTTTTAATAAGTAGGCGGCAAGTCAACAATGCATAACTGGTAATAAAGTCTTATCGATGTAGTGGCATTGTTTAAAGCAGTAATAATTTATAATTGATTAATAATTAATCAATTTTTATCAAACAAACAAAACAGCAAAATCTTCAAGCTTCTTTACTACAAGTAATGAATTCTTGACTTACCGCGTACTTATTAAAAGTAATATTTTATAAAAAATGTTTGGATACTTCGTAATTTTAAAACAATAGTTAACTCTCTTACCAGCAATAATACAAACTACATTTTGTTGTTGAAAGTCGCCGAAACTAGTTTCTTTAAGTGATCCACTTGAACGGCGGTGCACTTTTTCCTTATTAGCTTGGTAACTCTTGAGAATCGGACATGGGTATATTATTATTTTTTACTTCAAATTGCATGATTAATCAACGCCTGAAGTAATGTCAGCACCTTTTAAATCATCCTGTATATACACTGCTTGTAGTTGTATCCTACATTTAATTAATATATCAATCGGTTATGTACATTTAAGAGATGTATTTATATTACCTAAGTCTACATTTTTTATTATACATCAAAAAAATTAAACGAAGAAGAATAAAGCTCTACTAAACATAACATGTGTAATTAAAAAAATATCTGACGTCCCAGCTACAAATTACCTCGCTGAAAGGCCTACAGATCGACGAACTATCCAGGCTACATCAGCGGGTGAGTAATTTTGGACATAATGCTGTTCGCGAATTCATGCAAGACGCGAATTGCATCTGTAGTTCCAATGTAAGAACAGGCTATTAGAAACTCAAATCTCGGCGACCTAATGCTATCTGTAAACAGCTACGGCTCCGAGAGTAAACTGCAGGTAGTCCCGAAAACACTTTTGAGACAATAGCGACCGGCTGCTTAAGGACCGAAAGAACCCGCAGAAAAAGAGACGATTAATAAAACCCTTTGGCTGACGCAAGACGCTCGGACAATAGCGACCTAACACTTTCGCTGACAGACGTCGGGCTTCAGCAAAGCGGTGATAAATCAGTTATCCGGCTTAGAAACCGTGCACAATGTCATCAGAATCAATAGGCTATATAAGGACAGACAGGGATATAGGAAATCACCAAACCATTCCATTGGACCCATTTGAGTCCAGGCCATTCATTCGGTATCGTTCATTCTGGGATCCGTGTCTACAAGTCGTCTAGCACGTCTTAAATATGCTTCAGTACAAATTGCATTGGTTCATAGAGCCCTTTTGAAATACCAGGCCGCGTTTTAATGTTAGCACAAATAGTTTAGTTTAATCGCGCACTATATCTGCTTAAATGTACATATTTATGTGTGTGATCGCATTAAATCTTGTTAAAATAAATAAATAGTTCTTGTTTTTCAATAAGTTTTATCATTTCTAAATATTTGGTATCATCATTCTCACCCATGGATCAGCAGCAACTAAATATTCAATTTATAACTTACTGAAAAAAATCAATTATACAAATTTTATAATTTAGGGCATTTTTTTGTAAAACATGTGGTGTGTACCACATAAATATTATTAAAGATTCCTAAAATTTGGAACACCTTGGTCTCCGTAAAATTCTAAGTAGGGCTTTTACCATATTACCATAGCTGACGGTGTCTAAGGTACATGATGTTCCACATGCGTAGACCTTATCCATAATAAACAAGCAAACAATTTGAAACGTTTAGTAGTTTATTAAATATAAAGTAACTAAAAATCATCGGTTTGGAACTTCATTTATTATTAGTTTATTTATTATTTTATCAAAATTGTATAGCAAACATGACTTCTGCCACTAGTAGTGTCGTTTGGTCTCTATTCTACTTCTCCTTCTAATAATGTTCTACTGTTAGCTGTCATTGAAGCTACTTGAAGATTTGATATTGTTAGGCTCAACAGTGAAGTGTTACTATCTCATACATTTTTATTAAATTTCAAAGCCATGACGTTTTGCTTTGTCCAGAATGTTTTGCTTGTATCCTTTGCATTACAATTTATGAAAATCGATACCGTTCTTTATGACTCTAACATTCTTATTTTTGTTGTTTCCATTATTTTTTTCTATGTTTAGTCGTAATAGATCATTGTTAGTAACTCTGTCTGTTGAAAGTATTTTTAATGGCCATCGATAGGTCCAAAACAGTAACACTGGATCAGTTTTAACTGTGGTTTAAGATCTTATCCTTTGATAGACAACCCTCTGTTAATTTTTTGCAAGCCTTTATTGATATTAAATGTTTAAACAGTTTTATCTTTCACGGTACTGCATTATTAATAGTTTTCCATATCGTTTTCATTATCCTTATATATAAATTGTGTTGTGCCTGTCTGTGTGTGCTACGTTTTCATCGTTACCTATAGCCAACGTGCGCTTTACAATGCAACGATAATCTTGTGTCTTACAAAGCATCCCATTGGCTATGCGATAAGGGGTTTTTTCTAACAATCGGAACCCGTCTGGGTGTGTAGGTTCGAATCCCACCGACTGCGATGTTTTTTGCGAAATAATGTAATTCGCATTACTAATCATTTCCTTTTATTGTTTCAATATCATTAGAAACATTAAGACATTTTTATGTATGTTTTACATAATTTTGAACACTCTTCAACCGTTATGCCATCTAGCAACAGCAGTGTTTTCTTGCGGTGCGCTTTCTTTATTAAAGATGTTAACTTCTTTATTTACACTTCAATTTGAAAATAACAAAAATTACTCTAAATGAGACAAGACCACCTACGTGGTGCAGGGCCGGACTGGTGAAAAAATTCAGGCCGGGAAAAAAATGACGAGGCGGGCCAATAGGATTGGATTGTTTTATTTGAAGAGAAATCCGTATATCGATCTTCAGCATCGGCACAGCAAATTTGTCAAAACACTTCACTCTTTGATTAAATTGTTCACAGTTCCAAGAAAACAAAAGTGAAAAATGCGTAAGGAGTTTTTAACATATTTCAAAATCGAAAGGTTCGTTCACATGCTACTTGAGTGGTTGACAAAGAACCGGGTCAGGCCACCGGGAAATTTCTCGGTGTCCCGGTGGGCCAGTCCGGCCCTGATGTGATGTGCTCAAAAGCTAGCAAACTGGCATAATTCACTTTTATTTTTCAAACGTGTTAAAAGTTCTCAGATCTAGCTCACTTAACACTGCCTACTAGAGATACAAAGTGAGAATCGTTAAGAAACATTTATTCTGGAAAACCCGAAGAATTGATTGCAACATAATCCATTTTATTTTATTAAATCTACGTTGTATCTCGTCACACAAGCGAATTCCCCATGTACACAAGGCTGTGAATGGGAAGCCTATTCTATTACCACTGCCAATAATAGAAACTGCACTGAAATGGCATTCAGATTTATTATCAGTTGTGGCTATATCCATTCTCTACATCGTAGCTATGCATATTATGAACGCTTCACGCTCTTCGGAAACCTTAACGACTTACTGTAATAACTTGAGCGATTGCTGTTCGGGGACATAAACACTAAACAATTATTTTAGGTATGTCGTCGCATTTATGCGGCAGTTAATCAAGCATACAGGAATAGAACCATGCGGAGTTGATGGCCAATAAATTCAATTACTGGGTGTATAAATTCGAGTTGTCAGCGGTGTTCACGGTCTTTTTATTGGGTTTGGGGCACGCCGAACGGGGTTATGTAAAGCCGGCGCCCAGATTTATGTAGATTTCGGTGTGATACTGGTTAAAGCTGTGTAATATTAAGGAATACTAATTAATAAACATGCAAATGAGCTCAGACGGGCGGATGATACAACAAACAAGGGATTTTCTTAAGGTCAAAGGGGTATATAAATTATATTTCCCCTATCTACATCAAAGTAAAATTCTGATTAATTATTATATTAAAACGGAGGCTGCATTTTCAGAGGATTAAATGGGAAGAGCTTCCTATTTTTCGCATAATACTTCGTAATTGGCGTTGCTTGGAAATCGGGCCTTTGATAAAGAGAACAGATATGTACACTTCTCGTGGGAGTATGGAAATTTAATTACCTTCCATATTAGTTTTGGCCTACTCGATGGCCGATGATATACGTATATTGGAGGTGAAGGATAACTCCTGATCGGTTTATTCGTCTTGCTGCTCCGATTTTTGCAACACAGTGCAATAAATAAATTTGCAATCAATACAAGCATTATTGTTAATATGAAGCAATACAACTCTAGTCTTTCCCACGATTTTATTACAGTTGTTGGCACATATTTTCGGTGCCTCGGGCTAATTTATTTTCTCCTGAATTCAGATCGGTTCACATGCATAAATTTACAAGAACTGAGGACTTACCCGAAATTCTATAACGCCCCTGCGATCTGGGGTTGTAAATCAGAAACATGATACTGGGGGTGCAAGGCGAACGGCCAGTCCTTTCATATAGCAGGTGGTCACACACGCCCGACCGCGAACACAAACTCAGCCAATTTCACCATCAGTCATGCAGGCAAAACAACAAATATTCAGCTTTTAGCAGTAATGTGCTCATTACATAATGCTTACAGGGGGTTTATGGCCCCCCACGGCGTTCCCACGTCGCATCTCGAAGAAGACATCGTCACGTATATTCTTCGGTGCACCTTCGATGATGTGCCCGTAATAATCCTGAAACACGGATGCTTACCGCATGTAGTATGCCTTAACCGAACGTTAACTGCATCAATGGGTCCAACCTACGTCAATGTAGCCCGCAATTGCGGTGGCCGTATGAACCGCAAAAGACACAGGCACAAGGAATCTTTGAGAGACGGGCTTTCCAAGCCACCCAGTCGCGCTCACTGGGGTCTCTGATAATGAAGGTGCTTATCAGGTCAAGGATCGTGGACCATCTCGCCGAATGGCCACTGATCCAGGCACGAGAGCGCTCTCTACGGCAAGTTGACCCCCGGCCAACGATAGCAATGAACAACGACACAATTAATAGTGATGTCTACAATCAGCATCAGTACGAACAATAACGAATGTTCGACTCTACTGTACAATAACTACATTTGCAAAGGTACACGAGCACTAGCATTTCTTTTTACAGAGCTCATCGTTTCATCCGCTCTCTTATAATCCATATATTATCGTAGTTCAATTCACTTCAAAAATACACATAATCGCCGCGAAATGATACCCGTGGTGCATTGGCTATTGCGTCCACACATGTGCGACCTCGCCTACCGACTGCCAAAGCACATTCGAGCCCTGGCATTGTACAAAATGCCACCCCCCAGTCGCCTCGGGCTTCACAACATTCCATATGGACATTCTCTGCTAACTGCCGCAAAGGCCATCGATATTTCAAGCTACCTCCAGAAAATGCCTCCAATTTTAAAAGCAACCCTCCGTCTATAAATAGGTTTTGGACTCGTTTCGATTCTGTGCTAAATTTAGAACGTATCATATTTCAGTGGCTGGTTTAGTCGAAAACCCATAATTATACTAATACAAATAAAATTATAGGATATTTTCAAACAACTCAAAGAACACAAAAGTAAATAGTACAACACAGTGTTGTACATAGTGATATGTTTCGAAACCAGACTGGTTTTATCATCAGGCCATAACAATCATCTACAGAGGTATAGTATTTATAAATAAATAAATATAAATATTCATAATAAAGGATAGCACTTACGGTTATTAACATATGAAGCACATGGTAAAAAGTGAGGTTAAAAATTTAAAAGTGGATCAAATGTAATTAAAAATCTTTAAAACACCAACCAAGTAGAGAAGTAAATAATAAGCAGTAAACTACATCATAAAAATTGTTATACTGGTTAAAACACAATAATTAAAGTTTGCAATTTAAGAAGTGCACGACATTGAAGATGACGCAACTTAGATTGAATTTAATTCTAATAAGTATCTAAACTTAAAAATAGAAAAGTTCCTATATTCAGTGACAGTTAAATTACCAGAGCAGTTCAAAAATTAATATGACAAAGATAGACTAAAGACCAAATAAGGAATGGAATCAACAGAAAGTACCCAAATCATTTAATATTCATGAAAATATAATTAGTTTCAAAATTTTTGATCCAGTCAGAATTCATTATTGTTGGACATAATTTCAAAAATCTCAAGTAAATTCAACAGAATGCCTTTATTAGCTGTATGTTAAAATGTCTTTGTTAGGATCGAAGCTGTAAAATATGATTAGCGAAAGTGGATTTATTAGGTTGTTTCTAATGCAAGCAAAACGATCTTTAATTTTTTTTTTTGAAAGTAAGTCTGGTTTTACCTATATAAAAACAGGTCACACGATGATTCATTCTAAGTTGCGTCATCTTCAATGTCGTACACTTCTTAACTTGCAAATTTTAATTATTGTGTTTTAACCAGTATAACGATTTTTATCTTCATCGGTGTTGTTATAGACTATTAACCAACTTAATTTTAGTATTTTTAAGAGCTTCATTGCCGCACTCTTTTTGTATAAAGAAATACATTGAACCAGAATTTATTGATGAAGATAAAATATTGAACAATACACGTTTGCTTATGGCACTTAACGAGACTCGTTTGATTGCCGCAAAACTCGGCTCACCACTTCGTTTTTGGCAATCAAACTCGTGTCGTTAAGATGCTCATAATCAGACTTGTATCGTTAATATCTATTATAATGTACTTGACTGGGTAATTATGTACTTCTCTATTTGATTGGTGTTTTAAAGCTTTTTTTACTTACATTTGTCGAACTTTTAACTTTTTTACCTCACTTTTGCGAGAACGAATCACTGCGGAACAGCATGCATTCCGAGGGTCCACCCCCTCAATTGTAATATAAATCATCTCGCACGCGCAAGAACTTCGGACGTCTATTATTGCCTGCATTTTCCAAAACGCTACCAACATTATACAATTAACTGGCACACACATTCTACAGCAGCTACCATCTAACTCGCTAACTAAGGGTACGCATGGTAGCGCTCGCAGGTTTGTATCGCATTGGTGCCACTCATCACATTATAATTAATTATTGGTTCGCATAATCATATACGCCAACAAAACTACGCAAAGCCACCCACTTTCACAAACATACGTCACGCCACGCCAGAGCCCCGAACGTTGTGCCCTTGATTGAATTGTACCTCCTGATCAGCACACATTCTTCGACACAATAACATTGGTTGCAGCTGCATTCTGGGCTTCCTCTACTTAGCATCTCAAAGTTATTATATTTCCATTTAGATGAATAACTATTCATTTCTCAGTAGTTTTTCTCTAAAGTGGAAAAATTTATTTCTATATGGCTAGCTTCATACATTTTTCCCCTCTTGTTACATGTAGATTTAGCAGGAAATTGTATAGATTGTGTGACATAAATTGTGCCTTAAATACATTTAATTAAAAACATATTACCGAGTAAGACCAATTACACAACTTTTTGCCAGATTTAATTTAAATCCTTCCGTTACTTTGTTGGTGTCTATTATTTTAAATATCGTGAGTGTCCCAAAAGTCTTGTAATTACAGTTGGCCATGAATTATTTCTTACGTAAAGCGTGTAAAATTGCAGATAAAAGTCAAACCTACTTAAATGTAATTCCATTACAAAGGATAAAATAAATTCAGTACCTAAATAAATTACACGCAAAATATGATTCAAACGTTTTTGAAAATGTGAAGAGACACGTAAATTTAATGTATTGATAACAACAGTCAGCATTTTAAATTCTTTTGTCAACGTTTCTGTGGTATTTTATGCGCAAGTTAGTTATATTTTATATTATTTTGACGTTTAGAATAAAATGATATTCAAGGAACTCCGACCTTCACCTCAGTTTTACGAGCCTACACACGAAATACGTTTCATATTTCGCTGCCAACTCTAATTACAAAATCTTGGAGACACACATCAGTTTTTTGTAGGAGATGGTGAGGTAAAAAAAGAGGTATTAGGAAATAACAAATATTATTCCAAAAGTAAAAAATACGAAAATCAACTCTCAGGTAAATGCAAAACGTTTAACAAATCAGTAACTAAAAGAAATGTTAGGTATAAGTTACACAATACCAAAAATAAAATATTGCTATTACTCTTTACGCAAAAAGGGCGATGGGTCAAAAAATCACCAAAACTGGTAAAATTTCACCAGACCTGGCAAGGCTGTCCGAATGAGACCAGATCCTAAACACAAACGCGGCATCGGTGGCTCAGTGACTTCCGCCGCCGCAACCGAAGTCACAGTGAAACACCGGACGTTCGGGCGAAAGTTCGACTCCCGGTCCGGGCGTTCCCGTTACACTTAGTTAAGGCATGATAGTTTAAGTGACGCCCCCATCCCCTAAAGTAATACGGAGACGGCTCTAGGGGGAACAGTAGAGACCTTAGGGGTGAAAAATGTCTTAAACACAAGCATCGCGTCGCAACGAGGTTCACAAAAAATGTTTTGACTCGAGGTCCAGAGCGGCGAGAACGCGAATTTATAATTTTAACAGATAACAATTTTTATTTAATAGCGAAATGCGTTTTAGATGGTACGAATTCTCTGCGTTGAAATATATGAGAAATGGGGCTCAAAACCAATAAAGTATTTAGCATACCTAACATTGTTGTGATTCTGTACAATCATAATGAGTTGTTTTAATATATGCAAATTTTCTGAAAATAACTTTCCTCCCTCTAGAATTACAGATGTTCTTTCTTAATTACACAAGATATTACGTTGTAAAATTAGTAGCAAGTTTGTATTAAACAGTAGCAGCTCATTGATTCTACTAAGTTTGAAAGAAATCGGCAGTTTATTTTTTTCATAATTCTAAAATGAAACAATTCACAATTCCAAAACATCCTTGAAGATTTATTAGTTTTAAATTGAGCTGTAAAATACATAATTAAGTATATTTGGAATATTTTATCGAATTGTTTACCCTCTATACTCCCCGAGAATTATAATAAGTTTCATACCACAATTTCAGAAATTATTTCTATGTAAAACTAAAGTACATATTAACGCCTCTATTTTTAAGAAATTAAATAACAAAATTTTTTTTTGAAAATCTTCGGTGTTTTACAAAATCAGAAAAGTCAATTTTGCTTTTAAACTCTAGTAATTTACAGTTTTGAGCTGTGCTTATAAAAATATACACAACACCTAGCACTTTTCTTTATGAAAAATTCTCAAGACCGAAAATATTTTCCGGTTCTCATTGAAAACGCATATTTCCAAAAAAATCTTAATTTTATTTGATCACGAGTTCTATGATGTTTGGACCAACATTTGGTTTTGACCTCTTTAACTCTTCTTTCCTCTTACATTACAATAATACATCTCTACATTTTTAAACGCAGTTTTATTTTATTACTGTAGTACAATGTAGAACAGAAAACAAAGCATTTTAGCATAGTCGCAGCTTTAGATAAGGTCAAGTTCTTTCTCATATGACTAATAAACATGCAACATATTTGAATATTTATACTTAATTAGAACTCTCACGTACGGGGCTCGATAACATCACAACCTTGGCCAGTTCCTTGAGAAAATGCAGCGAAATACTGTGAAAACGCCTGCGAAATGCCACTTTAACAAAGAAATTTGCTATTTTCTTTATTAGACTATAAATTGATATAATTTGTAACCACTGAATTTTCAAGCCCGCTCACTATTTACATCCCTTAAAGAGGCATTTGTTTCTGTTTTACAGAGCGAGAAATATTTTAACAAAACGGAGACGTGTTCTATAAATTTTCAACGTTTCATCTTACCCTGTGCATGACAGCTGGAAGGTTTTGTGTTCCGTTTCTATTGAACTGCAACTGACACTGGAAAAGCGGAAGCGACGAAACGCTTATTTTTCAACTCGCAACAACGTAATTGACTTAACCGATTCCTGTTCCGAATGTTGGCCCGCGTAGTGGCACGTTTTGTATTTTCATACTCATAATTTGATTGGATTGACCTTTTTAACATTTGAAAATGTTCCTTAAGTAACTGTCTGATTTTGTTACAGGATTATTCCAAAGAATGCTTACAGCACGTTCAAAAGCATCTACTAAAGAATGATGTTCCCGTGTCACTGTTCGAGGTAAGCATATTGTCTGCTTTTGTGCTTATATTTGTAAAATGCATAAATACTTCGCGTTTAAGGGGTCTCGTATTGTATTCAGCTACTGAACTAATGGTTTACAATGGAGGTTTTCATTTTAGTCATACTTAAAGTGTCACTACAGCAGTACAGCTGGTTTTTAGGTGAAATTATATGGCATGTACGATTCATAATTCCACCGACAAACTTTAACAGCGTAGTTAAACTAAACACGCAATTCTATATAAATATATACCCATAGCTGCTTCCTATGAGCATCAGCGGGTGTCTTATAAAATTAACTTTTTTTTAAATATCTCAAAGATTTTATAGTCCAGCAGATTGAAATGAATGTAATTCTCTTTTTATTTACTTATGGAAGCAGTTTATAAACTTTTTATTACAAATTATTAGGTAGAAAGTTAAAATTACAATGGGGCGCCAAAAAGTCTTTCAATATAACCGATAAGTCTTCGCGTGTAATTTGCTACGACCTGAGACAGACTCCAAAAAGGTTTGTCAAATAAATTACTTGCGTTAGCCATACACAAACCAAAGTTAATATGAAACATTTATATTAGGAACGTTGATTCTGGTACAACAAATTAATTACAAGCACTCGCCTAAGTTACAGGTAATCGAACACTACAAACCATAGCTACGAATACGCCAATTCTTTGTTACAAGATAAAGTACAGGAGTTTTAAAGCGTCAGTGATAAGTTGCAAGAAATCGCAATAATCAAAAATTACCTAGGCAATTTCATTAGCGTAACACATAACAGAGCTACACATTTGAGTAGCTAACAAGTCACTTGGTATCTTGGTATTAGACAGGCAGGTGAGCGAATGCACAAGTAAGACTCAGGGTTTATGCATGTTTAGCCGGTGAATCGAGGCTTACGGAAAAGGCAATGCACACAGGTTTGGGTTTACCTTGGACAACACAGGTTCGTGTTATTAGATACTTCCAGGATAACGCGTGACTGCACCGGGAAACAAACAGCAATACTCAGCAACATTCAGCTACCAAAACAAGCCAACAGATTCAAATATACGAAGCTCGTATTTAAATGGGAAACAGCAATAAAAACTTCTACTTAACAACGGGCCCACAGCAGTGGCTTCGCGAATTGGCCACCAAGCCAGTAGTACAACCTTTAACGACTCCAGGGTCGGGTCGGCTCTATAAATTCGTAACCCGAGTGCCTAATTACAATAATGAGCAAGAGAGAATAAGCTCACACGGACCTTAAACTCACGGCTCCAGAACTCAATACGCACGCCGGTAAGAATCCGCAGTCAAGTGCGATGGGTAAACAAAATACAATAATATTCGTTAAAGTAACTCATAACGATCCACAATAACACGAGTGAACTCAGGAACATCGAACACTACAAGTGATAGCTACGAATACACCAATTCTATTGTTACAAGATAAAGTTCAGAAGCTTTAAAGCGTTAGTGATAAGTTTGAAGAAATCGCAATAATCAAAAGTTGCCTAAGCAATTTCATTAGCGTAACACATAACAGAGTTGAGTAGCTAACAAGTCTCTTGGTATCTTGGTATTAGGCAATAAGCGAGGAATTTAGTATATTCAGCGAATGCACAAGTAAGACTCGGGAGTGATGCAGGTTTAGCTGGTAAATCCAGGCTTACGGAAAGGTCAATGTACACAGGTTCGGTTTTATATTGGACAGCACAGGTTCGTGTTTAGATACTCTCAGGATAACGCGTAACTGCACCGAGAAACAAACAACAATACTCAGCAACATTCAACTACTAAGGTAAGCAAACAGCTGCAAATCTACGGAGCTCGTCTTCGACGACTCCGGCAATAAATGGAAAACAGCAACAAAAGCTTCTACTTAACAACGGGCTTACAGCAGTGGCTTCGCGAATCGGCCATTAAACCAGTAGTACAACATTTAATGACTCAAGGGTCGGCTCTATAAATTCGTAACGCGAGTGCCTAATTACAATAATGAACAAGAGAGAATAAGCCCACACAGATCTTAAACTCACGGCTCCAGAACTCAATGCGCACATTGATAAGAATTCTCAGTCGAGTTCGATGGGTAGACAGAATCCAATAACCTTCGTTAAAGTAACCCGTAAAGATCCGCGATAACACGAGTGAACTCAGGGACACTATTTTGCCCTCACAAATCACTATCGAACAGCCCCAGTCTATGGCAAAGGTAAAGAACGAAATCTTGCGTGATATCGGCTCAAGGAACGATAACAAAAAGAAAGGAAGCACAATTAACAATGGTCGACATGACGTAGTTACATCGTAGAGCAAAGTTGAAATGTAAAGACACCAGCGTCCCAGCATAACCTTAAGGTGTGCTGGTGTCTTTACATTTCAACTTTGCTCTAACAACAGATCGATAATTTTCCTCGTAGATGAAGGTCGCCAAACGAGTTCGATTACCTCAAAAAGTAAACTACAACGGCTATAAGACGGGGTTAGTCATTATAGCATGCGAAGAACAGGAAAATTAATGTGCAACGGAAGCGTGGCGCTTTTTGGTCGTAACAAGGTGTGCCATTATAGTCATAGGTCTAAAACCTCCTCTACAGCTGATTGTTAAAATATAGCACAACAAATTTAGTTTTTAGTCAGTGGAATTTAATAAAACTCGCGTATCTATTTTCAACAAGCGAACATTTTAAAAAAATGTCATTTGTTCGTTTAATTAAATTTTCTCTAAATTAAAACAGAATTGAATTTAATATCTGCAGACAATTTAGAAAGTGATGACATTTGCATTGCTGGTATTTGAATTTTGTACCAAACTAAAATTGTTGCTATTTACTTGCGTTCAAAGCTTTCTCAAAAATAATTCGATTCATCACAACCATTCAAGTTCGATTATTTATTCACAAATAAAATCTTAATAATATCGAATTAAAACCCATACTTTTATTTTTTAATTAATTAATTCTAAACTTCAGAGAGAACCATCGCTATGCGGACGTTAATAACACTAGATGATATTGATTTTTGTTTTGCTTTTATACCCAGTTTTGTTATAATGGAAGCACTATTTTTTCAGCTACTGTAGAAGACGTGAGTTTCATACATCTTCACGTACCTGTTTCTTTGCTTTTTAATATGCCAAAATGAAACAGCCAGCGTACTTTGAGGACTAATAGAGCACGTAGACGAAAATTTCACAAACTTTAGATTAATTAATGTACTTGAAACAATATTAGTTAAAAATCGATTTCGGCTTAGACCGCATTGTCTTTCAAGATAAACACTCGGCATTTTTTGGCTTTATGTGCCTTACATCGTGTGAACACAAATAAGGATTTGTGTGATAGTTATGTTTGTTGGTGGCGCATGAACCATTACAAGCTACCCATGCTTTGATCCGTATTGTTAAAGTACCCTGTGTCAGTCGTGCATAAGAACGTAGCGTTGTTTGGTTGTTCAAATCCGATGCACGTATCGTCGGCGGAGCGTAACTGGCAGAATGAGAGAAGCCCAAATTTTACCATCTTCCCTGTTTATATTATTTGTATGTTTTCTTATTTCTATAACTTCAGATATCATTTTTAGAAGTGCAGAGATTATTGAGGAAGTTCATCTGTATTGATGATAATACCCTCAATATTGCCAAATGATACACGTTATGGACAACACACAACAATAATATATTTTTAAACAAAATTAATTAACAAACAGGCACATATTCACAAGCATTTCATACAATAATACATAGAGAGTGCGCGATTACAGCACTTTAGACGGTATCAGTTACGCGCGAAATGCCAAGTCAACGAACGGCATACAAGTATAGAAGCCAGACCACTTGGAGACATGAGTGATCAAGTGCCAATGACCAAATGGGTATAAGTGAATAAGCCGAATCCGTAAGCTGAATGAATCTAAGTGCTGGCACTCGCTCATTTCCTGGTAGCCTCTCAGTGATGGAGTGGTTTATGGCCTCTCGGCCGCTGGGTGACTCCTTCGTCTCCTCGAAATCACAATAAACCATTGTGCTCTGTCTTCTAAACCAGGGCATCGGAATTTGCTCTTATTGCTAATTTCCTGTCCAGTACGTCTCCTCGGCAAAGTGTTATTTTGTTTCTTTATTACTCGCTTCTGGTATGCGGGCGATTCACTTGGCATGCCCGGGGTCTTTTACTGTCTTTTTGTTATCCAAAAGGGTTTAGTAGCTGCCTGCTTTGGATCCGTATCTCTTGCAACTCGCAGATGGCGTAATTCCGCCGGTTCTTGCTTTGGCGTCTCTCGTTCAGAAGGATTGTACAAGTATCTGCTGGAACGTCCCGGATCTCCTGCAACTTGCACATGCAATAGTTGCATGACTTTCTGAAATTGCGGAAGTAGTTTGTCACTCTGCGACGCACACCACTCAGTATATGACGTTAGACACTTAATTGCGAATCGCGTAAGGTTTTCATTTGGACACCCGCTGTTTATGCTGCAAATCTGTAACAGGATGTTTTCACTTTTAGTGATTCCTTTGTATGGCTTGCGAGAAGCGATTTATGTTTGGTGTACGTGGTAGATTATTATCCGCTACTGACGTTAGTAAGGTACTCTGACAAGTACTGTAGCGAGCTTAAATTTTAATGTGTGTTCATTTGTAAATGTACTCGTATGTTTAGCTACGGCTGATTTTGTAATGCATGTATGTTTGCGATTGCATCTATGTTGTTGCAATTAGATGAATGGAATCATTAGTCTGTCCAATGTAACTAACTCTAAAAGGGCAAGGAATTTTATATGTACCAGCTATCTTTAAACTTGATATTTTGTACTTGCCTGAATCTGTTATCCAAAGTTTCTTTGATCATAAACACTATTTTGATGTTCCATCTTTTTAGAACACGACCTATCGTATCAGTTGAGTTTTTATTGTAAGGTAGAAAGGCGAAGTCTTCTACAGGTGCAAATTTTTCTTTGCGCCATAGTTTTATCAAATGCTTTGCATGTAGCGGTAGCTGTGTATCCGTTCTCTTGTAAGAAAACAAATAAATGATCCCTTTCTCTCTCCAGATTCTCTGCATCTCTGGTCTCGCTCTGATTGCTAGTCTTAAGAGCTGTTGCTTCTTGCATTGGATAATGGTGTGGCAGCATTTATACAGTGTGTCCATTTAGTATGCCGGTCTCCGATTAGTCTTTACTTTTTTTCTATAAAAAGTTTGATTGAGCTGATTCTAATGAGGTGGACGTATACAGGGTGTCCCAAAAAAATTTGGCTTAAAAACGTATTTCTTTATGACTGTTTAAACCGCTATGGACTCTACGTTCAACTCTTATTTTTTTTAATTGCTTGCAGCATTTACAAAATATGAACGTTTTTAGTATTTTTTTTGTCAATATGAAGCTCTCACTTAAAACATTTTCCCCACTTTTGAATATGTCTTCCCTAAAAATTGAGGGGGTTGTAATCTGGGATACCAAAAAAATAAAGTTTTATAAAAACGGTATTTAATACAAGGTTTTCAAAATGTTGGTTTAAACTTCAATATCTTCAATTGTTATTTTCTCATCTTTTTTAAATTGAACACCCTCTATTTTAGTAGAATAATTAATAGAGCCTTAAATTCCCTTTACTTGAGCTCAACATGTTATAACATATTCTAAAGAGTGAGAAATTAAAACTTTTAATACACGATAAATGTGTACTATGTGGTGCATGATTTATAAAAATGCTTTTAAAGAAACCACTTTGACAGTTAACGGACTTTCAGTTAATGTCATAGTAGATTGGGTGGAGTAAACGAAAGCAGAAGCATCTTAAGATCTTTGAGAGTTAAAAGGGGTAATAGTTGGCCAAAAAAGAAAAAAACATTAGTATGATATTCCTGAAAATGTTTTAAAGCACGAACAAAAAAGAATTCTGCATATTCTTTATTACTGAAGTATTCTTGGCAATTTTTAAAATCTTTTATCTCATTTCATATGGTAATGTACTACATTTCTACATTTAAAATTGTTGAGTAAAGTTGTGTTTTACAAAATAGCAACCATTACAGCATAGGAACGACGATTCGTTTTATGTTTGACAAACGCATAACATCAACTGGAGCTGCTTATTGTGCTTCAGTACATAAAAACAAGTCCTGCTCAGTTTGATGTTTTCACATTTAATATCACTTTTATATGAAAATTTAATATTTCAAATTTGTATATTAAATGCTCACTAACGCTCGTACTCAAACCAGCCATGCTTGTTCAGTTTTACTCTGGGAAAATAATTTTAAAATATTTTTAGGGAATTGAAAGAAAATACGGGGTGTGCCATAAGTAAGGTTACCAGCATTATGTCGATGCTGACCCGAAGAAAATAATTTCTGGGGGAGAAAGAAGTGGGATAAAATAAATAAAAAAGTTCAAGGTGAATTAGTTTTTTACATTATAAAGATATAATTTCTAAAATTGTTTTATATTTTTTAAGCAGCATATGAAATGCGGCATTTTTTTTACCCGTCCGTGAATCCATTAAATTTGAACAAGACGTCTCGCACTGTTTAATATTTAAATAATTATTTGCCCTTTTTATCCCTTAGCTAGCTCAGTGAACATGAATATCTTAATATCTCAGTTAGTCGCTTATGCAAGTTTACTATCTACCAAAACAGAAATCTGATTGCTCTCATAGTATGCACAAAAAAGCCGAATTT
This sequence comes from Agriotes lineatus, assembly GCA_940337035.1. Taxonomy (NCBI): domain Eukaryota; kingdom Metazoa; phylum Arthropoda; class Insecta; order Coleoptera; family Elateridae; genus Agriotes; species Agriotes lineatus. The sequence goes on along the minus strand of OW679200.1, from coordinate 68,779,362 downwards.
TTTACATCATCTATTGACTTCAAAATACATATAAAAACAGAAAAAACACAAAACTCGCATAAAAATACTAAAGAAAATAGAATTAAGTTCTCAAACAACCTACGTGCGATATAGATTGAGGCTAACTCGCAGGCGTGTTGCAAACATACATGAACAACATAAAACATCACCAAAAATAGCGTTGAAATAATTATCTTTTAAAAGAACGCAAATGTCACAATTGCCTGAAACCGGTACTTATTTGAGTCGCTGAAAACACATTTTTTCGCGTTTGCAAAAGCTTGCAGTTAAACGCAACCTTATGACGCTCTGCAACCGTTTCACCTGGAACTGGCTGCTGCATACCTTTGGAAATGGCACGCCTCGATTGCATCACCAGTTCCTGCGGACATTATGCTGGGAACCATTGATCGCGTGCAGACCTCGTAAGGACAGTTGAATTGGCGCCTCTCAAAATTGACACTTCAAATAAGCCTTTCAATATAGCACAATGGGTGTACCTACATATACACTCGGAAAATGCGTTTGCGGAATTATCAAACGCTGGCTCGCTGCACTTTAACACTGTTTTTAGCAAAAATTGGCTGCCAGGCTCTTTTAGGACCGCTTCAAATTATGTTATATCTCTCTGGGCGAATTCACGTACTATACTTTCTTTCAGAAGAGGCTGCGTGCGACTACTGCCTTTTTTGTTAAATTTACATGAGTTGAAAATCCCAGCATCCCAGATACAGCGTGTTTCTTGTTGCACTCGCGATAACCAAAATTTACAATACACGTCCAGCGCAGGACTGGCTTTGCGAGCATCTGCTTACCTAAAATACAATATTAAATCTAATAATGGAACATAGGAAATACAACTTGGCTTCTACATTTAAGCATGAAAATAAACATTATCGGTAAGAGATCCAGCTGGCCTGTTACACATAGCATAACTCCTTGTAAATCATAGGAATTAAAGGACAAAACCATTTTTTACATTCCATATAGGAAATGTTCAAAATCCATCTTAGAAGTTAAGTAAACTACTATGAAACTACATTTTTCTGAAAAACATTTTTACCAATGACTTCTGCACGGATGCTCTGTAGCTTTTAAATAGGAGTAAAAATGTTGGTAATTCGTGTATGTATGAACCTTAGTTAACCCAAAGAATTTGATTGAAAACCCGAAGCCCGAAAAATGATTGCTAAACCCGAAGTTTTCGGGTCAAAATGACAGTGTTGGCAACCCTAGCCATAAGTCACGTTACCATTGAAAAATTGAATAACTTATTTATTTTTTATTGTTTTGTTTTTGATTATCACAGATAAGTAAGTGACCGTTGGGAAAGTTACAATGGAGAAATTCCCAACCGAACAATGAACTAAAATTATAGAATTGTATTTAAAAAATTTGCAAGTTTTGGCAATAATTTTGCAAAAGCCGGAATTAACTTGGCTGCCACGTTCACCTGACTTAATTGCACCCGATTCTTTTCTTTGGTCTTATCTAAACGAGCGGGTGTATTACGACAAGTCGCAGACAAACCAGCAGCTCAAGGGCGATATCGGCATTACAACTAGAAATATTGATACTTGTAATGGAAAATACTTTCAAAAGAGCTCTTCTGGACAAGGCCAAAAACGGAATCACTTACGTGACATTATCTTTCATAAATATTGTAGTGATAGCTCCACTATTGACTAGCTATTACTTATACAATGACTCAATGCTTAATATGCCTATTTTATTTAGTATTTGCCCTATTATTTCTGTACAAATAAATTTTACTTTTAACTAAATATTAATATTGAGACACTCAGGTCGGATTCGCCAATCTATTTATCTATTAATTGAAATTCAACTCTTAATTGTGCTTTTATGAATGCTAAATGACATTAACTGTCAGCTTGACTTTCAAATTCAATTAAACCAAGAATTGACAAGTAGCCTTTACAATGACACTTCAATTAATCAATTCACCAAAGTAAGTACGGTATTCTGTTTATTTCACTCTTTCTTTTTATTGTTTGTTATTCTACCTTCTTTTATATTAATTCACTAAAACAAACCTGACCTCATCTCAAGTTGTCATTGCAATTATCCAAATATGACAGTTCCCAATGTCCACAGCTCCAAATGCTCACAGTCAGCAACTACGACAGCTTACTCCTCCAATAGCCAAAACTACATCGCTCTGTCACCCCTCAAACCACATCTAACCTGTCAAAACTCCCAACTGTCCATAGAATCTGATCCTGCTCCTTTCATTAATATTACTGCCACGCCAATAGACTTCTGGTAACTTTCAGTATTGTAGATGATTCCAAACTAATCCTCTTTATTCTTCAGCTAGTACTTTGGATCCATCACTACCCACAGAAACTGTCCAAATCAAGTAAGCACTCCCATCAACTTCCCTCCAAACGATCGGTCTGTCTTCCAAACAACCACCAATGTCACCAATAATATTAATTATATCTTACATGAACTATTAAATCCAAATCCATCCAATTCTTCTTGTTTTTTTGTATTTTATTAACTGTATTGCACAATCTCTTCACCGATTGTATTGTCTTATTATTTCAATGTTATATTTTCATATTTTACCAAAGAATTATACGAAATAAGCCATAATTTCCAAGTTTTTATTAGTCAAACAAGTTTTTTCAAATTTTTATGTACATTTTTATATGAGTTGTTATTCTGACTGCCAAACAAAAAACTTATCTCTGATGGTTACTATTATACTGTCCTCTTAAAATATAAAATGTCCTAACTATTACATGTTACAATCCCTTATTATTAAAGCAAGCATAATTGTCTAAATAACGTTGGTTTACACTTTTTATCATGGTTGACCTCAACCATCAAAATTAAATATTCAATTTCTATTTTATTGTCACATCTACATTAATAATTGTCTGAATTTTAATATTTCTCAATTATTTTAAAATTAATACCCATCTTATTTGGTTGTATTGATCTTCCAAATTTATCATTATTTTTATTTTTGTTTAACCACTATAACAAATAGAGTAGTTGTAGCATAACAATATATTTAAAAATTCCCCAATCTTGAGTTTTTATTTAGATCACCTTTAATTTATTTATTCTTAAAAATAAATAAGTTATTCGATTTTTCAATGGTAACGTGATTTATGGCCCACCCAGTGGTGTGATAGGAAACGCTTTCCATAGTATTGTAGTAAGTATCTGATATCAACTAATTAATAAAAAGTAAGCCGATGAATAGTTCCGCATAGATATAGGTTGTGTAATAAAAATTCAACCACCCCATTTAAACATGACATTTCCATCTGGTTTGGCAGTTTAAAACATTCTATTCGTTATCCTCATATTTATCTAATCATTATATTATGTACGAGTACTATTACCTAACTTTAAACACTGCACAATGGACCCTTCGAATATATTACATAAGTTTGTACATCACTAACTAAATAGTTCATCCATCGTCTTTCCTGTATAGACAAAATGAAAAAATTTAAAGTGCAAACTTATTCCAAATCTGCTTTTAAGCAACCACGTACCTAACAAGAAATAGTGAGCGTGAACACTTAAAATGCAGTTTAGTAAAATGCCATTTGAAAATATAATTGTCTAGGTGGATGCTTTAACGGTGTTGATATTTATTTTTAGTGGACAGGGGCATAACTGTTCATTCATTTAACTTGCTAAATACATTTGTTTTGGTTCTGTTATGGGCACAAATAGACTTCAGGGCAGTTCCGACAAGTTGAATCGTTCACAATCACAATTAGGTTTATTTTTCAGGCTATGTTAAAAACGACAATTAATATATTATTAATCTTTGCATAACTGTGTTACTATCTGATAGAAATTGTAGGGCTACAAAGATATAAATCTGCCCCAGAAGACGCAGTAATACCCTTCAAATCAAGAAAAGAGATTTGATAAATATGTATTTGAACATGTTTACATACACTGAAATATGAGTTGTCAAATGCGAGGTCAGTTTTTGCTTAGGATTTTATACAGAGACATCAATAAAGTTTGAAAACCATGTGACCAGCGAATTTTCGATCATTCAAATGAATCTCTCGTCGTATCTAACCTTTAATAAAAGTTTTCGTCTACGAACCAAAAGGTGCTTGTATCTTCTAAAGAATAATGCTTGTCTGTCATGCCGTATATAATATGTAATGTTGTTTAACTTGAGTTCTCTGCAAAAATATACATACTGCTGCAAGCCCCATACTTCGTCAGACTGCAACCCAACATACACATAATTATGGCAGCACAGATACTTAATAGTTATCTAAAAGACATTGATCAGGAAACCATTGTGCTCATTTAATAACACTGATGAAACGTTTTCCATGCATGTTAATATCACTTATTGAATATCTGTGTTAACATGAAATGTGTACATTGGGTTCCAAATAGTAAGGGGCTCCAAGTTTCATGGTACACCCTGTATAATTCATAAATCGTATTTCTTTTGTAATTATAGTGATATAAATACCGAATTGAAAACTATCCATTTAAATTTTAAAGATAAATAAGCCTTGCTGTTAGCGCATTGGTTTAAATAGGTCTATATCTTTATTACATTTTGTTTTCTAACGTCAACTTTGCCGCCCCCAGCTACCGTGATTTATTTTTTTTACTCTTGTGTGGGCTCGTTGAAATGCTTACACAAATGAAATGGGACGGTTGGTTTTTAAAGTACAGCGATTGGAAGAAACAAATGCGCTTTTTCCATAACTTTTTATTATCCATCGCGAAATACTGTCCAGTTTAATTTGATTTATTTTGTACCCTTGCGTGGGCTCGTTGAAAAGCTTTCAAAATACTAAATTTGAATATACTCTCATAAATGAATTGGGATGGTTGGTTTTTAAATTATAGCAATTGGAGAAAACAAACACCATAACTTTTCATTAAGTGCGTTGGAATGTATGCATAACTACAAAAAGCTCATACGGTAGCTACACAGGGTGTCTAGTGACCGGGAATTCCTGGAAAACCGGGAATTATACGGGAATTTGAAAGTGTCCTTGAAAATGTGGGAAATATGCGGGAATTTCTTAGGCAACCGGATTTTTTTTTATCAAAGGGGATTTGCAGTAATTTTTGCCATTTTACGGAAATAATAAGCGAAATTTCCGTAAAAATTTTCGGATTATCCGGAATAATTGCAAAAATGTACGGGACGCCGCGCGAAGACAGTCGTTGATGTTTTTTTTTTTAATGACTACCCCAAAAGGTCAGACCGGAAGACCAGAAAGTATCCGGGAATCCTAATAAAATGACCGGGAAAATACGGGAATTATACGGGAATTTTGAATGCCATATCTGCTAGACACCCTGCTACAGTGAATTTTTACTCCTCCTATTTAATGACGGAAGATTAATCGAACTAAAGTTGTGTCGTAGTTAATAACATGCCAAAAGGGCAGAAAATTATTTGCCATTGTATGAGGAAAGATCTACAGAATCTACTGCTTTTTTGTAAACAGTTATTTCAGTGCTAATATTAGGGCCAAGTTGAATTTATTGAAAATAGAAAATAGAAGTAGGGTGTAAAGCAGAACTATTTACTCTTAGTTTACATATTTTTTTAGTTTATCATTAATGTGCCGATGCATTGCGCAGGTCTTGAATTATTTTACTTTTTTTCATGAATTTGCATCAAGCAAATGAATGAAAAAAGAGACTTTCAAAACGTGTTGCACACGTTTTTTTGCATAGTGATCTCTTGTAACTCTAAATTTAGTTGAAAAGGGCTTCGGAATTTACAACTGTCAAATTGATAATTCACAATTTTAATAAAATAGTTAAAAGTGTACTTTTTTCACAATTTTGCGTTAAAAAAAGTGGTATTTCTTCATAATTTTTCGTTAAAAAAGACGACTTTCATGATCACTATGCAAAAAATAGAATTAACCAGGCCGTTTAACAACAATAATATGACTATAGAATATTCTTCTGGATATAAGAAATGCTTAAATTCAGCTTTTGCTGTACAAGTGCCTTCTTTAGCTACAATGTACTACCGGTACAAAGAACTTGGGTAAAAAATTTGTATAACATTGAAAAAGAAGCAAAATGTTTTTTTCTACAGCTGTATTCGAAGATATAAGGCTGATGTAGTTATGAAAATATAAATAAGGCAATACATCTACTTATAAATTAATAAGTTATCAACCTGAGATTACAATTTCGAATATTAACATAATCATATAGAATCTTTGCAGCTTTTTTGTGGCATTCTAATGCTGCTCATGCGGTTACAAAGACAACTCAAGCAAAGAGATAAGGATAGGATTGTGGGAACATGGAGTGTTAGAATTCTCTGCCAAGCTGGTACCCTAGATACAACACTTAAAGAAATTAAGAGATATTACCTTGACATTACAGCTTTAAAAGAGATTAGATAGACAGGACAAGGAAAATTACAAAAACAGGAATGGAATATTTACTACAGTGGAACAGTCAACAGTGTGTCGGATATATAATTGGCAGCAGAATGAAAGAGAAAATAATCATCTTTGAACCCACCATTGAGAGGATATGCTATATAAGGATAAGAGACAAATACAACATGTCCATATTCTCAGTTCACGCCTTAACTAAAGAAAAAGAAGATCAAATCAGAAGAACTTTCTGTGCAGAGCTAGAGAGGAAATGATATTAAGATAGTCATGGGGATCTTGCAAAAATAGGCAAGGAATTACTTACTCATAGTTGGAAAATATAGTCTACATGAGCTATCCAATGACAACGGAGAAAGAGAAATATAATAAATAATATTACCACATAAACAAATACACAAAGGGCACGTGGACATGACCAAATTGAAACATAGTTAATCAAATAGATCATGTGTTAATATCTGTAAGGCAGTATTTAAATATAATGGATATAAGATACAGAGGAGCAACATCCAAATCTTATCACTTTTTGGTAAGAACAAAACTTACAGAAGAACTTAAAGCATAAACAACACCAGGAATGAAAATGACCAACATAACCCGCACAAACTTGAAGAAGAAGAAACTGTATTGAGATATGAATGAAAACTAAGGAATAGACAATGACTGAGAGGGAGTAAACGAAATATCGACGAAATTCTCAGAACAACCCAAAGAAAAACTCAAGACAACTGGTGGGACTGTGATTGTGAAGAAGCCATAAACAGACGAAATGAAGCAAAGAAAGCGCTGTTACCAAGACTTAGAAGAGTAAAAACTGAAAGATACCAACTATTAAGAAGAGAAACAAAAAGGATATGGAAGGAAAGGATAACAGAAATACTAAATACATAACTTAGAGAATTAGAGCAAAACCAACCCAACTGGAGAAAGTAGAAGACTATACCTAATACTGAAGGATACAAAGAACGAGTTCCATGCCAGAATGTCACTATGCAAGGACAAACATGGCAAATGGATAACAGGAGACGAAAAAGTGCTGAAAGATGGAGCTAACCAATAAAACCACAAGTGATAATCACCTGGAGCTCCACCTTACCACACCGTACAACTAAACTTGTTAGAACCAACTCTGCGGTAAGTCCAAGATAGCATCACAGATATGAAAAATAATAAAACGCCAGAGATAAACAATATAGCAGCTGAACCGAGTAGATATTGAACTGGATATAATTGAGCTTAATAGCTCAACTGTCTGAACTTTGGTGAGGCACTAACACCCCATGAAGGAGCTTGGCATGCAAGGCGGAAGGTTAGAGCTTCCGTATCCTCGCTCTCACACCCTGAACTTTACTGTTAAGAAATAATAACTGTATGGCTAAATAAAAATGTTCTTTTTAAAATGAATATAACAAATTATCAGATATGCTGCCCTTTAATAATTTCTTAATCACAATAATTAATACTTTTGCTCCGACTAGCCATTAGGTTCGCAAAAAACCCATCCCAGGGTTTAATCGCTACACAGTAGAAAACTTACGCAATTGCATGATAATTGCACTAGTATGGCGAATGCTTCTTAATAAATTTATAATTTAACCTCAAATAAATGGTACAAAACGACACAGAAATTCGCGTTTAATTTTACTAATCAAAGCAAGCTTTGATAATTACGTCACAGGTAAATAACAATGAAATAAATGCAACTCCGTAACTAAGCAAACCTGTTTATCGGTAACCATAACCAGTGATGCCGTTTCGATCCAAACTGTCTCGATCCGAATTTCAAAAGGACGCCAACCTGCTCCAGTGTCATTCTGGACCCCCAAATGCTGGAAACTGCTCAAAATGCGCCTTTTTCTTTCACTCTGCACCGTCATCTGCTCGCTGAAACCGCTTTAATCCAATATGCCGGTAGCTCCCTCGACTGCGATTCGTGAGGCGGCTCGCCTTGCTGCTTGAACTGCCTTTGCTGGTGCTCCCGATGTCGCTGCTATTACTTCCACCTGCTCTCAGGCTTGATTTGCTGGTTCAAATCGTCGCTGCGCTTCTCCAACTCGGTACAGGCTTCTTCAAATCATCGTCCAGAGTTTTGCTGCTTCAACTTTGACTGTTATACTAACTACCGGAAGCACCGCACTATACACAAATAGCTCACGTCTGAATAACAATAATACGACTACTTGGAACTCAAAAAGACTTTAAGTACACGAAGATTTACAACATTTTTAGGCTACTGGGAAGCCAGCACACTACCAACTTCTTGGCTTTGTGGCCAAGCTTCTTTTGTTCATATTTTCATGCGTTGCTAATTAACGTACTACATTCTATTATTTGTGAGTACACCTACTATGATCTTATAAGTTAATTGTTCGTTTTCTCGAATTGTCAAATATTGTAAGGCTAACCTCACATTGTTTAATTCACAACTTTCAATTTTCTGGTTTTAAGCACTGTCACTCTTAAATGGTAATGCTACAAGTTTATGTGCTTAGGCATGTTGCATAATTCTTATCATTGTATCATTACCTACCCGTAACTTCATTGACCAACAGCCTAGCATGTCGCACTGAATACAAACTAACTGCACTTTGACTCTGTGACACTTCGCCACCCTTTTTACTAACACAATCTGATTAGCATGTCTTCCGTTAAATCATAGTAGCACTTATCATTTTGAATCATCACATCGAATTAAGTTAAACGAAACCCTGCCGATAGCGTTTTTGGAACATATTTGCTATTCTTAATCTAATGAAATTATAAATTACTTATCAATTATGGGTTATAGATTTATCAATGTATATTTCTCATAATACTTCTATCTGTAATGATTAATAAAATACCAACTTTGTTCATGTTTGATTTTTAATTAATTAACATTTATTTGATTATAATAAAGAAGGCAAAATTGCCATAGGTAGCATACCATCTCAATATGGAGGACAGAAAATCACGGAACAATTTCTATATCTAATTAAAAAGAATGGAAAAAGCCATAATATGTCCAATATATAAGAAAAGGGGCTAACTAGACTGCCAGAATTATAGACCAATATCCCTATTGTGTGTAGCCTATAAGATCTTTACAAACATATTACGAAAACGCTTAATGGACTTTGCGGAGGAAGTAATAGGGGAGTACCAGGCTAGATGGGAGTAGGTCAACTACGGACCAACTGTTCATAGTGAGGAAAATCATGGAAAAATGCTGAGAGTACAATTCTATATACCAACTGTTTGTGGACTTTAAACAACTTTACAATATATAGGGTGGCGCTGTACTCAATCGTGCAAGAGTTCAGAATACCAAGTAAACTTATAAAACTAACTCGAATAATAATGAATAACACAAATTCCCAAGTAATAATTCAAAATAAACTAACAGAAAAATGTATACAGATAAAAGACTCTGAAAAGGGGACAGTCTAGCTCCTATATTATTTAACCTACTACTGGAAAAGGTTATTAGAGAAACAAGAATTCAAACAAATGGCACAATAGCAAATTAATCTCAATCAATTGTTGGTTATGCTTATGACTTTAGGTCACAAGATCAATACCAGCTCTAAAAGAAGCGTACAACAAGATGGGAACTAAAGCACATGATAGGGCTGGAGGTTAATGAGGAGAAACTAAATAAATACCTGGCCATAAAACCTATCACAACAGTAGGACAAAATTTAGCCATTGAAGATCATAACCTTGAAGTAGTGGACCAATTCAAGTACTTGGGATTACAACTCAACAAAATAACTCAAGAAGTACAGCAAAGAATAATATCAAGAATATTGTTACGATTCGCGTTCTTTAATGAAATAAACTATACGCGGTTGTAGGAATAGACTGTACTTTAGTTAGCGATAAGCCATTTGTATCATAAATATTTTAAGGTAGAATTCGTAAGCCAAATGTCATATTAAAATTACAACAAGCGAATGTTTAGCCGATGCTTAGAAACGTGTCTTTCTCTGGGAAGCTGGAGATATTTCATTCTCACGAATAGATTAGAGTAAATTTATGCAGTGTTTACTTCGTAAGCCGAAATATTGGCCGAAGATATATGGCTACTACGTGGTCAGAAGTGCAACTGTTGCAACTCGATCATAAAAATGACGTGCCGGCGGGAGCAAATTCTTTTAGTAGAATTGTAAAACTTTATTAACGATAATTTGCGAGGGGTCGAGCTTGACAAATTTTAGTGTGTGAAAGCTTCAAATTTGTCAAATTCATAGGACTATTATGAACTGTCACGTCAGTATGTACGTGCCAAAAGTCCAAAATTTAGACCTGCTCTGATAGGCTTATTTGGAAATTTATAAACGCCTACCGAGTTTTTTTGGTCAAACTGGACTTAGAATTTAGTTAGTTAATAATAGTCCAGTCACTATGTCATTTTTGCTTGAAAGTGAAGGGAAATTTGAAATTTCTTTTTTGGGGTATTGGTGAGGTCTAGCAAAGCTTAACTTCAAGTTGTCGACCAAAATTTCCTATGTGCTATTTCCGCTATCTTGATAAATGCGTGCGTTTGATTTTTTTGTGATAAATCGGTTCTCGTTAACACTACATAAAAATAATGTAGACATCTTTGTAAGAATTTTGAATGTTCTACAATTTATGTTCTATTACTTTTTCGCGTAGGAGCGATATTTGTCGAAATATCGAACGCGAAAGGAGAGCGTGAAAGGGTCTAGATTTTTTTTTCGAGCTTCTGGGCTTGTGTCGCATTTCTCTTTCGATTTAGCAAAAAAGTAGCCATTATCAAACTTGTAGAGGTTGAAAGTAGCTTCAATTTCACCTATTATAAATTGATATGCGACTAAAATTACGACTTGTAGAGCGGGCCAAAGTAGTCAAGTTGGCGCGTAATTTTTATTTCATGTATCGTACTCTTACGTAGATGCCATAACAAACTTCATTGCATTATTGGAATCATTATATTTCATCAAGTAGACAGTATACAGCATTATATGATTGTATATTAATAATAATAATAATAATGAAGGTCTTTATTAAATTATTACAAAATTACACATAAAAAATATTGACTAAAACGTAATATTGTCTTGGGCGAAGTTCAACTTGATAGAAAAACAGATCTATCCGCTGTTTTTCCACTTAACCCGTTGAAAAACAGAAAGAAAAGAAAACAAAAAAATCCAACATCTACGCTTTGACGCCAGGCGAGATACGAGGGCGGGATGATAATTAGTTAGCCTCTATATATTTTAAATACATAAATATAAATGTATATTCAAAAATATCAACTTCCATCTATGTATTGGCAATACTGAAAATATAAAGTCCATCTGTGAAATACTTTGTTGTTAGCAGCCTTTTAAAAAACACGTGTGTTGTATTTTTTAACAATGGAAAATACTGACCATTGGGCGGTTTTTTAATTGTTGCATATAAAAGTCTTAAAAGGTGCAAACATTTTTGAATAGACGAAAACTGTGCTGCCTGAATGTGCTCCTTCATATACGACCGAAAAACAATTGATGGTTAAATTTAATAGGGTTGCACCACCGTCCAAAGCGAGCACCGCTCTGAACGCCAAAGAAGTGTCACTACAACAAAAATGGTTACCAAAATCCACGATATGGTGTTGAAAGATAAATTACTGAAATTCAGTGAAATAGCTAATGGAGTAAACATCTCAAAAGAGCTGGTGTGCGATATTTTAACCCAAGAATTGGACACGAAAAAGCTGTCCGCATGATGGGTGCCGCGTTTGCTTACATTTGATCAAAAAGTGTTTGAAGGCAACTTTGACAAGAGTGTCTGGACCGTTCTAAGTAGAATGCAACTGATTTTATGCTACTACTGATCAAATTTATATCAGACAAACCAAATTTAAATTAAAGCAATGAGCAGAATCTAGTTTTTCGGCCTCAGAGAAAGCTGTTACCCTAAAATCAGCTGGCATGGTGATGGCATCGGTTTTTTGCGATGCAAAAGGGATTTTGATGATCGATTACCTTCCACAGGAATAAAAGATAAGTAGTGAATGCTCTGTTAACGTTTTGGACCAATTGCATCAAAATATTCAACAAAAAGCGGCCAGATGTAGCGCATAAAAAATAATTTTTTACTAGGAAAATGCACGTTCTCACACTGGAGTTACTGCAGTGGTAAAGTCATCGAATTAAAGCACGATTTGCTTCCACATCCACCTTATTCGTTCTATTTGGCTCCCTCGGTCTTCGGCTTATTCCCTAAGCTCAACAGTTTCCTCGGTGGATAAAAATTTTCATCTGTTGAAAAGGCCAAGGCCACTGTTGGCACCTATTTTGCAGACCTTGAGTAAAAAACCTTTTGTCATGGGATCAAAGCCTTAGAACATTGCTGGACAAAATCTATTGAGCATCTAAAAGGCTATGTTAAAAAATAAAAATAATTTTGAAAACATAAAACCAGTCTTTCATTGTTAGGCTAACCAATTATCATCCCGCCCTCGTATTACGCACAAAACAGCTATGGCAGTGTATAGTGATATAGCAATTTACTAAGTGTGTTATTTTGACCCTAATAATTAATTCATTTATGTTTATCCATAAAATTTTGAAAAATAGCTTTTTTAAATTTTGATGTACAATAGTCTTTTACTACATTTGGTAACGAATTATAGCATTTAGTTATACTGCAAGAAAACGATCGCTTGAAAAATTTTGACTTATGTTGAGGTGGAGTCAGCGTTCCTTTAAATCTTATATTTAAAGCATGTACGTCGGTTCTAAACTTTATTTTTTTGTATAAGTAACTCGGTGATTTACTCAAAATGATCTTGTGGAAAAGACATTCAGAATGAAAGAAGCTCCTTTCTTTCATATTAAGCCAGTTTGAATCTTTCAGCTTATAAGGAATTCTTTTCTATATTCGTATTCCAAATATGAGGCGTAAACATAATTTCTGAATTTTATGAATTTTAGCAATATTGAAGCTACTTAAATGTGAATCATAAACAACGGCACAATAATCAAAACAGGACAAGATTAATGCATTACACAAAACGGTTTTCACAGTTACACTTAAAAGTTGTCCATTTTGATAAATAAGTTTCAAGGAACTATATGATTTTTGCAGACATTTTGAAATATGTTTAGTAAATTTAAAATCATTATCATTATTTTTAAAATTAAATAAAGGTTCACACTTCGGTTGTTTTTCGGGTTCTTCTGTTGCAGATTGACTTCGTCGAGAAGCGATCGAGCCTAGTCTTTCATTGCAATAGTTCTTGTAGCATGCTCTATGCACACTTACATTATCCACTCTTTCCAACATAGACCGATGTTCATGGTCTCTCCTCTTCACGCTCGCCGCTAAAAGAGTTTTCACAGCTTTCACTTTGGCCGCGTAAACGTCTCTGATCAAATGTGTTTTACATATGAAACAATTACCCATTGTAATCTCAAGAAATAACACGTTTACAAATTATTTATTTCTAAACCGATGTTCTATAGCAGAAACGTCAAAAATAACAATTTACGTACTGGCTACTTGAAATTTAACGATTCTCATAATGCAATGAAGTTTATTATGCCATTTATGTAGTATTACGATACATGAAATAAAAATTAAGCGCCGACTTGACAACTTTGGCCCGCTCTACAAGTCGTAATTTTAGTCGCATATCAATTTATAATAGGTCAAATTGAAGCTATTTGCAACTTCAACAAGTTTGATAATGGCTACTTTTTCGCTAAATAGAAAGAGAAATGAGACACAAGCCCAAAAGCTCGAAAAAAAATCTCGACCCTTTCACGCTCTCCTTTCGCGTTCGATATCTCGACAAATATCGCTCGTACGCCAAAAAGTAATAGAACATAAATTGTAGAGTATTCAAAATTGTAAAAAAGATGTCTACATTATTTTTACGCTGTGTTAACGGGAACCTATTTATCGCAAAAAAATCAAACGCACTCATTTATCAAGATGGCGGAAATAGCACATAGGAAATCTTGGTCGACAACTTGAAGTTAAGCTTTGCTAGACCCCCCAAACACCCCAAAAAAGGAATTTCCAATTTCCCTTCACTTTCCAGCAAAGGCCTTATTTTTGGACATAGTGACTGGACTATAAGTAAAGTTAAGAAGCAACGGTATTAAACGTAAGTGTTCTGTAAACGGCAGAAAAATAAATGCAAGTATTTGTACTTAAGTGTTCTTATTAATCTCGCAACAGTAGCTTTAGTCTTGGTGTCCAAGTGTATTTTAACTAAAAGGATTGCCAGTTGCCCCGACTTTAGGCGTATCGCGACAATATATTTAAATACAGGCAGACCTCGCCGTTCGCGGGGGTTACGTTGAAGAAAGCCGCGCAGTGCAAAACCGCAATGCGCAAGTAAACTCATAAATGATAAAAACGGGGTTAGGTTCCATTAACTAGATTTATTTATACTATGCAACCTCAAAAAACCAAAACTTTTCTGTGTTTTTTGTCTGGCAAATCTGAAGCAGAAACTTTACGCGTTGACGACATGGTTTTCGTGTTTTAAAAATTAAACTCAATTGAATTTTCGGAAGAAACGCTCGAGAAGACAGTAAAGCTTGAACTAAAATACCATACGTAACATAAGTCTGCCACTTGAACCTAGAGCTCGAAATTCCATTTGTTTATTCGAGTTATAATTTTACAAATTATTTCAGGTCCAATTTGATAATAAGAGATTCAAAGGAATAGGCTCGATTTTTGTGCTTACAAGTTCGTGATAAATAATGTTATTTATGTGTTCATGACATAAACCGCATATGTCTGCTTTGGTTACTTACGGCCGGTCTTATAAAGGTCACTAATCCGACGTTAACTTTAAATCACTGTTAAAATAAACAAAAGCTCATCAAAATGTTGGCGCTTATGACATATTATTCATTAGTAAACAAATTTTTATGCGCTTTTGTTTATTTTAACAGCGAATTAAAGTTACGTCCGATTAGTGGTCTTTATAAGACCGGCCGTTAGTGTGTGAAAGTTGAAACAGTTGGCAATTCCATCCGCGAACGGCAAAGCAATCCGCGAACGGCAAAGAAAAGGGAGTACAAATATGTTTTATTGTATAGTTAGTCGCAACATTTTTGTGTCTGAATAATAGCTATTTATGCAACAAGTGCTAAAAGTCGACGTTTATGCACGAGACATGAAAATTATGAAACGAAGCCGGCTTCGTTTCATAATTTTCATGTCTTTAGCACGCGTTGCATACAATATTTTATCTACGACCTTAATTTTACCGTTATTAATCCATAAATATCGATTTAAGAAAGGTTCGCATCTGCGACACTTTTAATTTATGTCATAATGAACAGTAGGCTACGCCGCGCGGGCGATTGTTTGGCCATGCCCGTGCTGTCAAGGTGAGTTACGAAATGTAATTATTGATACTCCACATATGACTGTATTCATTACATAACGCTTTAATTATTTCAAAAACCCTTTACCTGTAACGCAAGAAGCAACTAGAATAGCTTTACAACTTCACTTGCAGTTCGAAATTGTAGTTTTATAACCTCACTTCACTTTTAGCCCGTGTGCTAAAAGTAAACAGCTAATTTCTTTAAACACGGTAAACTATAAAACGTCACTTTTAGTGAAACAAGCTAGCGCGAAAAGGCCTACTTTTAGTAGTGGTCGTAGATAAATGACTTTTGAAGTTAACAGCTGTCACATATATCATAATTCGGAAATATGAACACAAGACTCCTATTGCATAGGAGTAGATAAAATATCGTATTATATTCGCGATTATGGCGATTCACCTAGATGACTTGCCCCACGCGCCTTCGGCTTGTGGCGCAAATGTCATCTTCATGAATAATGGCTGTCATAATCGCTCATATAATAATATACTATTATTTCTCTTGTGAATCATAGAGTATTTATGAGGGTTGTTATGGAGTTAATAATGTCACTTTAAACTGTCAAAATTGAATAATAGCTATTTAAGTAACAAGGAATGTAAGGACCTATTAACATTTGAGGTAGGCAAATACAAGCCAAGACGAAGTCGCGGCTTGTTGCCTGCCGAAAATGTTAATAGGCGATACATTCCTAGTTATCTTATTAGATTTTTCCCGCTGCTTATCGAAATTTTCCTAGATTTTTGAAAAAATCGTTTGGTTTGTCACCTGTCACCAGGATTAGTTTTCGTGAGTCGTGTTACCTGTGACTGTCACACGTCACATAAACACTTGCAATTTCTAAACAAAACGTCTAAATTTGCATCTTGCTTTGCTAATTTTATTATCCTAGGAACTTAATAATAATATTAAGTTCCGTTGTCAAGAAAAAGCAGCAAACAAATATAATCACCGACTTACACGTTTTGTTACTAAGGCTGTATCACTGACTTACATGATCAGCAGCGGGAAAAATATATTTAATCAACACAAATTTAAAAATAAGGTGCTCGATATTTTTTTTGCATTCCTATTGACACTGCTAGTATGAGCTTCACTGTGAATTTAAGTTCTGGTTACTTTTAAAGTAGTTGTTGAGTAAAATATTAAAAAATTTTAGTTAAAATATTTCCTTAGTTTCACAGTTTAACAAATTCATTTTCAAACTCTGGACCTATCAGTACTTTAAATAATACAAACATTTGTGATACAATTTTTACAATAAACTCCTTTGTCAGCTAAGTATTTAACCACCACTCAAACTAGAATTTTCAAGCTTTATTAACCGAGTTTTAGCAATTTGGAATAGTCAATCACTTCGTGTTCGTAGGCAGCAGGAAATGCAAAATATATTAGGGATGTCGTACTTGGTCTAAAATCAAACCCGGGTACCCGAAAACAATACTCTTGGGTACTCGAAATATATAACAAAAATATTGGCGTACATCTAAACATCTGAGGTGGCTACAATTGTTTCCCTTTACGCCACGAGTGTACTAAATTGAAATAGTACCTACTCACCAATTCAAACTACTCGTAAATATTTTTATCGGTTGCAGGATATTAATCCCTTGTTTACATATACAAAAGTAGGCTGGTAACTAAATCATAACTGATCTGTACGGCGGATGTTATGAATCATAACAGCCTCAGATGTTTTAAAATCCTTGCTCTGCGAGCTCGGATTTCAATACAACATCTGCGGCAGTTATAATACTCATAACAGTCCTAACTACGTTAATAGCTATTACACTTCCAAGTGCTATCATTTTCAAATACGTGACTTTTTATCTGAAATTGGTAGTAGTAGCATCAACATCACACAGAGGATGTTTACGTTACTTGATCCCATACTGACCTGATTTAATTGTACTCTTGACGGGTTGATCGGATTTATTGCCTTATATGAAATAAGAAACAACATTATGTGGTACTATGGGATGGGGTGATCTTTTGTTATTACTGCATGGTTGCTTTTCTAGCGCTTATTCCTATTGTTTTTAAGTTTTTATCATCTCCGAAAAAAACTGATTTTCCGGAAATTACATAAATACGGGTACCCGGGTCCTGAAAATATACCCGGGTTGACTATTACCCGGGTACCCGCCGACATCCCTAAAATATATATTACTAGCCCAAATTAATGTATCAGCCGTGCACTGAATTAGTTTCGCTCGAAGCAGTTTAATTTCCTCCCTTACAAATTGTATGATTTGCTTATTTTCTGTAGTCATATTGACGCTAGTGGCTAGTTCTTTTAACAAATTGCGTGTGCATTTTGTCCTCATCCGAGTTCTTTTGCATTTTATCCGGATACTTCCATGTCTTCAGAAACTCCAGCAACTTGAAACTAACATCACACATTTGATGTTTGCCCAAAATGTTTCTTAATTCGGATTTGGATATAGCTTGTCCTTCTTAGCCAAGTTTAAATGTCAGGTCCTTCTTAATCGACAAACATTTTAAAATTTGCCTTTCGCCTTCATTGTCAAAAAACAATAAACAAAGAAATGTTTTGGAAACATATCTAAATTAAAGTCACTGTTGTATTTCTCTGTCTCGAATTTTTCCTTGCAGATCCTGAAAACTGTTTATTTGAGCAGCCCTCCTTGCTCTGCTTAATATTCTAATCTATCGCAAATTTCTTCTTTTCTATTGTTAGGATAGGGTGACCAGACATACTCTTTTTTAGAGTATTATACTCTTTTCTAAATAATATCCTCTTTACTCTTACTTTTTATAAAACAGATATCAATATACTCTTTTTAATTCATTTAAATATTCTTAATACTCTTTTTAGATTTGGTTTCAAACATTTATAAATTTTCCCAGCGGGATAATATTTGACAGAAAACATTGCACTCGCACAAATGTACACTTTGCAGGCAAACCAGCCTCAGAATGCGGAGTGTACCTAGATAAACACGAACGCGAGAGAATTACAACGACTATACCATGAGTAAAGAAATAAGTAATATAAAAAATAAACAGGAGAATCATAATTCTGTTCATATTCTTATTTGGGTATTTCGTCACTCTGAAAATTAAAAATATTAAATAACGAACGTTTTGAGGGACAATCTGCCCTCGTTATCAACAATTAACAATTAAAAAAGAACAAGAAACTTAGCTTTTTCTCGAAACGTTTCGTTATTTAATATTTTTAATTTGCAGGGTGGCGAAATACCCAAATAAGAATATGAATTATATCACGCCACAAAGAAGCTTCAGAGATTATAATAATTTTGTGTTTACTTGTCAAATTTGTAATTCATTTATGTGGTTTATAACGGATATTCAGATTTATTTTATTCATAAACTATCAAAATTTAAAGTATTTCAGTTGGTATTGCCACAGAAATATCGGTTGTGTTTTTTGCAACCTAAACCACATGAAATTTAATCTTTTGAATCGCTATGTCCACGTTAGAATAAAATTCTGCTGGTAGCGTGTTATTACACTCATTGTTTATTTTTTAAAATTTTAATTTTAACAAAGTTGCCAAGCATACTCTTTTTTTATCAAAAATTTCTGGTCAGCCTATGTTAGGATCTTTTCTCTTCGATGTCAAATTCTGTGTCATGTAGGACGGTTATTCTGAAAAAATTGTTGGATATGCATCATCCGTGAGTTTCAACCGCTTTCTTGAAATGACCAAAACTTGTTATCATCTCCAACAGTTCTATGTTCCTGAATTATGTAATTCTCAGAGAAATGCAGAACACAGACTCTGGAAGATCCTGTCGGAGTGGTGGCTTCACTACGATGTATACTTTTAACCCATTTTACTTTTAAAACGTTATTCGTTGGAAAACTGAATACGCTAACTAGGACAACCAGGAACACTACAATGTGAAGACATTTTTTAAAAACAAAAATTGCTAATATATATGTCTGTATTCTTCCCAACATAAATCCAGACTACACGTGAATCAATAGCGGTCAGTATTATCATTGTATTATTTTAACTCGTCTTATAACGCTATCGTTTCCTATGATGACGTAGCATTTACCGGTCGAGCGCTGCATGTAGGCCTGATACTGGAGCGGACGTTGGCTGGACACATGATCAGAATGCCAGAGGAAAGAATAAGATATATACCTAAGGTTCAACTGGAAGTCACAAGAACCACAGGAAAGCTTCGCTGTTGATGAGTAGAAAATGTCATGAAAGATGCAACACAACTTATACAAATCCGAAGTTGGGAAAGTATAGCCAGAAATAGAGAGAAATGCTAGAAGAAAACTAAAGGAGGCCAGTCCAATAGGGCTGTAACGCCATGGATGTAGAGAGAATGCTGCTCATAATATTTTATTGAATGGTTTATTACACTAGACAATTAAATAGAAATTAATACATCAATAATGATGAAAGAATAACGAACGATAAATAAATGTATACAGGCATTATTCTTTAGAAGTGCTGAAATTAAATTAGATGGACAAAAATAATTATTCGTAAATGGTACACTAAAGTGTGTAGTAGTATCTCAAGCCAGGAAAGTATACTACAATGCGTCACCTCATACGGCAGGTTTACTCCATTTCCCACTTCAAAACAACACTAGCTGAAAATAAGCTTTTAACTATTTATTTATTACTAACACTAACACTAACTACTACTACAAAAAACTGCAACAAAATAAGTCATTCAGTAGGACTTTTATACTTTGAACATATTTAAAATTAAATGCTAAAAGTATTTAGCATATTTTTTATTTTCAATAATTTTAACTCTACCCTCGTAATAATAATAATAATAATCTTTGTTTGCCCAACAGGATACCCAATTATAGGACAATAAACTGTACAAACGAACACGCACATTATTTAAATAATATAAATTTTACAAAATAATGCTTACTTAAATAAAAGAACAAAAAACATAGATAAATAGTAATAAATAATGTATGCCAATCTATAACACAAGAAAACAGGATCAACAGTAAAAATATAATTGATTGGTAGTGCAACAGAAAATATCACTGATGTGACAAAATTTGTTATAATTTTTGGACATATAATATCGCGAGATCCAAAAAAAACTGTTCCTCAGGGGGCTGTGGAAATTCAACGTATAAATAATACGTTGGTGACACTGTACGTCAGTGTCAAATTCGAGGTTAGCAGGTTAGGATTTGCGTCATTTTTGTCAAAACTGACGGAAAACCTAACCTGATAACCTCGAATTTGACATTGACGTACAGCGTCACCAACATATTATTCATACGTTGAATTTCCACAGCCCGCTGAGGAACAGTTTTTTTTGGATCTCTCGATATATTGGTGATTTTAAAACTAAATTTGTTTTTGCTAAAGGACAATACAAAATATGATCTTGCCTGGATTCTATTCTAGGTACTACAAAATTCAATTGTTGCAAAGCAGTGCAAATCCTTCGTGTGTCTAAACTTTGTAGTTCAGCTTTTCGCAACAAACAATTATAATCTGTACTAATTGGTGGATATTCACCTTCGGACTTACACACAAAAAGTTTTATAAATTTCCTTTGTACTCTTTCGACGGCTAATTTATGTGTTAAGCAATACGGATTCCATATTAAAGCACCATATTCTAACTTAGATCTAATAAATGTTACATACAATAGTTTTAAAGCTTTTAAACAGGTAAATTCTCTGCAATTTCTAACTATGAACCCATATGACTTTAAACTACTTGACACAATTAGATTGATGTGATCTACAAACGCTAGTTTACTATCAAATACAACTCCCAGATCTTTCGTGGAATTGCAACGTGTTAAAGTAATAGTAATGAAGACGTAGTTAATGGCTTAGAATAACGATGCTGTTGTGAATTTATAACAGCACAATAAATAGAGCTACCGAAAGGCTTTGCTGCATTCAAGGAGTTGTCAAATATTTGTACTAACTGGTATTGTCACATTGGGTAGGTAGGTTTTTAGCTGATAAAAGACAATACTTAATATTTCCCATCACAGAAAATATTATTTGGGAAGCCCGTAATTACGAGATATCAAATATTTATGTAAACATCTATGAACGGAAATGGATACTGGAAATAGTAATCTAGGAATAATGTTGATTACGCGCCGTAGAGAAATGTACGTACTTATGATTGTATTCGAAACGAATTTAAGGTTTCATATATTCAAACGGTATTAATAACATTCCTTTGAGTCGAAAATTACTAAGGAATGTATTTGTAAACAATGAAATTTAGAAATTAATGAAATAGTACGATTTAAAAAAAGCTATTGGCCTTCAACCCCTTTTCTGAATTTCTGAACTTTGTGATATTATGCTTAATGTTCTCTGCAATAAACAAACAGGTCGACTGATGTCGCCACAAAGAGTTGAAACAATCGCAACCCCAAATTTTTTATTTGATAAAGCAGACCAAGTACTTTGCAAACAATTCTTGATTTACGTCCTCAAACATTTTAGTATCTCCACCTAATAATCGTTTCCTTTTCATTTCAGCCTTACATAGAAGAAATTTATAACCACTTGAGGGACGAGCCCTTCAAGAAATTTTTAGAAAGGTGAGACAGTAGGTAACGTTAGATTCATTATTTTCGTGTTGCCTCTCCGCGGCGAACAGGTTTAATTGCTTTCATAATTAAAAGCTCGCGCTGAAGTTCATTGCGAATTTTAATTTCCACCCAAACTTAACTTATTATTTTGCTGCTCCCGGGAAGCCTTGCATAATTTTCCTTTTGTTTGTTCCCCGTTTGCAAGCTTTGGTGGTGGTTTTAAAAACAATCCATTCTTGTTGTTCTAAACCTCGTTTTAAATACGTTGTCTAATTATGCAATCCATTCTCTTTTGTACGTCTTCAGTTAGTAAAACAAAGACAATACTTATTAATTCTTTATTTTCAGCGAAAAATACACTAGGTTTTGTCAATGGAAAAATTTAGAATTAAATATACAGGTACGTATCCGCCCACATTTTTAGCAGTAAATTCTAATCTTGATCGTTACAGTTAACAATGAACGACTTCAGTGTTCATCGGATAATAGGTCGCGGTGGATTCGGCGAAGTGTATGGCTGTAGGAAAGCAGACACAGGGAAAATGTATGCAATGAAGTGCTTAGATAAGAAACGAATAAAAATGAAACAGGGAGAAACCTTAGCTTTAAATGAGCGAATTATGTTGTCATTAGTTAGTACAGGTCAGGACTGTCCTTTTATAGTGTGTATGACATATGCATTTCATACCCCGGATAAGCTGTGTTTTATTCTGGACCTTATGAATGGTGGTGATTTACATTACCATCTGAGTCAGCATGGCGTATTTAATGAGTCTGAAATGAAATTTTATGCTGCCGAAGTTATTCTAGGTAAATACCCAACAATGATCGCTGCGGAGAAGTTTAAAAAGTTTAATTTTTAGGTTTGGAACACATGCATAGGAGGTATATTGTATATAGGGATTTAAAGCCTGCCAATATATTATTAGACGAACACGGACATGTTCGAATATCCGATCTTGGATTAGCCTGTGATTTTTCTAAGAAAAAACCTCATGCGAGTGTGTAAGTATTCGACCAAATAAATGTTTTTCTTTAACTGAAATGCTAATATTACAGAGGGACACATGGATATATGGCACCAGAAGTATTATCAAAAGGCACAGCATACGATTCAAGCGCAGACTGGTTTAGTTTTGGCTGTATGTTATATAAATTGCTCAAGGGACACTCACCTTTTCGTCAGCACAAGACCAAAGACAAACACGAAATCGATAGAATGACTTTAACAATGGTAAATCGTAAATGTGCAATGGCGATGTCCATATTCACACTCATTTGTTTGCTTTTAGAATGTTGAACTGCCAGATTCGTTTAGTAAAGAATTAAAGTCACTTTTAGAAGGTCTTCTTCAAAGGGATGTCGATAAACGGTTAGGCTGTAAAGGTGGGGGGTAAGTTTGAATTTAGGCACCTCTGCTGACAGATATTAAATTTTTATTGGCCCTCCAGTGCAGACGAAGTGAAAGATCATCCATTCTTTGCGGGCATTGATTGGCAACAAGTTTATCATCAAAAGTATACGCCCCCATTAATTCCTCCAAGAGGTGAAGTCAATGCAGCTGATGCATTCGATATAGGTTCCTTTGATGAAGAAGATACGAAAGGAATTAAGGTGATTTTATCTATGCGTTAATCTTGGTGTATAAATTACCATATAAATTGAATACAGTAAGATTCCTGATAATGCTCGACACCAAACTGCAGAGAACAGAGAAAATTTTAAATTTTTATGGTATGTCTACATTCAGCAGTCGACGCAAAGGAATTGCTTGCTGTAATGAAACAATATTAAACGGGGTCTTACTGTATTGCATTCCTATGTAACTTTAATGAGGGTATAGTGATTAGTGAAATAGTAAATAAACTTCAATTTTCAGCTAACTGAAGCAGACCAAGAATTATATAAGAATTTTCCCCTGGTTATATCAGAAAGGTGGCAAACAGAAGTGGCTGAGACCGTATTTGAAACTATCAATTTTGAAGCTGATAAGGCAGAGCACAAAAAGAAAGCAAAGCAGAAAAAACTTTTCGATTTAGATGAAAAGGGTAAGTTTTACTATTGAATAGTTAACAGGGAGGTGATCCATCACGCTAATAGTGGAGGTGTCTTGATACGAAGCAATAAAATACAGTAGTCTTCTCCACGTACATGTACGTGGAGACGACTACTGTGTTTTATTGCTTCATATTGAATAGTTCATTTATGTATACCTACCTTGTGTGATCATAAATATTTTTGGACAAGAATTTTCAACAATATGTCTTAGCATAAGCCACATAAACAATTGTTGTCATTTGCCTTATTCATTAGAAATTTTAATTTAAATCTATTAATAAAGAATTGAACTCCAAGCGACATATTGACTTAATTGTAAGTAATTATGTAATAGTAACTTACGATGCAAGTAACGTTATCAAGCTTTTTACATTACGAGAGAATAGTTTGAATGAACGAGCAATGTTAGTAGCAAGTTCTTTAAAATTCTCAAGTAATGTAGAAAACAGATAACGTTATGTATATCGTAACACGGTTTATTTTATCCTAAAATCCTTTTTCAAAAAAACAGGATAAATTGATATTAATGACACAACAACGAGACATATATCTGATATGGCTGTGGTGGTATCACTAGTAAGATAAAAACCATATGTCACTCAATACTGTATTGTTGGTAGCACTGTGAGGTTATGTTAAATTGGAGATTAGCAGGTTATGTTTTGCGTCAGTCTGTGTCAATTAACAAACAAAACGTAACCTACTAACATCGGATTTGACATAGACTAACGGTGCCACCAACAATACATGTCACTACTGCCAACATGTGATTATTTGCTAATAAAATATTGGTATGTTATTTTTCTTAACAATACTAGTGCTGTTAAATGCAACTTAACGCAACTCGTCTTTGGATTTAAAAAACTTAAGGAGGTTTGCCGTTTGCAACAGATTCAAATCTCTGACTTAACTGAGTTATTGTGATATCTAAAGCTCTATAAAAAATGTTAACTAAAATACTTATTAGAATCTGAAAATCTGCATTTATTTTTAAATGTAGGATTTATGGTCCAGTTTTTGGCTAAATTGGTTGCTTCTAATTCAGCATTAAGGTACTCACTTTGATATTTCTATAAAATATTCTAGAGGTTTCTAATATAGGTTGTAGCTTTCATCAAATCAGTGTCTGGATTCTGTAGCATTTTTGTGATGAAAAGTTTCTCCCACAAAGAATCACAAATTCAAAATTATGGACGCTGGTGTAGAGATGTAAAATTCTCGGTAATTTTCTTTCAGAAGAATATTCTCGAGAATTTTACCGAGAAGATTCTCAAGAATATTCTCAAAAATTATTCGTTCGCATTCCTGCCTTCAGAATATAATTACAAACAATTAATTTGTCATAATATGCAACTCAAACCTTTCCTAAACTATGTAATTTAACAATTTTAACTATGTTTACTGATGAAGCTAACAAAATTAGCGAAACCGTAAACCAAATTTATGATTATTAAAGAATATTTTGCCACAATATGATTTTTACTATTTAAAAAAAAATCAGGAATAATTAATAATAATTGATATCAGCAATTTGACATGTAAATCTCCAAAATAATTATAATTTAGGCATTATTGTTAATACTCACTCTAATCTTAAGATACACCAACTCACAGCACAAGGAATGCATGAACTGACTGGGATTCCCACACAATGTGATCGCAAATCAGCAGGTCAACACCCAAACACCCTACAGATAGAAACACTGGGATTCTGCTGATAGCCACTGTTGTGCTAAGCAATTTTCTGTGCCCACTCCCTTACTCACCTTGTTTTTGTAATATTTGAGAATATTGTTTTGCTTCCAATACTTTATTACAAGAGAATTTTCTGCCTCAGAATATTCTCGAGAATATTTTCGTTCTCGAGGATATTCTCGACTCCCATCACTACGCTGGTTAGGATTCTTCTCTCCTCATTGCGTTCTTCCTTTTTTTATGTTAATATTGTTTTGTTAAGAACAGCAGTAATATATTTAAAAAGTAATTTAATTGCGGTGAGAGTTTGGGTTCTGGAAGACCATCGTATAGGGTTAAGTTTCTTTAATTTTATAGCAGATGAGCTCATAATGGAACTTAAAAAATCCCACCGATTTATGCTTAATTCAAAAAAATGTGTAGATGTTTTGAACAGTAGCAAAAAAGATTCAATTTCTCTTACACCTTTAACTGTATCATTAATCACCAAGTTGAGGCTGTGCCCAGCGTAATGAACGTAATTAATGTCTAATATCTACTAAAAAAATCAAAACTTTACTAGTCACCAAGTTAAAATGTCAACAATCGACACATTGTCAATCGTAGAATTTTTTTGCGCCTCTACAGGATAAGTACTTTATGGATTACGGGTGAGGTAATTACAGTACAGTTGGCAACTCTGCTGCTAACAGAATGAGGATAGGGATAGGCGTCAAAACAATCCATAAATCCAACATTTAATGATCATGTTGTTAAATTATAGAATTCTTACAGTACGGGTGATATTAAGTGAAGTCAAATTAGCCTTACGACTGCAGGAAATTCGCCATTTTCATTAACCTATGCCCGATATTACAAAACAATCTATGTCAGCTTGAATTTAAAGGCCGGCAATTCAAAACTACTTTTGCTTTTTGTGTGGACGTCCCATTATAATAAAAATAAAAATAGAAAGATTTTTGCTGCTTGCATTTATTGAATGAAAGAAAGGGAAAATTGGGGGGGATTGGGGGGGGGCCCTCAGGTATAGGGGCCTCCTGCGGCCGCGGGGTCTGCAGGTACCAAGTTACGCCACTGACTCCCATATAGAGTGTTGGCTACAATCTGCAGATTCAGGCATTTGCGAGAATGTATTTTCCACTGATTCTGGAGTTCTATATGTATGTATATCTCAGACCTTGAGGCCCAGGGCTTTTGTTATGGTATTTCTTCATTAATATCTTTCTGTAGTCAGGTTTCTTCACTTTTTGAATTGCCATCTCTTGGAAATCTTTCTCTGTAATCTGCATCTATTGATTTTGTTGCTATACTCTGGTTCTTCTGTTCATTCAGTTTGCCGATGTTTACAATTCTATGCTCTTTTGTTTACATTATTAAATTCTTGTTAGTTCTTTTTCTCCAAGTCTCCGTGTTTAACCCCTCCATATAAAACATGAATTCAAAAATGGTTGATAAGCACGTGACTGCCACAGATACACAACTAAACTCACACCGTTGGAATTCTGTTTCATTAAAATCTCTAACCCTTGGGTTCCCTTGTAAATTTGTGAAACATTAAAAAATATAGACACTGCTATGTGTTTGTTTAAATAATTTTTACTAATTCTTTTTCATAAGTGAAATTCAACATTTAATTTATTGAAGTACAGTACAATATAACATCTCAATTGTAAAGAATATGACCAATTTTCATCTTGATCTGGACTCCCCTGTTTAGGTGTGAATGTCATTGTTAACCTAAAAAAAAATTTTGCATCACCTTTGATACATATTAATAAACTGAACTCTTACCTTTTCCCACTTTACAACCAATTTGTTTTAGTTTTGAAAAAAGGGATTAATAATACTAGAGTAGAGATTTGAAGATAAAATAAACAATGATTGCACACCGACGAAAATGACAGTTTAGTTAGCACCAAAGAGCATTAGTTACCACGAGTACCAATCCTTACTTTATTTCAATATATAATGCTAAAACTCCCTAGTCATTTAGTCACGTGAGTATCAAACATTTTTGAAGGCAAAGTAGTATTCTTCAATTTCTTCTTTCCCACATAAACAGCTTATTCATGTTCTCTTGTACTCTTCTTAGCTCTACTCCAAGATACACTGTGTTTTGTACCAACCTATCCATTCATAAGTTCCCTATCTTTGTTCATCTTTATTTTCAAATTACTTCCTTTCTTCTGTTTCATGCTACCTGATAACATAAATTGGGTTTTTATATCATTAATATGCAGACCAAGCTTTTCAGATTCTTTGGCAACTTTTTATGGGACAATTCTTTTTCTTGTCAGCGTTTACCACCCATCAAGGGTCTCTACCGACTCAACGACTTCTTTTCATCTCTCCGTATCACAGGCAATTCTCAGCCAGTTACTAGCGCCAAGTCTCTGTAGTTCCTTGTACACATTATTTAGCCGTCTAATATGTGGTCTTCCTTTTGGGCGTGTTGTTCCTGGCTGGCTGTTGAAAGCTCAGCAGGTTGTGCAGTCAGGTGTCATCCATTGCGTCCTATGCATCGTATCCTTGCTTTTTTATGACATTTATCACTGGTTCATTATATAGCCTCCGCAATTTGTAGTTATACTTCCGTCTCCAAACCCCTTTTGTTCTTGTGTTGGTTTATCTTCTTTTCGAAATCTCTTAGACTACATTCTTCTATCGTGTTATACATCCTTATTTTAGTTCTTGATATTAGTCTCGTCTCGTAGCCAAGACTTTCTTTTGGGGAGGGGGCTTATCGCTCACATTTTATTCAGCTGCGGCCATTTCAAGGCTCATAAATGGGGGAGGGGCTGTGAATGTTTGCTGGAGTATATTACAACCTATTATAAGGAAGTGAAATTAATTATTTATTTTATTTATTTCGTACTCAGCCAACAGCCGTTAGGCCAATTATAGGCCTCGCTGTACATTTATGGTGACTTCCAACTCCACTAACGACTGTCATGATGTTATTATGACATCCGGGACCAACTATTTCCGTGGCAGCCGTACAACGAGGCGCCGAGAGATACAGCCGTGGAACTCCCATCCAAGTTCTGACCAGAAAGAGCGTTGCTTAACTCTACTGATCGTACGTGGATGCTTGTTCAACCTACACCACCCGGGACCTTTGATATCTTTTACTGTATTGATATAAAGTACAGCGGATGTACTATCTACTTATACATATAATGATAAACATTAATAATGGTAGATTTTAATGGGTTCATGAATGCTCGTCTTTCCGACTTTTTACGTTCCGATTCTTGCCTTCTGAGCTCGTCGTGGATATTTTCAATTGAATTATTCAGATTTTCCCTGCTGGTGGTTTGCTTCTGCACAGGTTTTATTGGTTCTTCCTACACAAACTCTGGTCCACTTTTTTTGTGTGTTTGATGTATTTTAGTTTAGTTACGTTTTAGAATTGCTGTTACGAAGAGAATTGCTTGTGAGAACTCTGTATGCGCAAACAATTTCAAGTTTTTTTAGAGTGGTCCATGATACCGCATTTTTCCCAAGCAATCGTCTTGATTTATCCCCCGCCATGATTCGCAGAACGGCAGGTTTAAAAATACCCGCAAATAGCAAAACACAATTGCAGCAAATATTTGAATAAAATTACACTCTTGAAACGAAAATTGTACGAATTTACATTGATGTAACTGTAGTCTATTCTACATCGAGTTGAATTGTCAAATTTCATTGTAGACAAGTAACAGATGATATTATAATTTTTTTAGATTTTTGGAGAGGCTTCAGCACCTTCCCTGGCTTCGTCACTAGTCTAGTACATCCTGTTTGCTATGAAAATTCTTGTCATTATATTCTACTTTATGTCATTTCCTTCATTGATTACTGCGACCAAGTATCTAAAAGTCCTTACTCCTTCTATAACTAAGTTAGCTATTCCTTGGGCGGTCTCATCTACTGGTGTTCTTGATATTCATAGGTACTTGGTTTTTCTACATTAATTGTGAGGCTCTCATGCTCAAGCTAGCAATTGCCAGATCATCTATATAGCCCAGTATTTGATGCTGATTTTTAAACATGTGTTTGTTAATGCTGGATTGGGTTTCCTTCCAATAGGCAGTCGAGCACCATATTAAACAGTGTTGGGGATAACGTTTCTCCCTGCTTTAGCTCCACATTCCTGTGTTCCTGTTGCTGTGATGGGCTGGGTTTTTTCCTGCTACTCTTATTTTGCACTATATTTGTCAGTGTCATTATGATTAAGTTTTGAAAGTTCTGCTGTGCTTCAAATCTTTGTAGCGCAGGACTTTATAGGTTGTAATTAGGAGGTATATTCCTCTATAATTGCTTGTGTATGGGGCAAATGACTCGCAGGCTCCACTCCCGTGGCATTTTTCTTTTTTCCATACGTCTAAAATGACTGTCGATTTTTCCCCAGTCTTTTTCCGCCTCCTTTTAGTATTCTGCTGGTATTTCGTCTTCTCCTGGTGCTCTGTTTTTCTTTAAATTTTGGATAATACTGTCTATTTCGTCTAGTGTGAGTTCAACTGTAGGTACAGTCAGACCTCGCCCTTCGCGGTTACGTCTAGAAGAATGCCGTGAAGCGCAAAACCGCGATGCGCAAGCAAACACATAAATGATAAAAACGGGGTTAGGTTCCCTTAACTAGATTTATTTATACCATGCAACCTTAAAAAACCAAAAATTTTCTGCGTTTTTTGTATGGCAAATCTGAAGCAGAAACTTTACGCTTTGACGACATGGTTTTCCGTGTTTTAAAAATTAAACTCAATTGAATTTTTGGCAGAAACGCTCGGGAAGACAGTAAAGTTTGAAATAAAATTCCATACGTAACTTATCCCACTTGAATCTAGAGCTCGAATGTCCATTAGTTTATTCAAGTTATAATTTTACAATTTATTCCAAGTCCGATTTGGTAATAAGAAATTCAAAGAAATAGGCTCGATAAGTGTGTTTACAAGTTCGTAACAAATAATGTTATTTAGGTGTTCATGACATAAACCGTATATGCTCTAGAACAATAAAGAGAATAAGTCCCACTTGCAGCTCCAGATATTTAGCAAAAAATTATGCTACTTTATTTACTTACGGCTGGTCTTATATAGGTCACTAATCTGACGTTAACTTTAAATCGCTGTTAAAATAAACAAAAGCTCATCAAAACATATTATTCATTAGTAAACAAATTTTGATGCGCTTTTATTTATTTTAACAGCGAACTAATGTTAATGTCAGATTAGTGGCCTTTACAAGACCGGCTGTTAGTGTGTGAAAGTTGAAACAGTTAACGTTGGCAATTTCATCCGCGAACGGCAAAGCAAATATCCACGAACGGCAAAGAAAAGGGATCACAAAGGTGCCCCACGTAAAATCAAATCAGCGAACCGCAAAGCCGCGAACGGCGAGGTCTGACTGTACGTGATCTATTGTTCCTCTTCCTTCTTCTTCTCCTTCTGTGTGTATCGGGTTTTTGTCCCTTCATTTTCTTATTGTTCTTCCCCTGGGTCATTATGTGTATTTAGCAGATTCCTGAAGTGCTCTCTCCATCTTTCTAGTACTAGGTCTTTACTCAAGATCATCGTTCCTTCTTTATTTTTGCACATGTTCGTTCTAGCGTGGAAACCCCTTCTGAGGGAATTTACCTCTTTATATGATCTCCTTGTCTCACTTTCCCCCATACTCTCTTCTATTTCTGTCAGTTTTTGTTCTACTGCCTTTCGATTTTTGGTTTCCAATATTCTTCTAGTCTGTCTCCTAGCTTTCTCGAAGGTTGCTTTGGCAAGTCTGGTGTTTGATTGTAGCATCCGCATTCGTGCATTTCTATTCTCGATGGATTCCATGCACTCCTGCTCAAATTACTGCTTTCTTCTAGGATTTAACTTTTTTCGGCAGCTACCTTAATTGATTTCTATATATTGTTCCAAATGCTTCCAGCTTTTCAACGGCTAGCTATTGACATACTTGTAATATATCACCGGCTCTTTTAGATTTTCCAGATTGTATCTTTTTGATCTTAATTGGTTTCCTTGTCTACTGTTTATGGGTACTCTTTGTCTTAATATAACTTTTACCAGGAAGTGATTGCTGTCACAACCCGCTCCTTTCATGGTTATCACATCTGATATATTGCTTTGATGTGCCTTGTTTAGAAAAATGTGGTCGATTGGCTGACGGTAACTCCGTTATTGACTTCCTTGTTGCCTTGTGCGTCCTCTTGTGTGGGAAGGTGGTGCTGCTAATAATTAGTTCTGTGATTGCTGTTAGGTTAATTACATACATGCATAATCTGTAACCCATTATACCGTTTTCAAAGTGTCAGAGTGCCGGGTGCACCGAGCTGCTGATGGTATGTGCATTTTTAAATTCGGCGGAGGCACTTGACATGCTAGGACACTACACTCGCTCTGCAGATGTTCACCCATTCAAGTACTCACTAAGCAGACTGGAGCTTAACTTTTACAAATGCCGTGAGAGATGCAACACCACTCAGCCGTACTGCCGGCTTAGGTTAAATAATCTTTCCCAATTTTTACTATGTTGGTGTAGACTGTGTTTTCCTATGATCGGCTTGTATCTCTCTTCTCATCCTATCTGCGCGTTAAGGCCTCCCATTACGATACAAATGTCATGTTGTGTGATACTTATGGGACAATAATTGCTAGATTATTCACATATGCGAGACATTGATGTGGGTTTTGTGATACGTTTTTTTTTTCTTTTGTGTTACTGTTTTTCATTATTATTTCTAGTACAATGTTGATAGTGGACCCCTGGTTGTAATTTAAAATTTGTCATCAGCATTTTTGTTAATTACTTACTTACGCAGCGCCACTACTGTCCATTTTGGACTTGATCTTTCCCTAGCTTCCTCTGCCATTCCTCCCTATTCTCTGCCAGTCAAATCCAATTTTCTATCTGCAGGGCCTTTGTCAAATCCTCAGTTTAGCTACACTCCATCTCTTCTGTGGTCATCCTCGATCTCGTCTACCTTCTAAGTTTTGCTCTTCCATCCATCCATCCATCCTTCTTACATGCTTTGTCAATTGTAGTCTTTCTAGGCTTATATAAGTCACTAAATCGACTTCTTTGTGTTATTTCTATAATTTGTAATTCCATTTTTTCCTGTTCTTAATTGATCCTAGGATTTTCTTGGCACTTTTCTTTCAAAAATTCCTAATCTTGCTAGGTTTGCTTGTACAATTCTTGCCCTAACTTCTGTTGTTACTACATTTTGTTGTAATCATTGTAACTAGATACTTAATGCCACCAACTACTTCCAAATATTATTCTCTTATTGGTTGATTTTTACTGACAATCATTACTTTTGTCTTCTCTTCAATGATTGTAACTTCAAACTGTTTACCATATTGGTCTAGTTCCAGCTTTTTTTACGTTCAGCATTGACCTTATGATCTTCATGTCATCAACATATAATACATTTGTTTTTATTTATTGTATATTGTGCCTGTTTGTGTCAATAACTGTACTTTTAATCACTTTTTCTAGTGCCAGATTAAATAATATGGGTGATAGGCTGTCCCTTTGTCTTAACCCCCCATTTGTCTTCACTAATTTAGTTGTTTTATATTTTAATCTATATATGTTTCATCTATTGTAGGTACATTTTATCATTTTTAGTATTTGAAATCTCTTAGTATACTGTTCATCTTCTCTCTCTAAGCTGTCATATTCTTTGGAAGTCCACAAAGATCTCTTTAATCGTTGGGACTACTTGCTTCAGTTCACTCTTGGTTCTTACTATAACGCTATATCATCAGCATATGCTAAACATTGGTGTCGATGATGTAAGATTGTACCCTGTGCATGTATCATGCTTTCTCTTACCACCTTTGTTAAATTAAATAATATTGAGGGAGTTGGATCTCCTTGACGTAGACCTCGATTAACTCGAAAACTTTGTGTCTATTATGACCTTACTCTCTGGACCTTCCATTGTCATTATCAACACAGATATTCTGAATGTTCTTTAGTTTTTCTTCCACATACTTACATTCGTTTTTTATTTCTGCAGATGTTCTGTTTCATTTCTTATTTGTTGGTAATTTTTGTTTTTGGTGTCAGTATTGTCCTTAAGCATATTCATTCTAGCTTCATTTCTTTTTATCAGTACATATATTCTTACATTCTTCGTCAAACCAATCAGTTATGTATGATTGTGGCAAACATTTTATATGCATATACAAGCTGATCCTGTGGTACTTATAGTAATATAGTGCATCCCCCTTTTTATAATAGTATTGGGCAGATTGTACTGATGTTGCATTCAAGCGGCAGTTTCTCTTCTTCCTAGATCTGCTTTACTAGTTCATATCGTTTTTATGTAATACTTTTCCTCTTTTTTTTCAAGATTTCTGCCGGTCGATATATTACCCTGCCCTAGAACTTTCTTACTTTTCAGTTTTTTATAGCATTTATGGTTTCTCTCACATTCTCTTTTTCCCTTTCTCCCCTTGATCCCTATAAGCTTCTTGTTCGTGTAGTCCTGCCTATTGTTCTTATCTATGAAATATTCTGTCCATGTTTCTAAAATTTCATTCTCACTACAGTACAACACAGTGGTATTGTTCTTTCGCTTTATTTATAACTTGGTGGCATTCAAAATAAATTTGTTCTGATGGATGTAGCTTCTATATACCTTCTAGCATTTTGTTTTTTTCCTCTCGTTTTTTTCTTCTACATAGGTTATGTGCTTCTCTTCCCTAGTTGTTCTCTCTAAAAACCTTCTTCTTTTGCCTTCTTGTTTCGCTTTTCGACACTTCTTTTCCTCTTCAATCACTGTCTTTGTTTCCTCGAGGACCATATTTCTCAACCTTTTTATACAGGCGACCCTAATTTCATTAGCTGTAACTTTAGTACCCCAATGCATTATCAGTTTTCTCACAGATTTTTGATTTTCACACCTAAAGATGTTACTAGAACATTCGTGACCCTCTTTGCAACCCCCAGGTTGAGAAACCCCCTTCTAGGATGTATTCTTTTAGTTTACTCAATTGTTTATCTATCATTACATCTTGTATTTCTGTATTTGTTAGTCTTGTAGTTATAGCTTCTACTAGTTTCTTGGTATCTTCTCATTTTCTAATTTTGGTATTTCGTATCTATTCTATGCTCAACTGCCAGTTTTATTTATGTTTGCTAGTCTGTTTTTTTAAGTTTAATTTTCACCATATAGTGATCATAATTGCATTCTGCCCATCTGCAGTTTCTAACGTTTAGGACAGGGGTGGCAAACCAATGGCACGCGTACCATTGATGGCACGTGGCAAAATAATTTGGCACGGCCTTAATTAAGGAATTTAGGTACCTCATCGAAACAATTTATTTTTTCGTCTACATTTGAGATCATAGTAACAAAGTTCATTGTGAACAAGGCTACCTGTGCCGGAACGGCAACAGACTGCGCGACAGAGATAGGTAGATTTAGCGTGAATATCTAACCGAACGGATGGGAGTGAGCTATGGAGTGAGCTAGCGCGGGCGACGCGGAGGGACGGCGAGAGGGGCGTTGTTACGCTTAGTTTGTAGTTCGCATGCAGTATTTGAAATAACTAGTTGGATTTTACTTTAAGCATTTATTTTGAAAGTTCTCCCCTGGATCGTTAGGCAGCCCTATTCACATTTATTTTTAAATATTGAATAAATTTTCCCCTGCGTAGCTAGGCAACCCTATTTTCATCTTGTGATAACATTTTTGATCAAATTACAGCTATGTTGCTATCAATTTAGACCACTCTGCATTCCAATAGTTTTTCTGATGGTCCTTTTCCAATTTTTGGAGATTTTGATAACCTGAGTTGAATTGCGTGTGGTAGTATTTCTCGACCTTTTCCATCCCAGCCTTCGCTTGAATAAGTTGGTTGCCCCTGGATTCGTGCTTCACCAGCTTAATTATAGCTTGGTTCATTTGTGAGGGATAATTTGGAAGCAACGAAAGCCCACTGAACGTTAGGATAATTGTTTATGGTTGCAATCCTTACGTTCACTACACTCTTGCGGAATTTTGGACCCCACTTTCATTGTTTGCACTCCAGGCTGTCCGCCACCTCCAGGTTAGTCTTCTTCAGCTCCCGCCTTTTAGCTCGGTTATGTACCTAGGAATATGTATTTTTAGCCTATTTCTACCAGGCATTTGATGGCACGTCATGGCTTCATTAACCATTTCTTTAGAAAAAATGGCACGTAGTTCAATAAAGGTTCGCCACTCCTGGTTTAGGATGTTTCTGAAAAATCTTGTATTGATAATTACATGATTTATTGGATTTTTGATTTTTTGTGTTTCGCTTGTTTTTTTCTGTTATTTTTGCATATTTTTAGTGTGGACTATATCTATCTATTGCTGGTCTAAACATTTCTTCCATACCAACTCTCGCATTCATATCGCATTAATATTATATCATGTTTCGGGAGTTTTTCAAAATTTTGTTCAAGGGGATCATGGAAATTGTCTTGTCAGTAGGAGCATGAATATTTAATATCATCAGCTTAAATTTCTTCATCCTTATTCTTATTTTGCTAATTCTTTCATTGGTTGGAAACCTATAACTCCTTCACTCGTTTTTTTTTTTGTTAATACAAAAGCTGTTTCTAGTTCATGTTTACTATTGGGGCTGTCAAACCTACCCCCAACTCTTCTTCTTTATCTGGGTTTAGGATAAGCAGGGTGCCGTTAATAACTGTCATAGACCTGGTGGAGTTTTTTGTTAATTATTAATTACTTTTCCTTTTATTTAACTGCATTATTGTTTTCTTTAACATCATTTCTACCGACTGTAGGTACTGGTTCTTTTTGAAATTTAACCCATGCATGGCTTGAAAAAGTCCTCTTTTTTTACCCCTTCCACTAATTACTTTTGTTAAGAGTTGCACCCAACACCCGTTTAGGGTATCAAGGTTTTTGCGGAAGAAGAAGAAGTTAAGAGTCGTATAGGTACCACACTGAACAATGTTATATCTATATGTCTATAATTGCTAGGTTTAAAAGGATTTCTTTTTTACTATTGTTTTTATTATTAATACATCTTCATTCTTTAAATGTTCCTCTGGAATTTCATCTACTGCTGGACTTTTATAACGCATCTTATTTTTTTCTACTTTCAGTGTAGTTAGTTGTTCAACTTCCGTCTCCTTGCATGTCTCCTTCTACACTAAACTTTAAAACTCATCTTCAAAATAATTGAAAGCAGAGAAAATAGCTGTATTTAACACTTTAATCGCCACGTGAAGCTAACGTGCATCTCTATCTTTTTATTTACAGCGCCGTGTGATGCTAACTTGCATCTCACGTTGAAAAGTTTTCGTGGCCGTGTGATTCACGGTAGCTTCTCATTGTGCGTAACTTTACATGCTTTGCCTAATGCACGTGGCCTCCTATACCCAACAACACATTTACCCCTTGGATAGCGTATTTGGTTGCCTATTTATAGGCGTTTCAATATTAGATATGTTTTATTGTTTCTTCTACGTAGTGGCCCTTGAGACCCATTTCTGAATTTGTATTGCGGCGATTAACGTGTTAATAATATTATAGTCGCTTTGGATGCACAATAAGTTAATGTAAACTTCTTGAAATTTCAAAGGTTTGGTGGTGTGCACCACTGGAACTGTTATGATGTTTATTAAACAATGTTCACCACTATGGAATTAAATTCAGTAAGATACAACCGGTTGTGGAAAACAATAATATTCCTTTTAATTACATTAAAACACATAAAAAATTTACAAACATATACAAATTCGTCAATATTGATTTAAATACAAATACGGACAGTGAAAGTCGTGTAAACGAATACCGGAAACTAATTAATGCATTAGGCTTTAAGACTGACCAAAAAGTCCAGAACACTCAGAGTGAGTAGCCTGGTTTTCGAGACGGAATTATTTATTTATAACGGAGCTTGGAATCTGACCTTAGTCCTCGATTTGCCCAAAGTGTGTCAAGTCGGAATATGCAGAAGTCCCCGAAAACTAAGCTACTTGCGCTTATATTTCCTTATTTTTTTTAACACAATAGGATTGTTCAGCTAGGCTCCCTCTAACTATTGTCGCACAAGTGGTTGAAATAACTTCCGTCAAAACAGGACTTTTCCTTTTGCCTACTTCATTGATAGTTGAGTCGTTTATGACTGTATTGTCCACTTTCCCTTTCGCCCGGTTTTATTGTCAGTTGGAGCAAAAGGGTATTTACGCAACTCTTCTCTTTTGTTGGCTGATATCCGTGCGTTGGCGTCATGCACTGTATAATTGACTCTTTCACTAGAACTGTCACATTGCAAACTTCACTTTTACTAGCTCAATTAGTAATGCACTATACAATTACATTTTACATTCTTTGGTTTATGGCCTCTGCAGGTCGTTTATGCAGCTGCGCTACAAAGGCTTTCATAACATTTGAGTTCAGATTCGAAATCTGTGTTAAGGAAGTACTGTAACAATAGAAACTATTTTTTTTAAGTATTGTCTGGATTGAGATGGTATGAGGCCCACAACTTGGCTCTGTTTGCAGTGCAAGATAATTGACCGATTCAATAAGCACAGAGTTGGGATGTTTTATCTAATTGCAAATTTTAAAACTAAAGTAAAACAGTAAATGCATTGATAATGAGATGCGAGAAAGATTAAATAAGTGTGGAGTGTCGGAAACGCATTGAAATCCGAGGTCAAACCTTTCCGGAGTGGTTTAGCATTTTCCCGAGGCCCCATTTGCTTCGGTTTTTCCAAAATCGAATAGCGTCGGTGGATTGTGCGAATTCGGCTGAGAACCCAAGCGAACAAAAACAAATGCACATTTTGGCGTCTCTTGTACGTTACCAAACAAGCAAGTGGAGGTGTACCTACGTCATCACTGAAACAAAACAGTGCTAATTGTTGCAAGCGCGAAAATTTGAATTACCTGACGCATTTCTCACAGTAATTTCATTTATAAAACATTCAAATATGCTGTCACCACCAGCGACATTTTGTGTCATTTGTAAAATTAAGGATTTTTTTTATCTACCAAGAACCGCGCATTTGAACTACTGAGTTTACGAATAACATAAAGTCCGTTTATGATCCCAACCCAATGAAATTTGAGTTTCATGCTTGCCTTGTAGTTAGCCAAATGAGTTTTGCAGATTAGATAAAATATAAAACGGGCATACAAACATTTATTTGTGTAATCATTTATTACATTTCACTTTTCACCAGCCACAATTTGACTTATTGAATTTTATTGAAAATTCACAAACGAGCAATCATTACATTTATTGGCGCCCAACGTCGTGGCAAAAGTAAATTTTTAATTTACTTATACAATCAAGGGAGCGTTCAAAAATGTTAGTATTACATATGGATCATAATGGCAGTTGAGATGCTAAACACACATTTCTTCTAATTTAACTGAATATTTCTTAGCATTTGGCGCACCTACCCTGCAGACACTGCAATAGAAAACAATAAAAAATTATATACATACATCATCTGTATTAATATTGCTGAAATACAATTTTTTTAACTTAGAATCAGACTGCATTTTGCATGGATATATTAAAAAACTGGGAGGACCATGGACAACAAGTTGGCAAATGCGCTACGCAAAGTTATACCCAAACCGACTGGAACTTCATCCAGACTCGGCAAAGCCTGAAATGGTATTCATGGACCAGGTGGAAGAAGTTAGTCCGGAACTAGTTCAAGTCAAAAACGAGCAATGCATAGTTGTACGATTACGTGAGGGCAAAGTAGTGCTCACCAACCCCGTAAGTAGCATCACAATTTTTTACTTATAGCACATAAAACTGACATTTTGCATTGATATTTTGCTAGGATGAAATAGGCCTAAAGGAATGGTTAACCTCTCTAAAGTCAGCTCACAAGATATCGCAAGAACTTCTAGGATCCATGGCCAAGAAAGCTGGCAAGATATACGGCACGGAGTCGAACAACATGAATCGAAACGCCATAATTGCTCGTAACGCAAATGGTAACTGAGCAACTCACACATACTCCCTGCGCCCTTATCCTTACGTGTTTACAGGTACTGTGCACATTAAGTTACTCTATGTGTGATCGATGCTTGTGAGCCAATCTGTCGAAGATTGCGAGTCATAAAACCAGAATTCTTGACTTATAATCCCCCTTATTATATAAAACGGATCTCTGTTGTGAAATGTAATATGCACGTGTTGGCACTACTTCTAGGCACTATTGTAAATTGATCACTGCTATTTTACCTTGTTGAGAATTTGATCTTGGTTGCAGTAATTGCTGCCTGTAGTAGACATGCCATGTGGCAGATTAATAACAAAGATCGTGACACGAGCTATATAGAATTATTTGATACCTTATTGTATATTACTAATTAAGTTATATTATGTCTGGGACACTGCGAGGTTTTTATGTACGCCTATTAATTAGTTTCAACTGTTCTGTAGGTACGTTTTCCTCTTCATAGACTTCAATTGTTTTATACATTGTTTCTGTTTAGTTTAGTATACTTAGCGGTTGGCAGAATGTATTTACAGAACAGTTTGACAGTTTGTATTATAAATTGGAATGAGTTAGGGGTTATACAATTGCGGTGCACTGATGGTTACGTTTCCGATATGTAGCTCCCAAAGATGGTATGACACTGTATATTCCTGAACGAAATTGTTCGTCTCACTGGTACCAACACCAAGCTAGTAAGTCACTAGAATAGCTTATTTGCCGGCCGCACTATCTGTACATATATGCGATATACTTTTTGTTTTTTGAGTAGAAATGCATTGTTATTGTCCACATTTAAAAAAATTTTGATTTTTACATTTTTCTAGTAAAACTTTTCATTTCAGTCTTATATTTTTATTTCAAGGTTTTTTTTTTATTGAGTAAACCAGCTATGGTAGCACTGAAACTAAAAATTTGTTTTACATTTTTTTGGTCTATGTAAAACCAACTGAGTTAAAAATTCAACTTGCAAGTGCAGCCAATAGAGAAAGTGGTAGGCAAGGACATGAACTGATCACACATTTTTAGAACTTCATTTGTTCGACTGCACAACTATAGTTAAACATGCTCATAGTCTTCTTCAGAGTTTAAGCGACTACCTACTACTAATTAGCAAACTGGAAGTTTATTATCCTTTTAGTCGAACTTGGAATTTTCAATAACAATTACTTAAAACCCTCAAATGTTATGTACATTTTTGACGAATTATTGCAATAACTAAAATAATAAACGGGATGTCGCCAATTTGTTTACGGCCGTGTTTGTGGAAGGCTCTATATTGGAATAATTGTTAAACTTGTATTCCAATTTGAAATGGAATAGAGTTGATGGCTACTGCTGTATGCAGTATAGTCATCATACCTTCATTGTAGTTTTGACAGATAAATACCTGAACAAAAAACTTTAGCACTAAAAACCCCCCGGACAAAAAAAAACCCAGATAAAAACTCCCGGAATAAAACCCCCACCACATTATATGTGTATTATTAATATTGTTGCTTCAGGGTTTTTACTTAAAATGGCATTTGGATTTTTCCCTGACTAAAATCATTATTTTTCTCTCATTTTATTTTCAAGATAAAACCAAAAAAAAACTCAATTGAAAATGTAGGTATAATTCTTACCACTACAGAAGCATAGAATGACTGCTTATTTTTTGAGTAAAAGTCAAAATTTCCTAGATAAAATACAATCGTTGTAAGATTAAAGCGTGAAACAGAATAGACGCTCTCTACTGCTCTTGACTGTCTCCAAATGTCAAACCCAAAGTTCGCTCATATGGTGTAGTGGTAGCACTGCACAGAACGAACGCGCGTCAGCGCTCTACACTGCTGAAGTTGATCAAATTTCTACTTGTAACGCTGCTAACGCCATGAACTGTCAACGCTACCCAAACATAACCAAAAATACCAGATTACGCAAAATGAGCATGAGCTGTTGTATTATTATATTCCGTATTGTGCAGGTTGATCGTTAGGGTCATTAAATACAATAAATACAGATTATAAAATAGTATAAAAACATCAAAATCATCCATCGTGAAGCTAACTACAAACACTGCAACGTTAGTTTTTGTAGGTTATGTTGTGTTTTTAAGGTTATGTTTACAACGCTAAGCAGCGCTCATTCTGTTCCTGTTGAAAAGTGTAGGCGTGTTTTCGCGCATAGGAACGGTTGGGAATGTTGTATTCTGTTTAGCGCTTAAAACCAGTATTTTTTTTAAATATGGCTGCGAAATGTCAAAATATACGAAATTTATCTCAATTTTTTCTGCATTCTTGCATCAGTAATAAATTGTAATCAGGGGCTGATAAAAATCATATTAACTCTGATGATAATTAACAACTTACTAGTAAAAATAATAACAATTTTGTCCACAGACCCTACATAATTGTTAATTCGTTTTCGGCTGTTTTTAATCTGGAGGTTTTTTGGCGGGGGTTTTCAGTTTGCACGTGTCAACAATCTCATACGAACACTACTCGTTTGCTCCAATATGTTGACTGTAATTGTATATACAGTATGTCTCCAGATTGAGTTTATAAGAGGTTTGAGTTTAAACTTATTCCTTCATTACAAATAACTTTTTCTTCTCGAGTCAAAGTTAAGATACTTCCTTCTTTGCTATTTTCATACTTTCTTAATTTTTAAACACCCCGTAAACACAATTCACGTTGTTTTGGCATAATATGAGGCCATGGAAATTTAGCATTTAAGTTGTTTGTTGAATTAGGTATGTTTTTCTAAGTATGAGGTTATACATAGCGTCAATGGCTAGTGCATTGTTGTCAGTTTTACTAGTTTGCAATAGAAAAATCCTCGCACATTTTTAATCTAATTTA
Organism: Agriotes lineatus; assembly: GCA_940337035.1. Lineage (NCBI taxonomy): Eukaryota > Metazoa > Arthropoda > Insecta > Coleoptera > Elateridae > Agriotes > Agriotes lineatus. The sequence goes on along the minus strand of OW679200.1, from coordinate 68,736,484 downwards.
ACACAAGTCTTGCCCAAAGCAGGAATAACCCAATGAATCGCCCAATTTTGATAATTTTCGACAGTAATTTACTGACAAATAACGTTTTAGCATCTTGTTTTAAAGTCGTGTATGGTCACGTATGTCAGGCACTTCAGTGACGCAAAATTGTGTCACGTAGAACAATGTGTCCAACATTAAAATAATAAATGATGGTCTCCGATTGTGCCAAAACAACGTGAACGGTTTATATATCAAATTGCAAATTCTTCTATGGAACTGTGGTTTTTATAAAAAACAAAAACTTCTCTACGAAGCATAAAAAAGCTTCCCTCTTGTAAGTTCAATCCGGGGACATACTGTATAAGAGAACACTGCAAGTTTTATTATCAACCTAACAATCTCTAGACAATTTAGCAGACTAATGCCATTAACTGCAACGTATTTCAGTAGTAAACAGAGTGTAACGTTTATAAGAAGAACCTTGATTATGAGATAAAACATATCGATTTATTCGTAGCTCATCTAGTACTGTTTCTCTTCTATTCTACCCATATCATGACAATTTTTTTGAATTTACATCGTTTGTTAGATTTAAGATTTCACCTTCACTTTATAATTAGTAATTACTGTAACCTCTCTTTTAAAATGTGGACATGAAAATGCATTACGCAAGCATTGACAAGACATATTTATTAATTATTTATATCTTATATATGTTATCGATACCTACTCTACACTTTTTGTACAATTTTGTAAATATATTTAGTGTGCAATAATAGTAGGTACATGGTAGTTGCTGCAGCGTTATTGTTAGTGATTCAAATTTAAAAGCCTACGTTTACGACACATAATGGCCCTGTGTATTACTTAATACTTGTAAATTACACATATGGATTCATGTGACTGCGTGTTTTTATAGATATTGTAGATATCTTCAGCTCTTTCATTATTTCCGGTGTTTTACATGGGAAGCCCATGTTGGTATAAAATATCGTCTGTGGATTCATAATGATAAAACTTATTATTTTTAATTTATTGTTTATTGTTAAAATGGAACATATTTGAAGTGAACCAGTTTTTAAAGCTATCATTCTGAATGTACAAGTACGATCTTAAATTATAAATGTAATACTAATGAGAATCTGTCTCAGTTTGTAGAAGAATTTTCTTCCAAAGTGTTTGTATATTCACTCTTTCTGCTAGCTTTATTGCATATTTCATCATTAAATTTTAATTGGTAATATGGAGTTGCATTTACATTTTATCATGTGTTCACTAATTGCTAACCTTTCCTGGTTACAAGCCATGCATCTTCCAAAACACGGTGGAAAAACGAGCCATGACTGATCTAGTAATACTATCGGATCAGTTATATTTGACAACTTGAAGGCGACGACATAATTTAAGCATTAGTTACCGTACATGGCTAATCAAAATGTACTAAACTTGTATACTTAACATAAACTGTGTCAAATTTGTAAATTTTTGTAAAGCGTGTTGTTTCTCAATAACATTTTAGTGCCATTATAGTTGTGCAGAATATGTTATTTTTTAAAACCTATTAATGTCTAGGAAAATATCAAATATTTCAAGCTCTAAGCATTTATTTTGTGTATAAGTAATAGGGTTACAAGTTCGTATTTGCTAGTAAATATTTGGTACACTTTGTATGTTTGATGCAGAACAATCACTAGTTTCATGGTTAGACAGCAATACTTGTGTGTCTAGGATGTCGTGCTTAGCTGCAGTCAGTGGTGTTACATAGAAGTTATATTTATTATAACGAGGTCGATATTTTATACCCTTCCTGCTTTGCTTCTTCGATACCGTGGTCATTTATACGAGACTAAATATTTGGAATGGTAAAACCATAACTAGGCATTATCATAACAGCAAAGCAATGTATTCGATTTGATAGGTTTTTTACTATATTGTATATGTTGTAGATTTTTTTGTAAAATGACACTGTAATATTATTTTATAAGCGTAAGTAAGTAATTTTATTTTTAGTTGCACTAGCAAAATTGTAATATATTGACAAATAATCAGTATTTTGTAAAGTCGGGTGAATGAAAGCAAGCGATTGCATATTATGCTATGCCAAAGCGTCACACAGTTTTTAACGTAAACCAAACCATTCCCTTTAATTATTTTAAAAAGAGCGAGTGCTACATAATTCAGGTTTATCAGAAATGACACATCATAGAATCTAAATATCTGGCCAAGTGAAATGTATCATGTGGCACTCTCTATTAGTAACAATTAAAACACAACATAAAGTGCCAACTTTCAAACAAGTAGCAGTAGTGACAAAACCTACCCTCACCTACACAAAGCTAAAACAGAAAACTGGAAGAAATTGCATTAAGACTTAACATTTTTGTGTGAATATGGAACGATTATAAATCAGGAGTCAATGCAAGAGTAGCATATAGAATTGTATAATAAATCGTAAATAACAGTAGCGTTTGCAATTAATATTTAACATAGCATGTAAGCATTTACCCTTTTGAGGATTAATGTTGACTGAACCTTGAGCCCCGTGTTCGTCAACATGACCTTAATTATATAATAATATCAACAGCTCACTTCACAATGGCATAAAAATCTGCTCAAACAGCTGACCTGTGCAGTACTCTTGGTTTAAGTTGTACTTAACGTTAATATAAATTTGACTTGTCGGCAAATAACTATCGTAAAATTAAAATCAGATGAATACTAATAAATGATAAACAGGTACTCTTAAATAACAAGAAGAGAAGTTGGTATAAACTTAACTGTAGTTTTTGAATTGCTGTGCAAATTTTGTTTTATTAATTAATTTTAATTCATTTATATTTTATATAAGTAGAAAACGTGAAATAATACTGCCTGTTTTTGTTAAACCATTTTTAATATCCGCAAGTATGATTTAGAAGTTTTCATAGTTGCTTAAGAAATTTAACATATTCGTTTTGTGTAGAACTTTTATTTTTATTTTAAGTAAATGTATTAAGGAGGAACTATTTGACCATATTATTGATTTACATAACAATTTGCATCTTTTTAAGTTTATCCAACTTGGAATTGTAATAAAACATAAACTATGGAACTGTATAAATATCTGAATATCAACTAACGCGTTCTGGATTACAATTTACTAATCTGAATTACATTTGACGCTTTCTGAATTATAATTTTTTAAACTGAATTACAAGTTACTCGTTCTGAATCACAAGTGAAAACGGTGTAGTTTTTCTAAAATTTCTTAAATGCTTTATAATAAAACCAAATATTACAAATAGGTTGTATATTTTTAAGTTTTACATAGCTACTTAAAAACAAAAAACAACAACGATACTATTTAATAGGTACCTAAAACACCTAGAACAGAGTTTAGGGCATGAACTGAGTTTACAAAGGTTTTTGGACGATCAGGATAATCTAAACCAGAGCTGTTCAAGATCATTTCAAAAAAATTTTAAATCAAAGATCATAGATACTTTTCATTTACAAATGATTTAAATCAAAGATCATAGATACTTTTCATTTTACAAATGATTTAAATCAAAGAGCATAGATACTTTTCATTTTACCAATGATTTAAATCAAAGATCATAGATACTTTTCATTTTGATAAATGATTTAAATTAAAGATCATAGATATTTTTCATTTTGACAAATGATTTAAATCAAAGACCATAGATACTTTTCATTTTACAAATGATTTAAATCAAAGATCATAGATACTTTTCATTTTGACAAATGATTTAAATCAAAGATCATAGATACTTTTCATTTTGGCAAATGATTTAAATCAAAGATCATAGATACTTTTCATTTTACAAATAATTTAAATCAAAGATTATAGATACTTTTCATTTTGATAAATGATTTAAATTAAAGATCATAGATATTTTTCATTTTGACAACTGATTTAAATCAAAGACCATAGATACTTTTCATTTTACAAATGATTTAAATCAAAGATCATAGATACTTTTCATTTTGACAAATGATTTAAATCAAAGATCATAGATACTTTTCATTTTAGCAAATGATTTAAATCAAAGATCATAGATACTTTTCATTTTACAAATGATTTAAATCAAAGATCATAGATACTTTTCATTTTACAAATGATTTAAATCAAAGATTATAGATACTTTTCATTTTCACAAATGATTTAAATCAAAGATCATAGATACTTTTCATTTTACAAATGATTTAAATCAAAGATCATAGATACTTTTCATTTTGACAAATGATTTAAATCAAAGATCATAGATTACTTTTCATTTTACAAATGATTTAAATCAAAGATCATAGATACTTTCCATTTTACAAATGATTTAAATTAAAGATCATATATACTTTTCATTTACAAATGATTTAAATCAAAGATCATAGATACTTTTCATTTTGACAAATGATTTAAATCAACGATAACAGATACTTTCCATTTTACAAATGATTTAAATTAAAGATCATAGATACTTTTCATTTACAAATGATTTAAATCAAAGATCATAGATACTTTTCATTTTGACAAATGATTTAAATCAAAGATCATAGATACTTTTCATTTTACAAATGATTTAAATCAAAGATCATAGATACTTTTCATTTTACAAATGTTTTAAATCAAAGATCATAGATACTTTTCATTTTGACAAATGATTTAAATCAAAGATCGTTTTTAAAGATTTAAATCTTTTTAAAAGGTATAATAAAAATATTTAAAAAAAAATAACAAAAACTACCTAAAATCAACGGGTTAGTAAAATTCTACCAGTTTCAAAATAATGAAGTTGTGCTAGACTTAAAAAAAATCAAATTGCCGCTTACCCTTTAGTCCTCTGCCGTTAGTTCGCTTTTTCAGAATCTCCAATTAAATTTTTACACGACTGTCCAACTCACAATTTAACACAAGCTTAAAACTATAAAATTTTACGCGCTTTTTACTATAACTAAAAACTTCTTGATGCTATGTGACGCGACGACAATGCGTTAAATACAAAGCAAATACAATGCACGGTTGCAGCAGTTGCAGGTAAATTCACGAATCCACAGGAATAGACAAGCTCTGTAAAAAGATTTAAATTTTTTATATAGGTATTTTAAAAAAGATTTAAATATTTTTGGAGATATAAATTATTTTGAAAAGATTTAAATCTTAATTTTTAAGTAAAAATCAAAGATACTTTTCAAAAAGATTTAAATCATAAATCAAAAATTATTTTCTGAAAAAAGATTTAAAATCAAAGTATTTAAATCAAAAAAAGTATTTAAATAAAAAAAAGATTTAAATCTCACTGATTTGTGACAGCTCTGATCTAAACCCCAGTAAGGCAATAGTGAGGGTTTCTTCAAATTAGAAAATGAGGAGAAATATGATAACGTTTGAAAATTCGTCTGTTGAACCATTTTCTGTTTTCGCAAATACAGTGACTTTATTCTTGAAATTATTTGCAAAAATATGGAGTTGAACAAATACTCAACATTATGTGCAAATAACCATATTAAAGTACATAAATAACTAAACAATTTGTCTTCTTTATCACAACAATGATTCATGACAACGAATAAAACATCAATATGCTCTGGAAGCCATGCTGTTGATGAAGTAAGAGAATATTTGTAGAAATTGATAAGAATACTGGTTGCAATTGTGCATGCTTCCATTTCTGCAGGTGAACGATTTGCTGATTTTATTGTGCTATACAAATGTTCTGGCAGTCTTATAACACATGTCCTTCGTATTTCGACATCTTGTAATATATTCTGTAATAAATTTGAAATTTAAGACAAAGACACATCAATTCAAAATTAATGTTTTGAAGTATTTCCAGAAGTTTACTGGCTTATTTACAAAGAAAAACTTCTTATCAGTAGAACTACATTCCATTTTTACATCTTCTGTGCAACAGAAATGCTATTAGGTTTGTGTCCAGTTATACAATCAATAATTTTGAAAATGAAGGTTCTGCTGTTCGAATTAGGTTGCCCGTTCAGAATATGGTTTTAAAAAAACTTTCAAAAATATTAGCAATATCAAGGAAATCTTTACTTTTGTAATTATGACTAAGCAATCGAAAAAAAAATAATTAGAGCTGGTAGCATAGGCATGTTCGGAACGAATTGTCAAAAATCAACAAATACTCCCAGTGCATATCTAACCTTTAAAAAGATCATGCTCAGTTTTGTTCAATAAAAATGAGTACCTAATCATCATAATTCTGTTTAAAAATAATTAATTAACCTTGTTTGTATGTTTAACCTCTTTTCGAAAAGTCAGTCTGCCATATGAATTTGAGGCCTGCTTTAATTCACTTTTTCTCTTGTTCATCCGGTATATTTTTGGTAGTTAATTAAGAATTGTATTGTAATTGTAACTTTCCGGTATATTATCAGTCATAGACAATAATTTAGTTTATAAAATAAATTACAGGGTGTTTTCATGGGAAAATACAAGCTACAGTTCTCATAATGAAATGTCCTCATAATCGGACCACTATAGTAAAACATAATATTTTTCAAAATACATAATTTCAATTAAAAATAGGTATTTTTTGTTAATATGGTTGCCGTTTTGGTCTGAGTTGCCAAAATTAGTGTTCCTCAATGATGTTTAATGCTGACATTGACGTTTATTAAATTTATTAATGAAATACTTAAAACTATTTTAATTGCAATGTGGAACTAGTTACTTTTGTAATAAATATACTCGTATTTAACATCTAAGAATGTTGTGTACTTGTTTAAATAGATCGCATTAAATGCATAAACGTAACATAACCTAAAATTTACAAAAGCAACTTTTGTGTCGCAATACCAAAGTAATTGACATGTTATCACGTGATACTGAAATTTCAACTGTACCATTCCAGAAATACGCAACGCAAAATCATTTTATTAGTATTATCGAAATATTTTATCAGTAGGGCACCGGCTGTCGTTTACTGTATAATTTTGCAGCCTGTCAGGCAGATAAATCAGACATCTCTGATTCAGAATACCGTAAATAAAAATTTCGATATCGCAGTATCCTGGGCGTTTTGAGTTGTGTATTTTTGGTAGCCTCGTACTTTCCTATGAATCACCCTGTATAATTATAGAAATTAGAACAACTATGTATTGTGAAGTGAGCTATTGTTAAGTTTCTTCATATTAAATACTATCAATGTTGTAAAGAAAGCTTGCATTGATTAAACGGGTGTGATAGAGCAGCCACCATGGCTTGCAACCTGAAAAAGTCGTGATATTTTTACAGAAAATCGAACTGAAATGAAGCGAATTTAGTGGGAATTTTTGGGAAGCTAAATTTTAATAACACTAATAAAATGGCAAAAATTGAGATGGTGCTGTATTTTTTCACTTGCAAAGGCCTTAAGCTTAGTGGCAGATCTGTTATCTTTGACTTTATAGTGTTGTGTTAGTGGGAACAGTTATTCGTGTCAATTAGAAAAGGTGATTGGTTAGCTCACAAATAACATCATGACTATGTGACGTTTTGGTGCAAAACCGTAGTTTTCATATTTTTCATTATTATTAAAATATTTTACATGTCGAGCAGAAATTGTACTTTAGGAGTAAGCGTGCACGGAATCATGTGCACGTCAAGTGAAATCAAAGTTGTATTCTAAGACCAGCAGATGCCAATAACCATATGAATGTCGATTAAGTTTACTGGATGCTAGAGTTTAAGTAATATTATTTATATTCATGGGTATTATGTGACATTTTGGACAGTGCTGTAACTTGTATAGTAATTATTTAACATAGATATTCAAGAAGTACCTCTGTAAGTTGCAAGTTAAGTTAAATAGTTGTCAGTGTTGTACATAAGGCATTAAAGTCACATTTATAGATTCAATACAATTCACTTTTGTTTATCTTTTATCCATACCTATTCCTGTATTTATACAAATTGTACACGGTTATTTTTTTACCATCAGCACTAGAGGCGATGCCTGGTTCAAGGTGAGAAAAAAATGATCAAATGTTGTGAAATGTGAAATGATTAAAAAAAATACTGAATACAGAACAGTCGATTGAAGCGCTCAACAAAAATTCAACGAATGCAGTGCTCTTTTAAAACGACATGAATCAATCAATGTGTTAAGAAAATCGACGATATAGAAATCAAAAATAACAATTGTAGTGTTGAATTTGAGGAGCTTAAGAAATCCCAATGTGAAGTTGTAAAATCCGTGGATCATTTTTCCTACAAAATAGACGAATATGAGAGAAAATTCGCAAACTGAACTTTAAAAAGTTAATAAATTAGAGAAAGAAAATGTATAGGTAACGAACGAATTGCTACAACTTAGAAGTATACTCCATTTACTTGACATCTGCACTGTCAGTGTCAAAATTTAAAAAAATGTCTTGACTATACCTCAAAAATCATGTGATTTTTATTAGACTGTACAGTAATTTAATTGTTAAAATATGAAAAATAGCAGTGGTGCCAACATAATGTCAGTTTGACAGTGCAGATGTCAAGTAAATGGACTTAAGTTCAATGAAATGTACCAGTACAGTCGTATATATAACATCGAAATCCAAGGTGTACTCGAGGCAACAAATGAAAATTTATTTGAAGTTCCACTAAACATTGGCAAAGCATTAAACTACCCTATTGTACGATCCGATATCAACGCAGTTCATCGAGTCCAACCAATTAATAAAACATCTCAACCCAAAGCAATAATTGCAACATTTCTCATGAGAAAAAGCATGACAAGCAACTTTAAACATTTAAGAACTGGGTTTCCACGGGCCTTATCGGCGGATCTATATTAATAATCTTTCTCCAGCCAGGAAGAAGCTTCTTCACCAAGTAAGGGCGTTATGTCAAGAGAAAGGATACAAATTCATATGGGTTTGCGACTACAGAATACTTGTGAGAAAGGCCGACAATGCAATAGTATTCCAAGTAAGTTCCTTGTCTGATTTATCAAAGATAAACTAAACAAACTAGTATTAATTTACTTGTCCTGCGGCATTATCTTGTTTTACTTACAGTTTATGGCGTCGTCTGCGTTGATTGTTTATAACAAGTCTGTCCATTCCATCTAACTTTGCAACTAGAGGCGCTGCTATCGCGTGTCAATTACAGTGGCTATATTGCTATGGTTTTAAGCCCTACCAATCAACTCTGTTAGCATTGCCAAATTAATGGACATTTCATGAAAGCTCAGAGTGAGATATTTTATATAACTGCACAACTAAAACTTGAATTTGCCAGAATGAATACATTTGTAATGAGATGCCAGTAATTGCAGAATAATTAATTAATGAACACAATAAGCAAAGCTCAATTTGAACAGGGATCTAAGTTGAATGTAAGTTCAGTTAATTGATTAGGTTTGTGCTAAAGTAAATGCCAAGCGGAATGAAATTTAATAATTACAAGATGGATCGCAAACGCAAGGGAATGAAGCGTAGAATTCAGGTACAGTTTAATAGTGAAATCCAATCACGGTTTTATAAGAAAGGTAATTGAAAGATAGATAAGCTTATGAATATGCAACGAGCAGATAAGAATGAAGGCATTCAAGCATTTGAAGGATGTTACGTGAAAATTGCGCTTTCTCTAGATATCTCTCATGATTCTACAATTTTTGTTAACTTCATGGGAAGCGCTCTCCGAATCTTAGCTCTGTGGGAGTATTCAAATAGTTAGAAATTGTTTGCGCTAGTTGTGTCATGGTGCCCGTTGTTGATAAGATTTTTATCCTTGGCAAGTTTCCAGTTTCAAGGGGCATCTTTTGGTCCTGTCTGCCTGAGGCCATGTGCAGTTTGTAGCCGCTACAATTATGATGTCGTCCTAGAGGGTAATTTTGGGCTGTTCTGAATATATACTCTTTTGCGGATTCTCCCCTAGTAACGACGAATTTTGGGCGATTTTCTTCGCCCCTCTTTTTGGCGGATTTTAAGATTGCAGCAAACATGTGCACGCCCGTATGGGGTAAGTCTTTATTGGTATTTTGAAGCTCCACTTAAGGGTTTGATCTTGTTAATAGCGTGACGTGTCGGGCCCACTAACGGCAATTTTGGGAACTTGGCTGCTGCTAGGAAATACTCTTCGGCGTCCTCGTGCGAGGCCTCTTTTGGCTAGTCCTGGTATCCTCATAATTTTTGCTGGTGCCGAGAGCAGGGTTTCCGTTGTACTGATCGAGAACACACCAAATGCTGGGCGCATCCATAAAGCCCCTGTGACTATGTTGAGCCGTTGTGCGAACTTCCACCAGGCCTCGGGTCTCTGATCGACAACCTAGGTACCCGCTAGGTCAAGCCGCACACTAGTCGAATGTAATGCCAAAATAACTGTATGTACCATTTATGTAATTTTAATGTGTAATTGAATCTTGGGACAGCATCCCGCTGCGGGCTGACAAAGCTTGGTTTATAGTACTCAGTACTTACTATGTAATTGAACTGAACCAGATAACTGTAATGAATATGAGTAAACTGTGATAACTTTAACCTGCTGGTGTTTTATTTGGTTGTTGCCATTTGAGCCTTTTGCAGCTATAGTTCTGTTAGTTATAATAATAATAATAATAATAATAATAATTTTATTTCCATTTGACGTATATACATATAGCGTATCGGAAATTGTCAGTACTTGCATTAACAAGTCAAATATACAAACACAGGTCCATATTATAAATATACAGTACAGATTAGATGCTACTGCAATAAGAAAAATATTCATTCAGAGAGTAGAAGCAGCGTTCTTTTAAGAATTCCTTTACTTTGGCTTTAAATCTACTTAGGTTGGCTGATTTTTTAAGTACCGCTGGCAAGTGATTGTAGATTTTAATTGCTGTGGATACTGGTGCTTTGCTTGTCTGATTAAGACGGTGATATGGCACATAGATGTTGTGGGCCGTCCTGGTTGAATAAAAATTTATGTCCCCGCATTTAGGCAAGACGTTAATGTTTTCTCTAACATAGGCGAGACATTGATAAATATAAATACAATATACAGTCAGTATACCATGCAGTTTAAAAAAACTGCGGCATGACTCTCGGAAAGGCAAGCGAAACATGCATCTTAGAATGCGCTTCTGCATCACAAAAACTCTGTATCGACTGAGTAACCCCAGCACATAATACCATATGTAATGAGGGAGTGTATGTTACCCCAATAAAAAGCAGAGTGTTCGGGTTTACACAGTTTCTTATTTGGAAAACTGCATAATGTTTGCTGGCAAGATTTTTGGTCAAATTATGAATGTGACAGTGCCAGGATAAGTTTTCGTCTAACCATAATCCTAAAAATTTTGTCGTTTTCACTTGTTGTATTGTTTTACAGTTTACTGATCTAATTAAGAGACTATAGTCTGTTATTGTTCCGGAAGAGACAAACTGTAGTAAATTTGTTTTTCTGGCGTTCAGGACGAGACCATTTGTTTTGCACCAATCACTCATTCGCTGAACACACTGACTTGCACTAGTAGATAGGAATTTTGCAATCTTCTGAGAAATAATGGCGGATGTGTCATCTGCGAATAGAGTGATGAAGTTGTTATCTAAGAATTTGATTAAGTCATTTATGAAGACTATGAACAGAAACGGCCCAATAATGCTTCCCTGCGGAACACCGCATTGAAGTATGGTGACGTCCGATTTAACTGTATTACCATTTTGAGCAATACCAACCAACTGACATCTTTTATCTAAATATGAATTTATCCATGATAGGGCTGGGCCTCTTATACCATAGTTTTGTAACTTCTGTTTTAATAGCTCGTGATTTATCGTATCGAACGCTCGTGAGAGATCGAAGAAAATTCCTACTGTTTTTTCTTTTGCGTCGAATTGTGACAGTATCTTTTCATAGAATGATAGCACTGCATCCTGCGTGGATTTACCTTCTAAATAGCCAAACTGTCTCGGGCTGAGAAGTTGGTACTTGTTAAAAAATATTTTCAGGCGATGTACAAATGCTTTTTCAAACACTTTAGAAAATACTGACAGTAGGGCTATAGGTCTGTAATTATTGAAGTTATTTGGGTTATGTTTCTTAAACATGTTCACTACAACCGCAGTTTTAAGTTGGTCCGGAAAGAAACCAAGTTCAAAAGAAAGGTTAATGAGGTAAGTTAAGGGTAAAGATAGATAATCGACTACTTGTTTAAGTATAAAGCAAGGAATGTCATCATTCCCTGCTGAGTTTTTATTTGAAAATGCAGAAACAATTTTGCACACTTCGGCTGCTGTTATCGGTTCAAGAAAGATTGAATTTGGATTACAAACTTGTGCAGTGTTAGTGCCTTCATTTTGAGGAAAATCGCGTACTAATTTATTTACTGAAACAACGAAATTGCGGTTAAATTCATCTGCTATACTTTGCGGATTGTCAAAGGTTACATTATTATCATTGTACATGACCTTTGGTAATTTATCACGTGTAGTTTTTGGACCAGATAGTTCCTTTATCACCTCCCAAACACTCTGCGATTTATTACTTGAGTTTGAATTTTCTTATTGTAATAATATTTTTTTGCATTGTCTATATTTTTAAAATGTTGGCTTTTTAATAAGCGATAATTAGATTTCAAATTTTGATCTGAAGACGTCTTTGCAATTTTATATAAATCTCTTATTAAACGACCCTCTTCAATTAATGCTTCTGTTATCCAGGGGCACCTTTTTTTAGGTTGACTCCATTTTACAGCCTTTGTTGGGAAAGCTGTATTAAAAAGAAATTTGAAAGTCTCAAAAAATATATTAAATTTGTTTTTTTCTATTGTTTCAGAAAACACATTCTGCCATGTCTCATTCGCCAACAGAGTTTTAAAATAACAAATATTTTCGTCATTAAAGAATTTTTACTGAATTATTAGCATTTTTACGTGTGTCGTCAATTTTAAAGTAGATTACTTGCGCTCTATGATCCGACAAAACGGTATCTACTGTCTTAGTTTCAAAATTACATGTATTTATGTTAGACAAAACATTATCTATTAGAGTTACTGAGTTACCTTGTATGCGGGAGGGGTCGAAAAGTAATTGCCTGAGGCCATATGAATGGAACAGCGCAACAGCATCCTTTACCTTTTTGTTGGTTTCAAGAAAATCGTAATTGAAATCTCCACAGATGAAGTGAGGTAGCTTACTATTTATTAGTTTTTCCAAATGAGCTAGAAATTGTTCATCACTTGCCTTCGGCGACCTATAACAGCAAGAAATACAAATTTTACATTTGCCTATAAATACATGTACAGAAGTAGTTTCAAAAATTGAATCTTCCGAAACATGTACTTTTGAAATTTCAAAATTAAGAGAGTCCCTTATAAAAATAGCTACTCCGCTTCCACGTGAACTTTGTCTACAATAATGAGCAGCTAGTTTATAATTACTTATTACTATTGCGGGAGCTTCAACTGTTGCTAACCAAGTTTCTGTTAAACACACAATATCAGGACCGTTTAAAAAAGACAAAAACATTTCTAAAGCACCTATTTTCGTTTTAATGCTACAAATGTTTAAATTTAATAGGCTCAATTTACCACTACCATTTATAATTTCCTTTGCCACATGTTTTGTACGCTTTGATTGAACATTTGGCTTTATAAAAGTCAACCGTCCAACGCAGGCTCCTTGTGGCCAGACTTCGGGATCCATGGCTTTGGGAAGATTGGTTGCGAAAATTGTTACTTTAAATGAGGCATACAAATCAGGGTACTTGGATGCTAATTGCTGACGAGCAACTTCTGGGAACGATTTCTTCAGGAAGAGGTTAAGTGCTTCCACGTTTGTTTTAGGATCAATTCTGTATACATGGAGATTCGCAAATTTTGGTACTCCCAACACGGACGTTGCGCTGCCTTTAACACTTTTTGTTCCAATGATTAGTTCTTTGGGCCGTCTTCGTTTTTGTGTTCCTGTTTTCCATTCACTGGATTGCGAGGGAATTTTCCAACCCGTTTTTGTCATTTACTATAACTGAAGTACTTAGTTTTTTGGCACATTCACAAGAAGAATTTGCTAATTTGCGTAACACGTCAATGTGATTGTTTAATAACGCAATTTTATCACGTAGTTCAAAGATTAGTGTGTCTTTCTGTTGTAGTAAATATTTACAAATGCTCACATCTACCTATTTATTCAGATTAGGGGGTTCACTTAGTGCGTCTAAGAACGCAGCGTCTATAGAAGCATCTACAGTGGCATCACCACAATCTTCATCACTTGCACAACATATTATAACCAAGGGGTTGTTTTTCCAACCCCCTGGTTACCAGTTTAACGTGCTACCACGATGGTGTGATATAGGGGTTGATTCAAACCCGTATATCACTAATTGCCCTATGGGGTCGAAATCTCATCTTCTGACCACTGTGCGGTAACTTAGGGGTTTAAGTTACGAGTTATGGTTAAATAAAACACCCACAAAAGAATAAATAACTTATATTAAAAGAACTTAAAAATTTGGATCAAGTACAAATTAATTTTACCCTATCTGGTCAATGGTTAATTAACTGTAGCTTCGTAAATATGATTGATCAGAATTACGCTTAAAGTTTATGACATCAATTTACTTTGGAAGGAAAGAATAAACATAGCAGCCCTGGTTAATAAAATACACATAAATGACTGACCTTTGCCTAAGTGCCGTTGCTAGAACTTGGAGGGTGAATGTTAATTTTATTTATTTGCGGTACGCCCGAATTGACTTAGGTAATTTAAATATGTTCGGCTAGATTTTAGATCCCCTGGTCGGTAATCCTTGAATTTTGAGTAGCTTGTCACATGCACTAGTCACATAACGATTTGAATATAACTTTCAATTTTGACTTAGGTTGATTCGCGCTTCGCGCGGCGTCGCGCCGGTCGCGGTACGCCCGAAAACGGCTTTTGCCGGTAATTAGTTTATTATCTCGCGGGATACGGGAAGACTGACTGTCCAGTTCGCGTTCCCCAAAAGGTAAGTTTCTTTCGTGAATAGCCGGGAGTTCCCGTTTTGCCAACTTGCCAAAATGGCTTTATTCTTAGCGGCTCTTGGTACTGAATGAAACCAAACTGACTCATGGGTTCTCACAGTACAGAAATTGCATGTTTGCTGGCGCAGCCCGATTCTAAGAAAATTCTGCCAGTAAGTTAATATCGAATTTCTTTGACTTCCCGGATGCAATTCAACCGTTGCTTGGATTATAACAATGTAACCTTTTACGTGCTTAGTAAATGAAATTTTGCGTTCGCAATAAATTTAATTTATGCAGGGACGGCTTTGTTTTATTCTTCCTCATGACAACTTAAAATCTATAAGATTTATAAATATAATGCAATTTATTGCGGGTTGTTACACTACTCCCCGCTTTTTAAAAGTAGGCATGTCCTTATGGACATGTCTGCTTTTTTAACAAAAACCCTTGACCTCTAAGTGAAATTAAATCTTAATGCTGATTATATTTACCCATTTTCCTTAATTTATTGCGCTAAAGTGTCTTTATGCTTCATACCGTGTTTTTGCGCTCACTTGTTTTTATTGCTCTGCTCTGTGACGCAGTTGACTTCGCACTACACTCATTTTTATTATGATCTGTCCACTGATTTTGTTTTAATACTCTGCTTTTGAAACACTCCCGCACTTCGCGTTTCACTACTATGTTGACGTGGGGTGTCATCCTTACGCTGTAGGCTGCTGTTTTTCGGCTCGGTCTTCTTCCTTCCAATAATGTGTTTATTTCCTTCTCTGCATTATCCTATTTTTTTCTATTCTTTTCATTCGTGTTGTCGCCTTTATAAATTTTTATTTTATTATTCGCACTTCTTCTTTGTGTTTATTTAGGGCTTTACTATTAATATTTATTATTTATTTGTATTAACTATTTATTAATATTAGTGTATTATTCGTCTATCTTCTTCGTCATATTTATTTGTGATTTTATTATTAATTAATTGTTATTTATTCATGGTTGTGTTTGGAATTTCTTCCCAAAGGTAAGGGAAAAGGAAGGTGCAACAGAGGCTATTGTTGCAGGCATGACGGCCTCCCGAGTAAAGGATAATTAAGGGTTGGAAAACTGTATAAGTGGCTGATTTTATTTAATCATGAGGTGAAAATGTTATCTTCGTTCTTCGATTATTAAGATTTGAGTCATTGTTTTATTTATTTGTGATATTACTTCTGCTTTCCCATGGTACATTATCTGATCCTTTTCTCAAAGGCAGTGTCTTGTAGTAATCCCATACTATTTCTTCATAACTGGAATTTACACAATGACTGCTGTATATTTACATGAAACTTCTGAATTTAAGTTAATTTACTTTTCTTCCAATTTTAATGTACCATAATAATCCTTCGTATTCCTATTTATTGCTGTAGTTACTATAACTTTTGACTACGAGTGATCGTCATTATTGTACGATCCTCATTCGCATTTGGCGTCTTCGGTTACTTCACCTACTACGCTTCCTATTGCTGTAGTGGTACCATTAATTTATATTTTTCGTATTACTTCATTATAAATTCTTATACTTTCATATCTATGTACGCTTCATTATTCTTCTTGTTCTGGTGCCTTAACAACGGTTCGCTGACCTTCGGCTACCCTTGAGGACCTTAAATGCATCCCACATTTGGGTATTTTCCTGGTGCCTTAAAAGCGGTTCTCTGACCTTCGGCTACCTTTAAGGAACTTTAATGCATCCCATACTGGGTTATATTTTATGTAACCTCTACCGAAAATGCGTAAACTTTATATTGCTTAAATTCATTCCTTTGTATGATTTTTCCTTGTAGTCCTGCTGTGGATTTGGGCAATCGGCTATGTCCTGGCTGGATACTGATGTAATGTTGTTGGTTTTGTTCCTTTGTACGTTATAATCACGAAATTGTATGTGCACTATTCACTTGGTATTAGTGTTAACAGCGGTATCAGCATTTTTTTTTTTAACTTAACCGTAATATGAATTTTATATAAGTAATTTTTCTAATTACTAAATAAAATCTTATTAGTTAAAATCAAATATTTGGTTTAACCATTAACATTGAAACTCTAATGAGAAACATAAAACAAGTTGATAATCATTGAAAAAAAATTAAAAAATGTATTCATGTTATATTAAAAATTAAAATTGGTTTCTATTTGCCTAAGCAATCCGTTTCTCTTTTTAGCTTCGCATTC
This sequence comes from Agriotes lineatus, assembly GCA_940337035.1. NCBI lineage: Eukaryota > Metazoa > Arthropoda > Insecta > Coleoptera > Elateridae > Agriotes > Agriotes lineatus. The sequence continues at coordinate 68,719,373 of OW679200.1, read as the reverse complement.
ATATTATTAGTGCAAAATGATTAATTTGCAAAGATTATCACTTAATTATAAATTTCATTATTCTAAGTTAAAATCCGATTTTCCCTTTAAACCATTCTCACTGAAACTCCAATGAGAAACAAAACAAATGTTTGATCCTTGGTTAATCGTATATCATTCTATTGAAAATTAAAATTATTTATATTTGATAAACTAACTGTTTCTCCTTTTAGCTTCGCTGTTTATTATTAGTAATAAAGTAATTATGTTTAAAAATGTTTTAAATGATTATTTCCCATTATTCTATTTCCCTGTTATTCCTATTGCGTTAGTAAGCTTTAAAATATTTTTATTTCTACTTATATTAATTCCCATTATTTATTTTTCCTTACGTAACTGTACGCTGATATTTACTTTTAAAAATATTGTTAGTATTTGTTAATTGTTTTGGTACCGAATAAGAAAATTGTTTTAATATTATCGTATTCCTGCTTTTTACTAACTTCACCTTGAAAATTTTACCATAGACAGTGTTTATTTATTTTTATTCCATCATTGTTAAAGATCTGAAGTACTAACATCGTACTTTATATTTATTTATTACTTAATGCTTTTTCTTATTCGTTCCTTATTTTTGGATGTCTATTGGTCGCCTTTTACGACCCGCTAGACTCCTAGGCGTTGGAAATATTCTAAACCCCGTTTTCCACACAGGGAATAAAATTTCGGGTTACTTTTAGTCTTTTATATTTACTTTAATTCTTTAAGAGATTATGAATCTGAAATGAAACTTATAAATTATAAATCTGGATTGAAAATGGTTAATCTGGAATGAAAATGAATTTCCCTTATCCGGGAAAAAAATTGGGATGTCTTTTGGTCGCCTTTTACGACCCGCCAGACTCCTGGGCGTTGGGAATATTCTAACTCCGTTCCCACACAGGGAATAAAATTTTGCTGTGATATTGCTTTCACTTTTCATTCTTACATTTATTTTATTCATTTCCTTATTTACCTTTATTATTTATTGTTACCTTAATGATTTTTATTGGTTAATTGTATATTATAATAAAGCGTCTTCTCAAAAACGTGCCTACTATTTGTGTTAAAAAAAATATTTTTGATAGTGTACCAACTCGTTTTAAATTATCAATTAATTTAGAAACCTATAAACGCAATTTAAAAAATGGATTGTGGAACAGTCTTTGGATTGTTACGCTTTACTAACAAAACTTATTGAATAATAATTTTTTGTTGTTATTTTTACCTGAATGTTTCTAAAATTTTGATATTTGCTTTTTATTTTATTTTTATTTTTATAAATACCAATCTTTATTTTAACATACTTACCTTACGCCTTCCTTAAGCTTGTGTGTGGCTAGTACTGTTAATGTGTGAAATGAATATTGTATTGTTTATTTTTGTATTATTTATATATTTTGTTTATTGTTTAATAATTATTTAGTTTCTTCTTTATTGCTTATTTTTAAACTTTATATTTTGGCTTCGCAATTTCTTTTGGTGAAATTTATAGTTTTAGCTTCACAATTTATTTTGGTGAAATTTATATTTTTAGCTTCGCGATTTATTTTGGTGAAATTTATGTTTTTAGCTTCTCAATTTATTTTGGTAAAATTTATATTTTTAGCTTCATGATTTATTTTGGTGAAATTTATATTTTTGGCTTCATGATTTATTTTGGTGAAATTTATGTTTTTAGCTTCTCAATTTATTTTGGTAAAATTTATATTTTTAGCTTCGTGATTTATTTTGGTACGGGGAGGTAGTATTAAGTTTATAATAATTTTATTTCGTTTTTTATCGTATTCTGCACTTTCTTGATTTTCTTGAATTTCTTCTTCCTTTTTTCTTCGCCTAAGTTTTGTTTCTTCGATACACAAGTTTTTCACTTACCATATTTACCTGTTCCTTTATATTACTACCTTGGAACACTTCTTAATAATTCGGTACCTTTTTACTTACCCATTTTAAATTTTCTTCCTTTATTTTCTTCGATTCTTCTTTCGAATCCCTACGTAATTTTTCTTCCTACTTTTTCTTCCTTACTTTATTTTCCTATTCTTGCTGCAGGATTTATTTTTCTTCTTCTTCGCTTAGTTTTCCAACACTGTGGATAAAAATATTGCCTACTTCATTGGCATTTCCATTTATATGCTTTCTCCTAGCATTTTTACCTTTGTGAACCATGGCTTGTTTATTGAACTTTTTCCTAGTTCCTTGTCACTTTTTCCCGTGACTTCTTCGGCATTTTTTCCAATATCCTCTTTGCACACTAAAGAGTTTAAGATTGCGTCTAGGTGATCAGCCTTTATGACGTCTCTCTTTTTATTGGTTTTATTAGCCTACTTCCCTGCTACTGATTCTCTAGCTGCGGATCCTGTTTTCGGTTCCTTTGACCTTTTTCTTGAGAATCCTTTTTCGAATTGTGTCACTCCGCCTCTTGTACAATGCAAGAGCGAGTAATGTTGCTGAGTGCAACCTCTGTCTCGAACCTCTGACGATGATTGAGACCCACAATTCCCACTACAATTTTTATGGGTATTCCGTCGTTTTTCCCTCCTGCCTGGGGTGACCGGAATCAAAGATAATATATACATAGATTTTAGATCCCCTGGTCGGTAATCCTTGAATTTTGAGTAGCTTGTCACATGCACTAGTCACATAACGATTTGAATATAACTTTCAATTTTGACTTATGTTGATTCGCGCTTCGCGCGGCGTCGCGGCGGACGCGGTGCGCCCGAAAACGGCTTTTGCCGGTAATTAGTTTATTATCTCGCGGGATACGGGAAGACTGACTGTCCAGTTCGCGTTCCCCAAAAGGTAAGTTTCTTTCGTGAATAGCCGGGAGTTCCCGTTTTGCCAACTTGCCAAAATGGCTTTATTCTTAGCGGCTCTTGGTACTGCATGAAACCAAACTGACTCATGGGTTCTCACAGTACAGAAATTGCATGTTTGCTGGCGCAGCCCGATTCTAAGAAAATTCTGCCAGTAAGTTAATATCGAATTTCTTTGACTTCCCGGATGCAATTCAACCGTTGCTTGGATTATAACAATGTAACCTTTTACGTGCTTAGTAAATGAAATTTTGCGTTCGCAATAAATTTAATTTATGCAGGGACGGCTTTGTTTTATTCTTCCTCATGACAACTTAAAATCTATAAGATTTATAAATATAATGCAATTTCTTGCGGGTTGTTACAATATGATCTTGCCGTCTTCACACAGCTGAATATTGTTAGAAACACGTGCACAGCTGGGATGGTATTGTTTCAAACATTTATTGCATTTTAAACCGTTAACTAGTTTACTTTTACAACGTGAACATGATAGAGCACTAGAGCACACGTCTGTTGCAGCAGGCGCCATACTACATAATGTTATAGTTATGTATAGTTATGTTATAGTAACCCAGATTGCGAATTGTCTGTAAGAGTGTCGAGGTACCTGGCTGTCTTTGTGGTTCGCTGGCGCCCCGGCTTTCCATCCTAAATTAATTTACCGCACGCCTTCTTCGGCTTGAGCTAGTCGCGTGCCAGCCAGATACTTTCTTGCGTATTGTTTAGAATTATAGCCAGCGAACGGCCGTTTAAATATCATAACAAGGAAACCGTAAGAATCAAAAGGCAAGGGTGGTAGAAAGTGCAGAAAAGGAGACAGCATATGAACTTAAAAATGTGTGGAAAATCAGACAGTGAATTCAAAGGAAGCCAGTGCAGGAAATGCGCGAATTAAATACTCTAATCAGTGCAGTGACATGTGAATATTTAAACGGAAATTAAAAAGACGTGCAGTGACAAATAGACACGCAAAATTAGTATAAATGTAAACAATTATTTTAGATGTAATATTAGTGTACAAAATCCTAACATTAAGTAGAATTTATTGTTAAAAGTCAGTACTTTGAACCATGTTAACATCCGTAATTAATTTGAAACTAACTAGCTTTTGTTTATAACAAAAAGAAGACAAATGAATAAATTAATTGATTGACTTGTGAAATTGTGCTCTGTATTAAAAACGAAATTTCTTATAGTCAAATAAAGATACAAGTCTGAAACTTTACCAGTGTGTTGAGTAAATTTTTGTGTCCATGTGGTATTATTTTTATCAAAATCCGTCACCAAAAATTGTTGAGGTGTCCGATGCTGTTTGACATAACCTCGATCCGAAGCAGCCTTACTTCCGACAGCTACGAGGTCTACCAGTCCAGCCAGCCCATTGGGGAAGACACCAGTGCCATTTAGCAGCCCGTGGGATACGTGCCCGCGCATAAACAACACGATCCGGACCATAGCAGCACCATAACGAGGTCAGGGTAGCCTACGAACACCCCGATAAGATCGGGCAGTCCAGGTACTGTTAATCCTAAAAATAAATATACGGTACCCCCACCCAAGAAAAGCGCCCTTCCGTGCTTTCCAAGAATACTTCGATACTCAGCATCACTCCGTTTCGCTAATACAATGAAATGCTATGAACCAGTTATTTATAAAAAAAACAAAAAAAAAATTTTTTTGCCGACGACCATAGCTCAAAAGTTGATGTTGCCTTCATTTTTGGATGACCTATCGTATGAAAACGATCCAAGACTTCAGGAAGGTTCCTGGCGACCGGAATCGTGTACACATACGAACATACATCCCCCGCACAGCACGTTTAGGCACCCCCCAATACGGGGGATTGATCTAGTGGGCTGGGATCTTTACCAAAAGATCCGCACCGCCGAGACGGAGATTTGATATACTGGGTTCATTAGTCGGTTGGCTCGAATTTTAGAGATATTTGACTCAGAGTGGTTTTCGATATGAGGGAATTTCAATACTTCGTACACTTCGTGTCGAAGTAATTAAGTGAGCACCGGGGAATTCATGCATGCGTAAGAAGAGCAATACTCAATGCAATCCAGGCCAGTTCCGTCGCCGTACGAGTGAGTCTAGTCTGCCAGGAAGCTCAAAATCCATTATTTGAGGTTATCCGTTAGTGTGATCCAGACCCACGCCAAAATAAACAATTGGGAGGTAGAAGCGGGCCCCATAAACAAATGCTAGAAACCAATGAGGATTAATGCCGCGAAAACCAACTAATTTAAATAGTTACCAATAGAACTGTGATCAATTTCGCTTGTTTTGTTTATTCAATTTGACGCGATCTTGCAAACGGCGTCCATCTTGGCTTTAGCTTGAAACGCTTAAATTACAACTTTTGAACGCAGTTTTGCACTGTTCCTATGGTTTACGGCCTGCTGAACTCGAATCTGTTGTCGGAAGATGCGAAAAAAAATATTTTTACCAAGTAAATACCAAATTAAAAATGTACCTCTACTATCACAATTGACAGTTTACATGCTAGCTACGTTGCCAACTGTCGCTAAAATACCCTAAACGGTGTGGCGCAGCCTAAACGAGTCTAAAAGTATAGTGGCCTCTAGTAAATACTTTGCTAAAATTCGGTATCGTAGACCACTTCTGTTTCATGCCCAGGAGCTATCATTTTAGGTTTACTGCAGTTTAAGATGTGTGTGTACCCACTAAAAGGTTGTGCTCTACTATACTGCAGATTTTCCTCATTTTATCTATTTATTTTAAATCAATGGGTGCCACCCCTGGTGTTCTTCGAGCTTTAGTAACTTATTCGAGCTACAGTCTGCGTTGCTTGCGCACCCAAATAAAATGACGTCTTTATGTCATTTCTCCGGTGATATTCGTGGTTTTCGTGTTTTTCTGATGGATTTTTGTAAGTTTTCTATTTAAAAACGCCTTTCCATCGATTTCTCTGTACTTACTTTTTGTTCTACATGGCGTTTTTCTAGGGATTCCAAAAAAAAACTGTTTTTAGCGTTTCAAGTTACTGTAAATTGTTACCAAACATTTTAACTATGACGTTTTTCTGTGGCTTGCAGGCAGTACCATGGTTTGAAATATTTGATATTGATAATATTGATCGCAAAATTTCTTTCTTGAACAATAATATACTAAATTTATTAAATTTTCATGCTCCTATTGTGACCGTAAAATTTTCTAAACCTAAGCAACCCTACTAACAACATGAAATGTATTATCAATTTAACAAATAAAGGCCTCAAAAAGTACAAAAAATATAAAACTGTACCCAAGTGGGAATATTATAAATCGCCAAGGAATTTGATTTCGGAGGCTTTCACAACCATTGTCATTAAGTAACAAACGTGTAATGGGACTTTAATTTTATTTCGACCTCGTTCGTTCTACCTAAGATAATGTTAATTTTATTCCGATCCAATAATTTTGAGTACGGCTCTGTCGTCCCGGAATTATAACCAAACCTAGTTGAACGAATATTCAGATGTTTTATGACCTACAATTTTCGTAAGCGCTTTTGGGGCTGCGTAGTTTCTTGCAGTTATTTTCGTTTAGGTTATATTTCTCCGAATTGTAATTATAAAGTCATTCTTTGTTCCATGTTAGAGATAAGACCGTTTCGTGTTTCAACTTTTTAACTTGGTTACTGCCCGATGTATTTAAGCTTTTGAAAATAAGGTTTGATGAATCCTTTGTTGTCACGAATGTGTGAACACTGATTTCGAAGCTCAATGTTTCTTTTAATAACTTAACTCCTGAAGTTCTTTAGAATTGTCCTTGTAATCTGAAACTTGAGCCTTGTGGAACTTTCCGATATGCAGCATCGCTTAAGCGGGGCTTCCCCCCCGAATTTTGCTAAGTCAGTTATGACCTCAGTCGTTGAAGTCCTTCTTTGTTTGTGTTTTTCTACCTACGCTTTGCGCCAAGCTTTGGGCAAAGGAAAGAAAGTTTCGATAAGCCCTTGGTTACCGTGTATGTGGGATCATTAATTTTGGCGTTCAAAACTTTCTTCCGGAGGACGAGCTTCGAGCCCGTACATTTCTGAATTTGATGAGTAACGAGCCTTGAGACGAATTAGCAGCCAGTCTTCGAGCAGTTCAGTGTGTGTAATTTTCGCGCCCCCCGGAGTAACAAGCATTGTTACACCGGAGGAAAATCTTTGTTAACGAATTCTGTGTTCTTTACGCGGCGTTGGATTTTTAAGTAGTTCAGCTTAGACCCCGATAATAGTTAGTTGGCTGCAACTCAAAAAGTTTTCGGTAGCGCGGGTTAAGGGCGATGTTTCGTTAAGCGGCTTCAAATTATCGGCGAGGCGCCTTCTATCGGCTTTTGCCCTCCAGCAAGGAGTGGAAAAGCAAGTTGCACCCTTTTGCACATTCAACAAAGGTGTCCTCATAAGCCTACAATACTTTTCATATCAGAGAAAAAAGTTTCGGCAAATCTGTTGCGAATCCTGTGAAGCCGTGTTTAAGTTCGAAGTCATCCGTCGCCCGCCGCTGGCTGCCTTCCTTCTTCGTGGGGTAAACCAATCCTCTGGCTCCTCCGTACCGAATTGGCCCCTGTACAACCCTGTCGTTCCCATTTGGGGAGCCCGCTACACCTCTGCAGCGTCTCGCCTGGCTTCGCCGAGGAGGAGTTCGTAACCATCGCCAACCCCAAATAACATGCTGACAGCTCTCAGGTAGGATCTGTTTATTGTTTCTACAGCGTAACTGACGTGCCGAGTTGAGTGGCGTCTATAATTTTATTGTGTGTTTTCCGAGTGTTCATAAACATTGCGCCCGTTTACTCAAGCCTATGATTTGATGTATGTGTTGTCAATCAGGGGCTTCACCCCGGTTATTTACTTCGTTTTGCCCAGTGTGTAACTATATATTCCTTTTTTTAGACAATAGGGTAATTGTTTTTTTTTGGGCCCCGATATTTCGTGTGAATATTTGTGACAATTTAATTCTTTCAATAATAAACTTTATTAAGGTTAATTTATTCTTTTAGTGAATGCTAAACCTTCCTGGTATGGGTCTTCAACCCATTTAGCATGGCAAAGGCCAGATGTAATTAATTTGTAAAGCCGACAGCATGTCCTTGTTGATAAGTGAACCCTAAGAATTGGGGCTAGTGTCAGTCATTGCATTTTTATGTTAAACTAGGTGGGTGGCCAATCAAGGTAAGTCATTTGCTTCGTGGCCACCTGTGTGTTGAAATCTGAAGACTCGGAGGGAGCCCGGTGGACAACGCTGAGGTGAATAGCGGCGTACCTGGGGAACCCCCTTTATAGCTCGCGCGAGGTCTTTCGTTCTAATCACGCGAGTTATTCATCCCTTAAGAACGAGTGGCGCTCTAGGAAATTATCTTAAGCAAGCCATAGGGTAAGTGCCGCCGGTTTCTTTATTTGAGCATTCGAACTACGCCTTCCCGAGTGAGCTAAGTGCGGATAACTGGGACAGCAACACCTGTTCCGACACAATGAGATCTGTGTTTTCTTGGCAAAGCCGGCGAACCCTGTAGTTTGTACTCGATTTTGGACAAAAGTGACGATCACTGTCGATTTGAGTAATTAAAACTGTAACAAACGTCATCATTGAGGTCGAAGAACTCAACGTTTCGCCCACTTTCGTAAGGGACTTCATCAGGAGAAAAAGCAAAGGAGCACGGTAACTCAACATGTAAACCACGCCAGAGGCGAAATTCTTCTGAGTTAAGGAATTTGGTCACTTCTATTCGCAGAGAAAAAAATGCATATCTGGAGTATTCGTACACTAATGATAACGTAAAAAATACAGTAGACACCGCATATTGTTCACAGTTAATGTTATCATTCGGCTATTGTTATCGAAATTACCAATGCATGTATAAATGCATCGGATATTGTGATCAAGAATTCGGTTAGTGTTAACGTTTTATCGGCGTTCTCAGAAATTTGTAGTAGGTATGTGTGTATGTATTTTTAAAATTCTTAACCCACTGCATACCTGCGTGGGTGTTTCCTGGTCAGATATCTATCCGCACTTGTTTTATTTACTAACAGTAACAAACACTGCGTCATACTCGGTGAAATCAGCAAAATGCAATTGCAATTATGTATAAGGTAGCCTACCTAAAGTAGTTTAGTGCGGTAAAGTAATAAAAACATACATAGGCTATTAACTCGTTTCTACATCGCCCAGGAGGTAGAGTTGAGCGGGGTGTTTTTTTAACATGGTTTCCCCAGTAGGCCTAATTCACACCCCAAACTTACATGTACGGTTTCTGCCATTTTTTACTATGAGATGTGCCTGGTTTATTATATTCACTATCTGCTAAATCTTGATTGTTTCCTGTATTCTCCAGCACCCACTCCAATGAATCAAAGTCGTCATCACCCTCGTTTAGGTCTTTGGGATCGAAAACTACCAAATCGGGAATGTTTTCACATGCTGTCCCGTTACAATATGGACACAGCACTGAGCATTTTGAACCTGTTTTCCGACATCTACACGTCGCTTCTGCACAGCCTTTCTTACATTTACAGGATATTGATTTTAAAATAGCGTTGGGGGCTGCTTCTGACGTAGCCCGAACAGCATCGAGCCCGTTCCTCGTTTTCAGCCAGCCATATTGCTCAGGATCTTTTTCTCTGCCACACCACATCTCAACTTAGTGATACACTCGTAGACAATTTTGCCTTGCAGCATCTCTGGTGGGTGGACGCGAGATTAAATTTGTTCTTGGACACAGACTTCGTAAAATGCTGGTAGCGAAGCGAATCCAATGTGTCCTTTTTAAATGATCCGCCATACAGTGCAAATAAAAACGCTTCACCAGCTGCAGCGAAGCATCAACATCTGCTTCGAGTTCTTGGAAGATTTGTCAGGCTATTTTTTATTCTTCCTGGATTCGTAGAGTTACATTACCATTTCGTACAATTTTGGAACAGAGTTGGCGAGCCTGCCTGTATATCGGGGCCATCTTAGCCGTAATTTATGGCATAACGCCTTAGCTTTTCGTATCAAATAAAAATTAGGGCTCGAGCATGGCTTTTGACTTAATTTAAAGGTTTAGCGCACCACGCCAATCTTTACATCGTTGTTTCATGCAGCTGCGTATCCTTCAGTTGTGAAAACGTCTATTTTGAAGTAATTTAAAATTTAGTCCATTAGAGCAAGTGAACAAGCATCTATCGATCTCTATCGCACTGAGACGGCTTGTCGTCACCGTGCGAAATCCCTGGCTTTCTATTGGTTACATCTGGTACGTTGCAGACAGAGTTTTGAGCGCGAAGCTCCGTTTTAGCGTTGGTTTTAGGCATTCGGGCTGGGGGCTGTGGCAGAGCAGGTCGACATCCCCGTGCTTGTGTTTCCGCCCCTCGCCCGTATCGTTCGGGTGCGGGGGCGGTTTGTTTTCTTTGTTATTTGTGACTCCCTTAAGTTTCTGCTTGTGGCAGACGGCACTTGGCGAGCATTCAGAGTACATGTGTTGCAAGGTGATGTCCGTTCGCGGGTTTGCTGTGGTCATCCGTTAGTATGGAGGCTCGTTAGGCCTATTTTATCCATTGTTTGTGAGGCGGGATTCATGTCCGAGTGACCCATTCAACAGCCACGCTGATATTCGTGTTTGCCAAGGGGGCATGACACATTCCACCCACGCTTGAAGCAGGGGACTATTTCGGACGTCACAGCTTTCGCCCACGCCACGTACCAAAAGCGTAGCAACCATCGACGCTTGCACGAACGCCCTTCGCCCATCTAGAGTTTCACTACAGCATGTTCTTGTAATTAACTTCTTAAATCTGTGCCTGGCGCTGAATTAATGTCTAGTACACTCTGGTACAAATCTAACGTTTGTGTTCTAAATTGCTTTGCCGCCAGTCAGTATGTTTTTGTGATTCGAACTCAAATAAAAATTTCATGCTTGTGCATAACACTTGTTTAGTCGTACGCCGACTTTTAAATAGAACTGTTTGGACTTGTTCGCCTCAGCTGTGCGTCGTAGCTTCTAGATAAGAGCGTTTCCCAGCTGGGCGTATCCGTTAGGTATTTTGTTTTATTAGTCCATTTACTGTGTCAACTCGATGTACGTGCCGACCACGTCGGTACAATTGTAAGTTTTTCGGTCATGTGAAGTGGCCCAATTTTTCCTTTGTCTTGTGCATGTTTGTTTACAGGGTGACTGAGTCACTATGTCAAGATTACTGTAAGGTGAGGCCCGGACGTGGTGAATGAGTGTTGCAGGTAGGTTGGCGCGCTTGTCGCTGCGCTGTGGCTTTCAGAGTTAGTATTTGAGCACTTGTGGCCCCGTTTAGCTTTCAAGATTCGGTTAAGCGTGGGTTCTTCCCCTATTTGGATCTTGTGACTCCCTATTATTATTCGGTAACACCCTATATATATGTCAACACGCTTGCCTTGTGGTGTCTCATTTTAGGACCCCGCCCCCTCCCTGAGCGTATCTGAGCCGATGCCTTTAGCCTGTTTCTTACGATTTCCAGGGTAAGTGTGCACGTTGCCCGGACTTGTTTAGCATTCGACAATCGCTCATCCGTGAGTGTCGTTAAGTCAATTTGATACTGTAACAGATTTCTACAGTCTCCAGCAACGAGTCGTTTGTATCCAGGAGACTGAGGAACTTTAATTTTCCTTGGTTAAAAAGAGCATAGGTTGTGTCACAACCACTGATTGCATGTAAAAACTAAATGTTCTTCGCAACAACGTCCTTGCATTTCAGGCTCCGCGTCGAATACAGCGTTTCCGCAACTTTCCCTCTCGATGGTTTTACCAAAAAATGTTTTACTGATCTCTCGCCTTTGCAGTTAAAAGGACCAACAAATTTATATCTTCTCCCACAACGGAAACACGAGTAAAAGACGATGACATGTACATGGCTGTCTGAATGATGGGCACATCCGCAACTTCGATTACCTGTTTTGCTGTATAATTTTGTTTATTAGTATCGCTCGACAAGAATTTTTCTTGGGAGAAAGGTGGAATCATCGCTTCATCGAAAATTACATCACTGGATACATGTGCTCTAGAGCGTCAATATCTTTCTGCTCCTTTCGTATTGTGGCTAGCTGCGTTTGCTGGACAACCGTCAAAGACTTCAACTGCGTTAGGACCATAGTTCCTCTGGACATATTTAACGTAGTTTATGCAAATTTGTCCATACGAATCATTGCGATGCTATACCATTCGATGCAACAAACACCCACCGTCCAGTACATGCATGATGTTATTATCCGGTTGTACAGGCTGGTTTACTGGAGAAAATGCTTTAAACAGTAACGATTTCGTTACCTTTCGCATGCCATCCTCGGGGGGCGCGTTTAAACTTAAAATAACTTTTGAATTCCCCATCGCTTTTTTGGCGATTCTTTGAAATAACAACAGCGGATTGATAAAAATAGGACTATTGTCAACTTTTACACTGCTGTTAGCTACTCCTAAGGAAAGCAGTGCATCTTTACGATTACATTTTATCGAACCAAAATGATTGCCCACAGTCTTTGCCATAGCCGCAGCACCAATTTCTTCTGCCATGTGGCAATTTAATGTTTTAACGCCAACGACGCCACTGTTGATGAGAGCAAACTATCGACTTGCTGAAACGGTTATGTTGCAACAGCCATTCTGCAATTTATGCCACATCATACTGGTTACGTGTCATACGCGTTAGCCGCATATCCACGTGCTTCTCCGTTGTGCTTGAGCGGATGGCGCTAAACTCTTCGCACATCCACAGTTGCGAACATACTTAAGCTTTTTTTAGTTTGTTAACTCACATGTCACTGGAAGACATTGCCGGGACAGTCAGTTTTATTCGGCTGATCCCGCCTACTTTTTAGATCAACAAATCTTTCACGCTTCTATGTGTTGATTCTTATATAAAGAAATAATCCTGGTACTACTCTACCAAGTAATTACCTTGGATAGTACCACCAATTGTAGCCTGACGGGCTGGTTTAATATAATTTAAATGCTACAGCTACCAGATTGAAACTGGCTTCCCAGGAATAGCTCAAAAATGCCAAGGTCCAAATAATAAACTCAGATAGTAACGTGGGATAGAAACACAGAACAATTTCTGACCATTGTATAATAATATTTAACTAGATACATTAAATTAAACTGTATTAAAAACACGAAATAATAGAATGTAATGACATTTATAAAAATAAAATAATTCTTCTAACGGGGCGTTTCGTTCGTCGGCAATCGAGCGGTGGCACACTATTACGGGACAGCCTGTATGTACGTCAGTACTCTCGTCACGTTGGCAACGCGCCGGCCCTGAACAGGTAATTTGACAGATTAGTGGGTCGCCAGTGATGGCGGACAACAACAATACATTTGGTCTTGAAATCGTTAAATAGACAAAACTGTGGTCAATATTAAATTAAATTGTGTGCATACCTAGGGCGTCTGGAGCTTTGACAGTGAAATTCCCAGCGTTCGAGTGGCGGGCGCCGTATTTAATTTGTTTTACTTGCCAGCTGTTCCGCCGCACCAGGTGAGTGGATTTTGATTAATTAAACGCCGTTTCTTGTTGGCGGAGGTGGCCGCTGAGTTACCCTAGCTTCACGAGTGCGTGCCTATGGGCGGCGGCGTCGGGCTCATTCCGCAGAAACCCCCGGTGCACGCTCCTCGGCCTCGGAGATGCTAAGCCACTCCGGTCGCAATTAACAGGCCTAATTGCGTCGGTGTCGCCGTTCTGGTGCTAGGAAATTTGTTTCACGGACGGCGTTGTCACCGGCGCACACGGCTTGGCCTCCCGAGTGCCCAAGCTTTGGAAGGCGTCGTCGGTGAGTTTGGAAAAACTCTGCTTATATCCAGGTGTCTGACGTCGTCGCCGTCGGACCTGGGGCGGTTCTGTAGGTCGCTAGGTGCTCGGGAAATGACGCTGGATAGTATAACAACAATCCGAACGTGCAGGAGTTCAAAAGAATACCGTTGGAAAGTATAGTAACAATCCGAACGTGCAGGAGTTCAAGAGAATAACGTTGGAAAGTATAGTAACAATCCGAACGTGCAGGAATTCGAGGAAATAACGTTGGAAAGTATAGTAACAATCCGAACGTTCAGGGGTTCAGGTCGCTGGTCGGGATACCCTCGAAGAGTCCTGGGGGACACTCCTGAGAGCACAGGCAAGGCGGGAGGAGTGGGAAGATCTAGGAAATTCTGTCTGTTGCGGACTCGATTTCTGTTTTTATACCTGGTGCGGGCGGTTAGTATCAGGTCGCTAGAGCGGGGATTCGTGGTCTAGGTGCGCAGTGGTGTTAGGGCGATCGTTTGCGGTGACGTCACGTCGTCCTCTCGGCGCGGCGCTTCGGTACTTAACGTGGTGCAAGACCAGGGTGAACGCGCAAATTAATTTTTAATTTATAGAAGTGTATATAGAATATAATAGATTAGACTACTTTAGGTAGAATAGTTTGAAGAAAATTGGTAAAAAGTATCAAGCAAATGCCCTTTTACGAGATTTTAAAAAGTTTTCCCTACTTTTTTTAAACCTACAGGAACCGAGTTATATGTTAGAAACTGATTTTGGCCGCTATTTTTTCAAGATGGTGGCGCTAGCGGCGATCGCAAGTCTGCACTTCTGCCAAGTTTCAAAACTCCGGAACCTTTTGCACCAAAACACTATTATTATGTATCTAATGACTGGACTATTCAATCAAACTCCGATTGAGCTGTATAACAATTTCTTCATGTGATCTTTTCTTTAGGCGTCAGCATCGGCAAGGCTATATATATATATATATATATATATATATATAGTTTCTTGTTTTTAAGCCAGGTCTAAATGGTAGACCAGCTGTTCGTGTTTTTGCATGCACATGCTGAATGTGGGCCTTTTAACTATCGTCAAATAATGAAGTATCTGTACGAATTTCTAATTTGTTTTTAAGGTGTGGTTGATAAATAAATTATTATTATTATATTATTTCTTTCGTTTTTTTTTTGAAAAATATGCTTTTATTTTTATTACAGAACAGTCTATTATATAACCAAATAGAGGGAGAAAGAACCTAAATCTTAAATACCTAATTTTTGAAGCCAGGCTCGGTAGCTCAGTGGTTCAGCATCCTAACTACTAATCTAAGGGTGGCAAGTTCCTGGTGAGGTTTTTAAAAATAAAAAATGCTGAAGAAAACCTCTACAGAATGTCATTATCCAGAAGTGGTGTAAAGCCTTGGGTCTCATGTTACTACGATGTGTAGCTTGTAAATAATTCTTTGTTAGGGTTGAACTTCTTAGTCTCGGCAAAATTCGAAGTAGGACTTTGACCATATGACCACACAGTTGGTGTCAAGGTACCTGGTCCTCCGTATGTCTAGACTTGTACTACTGGAGGCTCTTTCGCAATTGTAACTGAAATAGTCCACATCTGCAAAGCTGTAGATATATTTCGATAGGCACGTTTAAACTAACTTTTGTAAATATAAACTCTGAAAGGTCAAGAAAATATTCTAATTTTCTCCATATTAATAGAAATGTCATAACAAATAAAAATTAAAATATCTCTGCTATACACATTCTTACAGCTAATTTGTAGTTCTAGCATGCAATATTAGAATTGGCTAATTAAATTCTATTTTAATTATTTATTGAATCAATTTTCTTCTATGGTATAGGTAACTCTAGGTACATTTTGAACACTGCAATTTTACAGTTACTTTATGCTATCTGTGTTCCCACACTTGCATTCTAATAGTTTTTCTATGGCCATATCCTTTTTGAGTCTTGATAACAAGAGATTGTGAACTGCTTTTTCGGCGTTCTCTTCTTCTGTTCTGCCCTACTTTCGAGCGAGAGAGGATGTGCCTTATAATCTTAATGGTTCACTAAGGCTTGGTATAGCTAGCTCTGAATAGAGGATTTGGGAGCATCGAAATCTCTTGAATGCGCTGGTAATATTTGGTTTATGTTACCTCCGTTCACGTCACTTTAGGGCGGATTTGCTGACACTCCCGTTAGAAGCATCTGGCATACTTGAAGGCTGCACTCCATCTTAAAGGTTAGTGGTGGTTAGCTACACCTCCTTGCACCATTGTACACTTAGAGATTTATATTTTAGCTTTTTTTTTTTACTTGGGACTCGAACTTAGCCTATTTATGTTTGGGAAACGTTACTTGCGATAGGAACGAGCACATTTAAACTGCCTGTATTGCTAATGTATGGATAGGATAGCGAACGCATGAACGAGTTCTACCTGTAGCGGATACACTCCATGGTCCAGCTGATTGTATTCGGTTCCACCCGGTGTCACTGCTCCTGGATAAGCCTTTCCATCAGTCTGCTTGCTGTGAGCCGCCGTGTAACATTGGCTAGCTCACTACACGTCCCACCCTAGACAAATCTTCCAAAGAGGTCACGCCCCAGTTACCTGGTAAACTTCGTGGAAGTCCGTGAGAGTTTGCGAGGCCATATTCACTTGTTGCTCACTGGTGGCAGCATGCACATTTTTTCCGATTACAGCAGCTCGCTTGAATCCACGTTGCTGCCACTAAGTAACACCTACAATGCAGAGGCTTGCAAAGACCTTTCCAGCGATCGCTTTTGAGGGCCATCTCAACACATTACTGTAAGTACATGCATTGATTTTCAGCTTAATTATTGTACACGGTACACGGTACCTGCTCCATCAATGTTCTTGAGGCACGTAGCACCGGTGATTTTCAATTTGTTAACTATATTTCATGCAATCCAAGGACGCTGCGATTCCAAACTAGCTGGATGATTGCATTGCATCCGATATTTGGGTGACTGCTATTAAGCAGCAGGCGCTGCCTGAATTATTTTGTTATTTGACTATTCTAGGCTTGCGAGCTAATTTGTAAATAATCTACTTTTGTTAACTGCTGCCGTCAATGAGCTGGTGTTGAAGTTTTAATATGTGTTAGTGTGCTGTTGAATTTTAATAAGTCATATATTTTGTGTTATGATTTGGGTGACTTCAAATTCAGTTATTTGTTCACTATGTAATTACTTATTATGGGTCTATTTGAACCTCCAGCTTTATTCATGCTGGATAATTGTGATTATGCTGGTTTATATTTTCTTTGTACTGTACTACGATCCCTCATGAACCTGCTAGTGTTCTTTTTAAGATTCAGGTTCAAGTAAGAGGCTTACAAGGTAGATGGTGATTTTATCAATAGCTAGATTTGTTTTTTGTTGTGTTTAACGACTGGCGCCCATTTCGTGTTAATTTATGATTTTGTATTTAACCCTAAGAATCGCTGCCTGGTCCTTATCCACACCATAATTCTGCCGAAAGTTAGAGCTAGCTAGGGGTGGTACATCACCATGTGCTTTGTCTGCAAGGTTATGTAAGCTTTTAGCATGTATAATCGTATCTAGCGTATAGGAATTGTTAATATGTAGTTGTTTTTTTTTGCGGAATATTTATAATAGTTTCGTAGACCACGTATTGAATCGATTTGTGTACTACATGTTTGCTTTAAGAATAACTTTTCTAGTGCATAATAATTTGGCTTAATTAAAATTCATGACAACTGTCAAATTAAAGTAAGTTTATCGAAATTGAGTGGCTGTGACTGTGGCTCCACTACAATTCATGGCACGCGAACCGTTTATATTAATTTGCCACTCGCTTAGATTTATTTGCAATTTAGGATTACAAGCACTTGCAAGTGGGTCTCTCTTGAGTTAATTACAGGAGCAACTTTGAATATCTATTAGGGGTCGATAGTTAGCCTTTTTAATCACTTGTGCCGTTCTTACCCCAGGCCTCTTTTGGTGGATCTCTGCTTCTCAGAGTGTGTAATTACAGACGAGTCATTTGCGAATACAAATTAATCCCGGGGTAGGCACTACTGTATGTCGAAAAAACCTATGAAAGCACGCCTGATGACGAGAATAGATCAAGAACTCCCGAAACATCGTGTTAAAAACACTCAGACAGTGGAAAACGTCCGCTAAACAACTCATTCCAAAGGTCACTTTATAGGCCCATTGTCATAGCCTTGAACAATATAAACTACCTTGGTTAGACACATCAATAGTGATCCCAAAGTTCAAGAATAATTTTTGGGAATATTTGACTGTTCTACTCACCGATGTTCAAAATACGATGTAAAAATGTGAACTTATAGTTACTACTTTGAACAAACTTGAAATGGGCAGTATTCCAGTTGTTGGGCACTTGTACAATCGTGCAAGTGTGATGTCCAGCAGAATAGGATGATTGCAAGTAAAGTTGAAGGAAGCTTATTTTAAGGCTATTCACATACACTCTATGACTCACAGACTCATCTTGCTGTCGTTGATACTTGCAAGGACATAGAAGGCTTAGAGAATATTTCAATACATTAGTAGCTCTTTGTGTGCATTTTTTGCAACTTTCTTCACACGAAAAGTTTATAGACCTTAAAAATATGAATATAAGGGTAACCGAGTTGAAAAGATTAAGTGATATCAGAAGGAATTGAAGAACGGGAAACTGCAATGCTACGAAGAAGAATTATATTTTAATCATTCAGTTGCTGAATGAGGAAGTTGAACAAAAATGAAAATAAACGCACCGTTGAAGCAACAGGCCTTGTGCATTGCCCGACAATTAAATTTTTAATGATTCTGTACGTGTTAACTGATCTATTGAATGTTATAAACATATTGAGCAAAAGGCTTTAATGCAAGCACAAACCAATCCCATTTGAATGCCACTACTGCGCAGAGTATACAAAAGTAACCCACTACGCATAGGCTACTGCGCATATAGCGGTAATATATTCTCATTAATTGTGAGAAAATAATAATTGCTGATGTGATACGTAGTAGTAATAAAGCATCCTCTACGATCAAATTTGACTTCAAGTCACAAATATCATTCAAGTACATAATTCAAGATTATTTGAATTCATTTAACGTAGTATATTCTATTGTCAATATTAGAATACTACGAAGCCAGTAAAACCAGTGTAACTATTGTAATTATATTTAAAAATTAATTTTAGAATAATTATTTTTCTAAATTCAATAGTGTTTTGAGTACTCAACGTTTTCGACAATATATTTTGAAATTTGAACATTTTAGAGGTAGAATAACATTTAGAACTTTACATTTAATTCAATCAAGTTTGTAAATATTAACAATTGATTAAATTACTTTTTGACAATATGTATTTTATTCTGTAATGCCAGATCAAACTTCTATGTTTTACTAACGAACTGAACCTGAAACTTGTATTTGATTCTTAAAATCAAATAGTTATTATATTTTAAAAGAAATGCAGTCTTTAGATATAGAGGAAGTTGTTAGTTGAAGGTTAATCCATTCAGCTGGAAATCAGGAGACTCATTGTTTATAAAACTAACTAGTCGTGGCTTAAACAATAATAATTACATGACATAATTTCAAATGTCAAATTGATTTAGGAGTTATGTCAATTCCTACTTATCGCATTAATAAATGAACTTTAAATCATAGTATTTCTTTATAATAATTATAAAAGAGTATATTTCAATTGATACTACAAGTATGGTTGATAAATATTACAATTAACACCGTAAGTGGGAGATATGAGATAAAAGGTTTCCCAATAGGAACGATATGTTTTTAAAATTAAATAAAATACAAAATATTTGAGACAAAAGCAAAACTTTTTCTTTATCTTATAGTACAACTTATGACAATTATGTTTTGAATAACACATTATTCAAATGTCCACCTTGGCTTCGTTTGCAGGATCGAATCCAATGAACCCAATTTTCGGTAACTTTGTGCAATACATCAGGTGTAATTTCATTAATGCAGCGTTCGATGTTCAATTTCAAAGCATCAATAGTTCGAGGTTTATTGGCATAGACCAACCACTTTAAATAACCCCACAAGAAGAAGTCCAAAGGTGTTAAATCACAACTTCTTAGAGGCCAATTAACTGTTCCATTTCTGGAGATTACAGACTCACCAAACTCTTCTCTCTTTTTATAAAATTTTTGATAATAACCAAACGTTGTTGAAGCGTGTATTTTGACATGATGAATTGTCAAACTATACTAAAAACAAATGACAGCTAGTGAGATTTCTAAAATTTTAGATATGGTTGCTATGACGTTTTAAAAATATATCGTTCTTATTGGGAATCCCTTTATATCAGAACTGGCTTACACCGTCGAGCTTAGATATATTTCAATTGGCACCTCAAGTGGGGTTTCAAAAAGGGGGGGGGGATATACTTTGTAGGTTTTGTCAGGAAGAGGAGACAGCCTCACACATAATCTTCGACTGTCCAGCGTTATTCCGCAAAAGACAGCAACTCTTCGGGGGAACTCCGCATGGAGCAGCTTTCACACACGAGCACCTCGTAAAAACCATCCTACAACTCGTTGAAGGTGTAGATCTATTTTAATAGAATCAGGGGGAAACAAAACATCACAGAGTCGAAGTGCAAAACTGGGCTCACTACTAACCCATCCAAATCCCTGCATTAAATCAATCAATCAATCAATCACTGTAGGCAAGCTATGTTGCCCCTACGTTTAATATAAAAATTATTATAAATACACAACTGAATGGAATTCAACCTTCAGCGTGTTTTTGTACAATTCTGAAGTCATTATCCATATATAATAGACTTGTCCGGGACGCTGTTTCAGCAGCCAAACCGTAAGAGATAGAGAAAAAAGTTATTAAAGTTATATGTTTGGAATGGTCATGTCAGGTCAGGAACCGAATTTCAGTCTAATACTAATTATTATCTTAATTATCCTAATCCTAACTTTTTAGGTTAGATTCTAGGCAAATTTTGTCAAGGCGAATGCGACTGGTAGTTTGCTACCAACAATGACGTCATATACGTACGTGTGGTGAATACGCGTTCTATTTTCAAAACGGTTTTTTTTGTTTTATTAAATGAGACATTTGTCTCACTGGACTGCTAGTTATTTTATAATCTATTTATCACCCTTAGTAACCTGTTATTTTCTCAACTACCACCAACCATTCATACGATTGTTCTTGCAATATAATTCGTTAATTAACTGAATTAAAAAAAATTATAATGTATGCTCTTGCATGTGGCATTACACTCTGTTCGATGAAAGTGTAAACACGCTAATATATGGAGCAACTGATGAAGCATAGTTAATTTGACTTGCAGCTTGGTACGCAACACTTCAAAGATATTTTTGCAACTGATGTGAACTGTCTTGTCAAAATAGTTATTAAGGCCAATTATATTTGAAAGTTTTTAAAACCTAGTGTGTCCTGGAATGGCCTACCAGAAATTTTGGCATCAGAGCCAGTGTAATGACCTGGAACAATATAGACCGCCTTGATCGAACGTATAATGATAATTGATCTTGCTTAAAACTCTTGCTTCATCAACCATAACACAAAACATTCCACAAACTTTAACATTACTTACAATTTTAGTCGGCAACAAATCAGAAATTATAGCTACTATTTCATTTTGAATATCTGCAATAGTGAGGTTAAAATATTTATTGTACAGTTCCGAAAAATCAGTATTAAGGTACCATTTATCGACCACATCCCAAATACCGACCAGGTTGGCACATTTTTACTTAAAATAAGACCTCGGGTATTATAGCTTCAAACTAATATTTATAAAGCTTTTCCTTGTTCATTTTTAGTTTTAATTGTTATTCATTGATAACGAGGGCAATTTTTCAGAGTGGTGAAATACCAAAAAAATAACATGAATTATATCACGCCACAAAAAGGTTTCTGTGAGTATCTTGTAGGGATGTTGTTCACCAATTTACGGCACTCAAACAGTACATATATTTTTTATAGACATGCACAGAAACTACAAATAGGTACAATATAATTAGTGCAATCATGTAATATTTATTTATATGTACATAAAAACGATATACACATACATACTCTTTAGCCCCTTCTACCTTTCGGTGTCAAATACCATTCATACCATGCTGAAAGTGCCATGGAGGTAATGGATCATGACTGGATGTGAACCCATCTGTCTCGTTACTAAGCCAGCACTTAATGTTGAGTCCGCACATACAAATTAAATATCCACTTGCTTATGCCCATTGATACTTTAGTGGCCCTGTCATAATATAATAATTAATTAACAGTACCTGACTAAGTTCAAATGAGTTTGTAATAAGACATTGTATTTTTGAAAAATTTTAAATGAATTATTTTTATAATTTGTTACCGCTAAAAAGCGACTTTACGACAGAAAAACAACAATTTGTTACAACATGAAAACTCTTAAGGACACAATCGGGAAATTTACACCAATTCGTAGCCCTAACCCCGTTACGATGGGCTGTAACAAATGGTTTCGGCATTAGAATGCTCAGCGAGGTTCTTTACGACCTTTGACTTAGGGCTACGATCCATTAAACGAGCTAAAAGTTGTTAAATATTGAAGCGCCACCATTTTCTGACTAAATCTGGGAAAATCACCAACACAGGTGAACTCATTCTAAAAGTGAAAGTAAGTGATTCACGTTTCTACTTCTGGTTTGGCACAGCTTGAGGCGGCGCCTGCAACAGCTGAGTTGAGCTCACCTTTAGTTGCATTCATGGAGTAAGAGGGAAGGAGACGATCGCCATGCTACAGAATCTGCGATGATATTAGCGGTTCTTTAATAGTACAGTATCTACCATTTGCAGCGCTGGTGTGTCACGCCGGGCCCTCAATCCGTCACCTGATCGTGGCATACGATCGCTGCGGTTTATCAAAACACAAACTCCCACCCTGCAGCCAACTAACCCGGCGCGGAACATCCGGTTCGCGAGTGGCAGACTACGGTACTACTAAAAAGCCGCAAATATCAACGCAGGTTTTGGAGAGCGGCCTGCATGAGGATCGGTCTCCTTATCTCTTACTTTATGGTTTCATTATCTTACAATCGTCTGAATTCCTGTACATCGAAACAAAACACAAATATGTATGCAAACATGAATGGAAAATCTAAACTCTATTCAGGTAGTAAAATATATAAACGTGATAATGGAAAATACAAGAATTACTCGTTACAGTTAAAAATATATGCGAAAGAGGTTAGCCAGGTTAAATGTGCGACGTTTAAACTAAACACGGCTGTAAAATGACAGCAAACGACATGGCTACATTCCAAACAGTAGAGGAGAAGGTTATGGAACCCTGCTTGTAATATGGAATCCAAGGTACAACTGAAACTAACAGCGACATCTAGAATTCAATAGCCGGAGGTTGATTATCATTCACTAGTAACGCCATTCGGGAATCTGTAACTCGAATGAAGTTTTCGTAGTAGAATAATTGAAGGTTATGCAAATTAAAATAAAGCTAACTTTGTGTTTATGCCGGTTAATTTAGTAGTTTTTGTTGGTTAGAAGTAATTCTTTCGGGATTTTTTGTGTCAGTTGCCAATAGGGTACGCTGATACTGATCTGAGGTAGGTAAATTTAGGAATTCGTTTATAATTTTAGAAGTAAGGCATTTTTTTTCTTTAACATGTGCTTTTGCTAATATGGTTTAAAGTGCCAATGGCAACTCTTCAGAGGTTTGTGCATGATACAGAATTTTCAGAGGAGCAAATTGGAACGAAAACCAGTGTTTCTTGCTCAACTTGAAGAGCAATATTGGTTGAATATTTGCTCTATATGGAGAGCAAATATTTCGGTTTAACCCGACGTGATGTACAAAGGCTAGCTTATCAGCTGGCTGTGCGGAATGAAATAAAGCATCCATTTGGCAAAAAATGAAGAAGCTGGACGACCATGGTTAGACCAATTTATAGAGCGTCATAAGCAGAAGTTGTCAACCTACCAGAACATCGAATGCGAGGCCAAGCGGTTTCAAACTTGAGTCTGTGAACAAATTTTTCGATATGCTGGAAACAGAATATGACAGGAAAAAATATGCTGCTGATCGCATATACAATGTAGATGAAATTAGACTCGCGATAGTTCAGACCAAAATTCCTCAAGTTATAGGGTTGAAAGGTAGACGACAGATCGGAGCTCTCATAGCTGCTGAAAGGAGTTCCAGGGTGACAATTATTTGTGCTATGAGCGCCGGAGGAACGTTTATATCCCCTATGATGATTTTTCCACGCAAAAACATGACTGACACTCCAATGAGAGGCGCACCTGTTGGGACTATAAGCAGGTGTCATCCTTCGGGATGAATGCAGGGCAATTTATTCACAGACTGGTTCAAACATTTCATCAGCCATACCAGACCTTCTGAAGAATCTCCTATTCTATTGGTTTTGGACGGCCATTATTCTTATACAAAAAACTTGCAGATAATTTAGGTGGCACGAGAAAACTATGTAACTATTGTGTGCCTACCCCCTCACTAGACACACAAGTTACAACCCTTAGACAAGACTTTCATGGGAGCTTTAAAAATCCATTATAGTGAGGAAATTCGGATGTGGCTGCGCCAGAGTGAACGTCGTTTAGGTTCCTATGATATTGCAGAACTTTTTGGAAAGGCCATGTCAAACTGGAAGCAGGGCAATGAATGGTTTTGCAAAAACAGGCATATATCCTTGTAAGAGGGAAGTATTTACTGCACTAGACTTTATCGCTGCTGAGCATGAAGCATTAGCCGAAAAACCCAGCAACACAAATTCAGATAGAACTTCAAACAACGTATATTCTTCATCTACACCTGAAAGGGAATCAGTTGCAATCAACAGGTTAGAAATCAGCAAAGTTGATTTAGCAGAAGCTGGGCCTCTCTCAACTCCAGACAAACAGAAGTCAAAACCTAACTTTATAACTCCCTTGGAAATTTCTCCACCTCCACAACCGAAAAGAAAGGTGTCGAATAGAGGAAGGAAAGCTTCTTCAGCAGCGATAATAACCAGTTCCTTTTATAAATCAGATTTAGAAAGTTCGATGACCAAATCTAATAAGACAAAAGAAATTCCCCGCCTCGACAACTGGCAAATGTGGCAGTCAAGGTAAGAAGAAGCCACAAAGTCAGAAGGGTGGTGTTAAGGGTTCAAGGCTTAATACTGAAACAACTGCCTGCAAAAGAACAAAAAGGAAGGCTCCTGACTCCTCTGATTCAGAAGAAGACGATATTTTCATTGCATCTTCGGTGTCCTCAGGGGAGAACGACTGGTCAGTCACAGAACCACAAGCAGTAAAAGATGATGCAATAAGCATGTTCTGCGAAGAGAAATATTCAGAAGATCGAAAAGGAGAACTATGGATTCGCTGTCAAAGTTGTGAAGTTGACTGCTCGAATGGAAGGGACAGGGACTATTACATTTGCGATTTTTGTCGTGAATGTTCTTAAACATGCATTTGTTACCTTAAATAAATCTTAAGCTCAATAAATCCGTTTAAATTAGATAGATATGTTGTTTTTTTGTCTGGTTCCATATTATCAGCACATTTTCTCCAGTTGGTAATTTGAGTTTTTTTGTAAAAAGTGCGTGGGATGAAAAGATAACGTGCAGTATTGAAATTTTTTTATTACATATTTGTAGTAAACATAACTAAGGTGTGTACCCTAAAATTATACGTAAAAATCTTTTCAAACTTTGATTATAGGAGATAATTTCAAATAGGGGTTTCATATTACCACCTTCTCCTCTAATGACTTTAAATTCTTCACAAAAGGGCTACGTTACATGATCAAAATTAACAACAGTAATTCGAATGGTGACACAACGACAATGTTTACTTAATCTCACAACGCAAGACTACATACAGACATTAAAACTTGACAATAAAGGTTAAAAATTAACTTCAAGGCGGTAGTTTCTGTTCAATATCTTAAACTTTAAACAAACAATGGCATTGTGACGAAGGATGGCGAAGGGCGGCCCTTGCCAGTTGGCGAAAGTTGTACTTAATATTTTGCCGGCTGGTAAATATCGGCCTAGGTTGGCTAACTAGTCGAGAGGGTAGGGGCTCCGGCAAAGCTGCAACAAAACTATGGAAGAGGGCACCAGGTTCTCGACGTAGACAAATCCTTGGGTTGGACCTTCCCAAGGTCAGAGATATACAAAACAAATCAAAATAACAACTGAACCAATAGTTAGTAACAATCTTTATTTGGGAAAATGGTTCTATAGTGCGACAATCAAAAGCAACAAAATCACGCAAAACACATACCACCAATATACATAGTAAAACAAATTAACAGTCAATAAAAATCTATCACAGTAAGTACCAAAAATAACACCAATAATATATCACAACCAAAAATTACAAGTAAATATCACAGTCGACCTAAAAACCAACGAGTGGTGCCATAACAACTAAACCAGCCTGAAGGGCGTTAGGTACTTTGTAATTACCTCAAAAGTACTAAAAACTTATGCCAATCAAATCTACGCAGTAGCATGTCTAAACATTATATCCAGTGACGGTCACAGTAAAGCTGGGATCGACACGACACGAGGCATGACCACATTAACCTATAAATATAACCAAAGAAGGCTTTAAATAAGCAACTAATCTCCGTTAAGCGGAGTGCAAAACCAAGGGTGCGAATAGCGCAAGCAAAAAGTGTTAGGCCAACATTTAACCCCGAAGGTTGGCTTAATAAACTAACTTTACGGCTCACAAAATTTAGACGGGGCGGTACCAGCAGGTTATGAGATCTCATAGGGGTTGCTAGGTTCTAATTGAAATCCATAATGTGTTCTCTGAAGCTCTAAGTACTGCTTGCGAACATTCTAGACCCTAAACTTGACTATCAAAATTTAAAAACGGGAAGCTAATTTTAATCTCAACAAAAGTCCCGTAGGCGGCATCAAAGCCACAACAGTTCAAATAAATTTTGACACTTTAGAATAGCAAGCTTGAATAAACAGCGAGGTTAATGCAATACGCGACGTTACGTAAGAATAAAAGTGATTGCGTGAGCAGTCTCCAAACAAATCAGAGCAAACTACACGGGGCTGCTATACCCACAGGTAAGTAAACTAATTAATTCAATAACTAATAGCTCAAATAGACACCAAAAATTGATATGCCCAAATTAACAATATAGCAATTCAGAGGTCATACAAATCAATTTCAATAAACGTACAATACACACTAAAACGCTACTACACTTCAGATTTCCACGGCACGTGGAGGCCGAACTGCTGGAGGAGATGTAACAACCAGGTACGCTGGCCAAAGGGGACGGCCTCATCCCAGGCCGCAGATGAACTTCGCCATTTGCCAATGGGCAGCGTTCGCAGGGACAGCAAATCCAGGCTGCAGGGACAGACGGCCGGCCGGCACGTGGAGCACCGCATGGTCCAGGCATAGCCCAATGCACGAACACGAACAGAACCAATCCAGGGCGGAAAATAAAAAGCTAAAAATACAAATTTCTAGGTATACAACCGCGCTGAAGGGAAGAAACCGAAACTAACCTGCGAGTGGTGACGAACAGCTTTACACACGGTCCGATCGGAGAGGAGGGCCAACAAATTCGCTAAAGAGCGTAGCGAACGCCTGGCAGCAACACACAAAAGCTCCCATAGCGTTGCAGAGGGTCACCTTGCCTCACATATCCTTCCAAAATTATGAAGACAGCTATATCCAAAGCTTAACGAAGCAAAAGGTACCCAGGGCACCAACTCCACTTTTTAACAGCGTTTGTTAGCTTTTTACTTACCTTTAGGTGGGCGTTCTATAGTTTTAACTCAACAATTGATTGCCATAAAAGTGTACTTGAGGCCCGTCTCTAGCAACAGTGAAGACGTTGCGAATTCTTTAATTAAGATGTTAAAAGAGAGCGCCAACAAGTTTGACTCAAGTACACTGATATAGGTCAAGAAACTTATAATTTCACTTTATATCTGACAATACGCCTAATACTTGTTGCTATAATATGGAATTTCAAGATAGAATGAGGTAGATGCCAGAATAATTATATGTACCCTGATAACAGGCAATAAACTATGTAAACGCTTTCCGTGGTTCCTATATCGCTTCTATGCTCGAATCTACATTCGTCGGAAAGTGATCCTCGCTCACATAATTCCCTACCAGGACGGTCGGTCAGTATTATTCACCTACTATAACCCAAACCACGAGAAATTGCGAGATTATCACATTATTTTTCACGAAACCTTTTGCACGGTAAAATTCTGTCACTCGTTTTTCAAAAAAAAAATTCGTTTTTTATTTTCTACCCTCTAGTAACAACCATTACCACTCTGATATTAATTTTTATGAAATTTCACTGCGTTATTCCCACATGATCTTTTATTCCCTACTTGTATACCGTAACTGCTAGTATTAGTGCCATATGCTTTTAGCATGTAACACGTTATTGGAGATGCTTAGCTCTACATTACGGAAAAACTCGGCTAAACGTTTACCAAGTGACCACCATTATACTGGGCTCGACGACAGCAACAATGTAGTTTCACAAATTTCGACATTTAACTTTCCGACGCGGCGCGCGACCGACGAAGTAAGGCGTAAACGTGACTTAAGCTCATTCCTTGTTCCACTTATAGGGCGGGTGGGAAAAATCCAGCATCATGAAACCCTGATGCAGTAGCCTGCCTGAAAACTTCGGGGAACAATTAAAAACGCGATAAGGCAGATTGCATCACCCGGGCAGAAACAAAGCTCAATTTAGAACAAGCCTACGGCGAATTGAATCGAAGATCCTAAAATAAACTGCAAAACGCTAGTATTTAAAACGAGCTGAAAAAAGTATCGAACAGAATAACATTTTGAGCTACACCACTAAACTATGAACTCGGGCTTAAATTATGCGGGAAAAATACTAGAATCTGAGCTAAAAATGCGGAAAAATACAGAAAAGTAGTAATTTCGAAGATTGTCCTTACACATTTTTAAATAATTTTAATGCACACCAGTGGGCCTGGTTCGACTTGTAAGTTCGGTGATCTTCTGTGATGTTAAATTTGAGTCATACGTATTGATGTATCTGCTCTACAGTTGTTCTACAATTAATTGTAGAACGGCATTGATGTTAATAATGGGCAAAACGTTTTCCTCATAGAACTATAATTCATACAGCAAGAAGCCAAGAATTTTAGCATAGTGCAGCTACCTCTAACCATTTTTTTACATCATTATACAAAAAGTACTCACACGATTATATTTTCAACATAAATTAAGTACCTACTATGAATCTTATTTTTAACTTTATGAATCCTTGATAGCAATTAATATCTTTACAAGTCTCTCGTCAGGATTTTGACCACACAATCTTCTAGAGAGCGAACGAAAATCCACCGTTTCAATCTGAAATTAAAATCAAATAAAGTTCAAACAGAAAAAATACTACTACATTATGAAAATAAACATTAAAAACACTATAATTTTGACTAATAAATTACTATAAAAGGTGAAAATAAACCAATTATTTGAGAATACAAGAAAACTAGAATTTTAAAGCAGTCTTTGGATCCACAGCAAAATTCTTTGATATAAACAAGAATGAAAAATGGGGATGGGGATATAATATTAGAAAAAATTATAGTGGAGCCTGGATCAATTAAAGAACATATTAGCCTTCTCGTGGAGGGAAGCTACTGGAGTAGCTAAAAATTTTAGTGGGCACCTAACGGGAAGCCACTGGAGTGGCAAGCATGGTTTGGGACGGGAATCGACTGCAGTTTTATAGTTTTCATATTTTCTGCCTCTAATTTGTACCAAACATAATATATGCGTGAACGTTATAACCTTCGTTTGTGGAGTATGTTTGTTTTAGTATTTATGTTTCAATATATTTTTTATAAAAATGTTTTCTCTAATAGGAGTTACTTCTGCTGAGTAACAGAAGAAAACTAAAAAAAATCCGTAGCACAGATGTCAAAATCTCTACCGTCCTGAAAAGGTTAAATACAAAGTGGCATAAGATTGTTTCTTGTTTCTCTACTCTACAGTAGCTTAGACCTTGATAAAAGTATTATCAAGTTAACAATAACCATGATAAAAGAATGAAAAAATAAGATGTCACAGATAAATTGCAACAAGGTTGCTCTACATTTGTAAAAAAAGAAAAAAGACTAGTAAACAAGTGATGCTGTTAAAGATATCATGGACGGGGGGGGGGGGGGGGGGCGTCCTACAACTAGAATCAGGGAATTACGGATTGAATACAAGCTATAGAGGATGATCATCTTCAAGGGAACATCGACTGCTGTGGTCATATCCTTAGCCAAAACTTACAATAATTTTAAGAGAATAAAAATGTCTGTTTTGTTTTTCTGTCTATTCCTGAGTAATAAATAGTGCTGTCATATTTTTTAGAAAATGCAAACCGGTTTACTGAAAAATCGGTTAACCCGTTCGGTTTAAAAACCTGTTTAAAATCCGATTTTTAAACCGTTTTAGATCCGGTTTTTAATCAGTTTTAAAACCGAATTGAACTAGGATTGTAAACCAGTTTAAAACAGATTAGATTGGTAGTATGAATTTCCAAACGAATATTTTTGCGTGCACTTGTACTAACCTAAAAAGAATTAAATTTATCGTGCATCTTTGAGAAACTAACTGGTATAAGTAACTTTAAGTTCGCCCCAAAATTACTGTGTAAAGGGATCGTAAACTGGTTTTTAAAATGGTACGTAAAAGGGTTTTTAAAAAGGTTCGTGAACCGGTTTCTAAACTGGTTCGTAAACCGGTTTTTAAACCGGTTTAAAAAACCGTTTTTAAACTGGTTCGTAAACCGGTTCTTAAACCTATTCGTAAACCGGTTTAGAAACCGGTTTTTAAACCGTTTCGTAAACCGGCTTTCGGTTAACCCGTTAACCGGTTTTCGATGTATGGAAAAACCGCGGTTTACCGAAAACCGATTAACCGTCAAACTGCTTTTTTTACCAGCACTAGTAATAAATATAAAATAAAAGATTTAAGAGCATATGATAAGAGGAAGAAAAATATTAATAGTTGTTCAAATAAATTGCTGAAAAATTACCTAAATTTTGTTGTATTATTTGGTTAGTAGGTACAAGAGTACAAGTGGGAAAATGTTTCAGTTACCTCATGACAAGGATCAGCTTTTCTAGATGGCATCTGAGGGCAATATTCAGGTGCTAGCAGTCGCTCGCATAAAGCACACAGGCCACAAAATGTTTTAAAATCAAGTACATCTTCATCTTTCCATCCAATAAGGTCATGGAAATACATTGTCTGTTTTTCTGTCATATTCTTACCCATCATTTCGTTCAATGCTGCTAAAACATTCTGAAAATGAACATGTAGCCAATCAACTAATTTTATGGAAAAACATAATTTTACCTTTCCTGCTAACTGTCGTTGATGCTCATTTTCAATTTCATTCTCATTCTTGTGCCTGTTGAATATGCAGTTATACAGTTGTTTTCGAGAGCTGGTTATGCTCACATGGTCTTGTACGTATTCTAAAGGTGTCATATCTAAATAAAAACACATTTCTAGACATATTGATGTTCAAATATTAATTATATACTAACTGTTAAGTGATCTGCTATCCATAGGCAATTCAAATCGCGCACTTGATCTACTAAACATTCGTGGAATGTTCAACCAGAGCTCTTCGTTAGGTGGCAATAGTTTCAGTTCTTTTTGTATTTCCTTCAATTCGTCACATTCGCTTTTATTTCGTCGAATTGTTTTAATTGCTTCCTCCAGTGCTTTACGCCTCTGCAAAAATATACCCACTATTATAAGAAATTGTTTTTATAAAGTATAACTTATAAAGCTATTAGTTTTACTAAAATATCAGTGATTGTGTTATTCTTTTGAACTTAAATTATGGAGTGGAATCATGAAAAATGTTTAGAATTAATTGACGAGTATGAAAAGTATCCTGTATTATGGAATGCTAAACATGGCTCATATTACAATAAAGTGAGGAAACATTCTAGAATCGACAAGGATTATAAATTTCTCGAAATCTTCTGCACTCACTTGCGTAAAAATTTTCAAATGCCCACTATCCATATCTTTTAGCCATGCGTATTTTGACGTCTTAAAAAGACACGTCGTACCCACATTTTCTTCAATCTTTTCTTCTTAGTAGGTACCTAACTAGTGAATGTATAACGAAAAGAGCGCCAGCTGCCACTATCACATCATCCATGTTTAAATTCGGACGAAGCCGGATAAATTTGGTTGGGAACAAAGGCAAATGTGTCGAATCTAGCTCGGACTGTTTGTTCGGTTCGTTGATGCACGCTTTGCACGTTCCGTTTGTTTGAAGTAAAATGCTCAAGTCAGTAAGCACCTTTATAGATCAGCAGACTAAAAAGTAAAATCAGCTGTTTACTTTTCGCACACGTGCTAAACGTAATCAGCTGATTTTGAATTTACGTATTTTAAACTGGAAGTGAGGTTATGAAGTTATTCTATGTTTTTCGTTAGAGGGGGTAAAATGTTTGATAGCTATTAACATATCTAGGAATGTTATGAGTGTCTTAACTGATAACTGCAGCAGATATTGTTTTGAAATCCGAGCTCGTTTACCGGTTGCAGTATGGTAATAGTTGCCATGTACGGTAAAGGAATGTTACCGAACAGATACAGTTATGACTACTTTTGTATATGTAAACAAAGGCTTAATACCCTGAAACCGGTAAAATAATTGACGCACCATGTTATAAATACAGCAAATATTTTACCAATTGCTTTGACAACTAACTTTGACAACTACCAGCTGCAGAAATAATTTAATTACCACTGCCAGCTACCTATCCACTGCGATTTTTATTGACATAAGTTATAACTAAAGCTGATATTATATGGCAAATGCATATTTTGTATAATTGATATGCCGCCGAAGCATTTTGCATATGTATACTAATTATATGAATCAAATCGTTTAAGCCAAGTTTCATTTTGCATATTTATACGTTTTTGGGCATACTTTCTGGATTTTGCATATTTGATCTATAGCCTCTTTTACCTCATAAAAAATAATTAAAATTTTTACATTATTTAGAATACTTCTACTTATATTTAAAAAAAATAGAGCATATTATGTGCATATATTGTAACTTTGGGTGCATATACTCAACAAAATTTATGCATTTATATGCGCATATTTTCATACATTTGAGTGCATATAATTATCAGCTTTAGTTATAACTGTAAAAAATGTAACACTTTGTCAAATCGATATCTATGAACTAATAACAGTAAATTGCAGGTGATAGAAGAAATATTGTATGCAAACTCGTGGTGAAAGTGTCATTGCACTTGACATGTTATGAAACTCGGATTCGTTTAATAATTTTCATGTTTCGTGCTATAAACCGTCACTTTTAGCACATATTATTATAAATGGTTATTAAACCTAGAAACTAAAAGTGTTGCCTAGCAACATATACATTTTTGTATTAGTAAGAGATACATCAACTCCATCACAGATTATGGTACTTTAAAAGTAAAGTCTTTTAAGACAGTTGTAGAAAAAGTTCTTTGCGAGAAATTCATATTTATCTCTTGTTTGTTATACGTTGTTAGAGTCACTTTTATTTTATAACTTTTTAATTCTGTTTTGATTGCTTTATTCGTTTAAAGTCTGAATTTCGATTTTCAAATTAACAGGTTATGCCGTGAACGTGTGCGTGAGTGAACGTGAGCGTTTAAAGCAAGCGCGAAACGTGCGTGAATCTCACTCAGGCTCCCATCTCTACATAAAACCCACGGTTTGACATCTTTTTCGAAAGATGTCATTCTGTAGATGTTTTCCATGCTCATCGAACTTATGACTCTCAGATCAGTAACGGTATTTAACCATTGAGTTACAATGCCTGGTTGCAGTATGTTGTGATATCGATTATTATGACAAACTATGCTCCACAGATGCGAGAGTATGAGACTGAAGAAAAAAGCGAACTGCTTGGTGGAATACTGAAATTCAGGTGGCAGTATCCTTTAAAAAAAGTTGTGGAAAAGGTGCCTTGTTTCCAGACCATCGGACAACTATAAAAAGATGTCAAACCAACATACAAAAGTTAAGATACGAGTTCAAGATATCAAAAAGAAATCTTGGGAAGAAATTGGACGACATAGAGCTACACACGATAACTGGTTGTTTTTTAATATTGTACGGAATCTAGACTGCTCAAACTGTACCCACTTAAAACAGCTCAAAACATGAACAGATGGTGAGAATATTTTGATTAATTATTAAATAGATGTAATTACTCAAATAGGGATGATAGAGATGACGCCACGTACTCCCAACAATCACCAAGTCAACCAATTAACGAACCCAATAAAAAGCCTACAGGA
Source organism: Agriotes lineatus (assembly GCA_940337035.1). NCBI lineage: Eukaryota > Metazoa > Arthropoda > Insecta > Coleoptera > Elateridae > Agriotes > Agriotes lineatus. The sequence continues at coordinate 68,685,380 of OW679200.1, read as the reverse complement.
AAATTAATTTTAAATAAAAATAAGGTTTAGATCTATTACGATACCTACAGAACTTGGACCAAAAAACGGTATAGATTGAAAAAAGGCAGTAATCACAACAGCGCAGAAAAAAGACGACTTTAAGCTTTAGAACAACAGATGCATCTCCCATCGTTGCACAACAGTAAATACCAAACAGAAGCACACAGGGCCACATCTTTATAATTAGACAGTTGATTGAGAAAGTTGTGGGTTGACAAAGATGTCTTATTGTTTTATTGACTTAGAAAACGCAGTTCATCACTAAAGCTGATAATTATATGTACTCAAATGTATGAAAATATGCGCATATATATGCATAAATTTTGTTGAGTATATGCACCCAAAGTTACAATATATGCACATAATATGCTCTCATTTTTTTAAAATATAAGTTGAAGTATTCTAAATAATGTAAAAATTTTAATTATTTTTTATGAGTATAACTTTTCACGAGGTATGAATGGTCCTCGACACCGAAAGGTAAAAGAGGCTATAGATCAAGAATGAATGAATGAATGAATATTTATTTCTCTAATTTTTATTCAAAGACGTCATTCATTTTAACGTTTGACTATATAAACATGGACTGCCAACTTCACATTGTAAGCCAACATAAAAATGACATTTTCTCTAACCCCGCCAGACTATTATTCACCCAACACTCGAAGTTCGACTCTTGAAATGAATTCTATGTTGGCTGATTCCGTATACATTGATTCTATGGGAAAAGTGGGGGTTGCTGGCAGGCTATGCTTATATAGTCAAATATTTTAACTGGGACTTCCCTATTCCTCTGCTTATTTCTAGAGTCCCTGTATATAGTTTACTAAGAGTTGGGCAAACAACGGGATACATTTTGATTGGTTTGGATCACTTTTTGCAAGGCATGTGTGATAAAAGTTGGGTTTTTGCATATTTTGTAACATGTTACATGTTACAACTGATAGTTTCACAAATACAAATCTAAATCTTAACTGAATTGGCCGTATATTCCTAATAGTTGGTTCTAGAGATCCTAATATCAATACTCTGAAAACTCTCCCATCAAAGGCAAGTTAGCAAGGTTGGTTCCCATAACCTCTTTTTCAATACCTATATGTCAAATATCTGATTTGGATCAAAAATGTACCTATGTCAAATCAAGCTGTTTGCCTAACTCTTAGTAAACTATATACAGGATCTCTACTTATTTCTATATACGCACTGCACTCCAGCGGCAGAAAGGGAAGGCAGATATCTCAGTTGCACACAAAAATTTTATTAATAAATTTAATGAAATAGTAAATTTTACAAAAAAATCTCAAATATATATACAGTGAGAGCCAAAATGATTTGTTCATTTTTAATTAACAACAACTAAATATATATTTTACCTATCGCTAATTTATTGATGATAATTGAAAGAGAAGGCTTTGGAGATATTTTCACAGTTGTCAACAAGACGGGCCGACCTGTCATACTGCAGGGATAAGTATAGAAGTCCTGCGTCAGATATGCCCCAATCGATTAATTTCTCGAAACGGTGATCTTAATTGGCCTTCGAGATCTCCTGATATTTGCCCTAAACTTTTGTCCCTGGAGATATTTAAAGTGCAAAGTCTTCAGGAGTAAACCCAGAAATATAGAGGAGCTCAAAAGAAATATCCGGCAAGAAATTGAAGCTATTCCGCAGGACATGCTTCAACGTGTTATGAGTAATTTTTTCCGACGCTTAGAAGTGTGGATGTGTGGAGACGGGGGAGGAGGGCATTTAGCGGATACAATATTCAAGAAGTAAAACTCCCATACTTACTGTTTAAGATTCCATATAGTTATTTATGTACTTAAAGTAATTATTGTGTTATTGCTAATTAAAAATGAACAAATCGTTTTGGCTCTCACTGTACATACAAATTATTGGTAAATATAACCAAATATGCAAAATCCAGAAAGTATGCCCAAAAACGTATAAATATGCAAAATAAAACTTGGCTTAAACGATTTGTTTTGATATAATTAGTATACATATGCAAAAAGCTTCGCCGGCATATCAATTATACAAAATATGCAGTTGCCATATAATATCAGCTTTATTTATCACCATGATAGAGAACATACCGGGTGTAACAGGATCATGGTACACCCCCGTATCTCCGTTAGTTTTAAAGGTAATTTATTGAAATTTGGTATATCCCATATACATAATAAGCGGCACTTTTTGACCTGCAAATGATTTTTTTTTCACTTCCGGTTTCGCCGGAAGTGATACCAACTTTCGATTTTTAAATAGAACACCCTGTATATTATTACATTTCTGAAATCTGCATAATTTTCTGAATCCAATGATACCACATAAGTGACATTTCAAACGTCAAAATTTTTTTTAATTTAATTTTTAATTTTCCATTTAAGTGTGCCATGATGGTTCCGATTTATTCCAATTGATCCATTTAATGCTAGAAAAATCGAAATCCCGTCAAAAATACTAAATTGCGTTTTTTATGAGCAAATAAAGTTCACCGTAATCAATTTTGGGGTAAAACTCAATTTTTTCAAATGGAACCATATTGGTACCGTGGTACCATTTATTAGTACTATTAATAAGGAATTTATTCATACATGGTAATTAAATGTGCGATAAATACAATCAAAATTACAGCTAAAAGAAAATAAGAAAATACAATTATTTTGGTCTAATTTAGTGTTAAGACTAAGGAGGCTTTGAAAACAATGAAATTGTTTATTCAGACTGTCAAATAAATACTTGTTGGTTTATCGGTGTTTCTATTGTGTATTGGAAGAGTCTTTACATTTGTTGTTATTTTTGTTCAAAATGCCGCACATTTATACAAAGGATGAAAGAGTGGACATGTTAATTATTTATGGGGAATGTAGAAAAAATGGCCTTGCGGCTAGAAACCTTTATGCCGACCGATATCCTGATAGACAATGTCCAGCGAGAAATTATTTTAATCGTCTTGAAAATCAATTCCGAAGAGAGCCTAACCATGATCCCGATCCCGAAGAAAACGTTATCATTGACGAAGGAACGGAAATTAATGTTTTAGCTCGAATAGAAGTTGATAAGACTGTTTCTTTAAGGCAAATTGGGTTTGATTTGGAAATTAGTCACCAAACGGTAAGCCGAATCTTGCACAAACACAATTATAAATCCTTCAAATATCAATTGCACCAGCACCTGTACGAAAATGATTATGAACGTAGGATGGAATATTGCAATTGGATCTTGCAGAATAATGTGCAGCCAAACAATGCTTTTTTTGGGAAGGATTTATTTTCGGACGAGTGTAGGTTTACAAATATGGGATTATTTAACCGACAAAATACAAGGTATTGGTCACAAGTAAATCAACATTTATTGCGGCAGGGTAATTTTCAAGTGCGGTTCGGTTTCAATGTTTGCTTGGAATAGTCGGTCGTAGAGTCATTGGTCCAATAATATTTGAAGGAGCCTTGACTGGAGCTAGATACTTAGGATTTCTGCAAAATGAAATTGAGGACAGGTTAGCTGAATTACCTATCCATTTACGACAGGGAATGTATTTCCAACAAGATGGAGCTCCTCCCCATAATTCAAGAATAGTAATTGATTACCTTCAACAAGCATTCGAAGAAAACGTAATTTCGACGAATGGTCCTGTGCGATGGCCTCCAAGGTCACCTGATTTGACACCTCTTGATTTCTTTGTTTGGGGCCATTTGAAAAACATTGTTTATGCAACCCCCGTTACAACCCGCGAAGATCTGGAGTTGCGAGTAAGACGCGCAATTAATAGAATAACGGCCCAGCAATTATCGAACGTTCTTCAAGAAACAGCTACGAGAGTTCAGAAGTGCGTTGACGTTAATGGACAGCATTTCGAACAATTGTTGTAATGTTTTGTGTTAATTTTTTGTATTTCAAGTTGTATTTTTTGTATTTTCTTATTTTCTTTTAGTTGTAATTTTGTTTGTATTTATCGCACATTTAATTACCATGTATGAATAAATTCCTTATTAATAGTACTAATAAATGGTACCCTACGGTACCAATATGGTTCCATTTGAAAAAATTGAGTTTTACCCCCAAAATTGATTACGGTGAACTTTATTTGCTCATAAAAAACGCAATTTAGTATTTTTGACGGGATTTCGATTTTTCTAGCATTAAATGGATCAATTGGAATAAATCGGAACCATCATGGCACACTTAAATGGAAAACTAAAAATTAAATTAAAAAAATTTTTGACGTTTGAAATGTCACTTATGTGGTATCATTGGATTCAGAAAATTATGCAGATTTCAGAAATGTAATAATATACAGGGTGTTCTATTTAAAAATCGAAAGTTGGTATCACTTCCGGCGAAACCGGAAGTGAAAAAAAAATCATTTGCAGGTCAAAAAGTGCCGCTTATTATGTATATGTGATATACCAAATTTCAATAAATTACCTTTAAAACTAACGGAGATACGGGGGTGTACCATGATCCTGTTACACCCGGTATATAAAATATACTGAAAAAGAAAGGAGTTAACGAAGAACTTATCCAAGTAATCAAGGATCTCTACAGAAAAAATCTGGTGTGATACACGCACACAACTTCCTTTTACTGAGATCATATAATTAGGCAAAAATATGATTTTTAATTTTTCAGCATTTGCAAATTCTACAAAAACGGTACAAAATAGAGCTTTAGATCAAGAGACAAATTTTCTCTAAAATTTTAAGTTGAATTCAGAAATGTAATAATATAACGGGTGTTCTACTTAAAATAGGACTTAATTCAAAAAATATAAAAAAAAAACAAAAGAAACCCATTTTAGAGGTGTTCAACTGGAAAATCACCTATCTCACATCAACACACATTCAAAATGTAATAAAAAATGTGATGTTTGAAAAATATCGTTAGAGCCGTTTTTGAAATATCGAAAAAAACTGAAAAATTACAAGAGGAAACACCTACTTCCGGTTATGCGATTTTCTTCAAAAGGTTGCTGCCACATCTACATAGTACACAAAACTTATATATGAAGTTTCAACGCCATACCTCTTTTCGTTTTTGAGATATTCTGTTCACAGACAGACAGACAGACAGACAGACACACAGACAGACAGACACACATACAGACCAATGAAAAAGAAATATGTTTTTTGGGTTCAGGGGACTCTAAAACGTGAAGATCTGTTGAAAACTCAATTTCGAATTTTTGGGGTGAATCTAATATTCCTTTATTGTAAAAGGAAGTAAACAAGTGAAAATTATGTAAGAACTCACAACTAAATTTCTGAGCCTTTCATTTCTCAGGTAAGCGGTTGTCAAGGTAGAGTGTTAAGTCCAAGATGGTTTAATTTAGTGAGGGATGAAATAATAAAGGGAACCAACGTGTTCACAATTAAATTTAACGTGGGTTATTACAGGTGGTAAATTTAAAAAGTTTATGCAGATGGCATAGTGCTCATTAAGGGCAAAGAAGAAGGCCTACAAATAAATTGGCAGGGTTTTATAGAAGTGTGGAATGGCAGTTAATAGAGAACAGACCAAGATGATGAGTGTGGGAAGGTTAAAACAAGTAGAAGAGATTGACACACTCTATTACAGAAGATGGTCCTTATAGGAGTTGAGTTGATTAGTACATTAGGTGCAGCTGGAAGAGTTTATTTATGCTATACGTTTGAAAATCCTTAACTACAAAGATATTGCAGAAAATTGAAATGGTAGTAATTCAACTCAATTCGTGTACTGATATCTAGTAATGAAATATGGCTCTTAACTGAAAAAAGTAGAAGATACTGTCATTTGAAATTAAGTACTTGGAAAAAGTGGAAGGTGTGAAGAAAGCTGTCTGCATCCCTGATGATATGGTATGAGAAAGTCTGAACAGTAGACCACTTAAGAGGAAAAACGAAAGCAATTACTTAAGGTTGTATGGGCACCTGGAGAGGATAGAGTTACATAAGCTCTCTCATAAAAAGCAAGATGACCAGGTAGAAGTGGGATGACGCAATTCATAAAATTCACTCACATCAAACAATAATACTTTTGTTTTTTTTAACGGGACACGCTGTATATATTTTTGTAAAGCTTATAAAATTTCCAATCAAACGAAAAAAAAATATATAGGGTGTCCCGTTAAAAAATCATAAGTTTGATTTATAGCTAAACATTGACAGCTCACAGCAAAAATCTGACTACGCCACTGGATTCTACGTAATAAACTGTATCAGAGCCAGTTTTTATCTTGCGATATGTTAAAGGATAATAGATATACGAGGCGGGTCCAAAATGCAATATTTTCAATTTCGCCCTGTATCTTAGAAACTAAGCAGGCTATGAAAATTTAGTTTACACCATCTTTCTTTTCCAAAAAAGTAGCAAAGTATTGCGAAAAACCGCAACTCTCTATCTTTACTCGTAAGTGAGATACCCCGTAATATCATCGAAAATGGGACAACCGTGTACAGCAGTTGTGCTTTGTGAATATAAATTAATTACACAAAGTTCAAAAAAGTGTTGTATGTACTGTATGACCACTCCTTGTGAAACAAAATAAATAAAAAATTTACACAAACACAAGTGGTTTTAATAAGTTTTAACATGTTGTCCAATCTGGCTTATTAAAATTTGTGCTTTGTATTTTACTGCAAAATAAATGGTTTATTGTTTTTTCTATTTTATTTATTAGCAATCAAATTTAAAAATAAACGGTGCTCCCGGCTTAGCATGACAAAACTCTGATCAACGGGTTGGTTGTAACATCCGGTAAAATATTTACTATTAAGTATAATTTATGCGCAAGTATGGGAAATGTCCAAATATTCTGGTCTGACAGTTTAACCTCCAAATTTACGGCTAAACACAGATTAAATATCGCACAAAAATCCAACGTAATTGAACGAAAAATACCAACAAGTGACAAAATTCACTTCAGGTAAATATTTAGCAATGCAATTAATGAAATCAAGTAGTCTGGGTTAACCTGTATTACGTCACAGCAAAGGGACGCAATATCTGACAATTATTTCACTTCCTGGTTTGGTACCCAAATCTTGTCGATCGCAAAATCGAACAACGCCACCGCTGTAAATGTCCTCTGGAAGGAGCCTGAGGCTGGAAAACCCTCTCTGGATTTCGTATACTGTCTGCTTCAAGCGCTGCTCAAAGCTGAAGGCTCCTCGAAACGCATTTCCTGTTTAAAATTTACCTTGAAAGTGGAGCTTCGTTCACAAAATCAAAGGACGCCACGCACGCTCTCAATTAACTTTGGATTATTCTTGGCTTCTGTTCTCTGGACATAGAACTCAAGGAAAACCTCCTCTACACATAGCACACAAAATTCAGCCGGCTGCTAACCCGAAACTCGTTGAAAACTGGCCTCGATGTTGGACGCACTTGGGCAAAAATTTCAGGTCACTTCCCTCTTCACTGGGATTCAATAACGCTATGAAATTCTACACACAGGTACTCTGCGGACTATTGATTAATAAGAACAACTTTTCGATTCACACAAAAAGCTTAAAATTTAAAAAAACTACAATTTCTTACGAGCCAAATTTGCACACAGGTTTTTTTATGGCTTGGGTTGTCAATAATTGAAGATCACGTATCTTAGCAACTAATTACAACTGTTTTGAAGTAGGTTTTGAACAATGTTTTACTTACTAACTAAACTGTTGTTTTTTTCATTTCTCTGCTTTTAATCACTTTAGTTTTAATAGCACTCTTTCACGAGTTTAATTAGCACTGCACTATTGTTTTCTTTCTAACGTCGGTTCGCTTTTTATGCTCTTTGCATTCTATACTTTTTTTACACCGCTGTTTTACCTTTCTGCTGCTTTGGCGATTCACAATAATGTCTTGAGCTTTACAGTGTCAAATCTGTCAGTCAACATAAATTGAGTTCATCTGCCATAACGAGCACAATTATTAATGAATATTAAGTTAAACGTAACTCTTCCGATACTTTTTTATCTAATGCTAACCTTTGTTAATCAAATTATAGTTACTGCTAATCATATCTTGTGCATTTATTAGTATATAACAATTACTTAATGTTGCAATAAACAAAATACCAATTCTGGGGCCTATTTGAATCTTTCTTTCAGGTTTGTGTCTTAGTTATGCAACCAGAATTGCTGTGAGCATTAAACCATTTGCAATATAAATATTTTGAAAGTATACATCTAGGTCTACCTAGTTAATGATACAGTGTGCGCCTTTGTTGAGTAATAACATAACCACCAGTAAACTTACAACTGTTGCTGAAAAACACATTTTTGAACATTAATGTACCTTGTGTTAATTTTTGGTTACAGCTGTATTGACATGCAAATTGGAAAAGGAAAAAAAAAATACAATTCATAGACGTAGATAATGATCCTGTTGTTTTAATAGTTAATGTTTGGCAGAATTAATTTACCTCGATTAAAGGTCTTTTTAAAAATAATTAGTTTCGTCTGTATTTTGCGTTTCTTCGTTACATCGTATTAACTTTTTCTCAAGAAAGGGAAAAAATCATAAAATGGTAACAAACAAACGGAAATTTATTTTTTTCACAAACCTAATTAAATCTTTGTTATATTTATAGATCAATACCAACAAGTGCCATACTCTTTTAAATGTAATATTGTCAATAACTTTTAATATGTTTTTATTCTGAAGAAGCTAAATACATTAGCGTAACGTTAAAAATATTAAAATTCTGCCTTTTGACTCAACTGATCAATATATAAAACGATTAGCCTTGCATTTGAAATCTAAAATTTTAGCTCAATTTATCTTCTATAAATGAAAAAAGGAATACAAGACATCTATGAATTGTATTTTTTTTCCATTTCCAATTACTGTACCTTCATGTTAAACTCCTTATCTATAATTTCTTCATTAAGTTCCGTCTTAATAATTTTAAAGCTTCAACGTCTAAATATGAATTTATATCCAAGGAATTCTGACGTTTGTGGTTCATCAGCAACCATTTCTTGTTCAGCAGTTTCTACCGTATCTTTAGCTATGGTACCGATAGCAGCTGCCGCCGCAGCAGGCTCGTTAGGTACCAATGATGGTCTAGCACTCGGTTGTGAGAATCTGGACCAATTGTTGCAATCTACAAAACCAAACTAAAATGTGTTAAATTTACAATAGCAACAAAATTAGAAATGCCTTAATTAAAATACTCACCTGTGTTTCTGGATCTATTGATGACTGGAATGCTGGTGGATCACGGGAAGCATCTCGACCTCGCTTGCGCCTTTTTTTCCCTCTTCTTTTTATCATGCCTTCTTCTTCCTCTTCACCGCCCTCTTCGCTTTCACTGCCATCGTCCTGTGCAGTGGGCACCTCTAAATACGTCTAGAAGAATCGATAATGTTATATTTTGCAAAACTTTTCATTTCAAGAGATATACCTTTTCAGACTTATCATGGTCACTTTTCCCTGACTTAACAGGGGATGGTGTTTTTGCTGCTTCTGGCACTTCTTCTTCTTGTAGTTTCAGGAGTACAGCTTGGTGTGTATGGTATATTATTGGGTGATCGTCTATCAGTAGGGGCTTTATTGATCTTAATGGAGGGTACATCTTGCTGCTGTTGCATGTTGTTACCATGCCACGACAAGGTTTCCTAGAAGTTAGCTGTGCAATATTTTGGTAATTTGGCGATTATTTAGTAGAATACCTGACTGTGGCTTCTTCGTAAATCAAGAATCAACATGGTTTTTCTCTAACTTCAGCTGTGGACATTGGGTCTGGCGTTACACAGCGACGAGATCCTGAAGCTCTTGTGTGCGCACTCATAAGTGTAGGTGCAGGAGTCAATGGTCTGGAATCTGTTTCAGTATACCTAGAATAATTATGTATAATAATAATGAAAATAATTGTTATTTGAGAAAAATACAATTATTTCCTTGCAGTTAATGCAAAAGTTTACAACAGAATTTGAATTATTTTCATAAAAAAACAAAAATGATCACAATGCTTTAACGACGCAATCACAATCTATTAATATGATCGTCATATTCAAGTAGATTCATGCATAATGTAACGACATGGTTTATTTCTTTCTACTAAAATTTATTGAAAATTGAGATTAATAACACACTATTTAATTTAATGACATTTTCTTTCGTACAGTTACACTGTTTTATTTATTGCCAGTTTGTTGTTTTCTTCTTTAGAATTCTTATATTGCTTCCTACCAGTAACAGTTTTTATCTTAATCTCTTCCCTAATGTCTTTTCCGTTTTAAACTCTTGAGTTATCTTCCATTGTCTGTTCTGATGATACTAACTCATCACCTTAGTTACCTTTGTTGTGCTGTGATTTTAGCTTAGCTTTGCATGAATTTTGTAGAGTTCCACCTCCAAGCGCGGTACCATCCACAGTACCCGAGGTGAAAACTTTTCTGCATGCATCCTTATGCTGTGGTTAAACAACAATAATCGCCTTTAGGTCAGATTTGCAAGTAAAAAGCAAGTGTGAAGTAAGTTTATCGCTCTCTCATAGTTTTAAAGTGAGTTTTGAGAGAATTATCGAGCTAAATGCGGATTTTTACAACTTGTGTCATTTGTTGAAATCTCGTTATGCAAGGAACAGGATTCTGTCTTTTCACTCAACACTCTAATAATTGTAATAACTACTCTCCGATTTTTTCTGATGCTCTTAACATCATCCATCGCCAAACCAAGAGCTTGGGGACAAAACAATCTTCTACTCTTCATCAAGGATGATTAAACTGTGTAACTTAGGTATAAGAGGTCTACAGAAAGTTTGCAGAATATTTTTTTCTATATTGACAACACTGCTGCAGTTTCGACGAAAGTGGTAATTTATCTACGCTCAGTTAAACTTTCATTCATTCATAACAAGTTGTTCATATGCAGTTTTTCAGTAATATGCTGATATATCTATTGTCATGAGACTGAAAAAAATGTCTTTTGATATTTTGAAAAAAACGTGTTAACACACAATTTTTCGTAAAACTCGGGAAAAGTGAATCAGAGATGATCACCACCTATATTTAAAGTGGTGAATGGAACGAATGCCATGATAATGCTTCAGGACATTCCTCAATTCTTGTTTGTAAGTTTCTCGTGCTTTTAAATGTTACTGTTCTCAACTATCCTCCGTATTTCTCCAATCTAGTTCCGTGTGACTTTTTCCTTCACCCCAAAGGTTGTTACGGTATTAAAATGACTTAGCAACACCCACGCGAGGTGAGTATCGCACGACTGGTTAAGTCCCGGAAAGGATGGCACGCTCGCCCTGAGATTCGTTAAAACAAGCTAAAGGCCTCGGCTGAAGCTCTCAGGGAGTTGGGCGTGGTTCAAACGGTACGTCACTGGGCAAGCGTGGCGTGACATGAACGGGGTAGATCAAAAATAAGAGGGCGCCACCAAGTCTGTCTCTAAGTATACTCGTATAACCGGACCTGGACGGTTAGACGGGACGGGAAGTACGCTGGGTACTACTTCATGAAAGTACTCGAGAGATACCGAGCTCAGATTACCAATTCGAGAAATAGGTGCTTGCGTTACTAATTCGGGTAAGTAATGCCACTGCGGGGGCGCTGCTAAACCTACCTGCGCACTTCACCACTCAGGTGTCGTCGTACATCGATCTTGACACTAGCTGTTTAATCTGGAAAGAGCATGCAGAGGTTGTACACAATAATAAGTCCCTTGATCACATAGTTGTCTATTGAATGACGTTACAAACAATCGGGCAATAAATGCGTCGCCTTACTAATCCTACGGCTTAAACGAGGGCCCCAGCTGGAGTTCGTCGCAATATAATTAGAGCGCACAAACGCAACAAAGGGAGGCAATGCCCCAAACAGTCGGCCTTGATCGACCCGTTAAGCAAAATGCCGCTCGTTATCGGCTAAATATGAATATTAGAGAGGGCCGGAGCCCATTACTTTACAACGATAATATTGCGAGGCGAAGGCAAGCATAGAATAAATGGTTACTTACAGGTGAAGGTGGCCGTAGCCCCATGAATTGGCAGTGATTATATCGCTTAACTGGACGTAACCAGAGCACAGGTCTAATATTAAAATTTACAGTCACCGTAGTGGTCAATGTTAGTTCAGATACAAGCAAAACTTGATTACAAGTAAACGCGACCAAAGTCCATCGCCCACAACGGCAAACTCGCGTAAATAGGTCACGCACTGCACAGCTGATTAATTCGCGCATGCGAGCGCTCGATATGCCGCTGCCCACAACAGCGTTCTCACTTAATGATGCCGCGCCCAGAGCACTGTTTAATTACTTCAGTAGGAATGGCCGAAATACACGGATTTACAATGGTTCTAATACAAATTGGTTCAACTACAGAGCAAGTGCCAGCCATGGATTACAAACGGCCGAAGCGTTTCGGTTTACAACAATGGCGGCCAAGACCTCAACAACATGCTCAGCGACTGACTAATCAGGCCAAAAGTGATCAGCAATGCGGTAATTTAGTAAGTTAGCCCCGATCGTAGGCCACATGCAAGACAATTTAGTCACTCTGCGGGCGACAAGCTAGACATGCTAATAAGTTCTGACCGAACGCAAAATGGTCACTAAGTTACACAATATCTTTAAATAGTACCTGTGTTTTTAGGACGTCTCCTGAGCGGTACGGGGCGGCAAGTTAGCGGCGCCTAAAGTTGGCAGCGGGGGTGGGATACGAAAGCATCTCCTTGGGCAACGGATCTGCCGGATGGCGGCGTTTTACTTCAAATTGGTCACACACATGTGACCGGGTACGGCGAAAGAATTACGGGCACTCTGCGCGTCCTGCTAGCAAATCCCCAAAGCTAGTGGGAGTGAAAGGAACACTTCATAACGACATCGCTGGACGCGGCCCTTGGAAAACCCCCGGAAGAAGACACTCCACAAAAACGTGCGTTCCACTCGATAGCTTTCAGCCGATTCGAGTCAAAAAGGCAAACACAGTCTCCAAAACACTTGCTGAAGCAGCATGAAACGGAAACGGCTGACGCCCCCGCCCAGGGCGGGAGCGCCGCATGAACACACACTTTATGCGATTTGTTCGCTCGGCGTCTCGCAGCAGAATCCCCAAACGACCGTTAGGTCAGAAAATTGCGGGAAACCAGCGTCACCACGTGACTCTCGACAGCCAATCACGAAGCGTAAGCTTAGGCAGAAATAACTGGATTTACGCTCGCTAACGACGATAAAGGGTGGCCCAAGATGGTCGAAGCGGGGCAGCCGTGTCGATATACAGGGTATTCGGATTCAAATAAACAAGAAGTGATCTTGCGTCTGTGAGTTTTTGTGATAAAAGTTAAAAATGTTGGAATCGAATTTGAAATACAGATAGGTTGTACAGAAAGCTTAAATAGTTAGCTTTGTTGCTGCAGGTTACAAAATGGCTTAACAAGGTTAAAGAATAACGTCTCGTAAAACTGGCGAAAAATGGTTCAGATATTATCAGTATGGTAAGTGGTATATAGAGATAATACTAGATATAATAATGCGTTTTCACATACCTCGATTCTTGTTTGAGTTTTTCGAATGTTTTAATGTTACTGTTTTTAACTACCCTCTATATTTCTCCGATCTAGCCCCATGTAGCTTTTTCGCATTCCCAATGGAAAAAAATGTCACGTGTGGACAACATTTAAGAAACTAGAGGCTATAAAACGAGAGAAGGATAGGATTCTGAAGAGCTTTTCGAAAGAGGAGCTTCAGCACTGCTTCACATAATGGAAACGTCGCTGGAGGAAGTGTGTAAGTGTTACAGATGCCTACTTGAAGTGTGATAACATCGATGTAGGCAAAAATTAAATATATCATTTCTACGAATTATTTCTACGAACTTTTTTATAATAATAATAACTATGTTTGTACCTACTGAATTTGAAGTCTCTTAGTAATCACATTCTTGTTTCCATTCATAAGTATCTGCAAAATATCAGACGCTTTTTGCGTAAATTTTAATGCATGCCACTACATAACATGTTTAAGTTTAGTTCCATGATTACAACTAAGAATGCAGGCACTACAGTACCATTAAGTTCGTTGATTTAGTATTTTGACATTTTTCCCGTATTTGTTTTGTCTGCATCATATTTAACAATATATGTTTATGTAATATTAAAAACTTGCGATTCATTTAATGTATACAACATTTGCAAGACAGAAAAAAACATTAACAAGGTAAGTCGCGGATGGATCTTGAAAAGCTTGCAAGAGTACTTTGGCATTAAGTCCCAGCACGTTCAAGACTCATTATTGACTCCATTGAACTATCATAGAAATCTATAGCTTGCTATGGTCTGAGATGTCTTAAAATCTATTTTACCTTTAATATAATGTTAACTCATCATTTCCTGATTGAAAAAAATCAGGTTATTTTATCATTTTTTGAGTAATGAGAACTTGTTATGTGAATTTTTAATTATAAGCATTTTTGTCTTCGGGCATTTTGGGCTAGTGCGCCCCTGGGCGCTTATCAAATACGCCGAGGTTCCTTCATAACTAACATAAATAAAGAATTCAATTTTAAATACTTCAAATCTAGGGTGTTCCTATAGTTGCAACACGTGTGGCGTCGAATTGCGTTTTATAAATTTTAGGCTCTAACTGAACGCTCGCTTAAGGTACAAGTTATGACATGTTGGTCAAAAATTTTTCGAATTATTTTGCATGTCAGCGTTTCGTTGCCCAAAAGCATCTGCTCAATTAAACATGTTCCTTACTGTGAATGTGACAGTATCAAGTATAGAAAGAGCTGACAAAATGCGAAGTTGCGGAGCGCGCCGGTCTTAAGCGCGAAAAACATGACTAGCTGCCCAAAAGTCAAAGAAGCAAGACGTGTTTTTGTGAGGGCTCCAGCCCGGGCACTTACGAGCTGATATTCTAGGATTCGCTCCGGCTTGTCCTCAAACCAAGATTTTGAGAAAATCAATCAAATTAATTAATATACAGGGTGTTTTTCGAATTGATGTTAAAAAAATGGCCAAGAGTAAACTACCTTTATTGGAAGAGATAACAAAAAAATTATTAAGAAAAGTTGTTTAGAATTAAGAGTAATGGCAGACTCTCAATTTTCAGACAAATCGGTCTACTTTGATTTTTTCAATATTTTTTTGTTTTTTAAATCAACATACTTTTTATCGTGGCTGTAGGAGGTACTCTAACTGGTTTATGAACTAAGATGTTAAAAAATATGGAGTGCCTTCTACAGCTACGATGAAAGGTATGCTGGTATAAAAAATCCAAAAAATAAAATAAAAGTCACTCTTAATTCTAAGCAACTTTTCTTAATACTTTTTTTTGTTAACTCTTCTAATAAAGGTAGTTTACTATTAGCCATTTTTTAAAAATCGATTCGAAAAACATCCTTTATATTAATTAATTTGATTAATTTTTTCAAAATCTTGGTCTGAGAACAAGCAGGAGGGAATCCTACAATATCAGCTTCTAAGTCGAATATTTTTTATTATGTACACCTTAAGTCTTAAGTGAACTCAATCCGCGGACACACTGTATGACCTATGAATTAATTTGTTTACGTAGCCTATAATAAGATCTGTTTTGTGTACGAAGATAGCTTGACGTTGTACACTAGAGGTTTGTTGTTTTGATTTGTACACTCGCGGTTAACTATTCTGAATCAAGCTCTATTCTTTTTATTTATAGGGGACCTTCGCTATTTTATATACTTTTACTGTGTTGCTTACTCGAGTTTAAAATTTTGTAAATTGATTTATGCGTTGCGTATTTACATTTACACTGTATATCGTCAGTTTTGCAACCCCAGTTATTTAAAGAGTTAATAAACCTTATTTGTAAGTGTTAATTTCGAGAATTGTTTTTAGATATTGATTAAATCGTAAAATCCCGTATATACCGTAACAAACTACGAGATTTTCGCTGCATAACAAATAAATAAACTGTAATATTCACACACACACACACACATTTCTTAAAACTATATGCAAACAAAATCAGGTGTATCAGAACCGGTGGGGAATTGAGTATATTGTAAAACCGCGTTGTTTCTGAATTTTAAGCTAAATTAAAATAGGGAGCACATAGGAAGATAATACTATACAATATTCCAGCCATTATTAATTGTTCTCACCTCCTGAAAAGCTCCTCTGGAACACTACCGATTGGTAAATTACCATTGTTGTACATTCCACCATTGGCATATTCCGTTACACTCACTTGCAACTGATCTAGTGTAGCTCGAATTGCATCTACTTCTTCTGCTAGGAGTAGATTCTTACCTTCATTTGTCTAAATACAGATAAAATATTGAAAAAAGTAATAAAGTCGTTGAAAATTAAATGAAGACGGTGATTGTGAAGGAAACCCCAATTCTCAATTGTTGCTGAGATATTTGTTGTGATAGTTAAGAAACTAAACTAAAAGCAACATATTAGTGATGAAAAAAAAACTGCTGATTTTGTATAGTTGGGAAAAAACTTTTTCATTTATAAGATTTTCAAAAATACCACGGATCGCATATGTAGCTTGTTGGAGTGCTGCAACATTGATAATTTCGATCAAGTAATACCTCCCTTGTCTGCATTTCTGTTGAATAAACTAAAAATTATAGCAGTTTATTAATAACAACTAATATCGTATATCTCCAGAACACATTCTGCCAATATGCGATTTTCTCCCTTATAACTCCGTATACTATATATATTTTTGTAGTAAGTAATATGTGTAAGCAAAAATATCAGCTTTAACTAATTAATTGAACAGTTAATGATATTGATAGAATATATAATAGCTTACATTACACTATTCATTAAGTCGAAAACGTTGTGACGTAAATTGTATCTGTTTATATAAAGTAGTACACTAAGATATATTTAATAGTGATGAATGGCTGTATAACAATAAGTTCCGTTTGAAGAGAAAGAAGACCTAAACTGTATTATTTTTATTAAACAATTATAATAATTGTTTTTTGCGCACAACCGGGCCGAAAATGAAAGCTTACATCTTAGTTACCACGACCGCAAGTACAACTTTACCCCGGCGGGCGATAAAGTAATATGAGGGCTGTAAAATAAAAACGCGGGCGGTAAAGTAACTTTGCTGCCCGCAAATGACTTTACCGCCCGGCATCTTAACTGTGGTAGAAATGTTTGGCATTAAAAAAAAACCTAAATTTATTCTAAGTGTTTGTTCCATGCAGTGTGTTTACCCACACATTGTACGTACCTCAGGTCAGAAGTAGATTACGCCCTCTTCCGTCGGACCTCAAATTTTGGCTGCGGGCGTAATCTTACTCTTCCGGCCTTCTATACGTAAATAACTATTTCATAATACCTACATGTTATATTGTATTATATACTGTTTGCTTGATCGAGATGTAACCCATAACAGCCAATGCCGTTATAACCGTTGCTGCACTACCAAATTACGTCCATTGTTTTAATTTACTTTAGGATGAATTTGTAAACATTCGTTGCTACATACTAAATTACGTGCAGGACTCAAGTTACTTGCAAAATTTATTTATATTAAAATCACATATCTTTCAATTTGCCCCCTTAATCCGCTCTGGAAATGACAAACGCCAAATTTCTAACCAATCACACATACGTCGATGCATCGATGCGTTCACAGCAATAGTTGACCATTCCATATAAGCTTTCTAATCCATTATTTAAGTTATTAAGAAACTCTAGTAAAACATAAAAGTTTGCATACATCACGAGCATTACTTGATGTTTATACCCTCGGGCATCATACAAACCTGTCACCCTCAAGCGGGTATAAACATCTTCATAATGCCCTTGGTACATACATAACTATAATATCGGCTTAATACCATTAAATACTATAACAGTGAAAAATAGTAAATTTCTAGGTTTGCACATTGGCCAAAGTTTAACTAGGAGAGTACAGGATGAAGCAATAGCTAATAAATTGGCTGTATTACGCAATTTATATGATTTTGTATCTCAAATCACACTACGTACGGCTTACTTTACCATTTTCCATATGCAGTATCGAATAACACTATGGCGGCATTCAGCTTCCAGACATAGACTATTTTTGCTTCAACGGTGAGTGGCGAGCCGTCCGTAGTGTGGGAAACATTGGCTGTCGTAATAATATAGAACCTGTTTCTGTAGCACTAAGAATATTGATGTTATCTTGCCAGTACATACCGAGTGATTGTTTAAAAACTCAGTTGCAGCAGGGCCCTGGATAGCCTGAATCAGTTGGCAATACTGAAATGTATTGTTGATGACACTGTAAGTCTATGTCAAATTCGAGGTTAGCAGGTTAGGTTTTGCGTCAGTTTTGCCACAAACTGACGCAAAACCTAACCTGCTAACTTCGAATTTGACTTACAGTGTCACCAACAATACATTTCAGTATTGCCAACTGATTCAGGCTATCCAGGGCCTGCTGCAATTGAGTTTAGTTTCAAAATTAGGGCTATTTATTGCTTAGAAAACGGTATAACTATTCGGGAAATTACACATTTATGATTTATCTAGTTTGTATTGCAGTTTTTGATATGAAAATTTCGTATAACATATGTCATATTTGAATTACTCACATGGCAGTTAAATCATTTCATCAACTAAAGTAATAAAAATTCATGGCTTCTAGATTTAGAACGTGTCCTGTTTTTTTTGTAGCAATGGTACATAATATTATATCAACTTATTACTTACCCAGGTGTCTTTGGCCCTTCTAACAAGTTCTCTAGCTTCACTATCGGCTGGATGATTACACAAAAGTGAACATCCATAGGGATATGGATTATACAAGCCAGCAAATGGTTTGAGAATATATGGGGCAGCTTTTGCTACTACTCGTAGTTGAATCTGTCCTGGCTGTAAATTAGTGACATGATTCTGCATATTGTTATTATAGACAGTTTTCTCAGAGAAAAATTAATGGGAGTGGGTATAAACTAAATCTGTCTAAGTAAATCTACTCTATCATCAGCTTTGATAGGTGCCCCTATTAAAATATTCTGATAATGATATACATCGTACAAATCGTTAACATTAATTTGAGTTATGTCAGCTGATCAATAAAAATAAGAAATTGGAGTTTTCTGGAAAATTAACTTAATAACCTCAAATCATCAAATGTTTCCAATTATCTTTAATGGAAGCTCAACATGCAATATTTATTTTTCAATGTTCATAAATACTAACGTCAGTAATGTTGATAAATATAAAATTTATGTTTTGAGGCAATGATTTTTTAATTTGCATTGAAAAGTTATATATTTCCACTACGCAGTATTGTTGTAAAACAATGGACATGATTACCTGTTCATGTTTCCGTAGTTTTTTTGTAGGACTGGCCAAAAGTCCCGTTTTGCTCGTAACACCCATTTCTAGTTTTATAATGCTTCTGCTCAAAAATGATTTCTGATTAAAATACAACTTGGTAAGAACCTTATCTGTAAACAAAGCCTGCACTGTTACTGACTATACACAATGGAAACTGTTTATTGATCAAACATGTTTGCTTGTAGTTAGCTTTCTAAGAATTAGTCCTATAACAAGCAGCAAATTTTACAAAAATAAATGTACTTATACATATAAGTTCGATTTAAATTCAAGTGAAAAGTAGGATTCTCTCTCTCTATGTAATCAGTCCTTAGATTGATTTGTTGCAACGTTCTGTGCTTGTCGATCTTTGATTAGCCTCTTCATTTAGTAATAGTTTTCACACCCCATGCCTTCATTATTTGCTTTATTTAGCTTGGTCGTGGTTTTCCTCAAGCGTTTTCGATTTCTATTAATTCTTCTGTAATTGTAAACAGAAGGCATTGATGTTTTAAGAAGTGTCCCATAAGTTGACGTAAGTTCCAAAAATTACGAATCTTTTTAAATGAAAGCGGAAGTTATTCATAATAACACTAACTGTAAAAAGTAACTTAATGAAACTAAAATATACATTTCGAAAGATTCACTTTAATTGCAAGAAAACAAATTATAACTTCTTTGCACGAAATGTGCAACTACATTAGGTAGTAGGTCCCGGGTGGTGTAGCTTGAACAAGCGTCCACGTTCGATCAGCAGAGTTAAGCAACGCTCTCTCTGGTCAGAACTTGGATGGGAGTTCCACGGCTGCATCTCTCGGCGCCTCATGATACGGCTGTCACGGAAATAGTTGGTCCCGGCGGTCATAACAACATCATGACAGTCGTTAGTGGGGTTGTAAGTCCCCATAAATGCACAGCGACGCCTATAATTGGCCTAACGGCTGTTGGCTGAGTGCGATATAATATAAATATAAAATATAATAAATATAAATATAATACATCAGTACTTTAGTTACACTATTATACTTTTATCTCATTAGATTTTTTGAAGTATTAACAGAGGTACCTTCTTCTTTTAATTCTCTTATCAGTTAAATAGTAGCTTTTCAACTAGTTTTAATTTTCTTCCAGATTATACAGGGGCCGGCATAATAATCATTTTCAAAACGCCATAACTTTCGAACAAAACGAAACACAATACTTAGTCTTATCACAAATTGTTCTATAAATATTTGGATAATAGGACCTATAAATAATCAAACCTTTCAATTGAGTACCATTTTCTTCAATACAAGCCCGAAGTCGTTCAGTGAAATTAATTATGACAAGTCTGGTCTACTTGATGCCCAGGAAATATTGACGAAACCCTCAAATGCAATTCTTACTCGTTCAATATTTTTTTCATATCTAACAGATCTTTCACGACCTATTCCTTTTTTGTTGTAAACAAATCCATCTTCTTGCTATTTTCTGATCCATCTGCGAATGGGCAGTCGAGGTAGTGCAGCCACTCTGCCACTGATTTCCCTCAAGTCCAACCAAACGCAGATTGTACTGCAGTGATTCACCTCAACCTTGGACATTGCTTGACCACAAAAATTCTTGCTTGCAAAAGCTAGCGATCTATTTGTATTGCCCTATAAAATCAAAAGATATGTACAGGGTGCCCAACTTAAATATACGTAGCTTTAAGCAGGTGAGTATGCAACACACATTACAGTTCAATGGCGAATGACGTATGTGTTGCATACTCACCTGCTTAAAGCTGCGTACATTTAAGTTGGGCACCCTGTAGAGTCTATTACATGTTTGATCTTCAAGATCATTGAATCCTTTCCAAACTTATAACGTTTTAAAAATGGTAACATCATTCTGCCGAACCCTATATAATGTTTCAATATTAGTGATCATGTTATGGGTAAAACACTAATTTCTACCTGTTAACAAATGAAAAGGGCATATCAATGCAGCACTGGGTGTATCTATTCTAAGGAGTGTACTAAATAATTACGGGTACCATTAAGCTTTTCTCAGGTAGGGCTGGAGTTCTTTGTACAGCTCCTTTAGACGAAGGGTGGTCACGGTCTGAACTAGCTTTTTAATTCTCGGCAGAATATGGCGTGGTGTAAGGACTAGGAAAGAAAATGCTTCGGGCTTTAAAATTGAACAGTAGGATTATGAAAATTTAGGCGCCTTGTCGCTACTCAAAATTTAAAAAAACAAAACTAACTAATTACTCTAATTAGTAATACACCACCTACCTTTAGTGCATCTTACCTCAATCTAAAGGGTAGTAATACGAACAACAACAAAAATACAAACAGTAACCGTCAAGAGAATATTTATTATTCAACAATGAAACAATTAAATCAATTGGAGTCACCCAACTTACACGCACATTTAACTGTAAACTATATAAAAAGGTTCCGGGTGGTGTAGCTTGAACAAGCGTCCACGTTCGATCAGCAGAGTTAAGCAACGCTCTCTCTAGTCAGAACTTGGATGGGAGTTCCACGGCTGCATCTCTCGGCGCCTCGTGATACGGCTGTCACGGAAATAGTTGGTCCCGCCGGTCATAACAACATCATGACAGTCGTTAGTGGGGTTGGAAGTCCTCATAAATGCAGAGCGACGCCTATAATTGGCCTAACGGCTGTTGGCTGAGTGCGATATGGATAGATATAGATAGATAGATAGAAAATCGGGACACTACAAACACATTACAAGCTTTCCTCTCAAGTATTTAAATCACAAAATAGCTAATTATAGCTCGGATTACAACTCAGGATAACCACTTGTAATATCACAGTTGACATATGTGCACGACGCCCAAAGGACGCGGCTGATGTGAGTTTCAGGTACATGCATATTTCAGCTATTTGAAAACAATTAATACTTGCTCTTTAGCGCTAATAATTGATTGAATAAAAGAGTAATTAAACAGGCTTCAGTTTGAATTTCTAAGGCCTTAGTAAGAACTGATTATAGTTGCGGCGTCTGCCTTTGTAGATAAAAGAACGCTGAGAAGTGCATGTACTTACAATTCGGTTCGTTGTTATGTCCAGCGATAGGGAGGGGAAATCCTGGTATGTTGCATCTTGTCCAAGAAGACTTCTAAGCCGGATTTGGCTATATAATTCATAGAATACAAAGACGCCACTATCAAAGAGAGCAGCTAACTGCGACAAAAGGCGGCCTAGGTATTTTGAAATTTCTGGCCAGCTTGCACGTAGCAGCGAAAAACGGGACGCCATGTTATCCTTTAGCAACTGTAGAATGACCCTTAAGGAGACCGCATGAGAGCCGGCCAAATGTTAAAATTAGTATGCGAAATTAAACTAGAAGAGCCATTCTTACCAAAGCTGTTAACGGTCGTTTGTGCATAAAACAGCGCCACGGGCGGTTTCCGTTTATGGTCCCGCAGGGGAGCCGGCCTAAATATCGAAATTAATATGCAAAGATTAACTAGATGAGCATTCTTACTGTGGCGATAGCAGATACTGTGAGGGTCGCGTATTTTCAGACACTTTGGTTTTATCTATTTTATTTTAGGAAGGACATTTGTTTTTATTTCAGGCATTTTATTTAGGAAAGACATTTGTTTTATTTCAGGCATTTTATTTAGGAAAGACATTTGTTTTATTTCAGGCATTTTTTAGTTCTAGGATAATGATAATCCGTAGTTTATAGATATCTTTTATGTATAAAATAAGTTGAAATTATATGACATAACGGAAGCTTTCGTTTGTTTACAAGTTGTAACCCAATTTCCCACACAGCTGTTGATCGCGCACCGAGCTCATAATCGAAAATTCCTATATTAGATTTATGACCCGGGGTTCGAGGCAAATTTAAGGGTCAAAAAGCTTAGAAACCGCCGACTAAATTAGTTCGTGAAATTTATGAGTTTACGTTTTCGGTCAAAGGAAACACATGTCAAGGGGGTCGTGAGAAGCATTTAAAACCACAACAGAAAGGATTAAGGGCCGTCGTGAGTTTTGGAAGAAAAATAACCAATTAAAATCGTGCCTTATAGCCACGAAATCCAGATTTTACTTCTCATTGGCTTCGATTGTTTTCAAACGGGCCTACTTAGGAATGAAAGCACAACGAGCGTGCCTCGACAGGAAAAGCTGGCAGACGTCTTATCTCTAATTTCAGGCGTTTTATGCAATAAACCTGAGTTCCTTTGCTACATTATTTAAATACAGGGTGTCCAACTTAAATGTACGCAGCTTTAATCAAGTGGTTATGCAACACACATTACATTTCAATGGCGAATGGTGTATGTGTTGCATAGTCACCTGCTTAAAGCTAAGTACATTTAAATTGGGCACCCTGTATAAGGTGGTCCGAAAAAAGATGCTAATTGCTAGAACGTTCTATTGAAACAAAATTGAACGGGGCGTTACACTCCATTATTTAAATATTAGGTGATCCGAAAGAAGATGATAATTGCTAGAACGCGCCATTGAAACGAAATTGAAACGGGGCGTGGAATGCTAGCTTGCTTCCACCTATTAATGCTTTAATGGTTTAATGTACTCATAAAATCATCTGCATGTGGTCGTACCAATTCATTTAAACACAGAATGTACTATAATAATAATTATTATTTATATTAAACTCACAAACAGCAGAGAAATATGGAAAATGGTCCTAGCGGTAACGGCAGGGAGTTACAAGCTGCTACTATCAAAACCTATTAGGCTGGACACAATCCAACCCATATTACTAACAAGATTTACGGCCTTCCCTTGTTCGAAACAGCCTAACAACAATAATCTTAAATATTAAAACAGGTAAGCTTTACCTACAAACGGAAAAGGTATAAATGTGCAAAATCTACAGTTCTGTAGAAGCTACTCTTAAAGTACAAAAATGTACATAAATAAATTGTTGTTTACATTCAGCCTTAACAATACCAAGATGAAGTGTGCACTTGCACCTGTGGAAAGCGGTTTCAGAGATGACTACTGCTTCTGTGGGAATTCTGCGGGTGCCCTGGTATTTTTTTTTCAAAGACGTAGGAGCACGAGCGACTGAAGAGGTAACCAACGGCGAAATTCAGGCAGTTTTAGTCCACCGACATGACCAATGCAAAATCCAGGTAAGTTTTAAGCGACGGAGATAAACAACTGCGAAATCCAGATAGTTTTAGCGGCGCGACGCCGACGGCAAGATTTAATCCTTGAATCGAATGCTATATTTCCATCAACAGGGCTTAATTGACGGTACGGCACTCTTCACAGCAAAACATATGCAGCGCGAGAATACTTTAACTCCGCTAATTTACCGATTTAGGCTAATATGGCAACTTAATGTAATATCCCTAGCTGCACTCACATCGCGACTTAATTGCTTCGCTACGCGTAAAAGTCGACAACAAAATAAGATGCCCACGGCGAGATACCAGTGAAATACCGAGGGATGAAACGAGATCATAGGCGTGCGCGTCGAAATTCCACGCGGTGCCTTAAAATTTAAAAATGCGCTAACAATAATCTCATCAGTTGTGACGCTATAGCGTTGAATGGATTTTGACCTCCTCAAGGGCGGTCTTTAGGTATCTCGGTCTGCTGTTATTCACTTCCTTATGCCTAGTTGCTGAGTTTCTTTCCACTACGTCTCTCCACTTAAGTTTAGGGCGACCCACTCTCCTTCGACCCTTCGCCTTTCTTAGCAGAAGTTTCTTTGTAGACCGTTCATCGCCTATCTTGACCACATGGCCAGCACATCGAATTCTTCCAATTCTAATTATTTGTACGTCAAAGTATTGGCATAGCTGGTGCAACTCGTTATATCTTTTTCCCCAACAACCTTCTTCTTTTCTGCAGTATCTTTAATTCAAATACTCCTTAGCGGGCTTTATTGGATTTTGTAAGCCACATCTTGGAAGCGTCGTGTAAGGGGCGGTTCAATTAAGGTTTTGTACATTACAATTTTTAATATTTGGTGAGTGACTTAGAGCTACGTTGTTTAATTAGCCCAAAATAATACTAGTTTGCCAGCATGATTCTTCTATTTGCTGCTTTGCTTGTGTGTGGGTCGTTGTTAATGAGGGATTCCAAGTATACAGAATTTTTAGTGACCCCAAAGTGTTGCTCTTCTATATTGTGACGTTAGCACTGGCCCAAATTAAATTTAAAAACACATTTATTAGTGTGTTTAAATTTGAATGCCGCCAACTTTAAGTTACAATTGATGCCTGACCTTCAGTATGCGGCGATTTGCGATAAGCACAAAATCTCTGCGACGCACGAGCTCTCATGCCATTTCAACGCAGCCCCACCGAGTACCCTTCCTAGAGATGAACTGGACAGAGGATATAAGAAGAGATACTTGGCCTGGTGAAGGCGTACGAGTCCAGCGCACCAGCCTTAACCCCGGAAGCCTACAGCTAAAGTAGACCTGAGCTCTTCTAGTCCGCCCGATGCAGTCGAGAGAGCCGCTACCAATCCGTGAGTTCAAAGTCCAGAGCCTTTTCCTGAAACCTCTTCTGAACCCTGATCTTCCTAGCCGTCATTAGCTCATTAGAGGCACGTTTTGCTGCTTAACCCGCTTCCTAGCCTAGCCGTTATCGGCGGCGAAACTTGACCCTAATACTAATCTACAACACCCATGAGATAGCTCTATCATCTCTTACGTCGGGAAGTCCATACGCTATCTCCAGACGGAATTAGAGCATTTTACAATACCCTGGGAAGAGCTGCCCGCTGAGCTGCAACAAAGTCTTTCAAAATTTCTGAGCTCATTCACAGGTAAAATTCGTCCCGTCTATAACCTACGGAACCACATAAACTGAAAAATCACTACCCAGAGCATAGGCAGGACCTGAGACACAGAAAAACCGCTTCTAAGGGTTAAAATACACTCAAAACATTCGCTTGCAGTGCGCTTTTTTTACACCGGCAGCCATTTTTAATCGTTCTAATTCCATAAGTTGCAGAAACGCACCCAGCGTCGTCTTAAAACTGTGTCGTCCACGGTGCTATGTTGGTGGCCTAACCTGCAGGTGCCTAAGGGGCATCCAACGACCCGAAAACCTTTTTCATTTATTGTTTTATGTAAATAGTAAATACATTATACAATAATTTATATGATTTAAGAAAACTTGAGATGTAACATGCAGACCAATTCCAATTACATATTATATTTAGACTGTTCTTAATCTATTTCACTCGACAATAATACGAACTCTTGGCTAATCTGAACTATGTGCAAGAAAATATTTCAATGTTAAAGTTCTGATCTATCGTACGTCTCATTTAAGTCATGGAGGATGTCACAATAACTTCGTTTTCCCCTACTTGATTTCTAGACCATTGTGTTTGCCATCTCAAATTCTACAAAGCTCTCTGCATGATGTGACTTCTCCTACTATTAGATCATCAGCATAGGCAAGTACTTGGCAGATCTTGTGCATATTGCATTTCAAGTATTGATATGAGAGTTTCGGATGACCTTCTCTAGAGTTACGTCGAACAGGAGTTATGTAAATGTGTCTCCTTGTTTTACTTTCCTTTGTGTTTGGAATTTTCCGGACAATTCCATTAATATCTGTACTAAACACTTTATTTGGCTATCGTCACCTTCACTAACCTGATTAATATAACTGGTATCCTATAACATAAAATCGTTGCTCTCTTTCTTAGTATGTTTGTTTGTATCTTTGTTCGCTATCTCCTCTGAAGATACTGGACCGATTAAGTTGTATGATGGCTTAAAAGTTTGCTAATTTTTAGACTTAGATCGTAGGCTGGTTTTTATTTAAAAAAAAGTACGAAAAAGATTTAATTTAATTAAATCCTCTAAGCAGCGGAGCAAAGCGTCTGTCGCCGTGCGTGCGGTGCGACAGCTGCTGTGCCCATGTGCTGTTAGCTCGGGTGATTCACTATGTTCATATATCATTGTAGCAGCGCATTATTCAAACAAGGCATGTTGGTTCAGGAGTAGAATGCTCGCTTGCCACACCGGCCCGGGTTCGATTCCCGACCCGATGCATCCTTTTTAAAAAAATTATATTAATGATCTCTCTTAAATTAGCGAACCGAAGCGTAGTTCAGGTGACTCACTAGTCTTAAACAACATCATTACCAGTGGTTTTCTTATCATGCTATTATATGCAGATTTGAAATCAATGAATGTGTGTTATATCGTGATAGAAAACTTTGCTGTCTTTTCTAGGATTGGGCAAAGGCAGAATATCTGGTCGGTGGTCAACTTACTTCAATGACACCCACTTTGGTAGCTTCCAATAATGTTTCCACCATGGAGTTGGAGTTTTAAGTAAACAATATTTGACAGTTGCTACTTTGTACGCCGTGTTATCAGGGTGATGCCTCCTTGCCATATACATATTGCTATTATCAGGTGGTTTATCTCACAAGTCCTGACCTCCATGTTTCATTAGTTCTGCTAGTACCCATCCGAACCTGTAGACTTATTATTGTGGAATTTTTGTATGTCATCTACCACTTCTTGTAGAGTAGGCGGGATCTGCCGTTCTACTTGATCTTTTACGTCGGGGTCTTCTTTGTTTATGCTACTATTCAGTTGTTTGTTCAAAAGTTTGTCGAAGTATTCTTTCCATCTATCCAATACCGAGCTATTCCAGCTAATAACGTTGCCCCTAGACTTGTATTCTTTAAGCATATGATTTAATATTTAATGCTTTGTAGAATTTTTAAATTTCCTGTTGGTTTCTATTCTTTTTAAGTTTTTGCATTTCTTTGTTCTTGAATGCCTTTTTTCGTTTGTATTTTCTTTTGTCTTCCCAACTTAGTCTTCTGTAGTTCTCCAGTTTTGCTCGTGTTATATTTCTCTGCTGCTTTGTCTTATATGTTTCTCTCTTCTTGGAGGATGCTCCTGCACATTCGGTATCAAACCAATCATAAAGTACAATGTTGCTGACTACCAAGTGCTTCTTCCCCTGCTGTTCGTAAGATTTTATTAATTGTTTCCCATTTTTGGTTAACAAATACGTCTTGTCATTTTTTTCCTTCAGGTTAGAAAGCGCTTCTGCAGTTGTATGTCAAGTGCTAGTGCTCGTAAGGGCAACTTCACATCTAGTGTGAAAAACATGTTCATTTTGCAAGTAACTATACTAAATTTCAAATAAGAATGCAGTAGGTGACGCTCTAAACTCACACGCAGCAGAGACAGTAGATATAGGAGAGTACCGCCATTCTTTGATCCGTGAAAATGCCGCCATCGCCGCCATTTTTGTTCCCATCAGCAATAACTGTCAAATTGGAGGTTAGCAGGTTATGTTTTGCATCAGTCTGTGTCAAATAACAAACAAAACCTAACCTGCTAACCTCCAATTTGACATAGACTTACAGTCTTGCCAATTTTAAGTAAAATTTCGGATTGCCAATAAATGTCACATTGACGGAATTGTGTTACTAACCTCAAAGTGACGCATATGACAGAGGAACAAACATGGCGGACGTGGCGGTACTCTCCTATATATACTGACTCTGACATGCAGTTTTACACTAGGAAAATATGTTTGCGTCTGCTGGTGTTTTACAATAATTTTTTCTAGATAATTCAAATAGATGTAGTAGCCCAGTCTTCGTTGTCCACTATGGGTTTTCCTTTTATATTTTTTTAATTCATAACGAATGTCAAACTGACAATTTACGTAATTATTTCAGTACCCATATCAAAGATATTTTCCCCAATTTTTTCCAATATAACAATAGTTATAGTATAAAGGATGCCAAGACTGGCACAAAGTACTATTTGTGAGAGTCGGTAGAAATTGTAACATTAGCAGGAAGCCAAAGGCGATATTAATTGTTTTACCTGTTTCTTAAATGTATACCCTAAAATTTTGGACAATCTTCCCACTTTAATTTGAAAATTGGTATGGTCAAATATTACACTACTATCATATCAAATAAATAACATTTACGTTTTTAATTAACCATTATATATTCATTAGATTTATTAAACTTAAACCAACATAAAAATGTACGTAAAATAATCGCCATGTACATCTAAATCCTCCAATACAGTATACATTTGATACATAGAATAGCACATGCCACAAAAAAGAATACAGATCTGCATATACTTCATTCTAGTAAAGTATATTAACATGTCCATAGTTACGCCGTTATTTCGCCAGTTTACACCGACACAGCCACACCATCAACGCTGTTCAACTTCTTAACAATGTGTATTTTTCTGTTAGATAAACACACAATGTAGGTATGTGCATCGTACCTAATCGACAGCTTTTTAAATCCATCCTGGTTCGGGAAACCCGCTGGATCAATCTGCGTGGTTAGGGTGAGGAGTCCCATGATTATGTCTGCAGATTTCTCATCGTTTTCCAGTTCTCCTGCTGAAGACAACACGGCGCCGTCTTCGTTAAGCAAGAGGTATCCCACTTGTCCAGGAATTCGTTCCATTTATATTTATTGAACTATTGAAAATTGTTAAGGTTAGGTTGCGGCAAGAATTGAAAAAACTACTTACTTTTTCATAAATTATTTCTTTTTCATAAATTATTTTGCTAGATATTGGTGTTTATTTTTAGTGTCACTGCACACAATGGTAATATTTTGTCGATATTTGCTGCATGTATCACGTCACTGATAAGCAACGACTTTGTAAACAGCACCGATTTTCAGTGGGAGATATCAATTGTATGGCTGCGTTTACACCGCGCAAATTGTCAAATTAGTTTGGACTTGACACCCAAAAGATTACAAAACAGCTTTAAATAAATACATATGCTTAACGTTGTTGTAAATGTAATAGTAATTAACATACGATTTTTCTGTATGGTAGGGTCCACGGGCAGTGCTGCCAGATCTAAAATGGCCACCACGGTGGAATCGCCGTATCGAAAACGGTAGATTTAGGATTGAAAACGATAGACGTCATATGACGTCATAATTTCGTTTTCGCACACGCCAAAACGTGTCCACTACTGTCTAGCAAGATTTTATTTTAGTATATTATTATAAATTTGGCTGTTTAATATTTTACAGGAAAAATTAGAAAACAATAAAATTTGTCATTATTAATTTTGTAATTTGGTTAAAGGAAAAAACTAATACAATTTTCAAAATTTAGCGTATATTGTACATACACACTTACATAAAATGATTTAAAATAAAATACAACTTAATATTAAAAAAGAAAAAATAGTTTTATCGATTGTCCATTGATGATTGTTTGTTTTTACTTTATTACTCTTATTATTAGATACTAAATTCTAGTACCTCCTGTTTTCAATTTTGCGGTAGAATTACTAGTCTCTGCGGTAGAACGGTAGATAGAGTGTGAAAACGGTAGATCTACCGTAAAAACGGTAGATCTGGCAGCACTGTCCACGGGAGATTCAAGCTTATCGCCGCATCATTATGCCTTAATTTTTCCTAAAATTATACAGTACGTTAACAAGATACCTACTACTTAGTATAGAATATTTTAATAAATGCAACATACTGCATATAACTTTACTCACACTTAATTCAACATTTTATTTAATATGTAAACATCTCTTAAGTAAAACTTTATTAAAATATTAGAGTACTTTATAGACCAGGCAAGCTTATCCCACTAGATTTTGTGTCACAAGGACTTTAGTGCCAAGCCGTTGGCTGCTCTGACCGGTAACCGTACGTTCTGTCGTCTGTACAACCAAGCAAGACTGGAAACCGTTCGAGTACGCACTGCTCGATCCAGACGAACACTGCACGCTGATTTAAATCTTGGTGCATTCCAGTACGATGCTAATTATAATTACAGTCTTCATCCAAGTGCGGTTATTTAAATTTATATACACTGTGTAGGTATTGTTCTGTGCTGTATCTGTCAGTTCTGTCACTCGTCACTGTTGTTTGAACTAAGGTACTATTAAAGTTCTCTAGTGTGAACCACGTGCGTGTTTGCTAACAGTGTTTTCGTTCCGATTTTTTCTGCTTTCTATTTATTTGTTTAAAAACAAGTCTTTTTTAAGACGGATAAAATTAAATGACATGATCGTTGTTTTTCCGATTTACCGTATGCTAATTGAAAAGTAACTAGAATTTGAATTTGCCTCCATTTTCAGTAACTCAAAATGGCGAACAAGCTTGCTCGTAGAAATATAGTACATTATGAAATATATGATAACCACAATTAATCACACAAACTTTCGGAATTACAATTTCTACAAATAATCGTGTTTTCCAAATGCGTTTAAAATCAATTTTAATGCATTGTTGCCCTTTAATACTTAATACTAACTGATTAATAAATGATAATATAATAATAATAATAATTTTTGTTGCCCCAAAAAAGAAATTACATTTAATCATATATTTTTGCACAAAGTCTTCACTTACAAAGTTACCTACCTTGTGTGTGGTGAACAATTAATTTTAACAGAATAATATTGTCTGCGTGCACATCAAATTAAGTTACATAGAAATAGTTAATATAACTTTAATAATTACAAATACGAACTGTAGAACCCGCAATTAATTATTGCATTCTGATCAACTTACTCTAAACAATTATGCTGAGCAAATTAGAAATATATGTAATAGTAAAATGTTTTGAAATTTTGTTAAACGAATTTAATTTAAGTATTATTATATCTGACTGAATAACATTGAATATTTCCGATCCTATGTATACTAAGTGTTTTTGGGTATGAGTTCTTTTAACTTGTGGTTGCTGAAGTATAAGGTGTCCCCTGACTGTCGTTTTTCTATTAAAGTATAAGTTCAATTTTTTAATAGATATTTACTCACTGCTTTACAATAAAGTTGACGTGTGAAACGGGTCAATTCGTGCCACCTGTCTTTACTCATTTTACATCTTTTCATTATATGCTAATTAGCAATAACGCATGACAGTAAGTGTTCTTGTGTTTGTTCAGTTTAGAACTATAGAGTAATAATTGATGTATACGCAGTCAATGACTATAGAGTGTAATGCGCCGCAATTTCGTGAAAGAATGCGTCGACAGTGCAGTTTAGTTCGGGGAATAACCGGTCGGTATGTGAATCAACGCTAGAGGCCTGCAAAAGGATTCATTCGCGCCAAAGTCGGCAAACGCAACGAAGCTAAAAAGCCTGCTAACAGGGCGGGCTAATTAGTTCGCAAATAGCGAATCAAGTGAAGTGGTACGTACTAACCCCACGGTTTAACTAGAGACCTCCGACAGGGGCCAACCAGGAAGTTTAGCAGCTCCTTGAAGACGCTAACGACTGCCGAATCGACAGGCTCAAAGGCCGTTTCGACAGCAGCCCTACAGCGTTTCCTGGGCTACGGTAGGAACAATAAAGGGAATCAGGTGAGTCCTATGTGAGAATTGCACAATTGTCAACGAATGTGTCGCTGACTGATAAGGGTCAACTACCGGACGGCTTGACGTCATTTTGCTGCGTGTGCATTTGCAGGCGAAGAATCACAATGCGTCCCCACGAAAACACGAATAGACAACCGCAGGTACGAACTATTTTGAATGCGTGAAATTAACTTTCGGACGCTATTAAACGCTCATAATTTAATAAGGTACTCTCTTAGGCGTAGAGTATAATCACTTTGTGTATTTGGTTTTCTGTACTTTTGTTTTTGGTGTGTTCCTGTTTATTTACAGATTATATGTATTCATTGTACATTGTTGGGCTTTTTATTGTCATTAAGGTTTGTATTGGAGACTACAACATTTCAGGTGTCCACGAGCGTGGCCTTAAACAATATTAGCTACCCTTAGCCACTCTGGGAATGAGAAAAGAGTCTCATAGCACACCGACTGATTAAGCTAGCGAACCCAGGGCATTTTAAAGTAATAATTCAGTAGGTGTAGAGCTCGGAGTAAGAGGCCGCGTTACACGTGCCGTTGGAAATTAGAATAAAGCAAATAATTTCTTGCATGATGTTAGTCTAAGGATATTACATAATAATCTAATTAGGGTTTTTGAAGAGTTGTGATAGTTTTCAATGTTGTTTTATATGTTCCACCCTAAATAAATATGGAATGGGCAAAAGAAAAATATAAGTTTTTTAATATATAGATTGATAAAATATCTTTTAACAAATAAAATTTCCGAACAATTTTTGTATAAGCTATTTCTGATTTCGCCCAAGTACAATTTCCAAGTTCAATTTTCATCAATAGCCGAGATATTTAGTATTTATCGTCTTACTTATTTTTTTACAGTTGCATTGTAAGTAATTTAAGTAGTAACACGGATTAGTCTGATATATTTGCTATTGCGTCAAATTCAATACTATTTCTAAATGAGAAATTCATATACTTTGTTTTATTTACGTTGCACGACATCTTAACAAAATTGTCTTCTTTTGTATCTGAACTGTAGAGAATGTCAGGTACATCTACAAAAACTGTTCCGTACGCTTCAAGGTCGTTAATGTAAACTAAAAATAGTATAGGATCAAGAACACTCCCTTGGGGCACGCTAGTTACCATTTGTATTTCTGAACTAATTACCCCATTAATTCGAACAACCTGAGTTTTCCCCTGAAAATAACTCTCAAACCACTATAAAGGTTATTCTCTTATACCGGCTCTAGAAAGTTTATCTAAAAGTATCTTGTGAGCAATTGTGTCAAATGCCTTCGATATATCAATAAATAATCCACTCACAGCACAACCTGCGTCTATGTTATGAAGTATTTCGTTAGTAAAGTCTACTAATGCCATCTCCCTTCCTCTGTCCGATAAAAATCCGCATTGTCGATTTGAGAAGTATGTGTTAATCTGTAAGAAATTTTTTAACTGTTTGCATATTAATTTTTTAAATATTTTTTCCTACGACTGTTTCTAAAATCAAGCTTTCCGCCTTGTTGACGTACGTCAAAAATTGATTGTTTTGAATCAGTTCATCGCGGCAGCCGTCATACCTAAGTATATAATCGTGAATCGTAATACATAGCAACATACATAAATTTTATATAAGCTTTCATGATTATATACCTAAGTCGGGTAGTGGTCAGCTATTTGAAAACGTCAAAGTCGACAGCTGTCACTGTGAATTTGATTTAAACCTTTTTTCGCGATTTAAAGTTACTTGTGCTTTATTTTGTGTATTGTCGGTGTTTAAGTGTCAAGAAAAATAAGAAATGGGCGATAAAATATCCAATTCTGATGTAAAAATTTGCACGTTGCTGGAAATTTTAGAAATGGCAAAAAACACCAGTTTAAACCTATTTTCGAAAATTTTACAGTCGTAGGAAAAATTTTGTATGCAACACGAGCGAAAAATGCATTAGGCGTTCGTTCGAGTTTTTTCGGACCTCGCTTCGCTCGGCCCGAAACTTTCGAACTCACGCCTAATGCATCATTTTTCGCTCTAGGTACATAAATAACTATTGTAATATCGACAGAAGTGCGACCGGTCGGTAATTGTTTCAAGTGTGTTTTGGACCTCCTTTATATATAGGAATAATTATAGCTTTTTTAAAGCGTCTGGAAGGATACTTTTTTTCGATTGGTTGCACAATTTTAAAACAAAAACTTTAAAACTTAAAATCTCTGTTTAAGTGGTAATATTTCCAAGGGTAAACTAATCGTAAAAGAATGTACGGTATAAACGTTGCTTTAATTTGCTTAGTCGTAAGAGCGCCATCTGCTTCTTACAGTAGAAAGTAATCTTTTTGTAGGGAGTTTTAGGTTGGGTTTGTAACTTAGTCGTTTGACAGTATTTTTGATCGGATCAGTGTTGCCAGATGTAACATAATTATCGAATTGTAACATAATTTTTCCTATAAAAATGGCATATAAATAATGTGTAACATAATCGATAATTGTACCATAATTTTGAGCTTGGCCATTTATAATATTATAGAAACTTTTCGTGAAGAATGCGATTTATTTGTAGGCGAGAAGGCGGATCCCGACATGCGTCATATCTGGTCAACACGTGTTACGAGGATTCCCCGAATTAGCTTAAAAATAGAATTCATTGAAAGAGATGTTGTTTTTACCAGCCCTTGCGCTGGTCATTATTGTTACTGGTTTGCAGTCGGCAGTCTGCCCTCTGCATTCATTTAGTACATTTCTTGTGTTAAATTTGTCCTGCTGGTCATACTTTTAAGAGTAAAAATGGCAAGTGCAAGTACAAGTGCCCCTACCGACAGCTCTTCTGATTCTGAATTTGAAAGGGAAGCAAAGAGAGTGAAATATAAAAATACATACAGGCGAGAAACCAGGCCACAATAATATATTTTGAATCAAATCAGTAACCTCTTTTGTGGCTATTTTTTTATTTGTTTTTTTTTTGTATAATAATTATGTTTATTTGTTTTTTTTTCTATAATAATTATGTTTATTTGGTTTTTTTTAATAATAATTATGATTTTTTGTGTTTTTGTTTTGTGCAATAAATATTAAGTACATTTTTATGTATTTGTATTTTTATTTTGACCAATTAAAAACATTTTATACCCCCTCTTTATTTGTACCATAGTTTTGAAGAAAAGTCGATAATTTTG
This sequence comes from Agriotes lineatus, assembly GCA_940337035.1. NCBI lineage: Eukaryota > Metazoa > Arthropoda > Insecta > Coleoptera > Elateridae > Agriotes > Agriotes lineatus. The sequence goes on along the minus strand of OW679200.1, from coordinate 68,649,632 downwards.
GCAACCCTGTAACATAACTTTATTTGCGGCATCTGGCAACGCTGGATCGGATTATAGTGGAGTGATAAAAGCAAAATGTCCGTAATTTTGAATCACGCACTTCGTAGATATTTATCTACAACAATCGCAAGAGCTGCCAAAGGGAAAGTAGAAGGCGTTTCTGCTGTATCTGGAGGCCACGAAGGTAAAGCTAACCAGTTATTTGTACATAGGTTAGGTCATTTCAATTACATAATGCCTGCAGATTTTATAAGTTATTAATGGCTACTGTACTGATTACAAGACGATTTTATTTTTACAGGGGGTTACAAAGTATGGCGAAATTTAACCTTTATCGTAGCATTCCCTTCCATTATCCTATGCGCAGTCAACTGCGTAATGGCGCACGGTGAAGGGGGCCATGAAAGACCCGAATTTGTCAAGTACGATTTCAAATGCGTGCGTACCAAACGATTCCCATGGGGTGATGGCAACCATTCGTTGTTCCACAACCCTCACGCAAATGCTTTGCCTGATGGTTACGAAGATCATTAAATCACCTGTCACAGTAGTAGCAAGAGATGTATGTTTATTTGTACAATAAAGTTATAATATGAATTCGCTAAATTAATTAATAAACTTTGTAGCTAGAGATTGTGTATTATTTTTAGATTTTTAATGTAATTGCAAAATATGTAGGTTACTTTTATATCTCTCGATAATTTATTGGGGAATTCTATAATTGAAATGGATAGAATATAAAATTTGAAAAAGCTAACCTTTTTTAAACATACTCCATTTGACCTACGTCTATTTCGGGATTCGTGTCGAGTCTAAATAAATTAAATGGTTTTTTTTGTATTCGCTCCCCAAACTGGTTACTTTGGAAACTGTCTAGGATCCTCAAAATGGCCATTTAGAGGCCTTGTACTTATAGTCGCCGTGGCAATATTTTAGCGGACTCAAACATTAGTTGCCATGACGACTTTAAGTACAAGGCCTCTAAATGGCCATTTTGAGGATCCTAGACAGTTTCCAAAGTAACCAGTTTGGGGAGCCTCCTAATATAATGCCGCGTTAATGGTAATTGAAACTTCATATTATAATGTTTGGAGAGCTAATACAAAAAAACGTATGCAACACGTCCTCAAATGGCTTTAGAGGACTCATCTTCATATTACGGACTCGGCTGCGCTTCGCTCCGCCTCGTCCGGAAACATTACGACTCGTCCCCTAAAGCCTTGCTTTGAGGACTAGTTACATAAAGTACTATTAAGAAACAAACTCCATGTGTGTACTCTATTTTTGGTGTAGATAAAACTAGGAAGAAATGATTTATAAAAATAAAATAGTTTTGCTAAAATTAAACAAATTAGTAGGCATATTCAAATATAAGGAATTATTAAAATACTCTTGTGTGCTAAAAATAGCATACAGGCACTTTTTCAATCTTAAGTTAAAGTTATTGATATGTCCTAATTAAATCTAATGTAATCTAGTTATTGATTTATATGAAAATCCAATAATTTACTACGAATATAATTCAAGTAAATTATAATAATGCCTCAAAATCACTGAGAAATCGTATTTATAGCAAGTATCCTAAGGATTGAAGCTCCTTTAGGCTGCTTTAGTTTTAAAATGGTTTGGGCACTTAAAATTTCTAAACCTAACAGTAGATACATTTGACAACTGGCTTAGTTGTACCAAAATTTAAAAAAGGACAAGAAAATCTAGTTGAAAACTATAGGCCAAATTCTTTGCTATCTGTGTTGCCAAAAATCTTGGAAAAGCTAATAGCAAACCGTGCATACCTACTGTGAAAGTTTAATGATATGCGACATTGAGTTTTGGAAAAACTGCACTTCATCCGAAATAATTTTTAAAGCTCAAACAAGAGCAAGTAGCATTACGTTCTACATGAAAAAGAATTATTCCTGTAAACAAAAATACTAACAATGATGAGTTTCTACATACATCTAAAAGTAACTGAACATATTTATCGCAACAACTCACTTTTAAACAAACATGAAAACTTCCATAATTATAATACTGGTTATAAAACGTTCAATTACCCAAACTTCAATACACTTATACGCAGAAAGGTACTTCATACACTGCCTTTAAAATTTTTCAAAACTAACCTTTAGATATAAAACAAGGTAGTACATTATGTATAGTCAAAAACAAATTAAAAATTTGGCTTTTTTCAAAACAAATATTGTTTTGCTTAGCAACGCAATTAATTTCTCAACGCCTGCAAATAAGCTTGGATGCACACGAAACGTCTGGGTAGGTATTATATTACTTATTATACGAGTGCCTTTTTGAACTTTTCCACCATTGGTAACTTTTTTATTATTAAAGATAGACATTAGGTTAAATAGTGGAAGTGCCAGGACTATTTACGAGTATTACAAATCTCGTATTTAATTATTTCTAGCACTCTCGGTTTAACAGGAAATGATGCCAAAGAAAAAGCAAAAGGAACAAACTCGTTCTGTACGCATACTTGAAAATGCTGAAAGGGTAAGAGCAGTTTCAAGAGTGCCAGCAGCGAGAAGGAGGTCACTTGACTGATGTAATGTTTAATAAATCAAATTTCCGTATTTCCTGAAGAACCTTTTGTTTGATTTTTGAATAAAAATTTTGCCATTAACAAAAACAACTCAATTTAAAATGGATACTTCATTCTGCCGGACCTTGTACAATTGAATAGTATATTATATCACCAGGGACTAAAATGCACCATTTAATCCCACTCAAGGGATTTAAACACTTTAGTCTCGAGGTATATGCTATTTTTTGCACTTTTGGGAACATTATCATCGAGCATTTCCAAAATTTGGAAACTGACAATTACAATTTATTAAAAACTGAATTGCAGCAGGTCCTGGATAGCCTGAATCAGTTGGCAGTACTGAAGTGTATTGTCAGTATATGTAAAATTTGAGATATGCAGGTTAAGTTTTGCGTCAGTGTGTGTCAAATGACAAACAAAACCTAACCTACTAACCTCGTGTGTACATAAATTTACCATAGTTACGGTATCATTTTTACTTTAGTCCCTAGGGATTAAATGAGCTACTTTAGTCCCTGTTTACACGAAAGTGCAAAAAATCTATTTATTCCATATTGGTAATATTTTCCTGTATTTTACATTTATAATACAGCTATTACAGAAACCAAAAGAGTTAAATTAATTCTAGAGTTCTCCCCCCCCCCATGTTTTTCCACCCCCCTCACATGATACGCTAAACCAACGAATGCTGAAAAACAATATTGTAGGTAAAAGATATAATATTCTTCCGAAAAAAGTTCTCCATTACGCTTTTGTGCTTCACGTATCCCCTGGAAATGTGTATGTAATTGTCTTTCCCCTTGTGTAGATTGATAAAACTATGGTTGTAGTATAACAATGAGAATAAAATTTAGAAAATATGTGTACAAACTAAATGTATTCATAAATTATAGCAAGATATCCGTTTCCACCACTTGGGGGTGAGATTTCGGAAATTCTCCCATTTTATTCTAAACTGGACCAACAGCGAAAAAATCCTTTAACCTGTTATCCATTTTTACTTTACCCAGTTTTTACCACTTTAGCAGTCAAATTTTAAAAAACCTTTAATTCACTTTTTAGAGATATTAAAAAAACATACCTACATATATCTATACACAAAAACCATATAATTTGATTCAATAAGCACAGGAGATACGAAAGGTTATATAATTCATCCCGAATGCATATTCGCACCTTTAGGGGTTGATTAGGGCAAAATTTTGAAATAGGTTTTTAGACATTCGTATTGAAAACCTTTGTAAGGTTTAAGAGATATTGAGGAATTCGTGAAAACACAGTTTACCCCTTTGGGGTGGGATTTCGAAAAACACTTGATACCTCATTTTATTCTCTCTCTAACGGATCCAAAGTGAAAAAGTAAACATTTTAACCTTACCCTTTTGGGTTTTCCCTTTTTTAGGGGTGAAATTTCAAAAAACCCACAAATCCCTTTCTAAATATTTTAAAAAGGCATCTAAATGCCAATAAATAATGTTCTCATTCTACAAACACAGGAGATACAATGGGTTCTATAATTCACCCAGAATGCAGACTTTTAGTGGTTGTATACGGAAAAATCCTGAAATACGTTTTTAGACATTTGTATTGAAAATCTGTGAAAGTAGTACACCCCCGCCGCCATATTTAGGCAAATTTCTAACGGGTGTTCATTTGCAGAGTCGACTGTGATACGTGTTTTACGTTTGGCTGTACTGAAAACATTCGAGATTTGCAGGTTAAGATTTGCGCCAGTCTTAGGGTTACCAACATTGAGTCGATGCTGACCCGAAGATAATAATTTTTACATTATAAAGATATCATTCATAAAATTATTTTATATTTTTTAAGTAGCATATGGAATGCGGCATTTTTTACCACTCCGTGGATACATTAAATTTAAACAAGACGTCTCGTACGCCTTAATATTTAAATAATTATTTGCCCATTCTATCACTCAGTGAACATAAAACTCTTAATTTCACAGTTAGTTGCTTATAATTACAAGATCATTATCTGCTAAAACAGAAATCTGTTTCCCCCTTATGGTGTTGGTCGGACTGAAACTCAACATTAAACAATGCACAAAAAATCCGAATTGTTTACATCATTTATTGACTTCTAAACACAAATAAAAACATAAAAAACAAATACCACGCATTTCTTTTCAGGTAAACTACCCTTTTTGTTCATGATACGGCAAAATTTTACCAAGAAAAGTTGTTCAGAATGATAAATTATGGCTCTGGGATACTCGCAAGTGTGTTGCAAACATACATGAACAACGTAAAACATCAGCAAAAATAACGTTGAAATAATTATCTTTTAAAAGAAAGCAAATGTGAAGATGTCTAACAAAACTGAAATGTCAAAATTGCCTGAAGCCGGTACTTATTTGAGTCGCCGATAAAACACATTCCTGCGCGTTTGCAAAAGCTTGCAGTTAAAAGTAACCTTATCCCACTCTGCAAACATTTTACCTGGAACTGGCTGCTCTATACCTGTGGAAACGCCACGCCTCAATTGCATCAGCCGCTCCTGGTGGACATGCTGGGAACCACTGATCGCGTGCAGGTTTCGTAAGGTCAGTTGAATTGGCATCTCTCAAAATTGACGCTTCAAATAAGCCTTTAAATGTAGCACAATGGGTGTACTTACATGTACACCCGGAAAATGCGTTTAAGAAATTTGCAAACGCTGGTTCGCTGCAGTGTTTGCAGCAAACGTTGGCTGCCAGGCTCTTTCAGGCGACTTCAAATTAACTTATATCTCCCTGGACGAATTCACGTACTATACTTTCCAATCTAACAAACCCACGCAGCTCTCAGGAGAGACTGCGTGCGAGTGCTGCCTTTTTTGTTAAATTTGCTTGAGTTTAACATTCCCACATCCCGCTTACAACGTGTTTCTTGCTGCACTCGCTAAAACAAAAAATCACAATACACGTCCAGCGCAGGACTGGCTTTGCCAGCATTTGCTTACATAAAATACAATATTAAATCTAATACTAGAACATAGGCAATACAACTTGGCTTCTACATTTAAGTATGAAAATAAACATCGGTAAGGGATCCAGCTGGACAGATACACATAGCACAATTCTCGGCCCTTGTAAATCATAGGAATTAAAGAACAAAACTATTTTTTCCATGTACTCAAAATCCATCTTAGAAGTTAAGTAAACTATTACGAAACTACATTTTTCTGAAAAAATTTAAGATATTTTCTAAATTTATATATTTTTTTCTCTTTGCCCACTTTCTACCAATGACTTCTGCTCTGCAGCTTTTAAATAGTAGTAAAAATGTTCGCAATCCATATATGTAGTTAACCCGAAGAATTTTATTGAAAACCCGAAGCCCGAAGAATGATTGCCAAACCCGAAGTCTTCGGGTCAAAATGACAGTGTTGGCAACCCTAGTCAGTCTGTGTCAAATATAAAAACAAAACCTAACCTACTAACTTCGAATTTGACATAGACTGACAATACACTTCAGTACTGCCAAAAGTATAACACGTATGACAGGCGATTTAGCCTAAACATGGTGGCTAAAACCACGTGATCTAGGGGAGCCAATCAAAAATACGACACCCCATTGTCGCCACTGTCTATATAAAGGCATTGTATTTCTATATAGAGTCTCTGTATATAGGTTACTAAGAGTTGGACAAACAACGGGATACATTTTGATTGGTTTGGATTACTTTTTGCAAGGCATGTGTGATAAAAGTGCCGTTTTTACATCTTTTGTAACATGTTACGACCGATAGTTTCACACATGCAAATCTAAATCTTAACTAAATTGGCCGTATATTCCCAATAGTCGGTTGTAGAGATCCTAAGAATGATGAATACTCTGAAAACTCTCCCATCAAATGCAAGTTAGCAAGGTTGGTTCCCATAACCTCATTGTTCGACGTATGCCAAATATCTAATTTGGATAAAAAATGTATGTCAGATCAGGCTGTTTGCCCAACTCTTAGAGCCAGTCTTATAAAGGCCACTAATCTGACGTTAACTTTAATTCGCTGTTAAAGTAAACAAAAGCGCATAAAAATTTGTTTACTAATTAATAAAATTTCATAACCACTAACGTTTTGATGCGCTTTTGTTGATTTTAACAGCGAATTAAAGTTAACGTCAGATTAGTGTTCTTTATAATACCGGCTCTTAGTAAACTATATACAGGATCTCTATTTCTATATACAGTGGCTATATACAAGACAGTGTGGCCATAGGGATGTCTTCGCCGCTATTGGTCGACGCGAATATCCGCCATTAACAGGCAAAATATTTAGTTACTTTTAAGTTGTTCTCAAAGAGGTTGGTACAACCTGTTCATTTGGTTATGGAAGAAAATAAAACCTTTCAAATCTGACAATTGTAAATTGTCAGTGTCAAATAATTCATTAGCGTCACAAGCGGGTCAAATTTTATCATCTATTGCCCTGAAAAACTAATATTCTGCACAGTATTTAAATGTGACCATTTATAATTATGCTATTGTTGTAATAGCACAGGATGCGTTCGACTTGGAATATATGATAAAGAGATTACATCGGTGCTACGATAAATGGGGCCTTAGCATAAGTTTAGAGGAAACGGAGTATTTAGTAGTCAACTCGAAAGCACAATATGAAGTATTAATAAATGAAGATGTCGCAGTAAGACAAGTAGAAAGGTTTAAATACCTCGGTGCTACAATACAATCGATGAAAAAGGTTTGGGAACAGAAGAGATCAGAACTCGAATAGTACAAAGTACTTAAAATCAATTTGATGGGACAATACTATCTCTAACAAAAAAAAAAAAAGAATAGGTAAAGTATAATGGTAGAGTCGGTGCTATGTTATGGTAGTGAGGTATGGACTTAAATTAAACGAAGACTAAACACAGTTCAAATGGACGAAAAAGCGCAAAGGTATCGAGACGAGATAGAGTGACGAACGAGAAAATAAGACGCAGAATGGAGGCACCAGAATCAGTTGTGGACAGAATTGGAGAATGGAGAAGACGACGTGGCTTATGAAGATCTTTAAATGGTCGCCGTCGGTTAAGAAAAAAAGAGGTAGACCACGCAAACCGTGGAATGAGGGTATTCGGAGAGCCATGGAAGAAGACCAAGCACAGAACAGGGAGGTTTGGAGACAGGGAACAGGAAGACGGCATTTAGCTGTATTGTAAACTAGCATAACTGAAACCGGTTGTAAACTTCATGTAACACCTTAAAGGACTACGAACGAACGCCAATGAGACATGTCAATGTCCAAAAATAACACTGCACGTGTAACTAACATCAACTAGTTAAAATAACTAGCGCCAAAATAATGACCACTCAAAAACGTTCGATTATTTCGAAAGGCACTGTATATCTCTACGCTCAAATTTGCCTGTTAATGGCGGCCAACAATCGTATGGCCACACTGTCTTGTATATAGTCACTGTATTTCTATATATTTTAAAACGACATCTATATGCGAAAAAAAGAATGTTCTAGCTCAACAAACAGGAGATATGAAGGATTCTATAATTCACCGCAATTCAGATTCGCACCTTTAGGGGTTGATTAGGGCAAAATTCTGAAATACATTTTTAGACATTTGTATTGGCAACCAGTGCAAGAAAACACCAAGTCGATATTTAATCGGGTATAGGAGATATTGAGGAATCTGTGAAAACACATTTTACCCCTTTTCACCCCCTTAAGAATCGAATTTCGAAAAATCCCTTTTACCCCACCTACATACGAAAGCCGGTCGTTATCATAACGAACGTGTTTGTTATGAAAAAAATGCACAATTCACAGTTATACCAGCGTATGTACGCTGGTTATACAGTGGGCTAAATATGTAATTTTAACCTAAAAACTACTGAAAGTATATCATTTTGACCTAAAAATTACGGGCAATCTACTGACATTGACAATTGTCGCAATAAAGCTGTCATTCATAAAATTGCAAAAATGTGTATTGTTTGTGGTTGTGGGAAAAATCGCTCGAAAGTATATCGTACGCTCGTATTTTAAATCACTCGGCTCCGCTACGCCTCGCCTTGTTTCTCAAATATACTCGCACCATATACAGCTTGTTATGTAATATACTATTTTAGCACTACCTTACGTTTACTTAACAAAATGAACCCTCCTTCCAAATTTCAAGTTGCTAGTACCATTGGTTACGGCTCTGCCGCAGTATATAAAATGTGCGTTGATTTGACTTTCTTTTATACAGGATGATGTATAACGTACGGAGATTTTTAGGGTAGATCGATGGGACAAAAGTAAACATTTTTTATTAACAAACATTTGATGAAAACCCAATAATACAAAATCTGGTGTGATACACCCACACAACTTCCTTTTACAGTGATTTTATTATTTGATTTTTAATTTTTAAGCATTTGTCAAACATTTTCAAAATTACAAATTCTACAAAAACGGTACAAAATAGAGCGTTAGTTGAAGAGGCAAATTTTCTGTAAAATTTTAAGCTGAATTCAAAAATGTAATAATATACCGGGTGTTCTATTTAAAATAAGAGTTAATAAAAAAACAGAAAAAACAAAAGAAACCCATTTTAGAAGTATTCAACTGGAAAATCACCTATTTCACATCAATACATATTAAAAATGTAATAAAAATCTAAAGTTTGAAAAACATCGTTAGAGCCGTTTTTGAAAAATCGACAAAAACTAAAAAATGACAAGAGTAAACACCTACTTCCGGTTATGCGATTTTCTTCAAAAGCTTGCTGTCTCATTTACATAGTACACGCCATACCTCTTTTCGTTTTTGAGATATTCTGTTCACAGACAGACAGACAGAACAAAGAACAAAAACATGTTTTTTGGGTTTAGGGGACTCTAAAACGTGACGATCTGTTGAAAACCTAATTTTGAATTTTTGGGGTGAATCCAATACTTCCTCATACAAGGAAGTAAAAAGCGTTGCGGTTTTAAATGTTTCGCTTGTACATATTATGCCGTTTAGTGTAAGAAAACTCAACCTTGGGTTTGTGACAGGGTTTTGCACACGCTGCTGTGTGCCAAATGTTTGGGTTGTTGGATTTATGGCTACCCTCACAAACCGCCGATATGTAGTTTTTAAGCAGTCTCTTGTAAGCATCCATCTAATACAGACATGTTCCATTGTTAATAAACTTGCACCACTAATGTTAAGCTACAGCCGAGTCTTAAATTTCCAAACCTTGACAGGTTATGGACTCAGATTGCGCTTAGTTCGGAAGTTCCGGTTTGATTCGATGTAGATGAGGACTTTGTGTTTGTGTAGTTGTGGGACTGTCAAGTTTATTATGGATATGGAGGAAGTGCATGCAGAGAAGCTCCGTGACCAAAGTAATAGTTTCAATTTGTAATTCGTACATTGCTGGAATGTAATGGTCCGCTAGAAGCACTTTAAGAAAAACCGACGGAGGCTGATGGAGCAGCTAGCTGTGCTGCTGCCTCACAACTGGAGAAATAGCAGAAAGCAGATAGGTTTGCTATAAAATTGTTAGTAACAACTTGTTACGGGCTAAAATGACATTTTCGACAACTCGCCAGCTGATAACGGTAATTACGAAAACCACGAGAAAGCTAGACGATTAGCGCGTACAATAATTCACGCAATCGGGAATGTAAGTCACAGGACCGCTGCCCAGCCCATAACAAGAGGTGCCGACTAGGCTGCAGTGGAGTGAGGGGTGGTCCAACACGAGATAACACAAGGGCAACGGCCTAATAAACGGTAAACAGATTTAAATTGACTGAGCACCACCACAATTCCATAACGATAAACGAGAAACCACAGGTAATCTCACTGAGGAACAGGGAAGCATATGAATCCACCTTTTGACTTTAAACTTGGCAGTAATCTGGGCAACGAGCCGGTTCAGCATCAACAGACCTACCTTTATAAAATCCATTTGGCAACTGGCCAAACTCCTCTTACAACTGTAAAATATAAACACACATGTCGCATGCACAATTACAAAGGAAACTACAATTAAATTGACATGACATGTATTGACCAAAATATTTGAATATGTAGGCAAAGGTACAAGTAAATATAAAAGGTATATACGGCAGTTCGGTAAATTGCGCAACGTCTTAAAACTGTTGACATAAATTGGTAAATTGACATTAATTCTGACAAACGATGAACCGTGAACTATAAGCAAATAGCGATAATAAAGGCGACATTAATAGTAGATTATATTATAAGTGAGAGAAATGCATCATTATTTTCGAGTGAGAATTTTGAATCGCTAGTGCCCCAGCACGAGCGATACAATTTCTCACGACCTTATAATGGCATTTCGCTCACGTGTGATATACGACGTTTTATCTTACAGTAGCAATTCTTGTGCCTAAATAGTTTACGCAGTTAGAATATGTCGCGAAATAGATTTATAATTAGTCGCCTATGATTTGTGATATACGTTTGACAGTACTGAAGTGTATTGTCAGTCTATGTCAAATTCGAGGTTCGTAGGTTAGGTTTTGTTTGTTATTTGACACAGACTGACGCAAAACTTAACCTGAAAATTACGAATTTGACATAGCTTGACAGTGCTACCAACAATGCAGTAGTATAAATAATGAAAACTCACTTGTGAATAAAACTTCATTTTAGTCACTGAAAACAGTTGTATAATGTATGGTAATAGGTGCTACTGTAAGATAATAGTTATTTAACCAACAAGTGTGTTAATGAAGGCGATTAATAATCGAAAAAGCACGAACGAACGATAGCGAGTGAGTGCCTTCAATAGTTGAGATTATTAATCGCCCATTAACAAACGAGTTGATTACAAAATTTTTTCGTTCACCACAATAGCTATTTATGCAACAAGTGCTAAAAGTCGACGTTTATGCACGAGACATGAAAAGTATGAAACGAAGCCGAAGGCTGAGTTTCATAACATGTCTCGTGCATAAACGACTTTTAGCACGCGTTGCATACAATATTTTATCTACGACCTTAATTTTACTGTTATTAATCCATAAATATCGATTTAACAAAGGTTTGCATCTACGACACTTCTAATTTATGTCATAATAAACACGAAAAAAACGGGAACCCAAAAGGCTTACGGTACTTGACACCTCAAACGGACACTCACACCCACGCAGCAAGGTGCGTAACGCACTGCCAAATTCAATTTGCACACAGACTAAACCGCACAAAATGTCAGCTGGTGAAACACTCAACACAACAAGACGTCGCTCCTGCCTCGCGACGCCGTCCCCGAAGGGAAGACGCCGCCGGGCTGCACCACTGCAAAGACCAACTGACGCCTTCAGATGCCGGATGCCAACTGCCCTCAAAATGCAGCGCCAGATCGGCGCGCGATCGATAAAGGAACGGGGAAGCCGAGCGGTACATGATAACTCTCTCTCGCACCCATGGACATTGTTTGATAAATTCACGTCTTGGAACGCTAAAGAATGCGGCTTGCAGACAAATCGATATTTGTAACCTGGCGTGCTAACGAATATAAGGATACAAAATGAGTGCCTTTTAGATTGAATGGCGGCGGCGGCAAGCGGATGGCACAGCTGCGTACGCTATAAAGTATAAACCATTAAATGCTTGCATAAAATTTGATATGCTTAACTTCAGGCGGAATAACACGAAAAACCCATATACAAGCGGTGTCATAATTTAGAAACTAGGCTAATTAGCCGTACGATCGTACAATTTAAAAATGTCCTGAGAAACTGTTGAAGCAAAGCCCCTGCGAAGCCGATGGATTATGGTCAAATTGACTTGGTGGGCGCCGGATGCGGGATTTAGGTTAACAGGACATTCTACGAGACAGGTTTCCGTCACAAGGCAGAACTCTGCCAGGTCCAGGTTAGGGGGAAAGTTCTACGAAACGGGTTTCCGTTACAAGGCAAAACTGCGTCAGGTTCAGGTTCACCATATCAATAATTTTTCTTAGACAAAGGTATAGTCTCAAAAAAAATAATTTTTTTTAGGTATATAAACACCAATAAAAATAGGCAAATATCTTGTGAGAAACAATACCTCGGACGTGGACAACCTTAATTTTTCATTTTTAAATCATTTATTAAGATTTTAAGGGTTTAATTATATCATTGATAAAACACCGAAAAGTTCAAATTCTATCATTTAGAGTATCAATAGAAAATAGAACAATTTCTATAAAGTGCCTTAAAATTAAAATTAGATCAATTTTGTAAATAACCTCTAAAAGATCGTGCATGGGATCACACGAATAATTTTCAGTTAAGTGAACATAGCTCAGCTGATTCCATACACATTCTTCTTTTATTCCAGTAACTGAAGGATCGTTAAGAAACTTTCAACAAATCCCAATATCTGATTTTGACCTAAGTTATCGCCAATTAATAGTCCAAGTTGAAAATATATCTTTTCATCTTTTCCATTAATCAATACATCAATACTAATTTCTTTGAGATATAGATAATTGTAGTTCGTTGATTAAAATTTCAAAAATTCTGTCGTGTCCAAATTGTTTTCTATCATTTGTTTTAAATATAAGCCCTAAAAATATATTTTTCTACGGTCACCTTTCAAACTGACTATTAAGCGCTCACTGTCAATGCGAAAAGTTAGCGATTCACACATTTTTTCCCTAGTAACCATTTTAGCATCGCAACCACGTAAACAATGTCTTAATGAAATAATCGCGTCACTTCATTTTACTTTACGCATCGCCATGGCTAACCTGATTATTAATTTAATTCGTCATTTTTCTGGAACTGGCTAAAATTATTGACAATTGCATCACGGTGCGTCCATCTCATCACGCAACAGATTTATTGAGTTTGTGAGTTTTTGTGAAGGCGAAGATGGAATCTGAAGGTAATTGCACCCCGCCAGAAGTATTTGAAGCGACCCAAACAGCAAGCAACGAGTGTTGTTGCCGGCAAAATCGCGCGATCTTTATGAACGGCGGTACAACGACTTCATCAAATGGTGTGTATCGAAATTTCAATTATTTAACAATTTTGTTATTTATTTAGAACCGTAGAAAAAATGTTGTATGTATTTCGAGTGTAAAGAGCCATTTTGGTATTCGGTTGCTTTTTCGCGCCTCGCTACCGCTCGGCACGAAACTCGCATCCTCATACCAAAATGGCTCTCTTTACACACTAAATACATAAATATCTATTCTAGCATTTTACGCATAGGTGCAAATTATGCCGTAACATTACTATTTACAATGATTTGTGAGTTATCTTTTTAACTAACTTATATATACTACGAGGGATGTACAGTATTTGTTGTCCCTAGCATAGATGGCTTTGGAATATGTTGCCCCTAGTAACCGCACTTGTTTTGTTATTTTATTGACAAACAAACGGAGAGTGCGCTCTACCACCGATGCGTATTGCCACCGATGTGGATTTGGAACCGACATTAATTGACCACCGACCTGAACTACTACCGATTTGCTTTACCACCGACTTGAATTACAACCGATGTGGATTTAGATCCGACAAGAATTACCACCGACTTGGTTTACTACCGACTTTTAAAATTTGTAACAAAAATATGGTATGTCACCAAACTGAAATACCACCGACTTGGTGTACAAATCGACTTGGATTACCACAGATGTGGATTTACATCCGACAGGAACTACTACCGATATGAACTATCGCCGATGTGGTATTTGCTGCAACACATCTTACGCGAGCGACCGCGAACTTGCAATCGTTCCTATTAATAATTTGGTAGCAACTACAGTATCTTTATGAAGTAATTTTTATCAGTAGCTGCTGAAAGACTTCATATTTGGTCAGTAAATTGTTTATATTGTAATAAAATGTCAGTATTATGTTTTAACTCGTACATAGATTTAAATTCTTTCAAAAGAAATGCGATCTTGTTTGATTAGCGTATGGCGTATTTTGGCCAGTAAGGAAATTTTACTAAAATTCGGTAAGTATTAAAACGTTATATATTATATAAATAGGCGGCTGCGTTAAATTTCGTACTACCCACAAAATAACTCGAGATATTGTGGTTTTGTTTGTGAATTTGTTTGATTTGCAGCGTGTTTAACGTCTCACCTTCACACTCCTGCATCTTTCTCATTTATTATCTGATCTATTTAAAATTTTGGTCGATTTACCTAACCTTAAAACAATTATTTTTATAGTTTTTAAATAATGTTACTGCAAAACAGTGGCCTACTGCTACAAAAAAATTACTGCAAAAATTTTAAAACTACAGTAGGCTTAGTTTTATCAAAAAAAGTTAGTTACAAAAGTTGTTCAAAATTAGGAAAATAGTAAAAATGTACATTTTAATCCAAATAAGTGTATTTATTGTCGACCGAGTCAACACCATTTCTACTTTATCAGTAGTGGTTAGGCGTATTCTACGTATTATTTAAATTTGCAGAATGCTAAATTAACAGTTCATAAACTTCATTGACAGTTCGTAAACGTAACTGGAGTTCATAAACCTTTTGTTTTCCAGGGTACCACTTATTAAGACAATAATCAATTGTTAATTGTCAGTAATAATAGGAAGAGAGGTCAAAATATTGCCGACAATAATTTTTGCGATTCAGATACGAGTTTCTGCGGCGACGAAGATAACGACGAGTGCTTGCACGAGTCATTATTTTCTAAAGCAACAGAAACGAGACGATCTGAAGAGCAAAAATTGCTGCAATATTTCTACCTAGAGTCCTATTCGTCTTGACAATTTAACTTTTCATTAAAAAATAGTTACAGAAAAAATTGTCGCTCAAATAAAGCTCCTCGAAATATTGTCGCTACAATAATAGTTACAGAAAAAATTGTCTCTGAAATAAAGCTCCTCGAATTATTGTCGCTGAAATAAAGCTCCTCGAATTATTTTCACTAAAATAATCGTTCGATTGGTAGTTTATTTTTAAATTAAAGAATGCCATTGGTTGACAATGACACCAGTTAAATTGTCAATGTAATACAAATAGACATCTGGCATTTTATAAGTACCTATAGCAACCAGAATGCTACGAGGAAGTGTCGACAAATTACGAGGCTATAATAATAATAATGGCTTATCGAGCATCCAGTTAGTATATATACATACATGACAGTAAATATATGTGTTATAGTAGTCGCATTATGGTCTGTGAGATCAATAAAACATCGAATTTCAATAAACGTGAAAAATGCTGTTTCCTGAAGCAAATTGCTTGAGTGGGGAAGTATTGTATATCTACTTACATTCTACCTATTGACTAACTAAATGATATTTATAATATTTAAATTATTATTAAGTAATAGTCATTTATTTATTATCCTATAATTATATTTAATTTACAGGTATTTATTATCTACTTTATTAACTACTTTATAATAATTCAATTGCACCTTATATTTCACGATCAGATCCAGACCTTCCATAAAGATGTGTGAACAAGATGTAACATTGTTTATAATTATTAATATAACACTGCGATTTCCTTGAAGTAATCAGTTTTTTAATTTACACTTAATACATACTGGAAGTTTGGCGACTTTTGGAAATTGTCTTGGTAATGCGTTAAGCAATTTAGGACCTAGATATTGTATTGATCTTTGTCCCACTTTTTTCTTCATTTTCTTATTTTTGAAATAGTTTTTGGTTTTGTTTCTCCTGTAGTATATATGGTTAGTGTTCTCTAGTTTATGTTTATTTTTATACTGGTGTATTATAATAAGTTTTGCAAAGAGAAGTCTGATATCCAAGATAGTTGTTTCTGTATAGAGTGGCTTAGATGGATATGTATATTCCTTCTTGTACATTTTTTAAGAACTCCTTTTTGGATATGTACATTTCATCTTAGGTGACAGTCTATATTTATACCAAGTTATTTTATATTGTCTGTTTGTTGAATATGAATCGTAACATCTTCAACATCTGATAAAGTTAACTGCGTGTGTGATGGTAATGTAGCTTTATAATTTGCAAACGGTATGTATTTAGTTTTTTTAAGTTTAATGTTAATTGTTTTCTATTGAACCCCTGTTTTATTGTTTCCATATCTTTCTCTGTTTTTCGCTTGAAGTTGGTCTAGTTGTGGTTCTTGTAGATGATAACCGTATCATCAGTATAAGAGAGAATTTTACCTTCCGTTTATAGTTGTAGTAAATCATTTTACATATATTGTAAAAAGCACGGGTCCCAGGACTGTACCTTGTGGGACCCCATATTCTACTGTGGATTCTTCACTTATGACACCATCGGTATTTACAATTTGAAATCTATCTTTCAGATATGATTGGAAAAGCTTATTTGCTATGCCTCTTATACCTATATCGTCCAGCGTTTCTAATAATTTCACATGATTGACTGTGTCAAATGCTTTGGCTAGATCGACGAAGATGCAGAGGCATGATATATTTTCATCAAGAGCCATTTGAACATTTCCAATTAGTTCTGCTATGGCGTCTTGTGTTGATATACCTTTTTGAAACTCACACTGTTGAGATGATAGCAAGTTATATTTATTGACTAGCTGTTACCCGCGACTTCGTTCGCGCGAGGTTCGTTATTTGTGTATTAAATAATGACTAATTATTTTCTGTCATCCCATCCCATTCCATCCTATCCCCGTCCCCGTCCCTTTCTCCATCCCCGTCTCCGTACCGTCCCGTCCCTTTCTCCATCCCCGTCTCCGTCCCGTTCCGTTCCGTCCCGTTTCGTCCCGTCCCTTCCGTCCAGTCCCGTCTCGTCTTATCCCGTCCCTTCCCTTACGTCCCGTCTTCTCCCCTTCCATCTCATCCTTTTCCGTCCCGTCCCGTCCCTTCCCGCCCAGTCCCGTGTTGTCCCGTCCCGTTTTGTCCCGTCCCGTCCCGTCTCGTCCGGTCCCTTCCCGTCCAGTCCAATCTCGTCCCGTCCCGTCCTTTCCTTTTCCGTCCAGTCCCGTCCGTCCCGTCCCGTCCGGTCCCGTCTAGTCCCGTCCGTCCCGTCCCGTCCAGTCCCGTCTTATCCCGTTCCTTCCCGACCCGTCCCGTCCCTTTCCGACCCGTCCCGTTTCCGTCCTTTTCCACCTCATTCCTTTCCGTCTCGTCCCGTTCCGTCTCGCCCCGTCCCGTCTCGTCCCGTCCCGTCCCTTCTCGTCCAGTCCAGTCCAGTCCCCTCTCGTCCAGTCCCGTCCCGTCCCTTTCCTTATGTCATGTCCACCGTCTTTGATTTAAAAATAAATGCTACTTTTGCAATCAACGTCCCAAAAAACCTCAATAAGGACACCCATATCGTATTTTAGGCTTATTTGCCCCATTTCACCCCCTAAGGGGTTGAATTTCGGAATAGGAGTACTTCTACGAAGTTTCAAGTCGGAATGTCTATTTAATATTATTTCTCCATACAAAATTGGAACCCCCATATTACCCCTTTAGGGGTTGAATTTCGAAATATCCTTCCTTATTCCTTGTATACATCATAAACGGAACCCCTATGCAAAATTTCAGCTTTCTAGGTCCAAGGGTTTGGGCTGGGCGTTGATGAGTGAGTGAATGAGTGAGTCAGGACTTTCAGTTTTATATATATAGATAA
Source organism: Agriotes lineatus (assembly GCA_940337035.1). Taxonomy (NCBI): domain Eukaryota; kingdom Metazoa; phylum Arthropoda; class Insecta; order Coleoptera; family Elateridae; genus Agriotes; species Agriotes lineatus. Next base: position 68,631,560 of record OW679200.1, on the reverse strand, counting down.
AGCTCTCTATCCGCTCTATGATGACTTTTTCGAAAATTTTTGCCACATTAGAAATCAGGGAGATGACCCTATAATCCTCAGATAGTTCCTTATCACCGCCTTTAAACAGTGGTTTAGTTATTGCTGATTTAAACCTCTGTCTTTATCAGAGTCATTAGATTAAAGCCTTATTTTAATATACTTGTATTTAAGTTGCCAGTTCCGTATTTACGGATAGAGTAAAGCAAGGCAATTGTTTAAAAAAAATTACCAAATATTAAAACGTTATCCCCTGATGACTATTTATTAGGATAAAGAGTGTACGATTACTACAATACATTTTGAATAGGGTTTCTCTTTCTGCATTTTAAATTTTTAAAACCTCACTGCCACAGATCCCGCTATTTACACTGGCATCGTGTATTATAGAAATGAAAAAATACATAGTGCTATGGTTTTTGCTATTTTTAATCTATCAATTCAAAATCCCCGCCAGTGAGATACTTTACGCATGTGTATCGTACAATATTTTATCTACGATAGAATCTAGAAAACACGATAAATAAATAAAAAGATTTAAATATAAATTAAGATTAGTAGCAAGCGGTCGTCATTTTGCGTGGTTACAATTTTTAAAACACGTTGCAGCTGACGACGTGAACTAATGAAAACATGTTTTTAAACAGTCATTTTACAAACTTTAAACTGCCAACTAAAAGTCAATTTACACATTGTCGTAGATAAAAGATTTTTTCCATTTTTGGTTCAAATTTTATGAAAACTCCCTCGTAACATTTATGCATCTGTATTAAAAGTAGGTTTTACAAACCCGTCCCGTCCCTCCCCCCCTTCCATCCCACCCCTTCCTTTTCCTTCCCTTTCCGTCCCGTCCCGTCCCTTCTCTTCCCGTCCAGTCCCGTCCCGTCCAGGCCCATCCCGTCCCGTCCAGTCCTGTCCCATTCCGTCCATTCCCGTTCCGTCCCGTCCCCTCCCCTTCCATCCCATTCCTTCCTTTCCCTTTCGGTCCCGTCCCGTTCCGTCCCGCCCCACCCCGTCTCGTCCCTTCCCGTCCAGTCCAGTCCTGCCCCGTCCCGTCCCGTCCCTTCCCTTTTCGTCCAGTCCCCTCCCGTCCCGTCCCGTCTCTTCCCTTATGTCATGTCCACCGCCTTGGACTTAAAAATAAATGTCATTTTCGCAACAACGCCAACGTCCCAAAAAAACTTCAATAACGACACCCATATCGTATTTTAGGCTTATTTACCCCATTTCACCCCCTAAAGGGTTGATTTTCGGAAAATCACGAAATACGTATTTGCTTATTTGTTTTTAGAAGTACTCCTATGAAGTTTCAAGTCGAAATGTTTATTTAATATTATTTCTCCATACAAAATTGAAACCCCCATTTTACCCCTTTAGGGGTTGAATTTCGAAATATCCTTCCTTATTCATTATATACATCATAAAGTAAACCTCTGTGCAAAATTTCAGCTTTATAGGTCCAAAGGTTTGGGCTGGGCGTTGATGAGTGAGTGAGTGAGTGAGTAGCAAGGACTTTCAGTTTTATATATATAGATAAATACAATGCAAAAACTTTCCCATGGTGGAAAAACTTAAAAAATGAAGTAGCAATTGGAATTATTAATCATTCTATACAGAACAATAAAAGCTAATAAAAGCGCCATTAAGTAAATTTTTTCTCTTTTTTTACCATGAAGAAGTAGTAATTGCTATTTGATGTTCATGAACACGTCGAACAACGTTTTAGTTTCTTTAGAAAAACTTGATAACAGTAAATTAAATTGAATATACAACAAACCAAGTTCCAAAATATTTATCAAAATTAGGCAACACACTTTACTATTCAAGAGTAGAAAGAGAAAGCTGATGCTCATAAACTAATCTTGAGCTTGGGCTAGCTAATTATCGTATTCCACATAACAGATCTTTACCTGGAGAGGTTTACATATATTATATGTTTGCTTTCCTAGGTTCTTAATTTACTTCAAGTAGCAGCTTTACATAGTTGTGGTGAATTCAAGGAAGAACATTGTATTTATTTCACCTCTCATTTCAGGGCTATGGTAAATTGCCACATTACTGATTATTCACATTTTTAAAAAGCGCAACTTTGCTTTTTGGAGATACATGCAAAGCTCCTCATTTAGTATGTATTAATTATCATCTAATTAAAGAGTGCACTATTTTTATATTGTCTGTAGTTTGTCATAAATATGAAGTAATGTAGGTATATTTTATAAAAGTGTCTCCTGATGTTGGTTTTATTCATTTTAATTTTCAAAAAAAGGTAAAAAGAAGAAAATAACACAATTAACGACCGCGTATAAATATAAAAACCAATTATCAATATTTTATCCTTATGTTAAAATTATTAGTTAAAAATTTAAAATTATACTTTTATAATTTTTCACTAGTACTTTAGGAGATTATTAAGTCAAAATGTTATTAATTAATCATAATTTTTGATTAAATAAAATCATTTTGTCGTAAACATACTTTAATATTAAACTGAAATATTTTAATTAGCATACTTACGATAATGAGTAGTTTAAATTTGGATTATGTTAAAGACATTTTTTAAATTTAATATTAACAATTAATGAAGTAAACGGGATTATTCGTGATAATCCATTTTCAATACAATTAGAGCAGAACGCTTTAGCAATTTTGAAACCAGAAATGTAAAATGAACTTGATAAGATCATGCAAGGCTGTTCACATATTTTTATTATCAACTATACCCAAAACTGCAGAAAATGTGGAACTTGCATATGACATAGCCAGGGTCGTATTAAGTTAAAATTTGCTTTTAATTAAAATGTTTGTTTGAATTATAATAGCATAAAAACACAACTAAAGTATTTGGTTCATGTAAAAAAGTTTATTTAAATAAATTATGATACATAGAACTGAGGTTATATCATATCAGTTCTATAATTAATTGCATTAGAGCTTTTTTGTATTTCAATCATACCCAGGCATATACGTTTTTTAAGTTATTCTCTATATGTAACATGTTGGGTGCGTAGACATTAAACTTATTACGTAGAGATTCATTAGCGTGGTCAGTTAACGCTGTTTTTTTATTAGTAGGTGATATATTATTTGTTTTAATTGAGTGTTTGTGCCGATTAATTCTATTCTTTAATAATTGTTTTGTTTGCCCAATGTAAATGGAGTTGCAATTATTACAATTAAATTAAATTAATTTAATTAATTAATAACATTTAATTAATTAATAACATTTTGACTTAATAATCTCCTAAAATACTCGTTAAAATTATTGATACACTACATTAAATTATACTATTAAAACCCGTAGACACTGTTTGTACACTTACGGCCAAAAAAGTGGGATGTAAAAAATACAAATTTTAACCCCTAAATTTACTGTGTCGTACTATTTCTAAGTGCAACCCGTGCAGCATGCAATCCTTTCTTTTTTGCTCTTTTTCTTCGAACAGACAAAGTTTTTTCAACTTTAAATCTTTATACAGGGACCGTCGAAAGGACTGACTATTTTATTTTCTAGATAAAATTGTATTGTTATAAGTTACAAATTTAAACAAAACGGTTTGTTGAAGTGTAAGAACAGGAGATTCATTTATTGTCCTCTGTCGTTTTCAATACATTCTTCTAAGCGGCGAACGAAATTAAACACGACTCTAATAAGTAATTCCTACGGAATGTATGGAATTTCTGCTTTAATGCTTGTTTTAAGTTCGTCAATTGTTCTTGGTTTTGCAATATGAACTTTACTTTTTAGGTAGCCCCAAACAAAATAATCTGGCGCATTGCACTTAAATAATTGAATTAACTTTGATAAATTGTTCAACACAAAAAACACGTTGTGGCACTGGCCATGTGTCCATTTTGCTAAGTGTCAAAAAATTCTGCAATTGTTTTATACACCTCTCCAAAGCATACTCTTTAAAATAATATAAGAGACATAGCGATTGCTGTGACATTTAATTTTTTATTAGAAAATTAAATAATCAGTCCTTTTTGACGGTCCCTGTATGACACTCATACTTCACTTACTTTCACTAGGTACAAATATAAGAACTGATACGAACTGATATAACTCCATCAACATTTTATAAACCACCAATCTGCAGTCTTTTAGTCACTTCAGAAAGTTATTATAAAACAATTTAAATAGAGCTTTGGAATTTTAGGCTTCCCGATAAGCGCCCAACGAACCACCTATATCATAATCCTTTAGCTCCATTCATATTTTGCTTCCTCTACATCGTACCAATAACATAGCAAGCATATTATGGCTTGTTGTCTATCTTTAGGCGGTTTTAAAAATTCTGGACCAGTTAGAAACGAAATCTGAAGTTACTAAACAGTCACCTTAATAGGAAGGATTGCAACTTCACGGTCGCTCGTGTAAGATGTGTTGCAGCAACTACTGTCGGTATCGGTTGGAAGTAAACGCGCGGTGGTAGTCCACATCAGCGATAGTTCCTGTCGGATGTAAATCCACATCGGTGGTAATCCAAGTCGGTTTGTACACCAAGTCGGTGGTATTTTAGTTCACTGACATTCATATATTTCTTACAAACTTTAAAAGTCGGTAGTAACCGAAGTCGGTGGTAGTTGCTGTCGGTAGTGTTCAATACAGTCGGAGGAAATCCATATCGGTGGCGATCAACATCGGTGGTTTTGTATACAACCCCAAACAAACTGCCAAATTTGATTAGTCGAGTTTTAATAGTTTCATAGTTGTACAAGTTGAATGTAGTGGTTGCACGAATATTTTGGGAAATTCAAAAGAGCTTCATGCTGTCATCAAGTACCTACAAAAGAAAGGTTTAATACAGATATGGTTGGCATGCTTGGAGATTCTGCTCCTTCCCATCAAGTAGTAAAAAATTGGTCTTGAGTGTTCAAATGTGGCAAAACAACCTGCGAAAATGCAAAAGGTGCCGGTCGGCCGCATTCTGCGTGTACTCAAGAAAACATTGATCTTGTGAATGACATGATCAGAGAAGATCTTCGATTGACAACAAGACGTGTAGCGGAGATAACAGGTTTTTCAAATAGTACGATTGGAACCATAATAAATGACTATTTAGGGCTTCATAAGATGTCAGCAAGATGAGTACCCCGAATGTTAACGCCTGAACAAAAGCGTGTGAGAGTCACTTCTTCAATGGCCAATTTAGACTTGTTTAACCGTAATCCTAAACGTTTTCTCGATCGCTTTGTTACGCTTGGTGAAACTTGGGTTCATCACTTCCATCCCGAGTGCAAACAACAAAGTATGGAGTGGCGTCTTCCAGGATCTCCACCTCTACGCAAATTTTGTGTACATGCTACAGCGGGCAAGATAATGACTACAGTTTTTTGGGATGCCGAAGGAATTTTACTGGTAGATTTTTGGAACGTGGCCACACAATCACTGGTCAATATTATGCAGCATTAGTTACAAAACTTTGTCATTGCATTAAAGAAAAAAGAAGAGAAAAACTGTCAAGCGGAATTCTCTTTCATCAAGACAACGTCCCAGTTCATAAGTGCCTTATTTCCATGAATGCAATACATGACGCTGGGTTTGAAGTTATGGAGCATCCACCCTACTTCCCTGACTTAGCTCCCAATGATTTTTATTTATTTCCAAAGCTAAAAGAGAATCTTCTCGGAACAAAATTTGAGAGCGATGACGCTGTTATGGCAGCAGTGCAGGACTTCTTCTGTGATCAAGACTCCGAGTTTTTCAAGAAAGGTGTTTTTATGCTTGTACACAGGTGGAACAAGTGTGTTCTCTGAATGATGTCATTTTTGGCAGTGGTCTATTATGAGATGTATCAGATTTTTTCCACGATCAGTGGTCCCGGGTTCAAACTCCGGGGTAGGCACCAAGTGTACGTGAAAAAGACGTACTAAAATCAGTCCTTTTCAGGACTAACCAGGAGTTCATTCGCCTGAGGACGGGAGTAGACCAAAAACCACAAAACGTCGTGTGGTAAACACCCGAGACAGTGGAAAAAGTCCGATACAAGATGGAATAAGCGTTCAAGAGGATTATTTTGAAAAATAATGTTGTATTCTATGTTCTTCTTCTTCTTCTTTATCAGCGTTCATGTACTCCATTTTTGGATATACGCCTTCCCATGGCTTTTCCATGCCGTTCTGTCCGTTGTTAGACTCATCCACTGTATAGCGGCAACTTTGTCTATGTCATCCCGCCATCTTGCCTTCGGTCTGCCTCGATTTCCCCTCCCTGTTCGTGGACGCCATTCCGTTGTTATTTTGGACCATCTGTTGCCTTCCCATAGCATAACGTGACCTGCCCATTCCATTTCAAAGTTGCAATACGCTTTGCTACGTCGTCCACTTTTGTTCTTGTTCTTATTATTTCATTTGGTACGCGCTCACGTAGTCTGACCCCTAGCATAGAACGTTCGATAGTTCGCTGTGCAACTCTCATTTTTTCGATTAGAGTTGCTTTGAGAGGCCACGTTTCTGCGCCGTATGTCATAACAGGTAAAATGCACTGGTTGTACACCTTTGTTGTGGATGTTGAGGGTATGTAGATTTAAATACCTCTTTCCTTAGTTTGCCCTATGCTGCCCAGGCTAGTTTAATCCTTATGTTAGTTTTGGTAGTTTGTATGTCTTCTTTTAGGGATATTAGCTGCCCCCGACGGTATTTTGGTTTATTACGATTGGGATAGCATCGTCTCTGTTCGCCATGATTTTAGTTTTGGAGGTATTCATTTTCAGGCCCACTCGTATTGTTGTTGATTCGACTTCTTCAATGATTGTCTGTAGTTCTGCCATTGTACTAGCTGCGATTACAATGTCATCTGCAAATCATAGGTGTGACAAGTAGTTTCCGTTAATGTTTACGCCTTTATTTCGCCAATTTAGAGTTTTAAATACGTCCTCGAGCAAGTTCGTGAATAGTTTTGGGGAGATGGTGTCCCCGTGTCTTATGTCTTTTTTTACTGGTATAGGTTCGGTGCCGTTATAAACTTGGATAGCAATTTCAGCGTCTTCGTATAGATTGCTTATTAGTTGTATAGTATATCTATGATCCACTTTACAACGTATCAAGGAGTTTCTATGTTGGGGACAATAAATACTGTACATCCCTCGTACCAATAACTACATCAACGGGTTCAATGTATATACCAATTTCTTAAAAACAAATATACATTTATATTCACTTGAAAAGGAGGATGCTGTTTCATTTTCTATGAACTTGTCAAAAATAGTGCTTACTTCAGATTGAACATATTCATCACCTTTAGTAACTTTTAACTCGTTCACAACTTGACTTTTCATTATCTCCAATTTAATTTTCCAGTAAGCGTTGATGTCTGTTAAAACTTTGAAAATATGTGTTCTCGGAATGTATGAATTTTTGTGCAATTTAGTAGTAAACTGAAGGTAGTGAATTTCTTGGTCATTAAAGTTTCCATCAGCATCTTCAGCATAATCACTCAAATTTCAAAATTGCCAGAATCTAAACAAAATCCATTTTTAGAAACAGTTTCAACATTGGATTTGACTGAGCAATTTGATTGAATTTCCGAAAAAGAAGTGCCTTTTTGTAACCATTCGCATTCAGTAGTGGCAGTTTTTTCTACGTGTCTCTTTAAAGCCTTTATTGTTTGAAAACTTCTTTCACATAAACCGCATTTAAATGAAATTTGTCCAGGATGGTATATGGCAAATTAGCGAAATAAGCTTCGCGACTAAACTGTCTTCACAAAACATGATTGAATTATTAAATTACTAAATAAAGAAACTCAGTCAAAACAACTAACTTATGAAAAACGACAAAAATTAACTCAACAAAAACATTAATTTGTATTTAACAATAGTATATTATTATACGAGTGCTACAATGACTATTATTAAACGAGTATAATATTTATACTATTTTATCTACTTTGAGTTGTTGATTTTATAGAAATTCTAAATTTCGTATACTAAAAATATTGCATTGCAATCTAGGGATTTTTGAGTGTAATTATAGCAACATTGTCAAGTGACATTTGACAGTCGCCATCTATTGGGCAAAGTATCAATTTCGCTGCTCTGTCATTTGAATTAGTTTAAATTTGGTGCAAGCTATTGGGTTCGTGCGCTATTCAAATAGTGCTTTACATAGAACAAAAATTGTGTTTAATTAATTCGTTAAAAGGTACCTTCAGTTTAAGTTATATTTGATTCGAGTACCTACATTTAATAAATATAGTTCAGAGATTGTGGTTATGTATTCGACATCTAACGTTTGTCGTGTTATGAGCATGTGAAAGCAAATGTCACCAATCTTATAAAACAAAAAGCTACCAAAAACAGTGTCATAATGGACTCTATTGTAGCACTGTTTTCGGTGTTATAATACCTAACCATATTGTGACATCAAAGTAAATAAAATAGTTTATCTACTTCAGTGGGATAAGTAACTCATTACGTCACTCATTTGACACTATTTCCGTTAGGTAATAAAGCTCATTACACCACTCAGTTATGTAATGGTTTTGTTACCTAACTGAGTGGTGTAATGGCTTCATTACCGAACTGAAATAGTGTCAAATGAATGACATAATGACATTTGCCTACTAAAATATTTTTGAAAATGACATCTGACATTTCTCTTAATGCACTTTTCTCAATTTTAGGCAGTTATACAATACATGTGTGATAATGCACTATTAATATACTTATATGCTTACAAACCTCGTGCTACGCACTCGTTTGTAACTTACACACACGTATATTAATGATGATTTTATCCCACTTGTATAGTAAAAACATTTATAACACTAATACCAAAGTTGATCCGTCCTTTGTTTCAGTGAAAACAGTTTATTCCGATTTTTAATGAAACAATAGGTAGTATATTATTATACGAGTTTCATAAGAGGGCCCATTGTAGCACGCGTGGAACAAGTGTTACGATGCCTCTTATTAAACGAGTATAATATACTATTTTATCTACTTTGAGTTGCTGATTTTATAGAAATTCTAAATACTAAATACTAAAAATATTGCATTGCAATCTAGTGATTTGTGAGAGTAAAGATGGCGAGATTGTCAACTGACATTTGACAGTCGCTATCTATTGGCTAAAGTATCAATTTCGCTGCTCTGACATTTGAATTAGTTTAAATTTGGTGCAAACTTTTTGGTTCGTGTGGTGTTCAAATAGTGCCGTATCTAGAACAATAATTGTATTTAATTGATTTGTTAAAAAGTACCTTCAGTTTAAGTTACATTTGATTAGAATAAATTTAATAAATACAGTTCCGAGATTGTGGTTATGTATTCGACATCTGACGTTTGTCGTGTTATGAGCATGTGAAAGCAAATATCACCAATCTTATAAAACTAATAGTTTAATGGACTCCATTGTAGCACTGTTTTCTGTGTTATAATAACCATATTGTGACATCAAAGTAGATAATAGTTATTTTTTTTAAGAAAGACCCAGCATTGGGCCGATTCAGCTGTATAAGAGGCGTTTCCTGCGAAAAACGACTTGAAACATACATCAAATGCCTTCAGTGGAGTGTCTAGATCAAAGATAATTTCATTAATTTTTACTAGCGATCTTGAATTTGCTAGATTTCCAATTAATACCAACGTTGGCTGTTCGCTAGTCTTTAAGTCCTGTAACTTCTTTTTTCTTCCTTCTAAAGTTACTTGTAAATTTTCATTATCCTGAAATAAACGAAATGCTATATTATGTGTTTATTTTTAAGGTGAATGCAAACCTACCTCAACGTAAATTAAAAATTCTGTCTTGGTTTTTGAATACTTAAACATTTCATTGCCAGAGCAAGTCTCCCTTTTTCTTTTACCCACAATACTAGGGAATTCTTTTCAATTTGATCTAAAAGAATAAATACGGTTTTAAATTAAAAAGTTATTTTCAAAAATAATTTTACTTTGGGACACTTCTAAGAACGCGTTGTTTTTTAAATATCTGTCTAATATTTTATTAATGATTGGACAGTCTTTTTTATTAGCAACATTTATAATGGATTTATACAGAAGGGCCCATAACGAAGCCAGTGTAAAGCGTCTTCTACTTCTGCAGAAGGTATAACTTCTGCAAAATTAAATGCCACACGTAAACATTCTCGATGCAATAATAAAGGTAAATGTCATAATTATAAAATACCTCCGTGTTCTTCCTCTTCTACGATACTAGAGAGGTGCTTATTTCGTTTTTGGCATTAAGAGAGAGAGAGAGAGAGAAACTGTTTGTTCCTTGGTCCTCGGCAAAAACTATCTTAGAATTCTGAAAACGTTTTAATTAACTATTAGTTATCAACATCGCTAAAACCCAAAAATTATGTTAACACTTTCTTGTCATCTGGCAAAAGCAGTTTTATTCGATAGTATGATAGACGAAATTCTAGTCAAGCTAAAAAAATATTGAGTTTTTCTAATTCCGTTACATAACATTTTTGTCAGTTGGAATGTCAAAATAACATTCCTTTTCGCGCTTGTACTTTTTACTTTATTTTTTTACACTTGTTGCAAGAAGTGATTACCTGGTTACATATTTTCTTGGTAATGAACGATCATCGCGATACAATGGTAGAATGATTATAACTAAAGCTGATAATTATATGCACTCAAATGTAGGAAAATATGCGCATATATATATATGAATAAATTTTGTTGAGTATATGCACCCAAAGTTGCAGTATATGCAGATAATATGCTCTAATTTTTTTGAAAATAAGTAGAAATATTCTAAATATTGTAATAGTTATTAATGATACGAGTGCGAAAACACAAGCTTAAAGTTTGAGAGTGTTGTTATGCAACGAGACGCAGTCGAGTTGCATAGACACCCGAGATACTTTAAGCGTTTTCGCAAGAGTGTCATTCAAAATGTTTTCTGTTGATCAACCGCATTGGTCACGAGTCGCTATGGATATTTTGTTTATTTTATAAACGAAAATGTCAAAGTCGAATCAAATTCCTGAAAATATTTTAAAGAAAGGGAATCTATTGCGAGAGAAATTGTTGCCCGTGAAGTCTAAAGCTGCTTACGAGAAGGTTTATTAAAATTTCTGCCATTGGTGAGAAAATAACAAAGTCTCCTCGGTAACAGAAGAGGTAATTCTTACCTATTTAGACGAGAAGGTAATTCTGCGATTATTTTCATTTCCATTTATATTTAATTTATTTGATTTGCAGCAAGAAACGTCACATGCTTCACTTTCGCCGCATTAATCAATGCTGAAGTCATCCTTAAAAGTGAAAGAAAACCTGCGCATTGAGCTGTTTGGGAATGTAATTGCTTACCTTAAACAAATAAATGTAACACTTCAAGATACCAAAAACGCATTTAATAAACCCTTATTGTTGCTATATTTGTTTCGTGTTTTAAAACTTTTAAAACACGTTGTTCGGGAAAACGTGTTTTAAGCTGCTGTTTTTATTCTAGGATTTAGATATTAAAAAGATTACTTAAAATATGACCAACAGAAAAAATAAATTTAATGAAATAGTATACATTTTACAAAAAGATCTTCAAAAGTTCATACATTAAAAATCATTGCTAAATATAACCAAATATGCAAAATCCAGAAAGTATTCTCAAAAACTTATAAATATTCAAAATATGCAAAATGAAACTTGGCTTAAACGATTTGTTTCCACATTATTAGTATACATATGCAAAAAGTGTCGCCGGCATATCAATTGTATAAAATATGCATTTGCCATATAATATCAGCTTTAATTATAACATTGTTATTTATTTGTTTCTTCGTTGTTATGCATTTCAGGCGAAATTAGAAAAAATCTTGTATGTGACTGGTCGAAAAGTCGTATTCTTTGCAAACGACGTGTTGCCCAACTCGCTTCACTTGTTGAAGGATGATGATCAGAGAGCGGAATTATAAGCACCAAAAAATTAATAAAAAAGCCCCAAGAATGTTTAAAAAAAGCGTTAATTTCAGCAAAAAAAAGCATTAACTCTTACAAAAAAGCTCTATAAAAAAACGTCAGAAATGCAAAAAACAATTTTCTTCATTGTACCTACTTAAGTATGTAATGTGACACTAACCAAATCAAATGCAAACATAATTCATAGAAAAACCTGTAAATGTAACACAAAAAATAAAATAGAAGACTTGTTCACTAAAAACCTAGTCTTTCAGAAAACTATTACCTAATTATTAAATATTGTTCTAAATGCTCCATTGTTAAATTTTGTCGCCTTTCACTTACACTGTTCATTAAAAAGTTAGTGTCAAATACTTCAATTTTCTGCAATTCGTAAACATTTTTAGAAATCATTTTCCTGCTTTAAATAATCAGGATAAGTTTAATGCTTAAAAATCCGCTCTCTAATGATTATGATGCCGAATCGCGCTATGCACACACGGAACCTATTTCGAATTCAAAATATTGACCTGTATTGTTTTTAATGAAAATGAGAGTGTGTAGGCATATGCAATTCGTATTTAAATTATGCAAATCTGTAACAGCGGAAATTAAAGGACGTGCCAAAAGTTAAACACGTCAAAGTTTACGTATTTATTCAGATATTAAAACTCATAATAGACAAGTTATGTGGGCTTATGACTTGCAAGTGCCAATTTTAAAACAATAGAGCTCTATATTGATTTTTACATTTTTACGAAATAGTTCACTGCTAACTTCTTGTAAAAGAAGTGTTTAATTTTGTGTGTTAATGTTATACGGCGCCAAAGGTACAATAGTTATTTCTTGTAACGTAATTTAATGAATTTGTAATTATTATAAGCATTCAGTGGTCCATTACAACTAGTTAATTTTTTAATTAATAATATTGTAACTTTTAAGGAACGCGAATATCAAATACAGTATGATCGAAAACCTTCAACGTCTAGAGGGCTGTGGAATTATTTTGTCAAATTATTTTGTTGGCAGTCGTGGTAGTAAAAGTCACATTGGAATTTTATATCTGTCAGTTTAAGGTTATATCAGGATTGCCATTTCAACAAATACAAACATTCTTGTTGAATTCATAAAAATGTTAGTAACAAAAACAACTACAGCTATTCAAAATGATTTGCTGCATTTTCCATACACACAACCACCTAGTGCTCGGCATTAAACATCCTGTAAAAGTTAAGTTTATCTGTCAAAATTGTATAGGTTATATTATTACGTAGCTTTACTCATCACTGCCAACATAAATTAATTTTTAAAAAATCCACAGGAAGTTGAAAGTTTTCGATTATACGTACACACACGATCATTGAAAATGAACAGGGTTATGCAACACATGTTACACATTTGAAACAATGTTTTTAGAAGGCTACTATAATTTTCAAAAATTTTATAGAACTGTTAATGTAAATAATATTTCTGATCATGTATAGACCATTCAGGAAACGTAAATCAACTACTGTAATGTTGGTTGCATAGCCGTGCTCAATTTCAATGATACTTTGTGTACCTGTAACTGCACTGTTGGGCGCTACTAGTTTGCGTACCTAGATATCTATGAAATTTGTAAGATAAAAACGTTATAGTTACTTTTACAATTTTACAAACATCAAACTACCAAGGATAACTGGTAATGTACGTTATTGTATAGTGTTGATAACGTAATAAGTTGGCAACTTCATTAAAACTGCATTTTATAGATGGCACCAAAACGCGGCTCATCAACAACTATCTCGACGTTAGAAACTGAGGACGATGTTAACAACGAGTACAGTATCACAAAAAAGTCACGTAATCTGAAGAAATCAGATTTTAAAGAATTTCTGTCCAAGTTGAAATGGTTTAATATTATCCTCCTCTTCACTATACATGCAGTCTTCGCTGGGGGTTTGTTTCTATTCCCTTGGAAGAAGTGCTGGGCTCTTTACCCTTTTCGTGAGTAAATAATAGTAAATATATTTATTTAAATAAACTATCTGCTAATAAAACCGGGTACCGCAGTTGGGAAAGCGCTAGGCTGACATTAAGCATGTCCTCGGTTCGAATCCTGCCGGGGCCGGAATTTTTCCGCAGCCTTGGCGATTAGAATCGAGTTCGGTAAGACCATTCACTGTCTGGCACCAAATTAACTGTCCTCTACTTAGAACCACAGACCTAAGATATAGAGTAACAAGGCCAATACATCACCAAGACACACCTCACACAATGGTTACTGCGCAAGCACAAAGGCACGCTCCAACTTTGTAACTCGAACCCGGGACAAGTTGAGCATTGTACCGCCAGACGCAAGCGTATAAAGCACCAGCCTCTACACCGCAAGGTGAAATGACGTTACCAACAATACATACATACTATCTGCTAATACCAAACTACAACTACCACGAAAGAAACTAAGTGAAGTATTTATTTAATATCTAAAATGCCATATAACGCTCGGCTTAATAGCAATGCAAGCGTTTAAGTTTTTTCAGTGTAATTCTCTAATTGCTTTTTCCTTTTAATTATAATTTTAAACCACTTATATCAGTATAGAGGCTGTTACAGAAATAAGAATTAAATTTTATCCGGTTGTCGAATTCACCAAATGGAATAAACCTTTTATGCGCCATATTTTTGAAATACGTAAAAGTGTGATCTTCACTTTCTGAATACTCAAACCCCTATCTTCAATTGTCGATTTTTTGCCAAGTACTATATAACAAGGCGGTAGACATTTTGAAGGCTATTAAAACCGTGCAAGGCACAGGACGCTGCTAGTTTGTAATAAATTTAAATTTGCCATCTCATAGCTATATTATAAGTTTGTTTACAGATTATGCATTGGGTTTTCTCAGTGGATTAGGAGTAACTGCAGGAGCCCATCGCTTATGGACGCACCGGTCCTATAAAGCAACTCTTCCACTGAGAATAACTTTGATGTTATGTTACTGTCTCGCTGGGCATGTTAGTATTAAATCTGTATCTTAAAGTCCACTGTTTTGTTAAAACTGTTGTAACGCATATCATCAAAATTATTGGTATGTTTCTTCCATACTAGAATCCAATCTTTAACTGGGTGAGAGATCATCGAGTACATCATAAATTTACTGATACGGATGCGGACCCTCACAACTCGAAGAGAGGCTTTTTCTTTTCCCATGCAGGGTGGTTGATGATGAAAAAACATCCGGACGTTACACGAAGAGGAAAGGAAGTAGATATGAGCGATGTCCTGGCAGATCCTGTTATTCAGTTTCATCAGAAGTAAGTTGACAGTAGTACCTAATCAAATTGTTTTTCTATTAGGCAAAATAATAGCTCCGCTATAAGCATGCGGCTATTTATTAATGCTTTATTTTTATAGATATTATATTCCTTTAGTATTAACTTTAGGATTTATTGTCCCTACAATAATTCCTCCGTTGTGTTGGGGTGAATCATGGACATGGTCTTTTCTAACAACTTTCGTAGCACGATACTGCATAGTGCTTAACGCCACGTGGCTGGTGAACAGTGGAGCTCACAAGTGGGGCACAAAGCCTTACGATAAGTAAGTTTGTAATTTTTAATCTCAATCGAAAGTAATTATAATCATGTGTTATAGAAAAAATAGTTCATCGCAAAGCTATGGCGTAGCTTTGCTTACCTTCGGAGAGGGTTGGCATAACTACCATCACATATTCCCTTGGTCTTATAAAACTGGCGAATTTGAAATATACTTCGCTAACACGGCCACTTCTTTTATAGACATGTTTGCGAAAATAGGTTGGGCGTATGACTTGAGAAGTCCTTCCGCAGAACTGATTAAAAGGGCAGTTCAAAGATCAGGTGATGGAACGCATCCGTTGTATGGTGATATGGAAATACCAGAGAACGAGGAAAACAATTTGAATAAGAAAGAGGTTAATAGCAGATAAAGAGATAAAAACTTGTAAATATAACCACCTTGTTGATATTTCACTTTGGTTCGGTTCGCTGTACTATAAGTACTAAATGCTTTATAAAATATATTTGTAATAAAATGTTGAGTAAAAGCACATTTGCAAATTTTACCATTAGTTCGTTAATATTTTGTATATAGGTATGTTACTGTTAATGGATAAAATGCCGTTATTCTATAGAATACTTATAATAAATCGATTAACTGCATCCTTTACTTAGTTAATGTATAAAACGAAAATAACTTTCTATGCCGTGTATGAAATATTTGTTACTAAATAAATAAAAAACTAAATATACAGGCTGTCCCCTAATATGTGGACATGACTCTAAAATAAAACGATTTAATTCAACTCATCTGACACCTTTTCAAGTTAGATATAGTTGCCATCAACCGAATGATGGCCTAATCCTAAATATACAGATACGCCATCTAACTAAAACGCGTAGGAAGCTCTAGGTGCTTGGTAACTGCTAAAATTCTTTGAACCGAAGCAAAAAGATGTTCTGATTCTCAAAAGTATTTTTAAGTCTGTTTTTTAAACAGCAAGGTTTTCCGATCTTTGTTCTCGATTAGCTCGCCAGATTGATTAAGAAATTAATGTTAACACGTTTCTGACGTATTTTCAGTTAGGTTTCGGTACGAAACTCTTTCCCTCCCAGATAAATAGCTATCTACCAATATTTGTTGCAACAGTTCTGGGAATTCTACCTATCCGAACAAGAAACACAGTTATAAGTATTGTCGGATTGTTCTTTGAATATGTAAAAATTCCTCTTCAATATTAGAATTAAATTTCGGCTTAAACAGCATCGTCTTTGTAGCTAAACACCCTTTAATTCTAATATTAACAATCCGAGTAACCATAATTGATCTTCAATTAAAAAAGTCCTACCGGAATGGTTTTAAATTATGTTTGACCCGCAAAACCAAATTTAAAATAAAAATATTCGTATTAACTCTAAATATCGTTAGAACTTTTGAAAAAAATAATTTGCTTGCTGTAATTTTTGTAATGCAGCATACTGTATTAATTTAATAATAATATCCAGCTATCCAATGGGTATCATGTGATGTAACAGTTGAATGCTTTAACTGGTGGTGTTGTAAAGGGCAACCAGAGTTGTTGTTTGTATGAAGTAGTAAAACATAACTTGAATTGATAATCTGCGATAAATAGTTACGTTACGGGTTAAATTCCCATTAATTGTAAAGAATAATAGTTGATGATTTGATACGTAATAGCAATATAGTATTATTTTCGATCAAATTTGACTATCCGTCACAAGTATTATTCAAATATAGAATTCAAGATTGTTTGAGTCCATTTAACGTGGTATTGTACACAAAGCCAGTAAAACCAGTGCAACTGTTCAAGTGAGTGTTGTGGTATTCTGTACAGTTTGCAGCATTATGGAAATGATAATGAAGCTATAATAGCTATTTATGCAACAAGTGCTAAATGTCGACGTTTATGTACGAGACTTTTAACACGCGTTGCATACAATATTTTATCTACGACCTTAATTTTACCGTTATTAATCCATAAATATCGATTTAACAAATGTTTGCATCTACGACAATTCTAATTTATGTTATAATAAATAGTAGGCCATGCGCGGGCGAATGTTTGCAAAGCCAGTGCTGTCAAGGTCAGTTACGAAATGTAATTATTAATACTCCACATCTGAGTGTATTCATTACATAACGCTTTAATTATTTCAAAAACACTTTACCTGTAACGCAAGAAGCAACTAGAATAACGTTACAACTTCACTTCCAGTTCGAAATTGTAGTTTTAGAACCTCACTTCACTTTTAGCACTAGAGCTAAAAGTAAACAGCTGATTTCTTTAACCACGGTAAACTACAAAACGTCACTTTTAGTGAAACAAGCTAGCGCTAAAAGGCCTACTTTTAGTAGTGGTCGTAGATAAAATAGTAAAAACGTTTTCAAGTTGTCCCTGAGACTAATTTGTTTTATAAAATTTGTTTCAGAAACATTTCTACAGCTTTTATAAAATACCAAGTTGCTAGTTGCTGCTCAACTCGGAATCTTGAACAAAACTTATAAAACCCCACAGCAGCTAGACTACAAATTCAATTAAAAATTGCAAAATTGATTTTAGGCCTGGTAGGTTTATGAAGCTATTTGAGTCTTGCTATTTAATATGAAACTATCATCAAGTTCTAATGAAGTGTAGAAACCCCGTATATTAAGATCCAAATCCTATGAATAACTTGTGTACTTCTTACCATGTGCTTCTATTAGTGCTTCTAATTTCGATATTGCTAATACTTAAAAAAAGTAAATAATTTTGTCGATCAAACGTTGTTTATTAATATTTTTAGAAACTTTTGAAGTTAAATATGATAGCTAAATTTAACATATATTATCAAGTTGATTAATATTATTAATAACAAAGCAGTAAGATATCTGTCATTATCAAAAACTATATAGTTCTAGATAAAATATTGTATTTGGTTCGGCTTCGGCTCATGTGCATCTATATAACCTCAAAATAGAATATTATTGCCAGATAGATTGCTTATTTTGATAGTTAGTACTTTTGGAAAACTATTTAAAATTTAAAGTATTATAAGACCTTAAAAATGTCTAATTGTACAATTACTTAAACTAGTTACATACATAATAGCTATTTATATATCTAGGAAGCAAAAGTATTCATTTCCTCCCGAGTGTGAATTTAATGCTCGATGCGTAGCGGAGGGATTAAAGAAACCAACATAACGTTGTAAAGCTTTGGTGTGGTATTCATGGTGACATAAACACAAATGAGGGAGGTAAAAAATATTGGCTTTCCCCAGGAGTTAATAAAAATTGCCTCCCGCTGGTTGAAAAACTAGGGCGCCGACTTTCTATGCAGTGAGCAGAAAAAAGTAATATTGTGTTCTGCTAGATATTTAATAAATTTTTGCACTTGCGGGACTAAAGTTGGCACTTTAGTCACTTATTTCAGGGACTAAAGTAGCTCATTTTATCTCTAGGGACAGAAGTAATTACTTTAGCCCCTAGGGACTAAAGTAAAAAATGTTACCGTATCTATGGTAATCTATGGTAAATTCGGGGTTAACAGGTTAAGTTTCGCGTCAGTTTTGACATAAACTGACGCAAAACCTCATCTATTAACCTCGAATTTGACATAATTGTGAGCTCTTGTCATAATGACTTACAGTGCCACCAACTTTAAAATTTAGCAAAGGCTACTAATTTTAAAATAATTGTAACTAAAATGTCAATAAATGACGTTTAAAAAAACGGGTTTTCGTTTTAAATCTTCCTGCAACGTGAAAAAAATAGTATATGCAACTCGGAGAGAATGCTATTTTGCTTCAGTGCAATTTTTGACTCTCGGGCTTCGCCCTCGAGTCAGAAATTGTACCTCAGCAAAATAACGCATTTCTCTCCCTCATTGCATAATCTACTATTGTTTTGTACTGTTAAATTTCTTTGTCTATGTAATGCCATTTCTGGGTTCTACAGTTCTCCATATGGTGGGGTTACAAATTCTACTTTCTATGCGTATTATACAAATAACTATTGTTTGATGTGAGGTATGACTTGAAGCAGTGTTATGGTGCAAAACGATCTCACTTCTTAGGCAGCGTCTACGAGCTTTTCTGAATAACATCTGGCAGGCATACGGTTGTGTACCATTCTGCGGTAACAGTACGTTTATTTTCATGCAGGACAGTTGTGATAGGTATTGAGTTTGAAAAGAAGAAAGTCATTTTCTTACCAATACTTCGAGATCGCTTCACTTTAACTGGACTAGGATCTGTTGGAAACATTCATTGTGCAGATTGCCGTTTTGAGTTCAAAAGTATATATCCAGCTTTCATTATCAGTTATAAAGTTGTAAACTGCTTTATATCTACCTTTATCATATTTCTTAAGAGTTTTTTTACACCATTGCACACGTTGTTGTTCTTGAGCTTCTGTTAAACTGTGTGGTACCCACCAACAATAGACCTTTCTTACACCCAAATGATTATGTAAAATCGTGTTTACTGCAGCTATGCCAATGCCCAAGGTGCTCTTAATAATTCTATATGTGATTATATTGTTTCGGTAACTGCTGAAGGCGGTTGGTTATCAAATGCAGCACGAAGTCGTCGAAAGCTTTCTCTCGGAGATAGATACCTTTTAAAGTCATGGTAAATCATGGCTCTAAAATTTTCTTTAGTTGAATTATTCATTCAACAGTAATGAATAGTAATAATAATAATAAAATTGGATTATCACTATTTTTTATTCGTTTGCTTTCAAATTCTTAGAAGAACGATCATTATGCCAAAACTTCGTAAAGAAGATATCAACCAATAACGCACTATTGACTAGCCCGGTATAACGTAATTTTTTTTTTAATAAAAAACCGCGTGAAGGCAAAAGACTACAACTATTCACAGTAGAATATCTAGTAGCTACACTATATTTCTAGTAAACGTTTGTGAGAACACAGCCCAGTGCATGAATCACGAAAATTGTAAAATGGTTCACAAGGTATTTATATGCAAGCACATACAGACACTTTATAAGAGTCCGCTTTAAATATTACACAAGATCTGGAAGTTTCTTTCTTTTTAATTCTTGTGTGGTGTGTGGTTGGCGAAATCCAGCAACTGCAAAGCTTCAGGACTGACGTGCTGATGGAGTCGATTTTCGTGCTTTCCTGGTAAACCGCCTTGCCTCCTCAGCGACGCGACAGTGAGAATATCCAAGTCTCGATGTATATCTTGGTTTCGCTCATACAAGTTAGCATTAACTAGTAGACGAAGTACTTTATTCTGGCATCTCTAAATATAGGGTTGCCCTATTTAAAAATCACAATTTCGGGACAAGGATACGAAAAGGGCGTGGGAGGTGGGTCTTGTGAGGAAAAGGTAATTCATCACTTTAATTTTGTAAAAGCTTTTTTGTTTATTCTTCTTAGTTAAACAACATTTTCTATTGTATAGAATGTATAGAAAATCGTTTATTAATGTCCCCTATTACTAAATCATTTTTTTCGACTACCATTTCTTAAAGGAGGCTATTATTTGACACCTTCCATACGTACGTCAAAAGCATGTTGCTATTGCATACTATGCAATACAAATTTTATTGCACACATCTGTCACTTTATTGCACGCTTCTATCAAAACTATTTATTAAATTTGGTGAGTTTTCAATTTAAAACAATGAAAGCATACCTAACATGATTTTTCAATTTGAAATGGCGTTGACGTTTTGTAATCTCTTTTAGCATAAATATGTGGTAGTCAAAAAATTATGTATACAACTCGTATCTAAAGCTTCTTTTTTGCACTTGTGAGATTTAAAGAATTCGCCTTCGGCTCATTTTTTAAACTTTCTCACACGTGTAAAAAGTGGCACTTTAGCTACACGTTGTATAAATAACTATTATTTTGTAAAATCGTTCATTAATGACTCCTATTAATGAATAGTTTTCTATTAATAGATACCATGCATGTCAAAACTTTAAGTGTAAAATTTTTGTCATGCAATAAAATTAGATTTTCTCTAATTTAATACCTAATATGATCAACAAAAAACTATTCTAACTAACCCGTGTGTTAGGTCTATTCAGACTGGCGGTAGCGGCGCGGTTCTGAAACCGCTCGGCAATCGCTTTGCACGCTTTTTAAAATAATATGATTCAGACTGGCAACCCATGACGTAGCGACAAGCCTACGGCGGTAGGCCGACGGTGCGGTTTGGATCGATCGGGGAGCAATTTTTATTAAGCGGTGATTAATAATCTCGATAATTAACGAGTTCCTTAGCACGCACACGTTAAAATGTCTCGATTATTAATCAATCCCAACAATCGACAATGCAGCTGAAGGGTAAGAAAGCGGTGTAAGAAGGAATAAGATGCAAAGAGCATTGAAAGGCAACCTAAGAATACAAGAAAGACTACAGTGGAGTGCTAATAAACTTGTGGACCAGTGTTTAATTAAAATAAAGTGAAAAAACAAACATAGTGAGGTTAGTGTATTACAGAATTGACATTTATGGAAAACAATTTGGTTATATCTTAATCAATTTTTTTTTCGAAAAATGAACGAAAATTCTTTTCAATTTAACCTACTACTCCTACGTAAATTTTCAATTAAACCCTCAGGGATAAAAAGTTGCACTTTAGGCCCTCAAAATGACACCTAAAAAGATTGTTTATTCCTTGGAGCGCAAAATCGTAAATTATATACAATTCGTTGAAAACCCCTAACCACATAAATATTTGACAACCGATAAATACGTATTTCGACAGCTGTCATCTTCAGTAGCCTTGGAGAGAAACTAACTCGACAAAGTTGGTCGAAATTATGCTTTTCGCCAAATCACCAGTGAAAGTCAGCACTCCCTCACATTCTAACGCTATTTATACTGTCGGATCCGGAGGGCGTGTTGTATTGGACCAATCAGGTGTCAACTTCAATAAATCTTGTAATAACTTGTGATATTTTAAGGTTAAGTTAGTACACTAAAAAAATAAATAAAAGCCACGGCCTGCTCGGAGTCATGTTAAAAGTATACGGAAATCCTCAGCACTGTTTAGGTTTGGGATCGGGAATAATAATAGTATATTATATACCAATGGACAAAAGTTCATCATTTGATCCCGCGAGTGAAGTTTATTATCCTAGACGAAGTTGAGGGCAATAATACTTAGGTTATTTTTTGCACTCCCGGATCACAAATCATGAAATAAATCTGATTTTGCTGGTTTTTTCAATTTATACGTTCGATTCGGAAAAATGGATGGCTTTGGAAATGTATATGAGTAACTAAGGTAATGTTGCAAATAATGTAGTAATTGAGAAGGACCAAAATACTATTTTTAATCCCTGAGGGATTAAATAAATGTTATCTCTCAGGGATTAAAAGTGGCACTTTGGTCCTTCAAAATGACGCCTAAAGTAGGTCGTTTAGTTCCGGGATTGCAAAATCTATGCATTAAGGGAGATATGAATGTTTTTTCCTGAGGTTGACATGGTTACGGCCATCGGTCTGTAAGTCAACCGAACGTAAATAGCATGAATATCTCCCTTAATGCATACATATTTTATTTACTATCATATTAGTAAGAATAGTATGACATTTCAAAATGATATAAGTAAGTTTATCTTACAGTAGCGCCTATTACCATACATTATACAACTGTTTTCAGTGACTAAAATGAAGTTTTATTCACAAGTGAGTTTTCATTATTTATACTACTGCATTGTTGGTAGCAATATCAAGCTATGTCAAATTCGTAATTTTCAGGTTAAGTTTTGCTTCAGTCTGTGTCAAATAACAAACAAAACCTAACCTACGAACCTCGAATTTGACATAAACTGACATTGGCGTAACTAGCGGGGGGGCCAGGGGGGCCCGGCCCTCCCCAGAGTGCCGTCTGGCCCACCCCAGAAAAATAGAAGTTAAATAAATTTAAAAATTTGTTTTTTTATTAACCCATTTAAACTAAGGGGTTGGTTATCGACCCTCACACATTCTTACATTTTCTGGTTTTATTACCTTTTTTGGCTTAAAAACATTATAGTATAAATACCATATGTTGGACGGATGACTCTACTCAGTGGCGTAGCCACGGGGGGGGATATGGGGGATATATCCCCCCCCAAGAGTCAAAAACTTAAAAAAATGGCTTCAACTATAAAAATTCAGAAGCTGACAAAATTAGAAATATTAGAATGTTTTAGGATCAAGCAATTTACATTATTTACTATTGCTTGTCGAAATCCATTTTTTTCAAATTTGACCATATTATTTCCATTTAAAATCTTGCAATATAAACTCATCTGCATATTTTGTAACAAAATATAAGAAACCACATCGACCTGTACCTTCTACAAAAATAAATACTAGTATAAGTATAACATAAACCATCCACGGTTGCATGTCGATCGATGGAAAAACCGCGATTTTATACCAATTGTCACTTTGCGTACTGGCACGTCAGATGTTTTGAAGGAAGTGGGGCGGAAACACTTGTGCGTATAGTATGCGTCGAAAAATCTTAACGGTTTAGCAATGTTGGCGATACACCGGGAAATACTAGTTGAAGTAGATGAAATATTTGACGAACTGACCAAAAAACCACGGCACTTAGATTTTGTTTTGTAATAGTTTTTGTTGAATAACGACTACCATTCTAAAAATAATCTTTAATATTTGCACTTTTTTCCATGCAATCTATAAAAAACGTAAGTAAATAGTCACTATATAATTTTAATATTGTATATCCCCCCCCCCCAAGGGCCAACTCTGGCTACGCCACTGACTCTACTGAATAATAATATACAAGAGAAAACGTTATTAGTTAGCTAATAATTACTTTGAAAACACTGCTTTCATCTGAATATTTTTTTTAGTTAAATTTACACCATTTTTGATAGTTTCTCTTAAGTTTGAACAAATAAAGGATGAATTTATGTGCACAGAAAAATAAAATTGCAATTATTTCATATGCGGGTAAGTAAATGAATTGAAAACTTGAGTGCATCGGTAACTACTCGCTGGGCACATACAGTTAGCTGCCTATTATAGGGTCAGTCATTACAGGGACAGTTCAGACTTAAGGTGACTTGCTATTTAGATGTTTGCCTTGCCGAAAGAGTTGAGTTTATAACTTTAAAGAGTACGATTCAGAATTTTATGTTGAATAGTATTTTCTGTACCGCAAAGAACATTTTGTGGTGCTTGAATTTCCACAGTCCCTAACCCAAGATAGAATAAAGAGATATCACAATAACAATTAAAAGGATACTGATGTTTTCCAGAAAGTATTTGCTTCGAGGATACGGAGAAAAAAATAAAATTGTGGCTCAAAAACGTGCAAATGGAAACTCATTGAGTTGCAAGAGGTAATCTATACATTTTGATGTTCATATATTGATATGCTCCTTAGACACATAGTATTACGAGAGTAGATAGCACCCATAATTTCTGCAAACCAATAGATCAAGTGTACAATGGAAATGCAACTTGCCATAAACAAATGTTTGTTGTTTTCTAGTTTAACAGTTCAAATTTAGTTACTATACAGTTAGTTTTGAAATAAGTGTTGTCCATCAAAAATGAACATAAGGGGAGAACATTTTAGAGCCATGATTTACTATGACTTTGAAAGTTCCCTTTCTCTGAAAGAAATGACTTCGTGCTGATTTTGGTGGCCAGGCGCATATTTCTGGTGTAATGAATTTAACCACACAGTTTAACAGACACACAGAAACACAACAACAGCATGTGAAACAGTATAAGAAATATGATGAAGGTAGATCTAAAGCAGTTTACATAATAACTGGTGACGGAAGCTGGATATATGCATTTCAACCCGATTCTAAGCGGCAGTCAGCACAATGGATGTTTCCAACAAATCCTAATCCAGTTAAAGTGAAGCGATCTTGAAGAGTTGGTAAGAAAATAATTGCTCGTTTCTTTTCAAAATCAGGACCTATCACAACTATCGTGCTTAAATATAAAAGTAGGGTTACTGCAGGATGGTACACAACTATATGCCTGCCAGACGTTATTCAAAAATCTCGGCTTATGGCGCCCAAGAGGTGAGATCGTTCTGTACTATGTAAATGCTTCTAGTCATACCGCACATCAAATAAAATAATTTTTAGAGACTTTCGAGTTAAAATTGCTAACTTATACCCCATTCAGTTCCGACCTAGCACCTTCCGATTACTTTCTAGTTCCTCCATTAAAGGATAAAATGCGTGGTGTGCGACTCCCGAAGATGCTGTGGAAAGCTTCAAAAACCTTGTTTCTCAAGTGACTCAAAAATTGTGGAATTTATGTTTTGAAAATTGGTTTTACCGAAGAGAAAATAATAAAAACAAATTTTGTTTAATTAGACTACAGAAATTTACGGGACTGCCCTCGTATAACGGCATCAAAGAACAAGCAAATAAATTATGCGAAAAGGTTATGCATGTACGTAAATTCCTGTCTTCATAGGTATACATAGGTATTGACGATGGTTGGTTAGGGGGCCTGGCCCTCCCCAGCCAAAAATCCTAGTTACGCCAATGCTTACAATACACTTCAGTGCTACCAATACACTTCAGTACTGTCAAACGTATATCACGAATCATAGGCGACTAATTATAAATTTATTTCGCGACATATTCTGACTGCGCAAACTATTTAGGCACAAGAATTGCTACTGTAAAGGTGGGCGTACACGATACGGTTTACCGGAAGGCAGGCCTTCCGGCTTGTAATCCGGAAGGCAAACTGTATTGTTAGTGGATACATCGGCCGGAAGGCGAGCCCTGAACTCTCGGCCTCCCGAAAAACTGTCAACACTTGAAATTTTGCCCGCCGGCTTTCCTTATCGCATACAAGTCGGAACGTGTATGTGCGAGTTGTGGGTACAGGCCGAGAGTTAGCGTGATGACAGTGATTTTATTCAGTAGTACCGGGTGACCATAAATGGTTGAGATTTTTTTTGTCTTAGGTTGACACTGCTTATGTTGGTGGCACTGTAAGTCTATGTCAAATTCGAGGTTCAGTTTTGACACAAACTGATGCAAAACCTAACCTGCTAACATAGATTTACAGTGCTCCCAACATAAACAGTGCCAACCTAAGAAAAAAAATCACAACCATTTATGGTCACCCGGTATATTATATTTTACCGTGATTTGTTCAACTATCTACCTATAATTTAATAAAAAATTACCGATATGAGAACGTGGTCCCATGAATTCCAAACAGAATCTATTGAGCTATACAGGTCCCTGCCTTGTTTGTATGATATAAAAAGTACTAAGCAATATTTAAATAAACCAATCGTAATTCGTGTATTAGGTCGATATGAGAATGCTCTTGTCGATTTCTTAATCACTGTTTCACCCACTTTGAACGTGTGCGCTTCATCTTTTTTCTCGTTGTTTTTTTATTCGGAAGAATGCAACTGCCAATCCTATTAAAGATCATTTTTCGAAATCATATTATTATCAATATGACCTTTTCGCTATTCTGAACACTTTAAAAGACTGGCCAAAATCCTGCGAGAAAACGTAATGTTTATGCCTGCGCCGGTGGTACAGGTTTAGCCTTCCGGATTGCAAACCGGAAGGCCTGCCTTCCGGTAAACCGTATCGTGTATGCCCACCTTAAGATAAAACGTATATCACATGTGAGCGAAATGCCATTATAAGCTCGTGAGAAATTGTATCGCTCGTGCTGGGACACTCGCGATTCAAAAAGCTCACTCGCAAATAATGATGCATTTCTCTCACTTATAATATAATCTACTATTAAAATAAGAATATGTATAATCCATTCAAAAAACTCCCGTGACATTTACAGTGTCAAATGCAAAATTTTGAGAGTACTAGTATTTGCTATGTACTAAGTAGGTACTTACTATTTCACCTGCTTGTACTTAAGGGTCGATAGCGTCAAACTTGTAAATAAGGTTATGACAAATTATTTGTTATTTGGTAAACTTAAATATGAATCGTAGTTTTAGTGAAACAAAGTAAAAACATAAGTTATTAATAACTTTAGTAAGTAATCTTGTATTATATATGCAACCACATTAATCAAAATGTACTTAACTAATTAAAATGTCAAACTGAAAATAAAAAACAAAAACTTGAAATTTAAATTAAAAATGGCGCCAACATAAAATGCAAAAATTACTAACACCCTACTAGTGATTTTTATATTAACCAACTGATAGTGACTTTTACTTCAAGGGGGTTTTGTGAATGGACTGCGTTAATGTATGTTTGCTAAGACGTTGCTTGTATTTACATGGTTACCATGAGAATGAGGGAGATAAATTGAAAAATCCCTTGGGAGTTATAAGTCGCTTTTCATATTTTGTATCTATGACAAAAATGAACAATATCATGTTGCTAGTAAATGATAGATATTTATGCATTAAGGGAGATATGAATATGTTTTTCCCTGAGGTTGGCATGTGTTCAGACCGAGAGCCTAAGTCAACCGAAGATAAAGAACATGGATATCTCGCGTCGTGCATACAATATATTATTTACTAGCATATTAGTAAGATAGTATGGGTCTAGGACACAACCCCCACTGTCCATAACGCCCACCATGTCCATAACCTCCACCGTGTCCATAACCCCCACCGACGATTTGGGCCATAACCTCCACCGTGTCCATAACCCCCACCGTCGGGTTTGTTCGTAATTTAAACTGTGCCCATAACCCCCACCGTCGGTTTGGTCCATAACCTCCACCGTGTCCATAACGCCCACCGACGATTTGGTCCATAACCTCCACCGTGTCCATAACGCCCACCGACGATTTGGGCCATAACCTCCACCGTGTCCATAACCCCCACCGTCGGATGTGTTCGTAATGTCAACTGTGTCCATAACCCCCACCGACGATTTGGGCCATAACGCCCACCGTGCCCATAACCTCCACCGTCGGGTTCGTTCGTAATTTCAACTGTGTCCATAACCCCCACCGACGATTTGGGCCATAACGCCCACCGTGCCCATAACCTCCACCGTCCATAACCCCCACCTCGTCCATAACCTCCACCGTCGGCTTTGTTCGTAAGTTTTCAGAGTTTAAAAATGAACTTGAAACATTGCTAAACGGATCGGCAAAATGCCAAGGGCATATAAAATTAACGAAACCGTTCGTTTGGACTTTCCTATTTTGATTTATTATTGGTTTCTGAAAAAATTTAATTCTTGCTAAAAGTTTGTGCATCTTCTGGAAGTCGTTTTACGATTGTTCTATTTGTCAAATGACTTAGGGTGTGGCGCGAAATTTAAATAATCTGAAAAAAAATCCTACTGATGGATAAGATGAGAACTGAGCCGCCACTGGCGTATGTCGTACTGCTATTATGTTAGGGATCGAACTGGAACATTTATCAAAGCTTTTTTGTGAAGAAAACCAGTTTATTTACATACTTATATATTTATTTATTTTTAATTTCTTGGCATAAAAGAGAACACAGACCAAGTCTTAAATTTGTGGGCCAAAACAATAAAGTCTGCCAAAAATATATAATTATCTAAAAATTAAGAGAGTAAAAATAAACAATAATAATTACTTAGTACAAGTGTTTGAGATGAATTGCACCCCGTAACTAGCTACACAATCAGAAAAGGAAGAATATAGCTACAGGTTACATTATTATTAATTAAAGGTAATTAACTACTACCTAAATCTACAAAAATATATTATATATATAACACACAAAATTTACAGAACATTAAAGTATAAATTAAAGGTAAACCTTAAATGGTTCTGTAATTACGTAGGTCCGACAGATCGAACACCTCGGATCTACTGTAGCAGGATTATTAACATTATTATTAACTAAATGTAATTGATTACTACCTAAATGTAAAAACATATATATAATATACAAAATTTACAGAATAATTCAAATTTACGTAAGTCTGACAGACGTAAAATCTAAATCTAAAAATGTACCTATTACATAATATATAAAAAATTTACAGAATCATTAAAATTTGAATTAACCCTGCAGTGGTCGCGCCAAGTCTCACAGACCCGATAAATACGTTATTGAGTGGGAATTTGCTAAAGGGGGTGTAAGAGTGTTTGTTGTGCGTTTTGGTACCTTTTAATTTTTAGACTTGGTTGCCTCCCGATAACCGGCATAAGCACAGTTGTTAGTGTTCGTGAGTTATTTGGAAAAAAGTCTGTAAGACTTGGCGCGACCATTTACGTTTGTGAAATTGTTTTGCGTTCTTGATTTTTTTACATTAAATGTAGCTGCAATGAACTCACAAATAATTTATGTTGCAAACAACATCGACGTTAGTATACTAAGGCGTCAATGTATACAAGAATTAGCTTTGATTCTAACAAATGACCAATTACATCGGCGATAACTACTCAATAGTTTTCCCTCGGAAATCCATCTAAGAAGAGAAGAAGTAGCTGGAACCTCTTCAGACTATCTAGTA
>OW679200.1:68516512-68601641 GCA_940337035.1 Agriotes lineatus | reverse complement strand
GCACTCCTTTTTCACAGATTTTTCGTGGCCGTCCTGTGGATCTGTGCGAGTTTATAATATTCCTTTAGTTACTATATTCCTGTGCAACCTTTTTAGGTGTTCCATTTGTCTTGATTGTCCCTTTTTGAAATGTTTCCGATGGGTTGGGTTTCTGATCAAGTTCCAACTTTTCTTTCCTCTACTTTGATTAAATATATCATTTTAACACGTTGTAGCTTGCTCATGTGTTTATCTGTTTAATGTGCGAGGTTCGCTCGAGTATATTAATATGGGGGTAAATGGGGGTTGCAATTTTGTAAGGAAAAATAATATTAAATAGACATTTCGACTTGAAACTTCGTAGGAGTACTCCTAAAAACAAATAAGCAAACACGTATTTCGTGATTTTTCGAAAATCAACCCCTTAGGGGGTGAAATGGGGTAAATAAGCCTAAAAATCGATATGGGTGTCGTTATGTCGGGACGGGACGGGAAGAGAAGGTTGGGGGATGGGAGGGCGGAAGGGGGGACGACACGGGACTGGACGAGGCAGTAAAGGAGGGGACGGGACGGGACGGGACTGGACGGGAAGGGATGGGATGGGAGGGGAGGGGGAGGAACGAGGCGGGACGGGACGGGATGGGGCGGGCACGGGGACGGGGACGGGAAAAGGGACGGGGACAGGGACGGGAAAGGGACGGGACCGGGGATGGGATGGGATGACAGGAAATTATTAGTCATTATTTAATACACAAATAACGAACCTCGCACGTACGAAGTCGCGGGTAACAGCTAGTTCTGTGATATTCTTGTTGGGGTTTCCTATTTCTGAATTATTGTTAATTCTACAATGCATATCGCTTGCATCCAAAATAATAAAGAACGTATTTCTGAGAAACATCAAAAAATTATTCACAATGCTGCCAACTATATATACAAATACTATAAAAAGGTGATTTTTTTAATAACAAAAGTAATTACAAAAAAGTAGAAACAGTGGCTAGATTAGATTGTGTTTGATTGAGTTGGTTTGGGTTAGGTTAGACCAAGTATACAAGTGAAACAGCAAAATAGGCGTTTCGAAAAAGGATGTTCTACTATTTTTCCCGAA
Organism: Agriotes lineatus; assembly: GCA_940337035.1. Lineage (NCBI taxonomy): Eukaryota > Metazoa > Arthropoda > Insecta > Coleoptera > Elateridae > Agriotes > Agriotes lineatus. Next base: position 68,600,551 of record OW679200.1, on the reverse strand, counting down.
AAATTTTTATTTAGTACAAAGCCACACCGAGATAAACGTATGAAATCACCAGCCACTATTGTTTGCCTGATATGTGGCGCTACTCGTGCTTAATTTTAATTGCAGTTTACACAATATTTCGCAACAGCATATAGTAAATATAAAATATTACTATGGTATCGCGAAATTCTTCTGCTTGAATTAGACATTTATACTGTCAAATTTATGTTGAAGCCTCTCGCGGGTCTACACCGTCAGTGGTGCCTTTGGCAAACGCCATTTATGTCGATTTATTTACCAACTGGATTTGTAATTATACCGGTTCACGCATCGTCTTTCAGAACGTAACATAAAAACACCATCTTGCTGAATCTGAATTATTTGTTTTAAGTGTATCATATTAAAAAAATATGTACATACATCAATCTTCCGTTCTTGCGATATGTTATATATCTATACCATTAACTGTTGTAGATTTAAAGCATGGGAGCCTAGGTTCAATATGAAAACACAATAACAAATTGTTGTAGTTGTCGCCTCTGATGAAATTATACACAGGTTATGAATAATTCTGAATTTACTATTATAGCCATTTTTAATTATTGATAATGTGAATATTTAAAAATATAAACGCCGACAACAAAATAATCACCGTGAAAATGATGCTGCATGAATTAAGACTCAGCTGCAACTAAATTTTAAGATGATCAAGCAAAAATTAACACTTTTAACAAATTATAAAGTGTAGAGTCATGTCCAGTCAAGCCTATACCTAATCTGACAATTGCTGTCGCAAGCGTAACTAACATTGTTTGCGAATAATCTGGAAATACGATACGAATCTACCGTGGAAGCGATTCATTACCTTGTAGACATCATCATTTCATTTGTATTTACATTTTCAATAATAATAGTTATTTATGTATTAAGGGCATAATCAATAGATTATAGCACGGGGGGAATGTTTAAAGCGCGACTCGAAGCGGAGAGCTTTAAATTTCTCAAGAGCTATTATCGTGATTAGACATGTGGTACATACGTTTTCTTTCATTTTAGTCCCCAAAATGGACAAAAATCAAGGATTCAGTATTTTGGCTACAACTACTGCGTCATAGATGTGCCTTTTTGGTGTGCTATGATTTCTATGCATATTGTTGGTGTTGCTATACTACATTGTTGGTGTTGCTATACTACATTGTTGGTGTTATACTGCTTAGCAACTTTATAGGCCCTAAGGGTTATAAAAGCCATTTTACGCCCTCTATCGGGTGCCAATAAACAAGATTATGGATCCAAAATTAAATAAAATCATCTGTAGTGTCAGTGTATCAGTGCCTTATAAACTGTTTCTGATATGACAGGATAGGCAACAAAATGGGATACGAAATAGCTATTTATATAACAAGTACATAATGTAGGACTTTATTGGACTGATTATGTACGTGTTGCATACAAAGTTTTATGTTTAAACATATGATTATTGGCCGATTCTTCATTTATAAGCGCTATTTCTTGTTAATGTTAAAATTTGTGCAAATGCTCGTATGTTATGTGTACCTACATTTATTGTAACATTATTCGACAGTAACCGTTCAGTCCAATTTACTTTATCATTATTATACTAGTATAATAAAGTGGTACTTTATGGTCTCTAAACAGTTTCATAAACAAGGCCTTTATGTCAGTCAGTCGAACATAAAAGTGTTTTAACGATTTAAGTTGAAGGTATAATTTTAAATAATTCTTTTGCGGAATATTTGCTTTTTTAAATATTGTTTTTGAGAACCATGCATGCAGATCAATGTACTGAATTAAATATAAACTGTTCAAAAGATCGTAGGTATACCAGACAACTTAATAAAAAATGCAAATTCATATATTAAAACAAGCCGCTTTCGTTGCTAATTTTATTTCCAATTTCTACTGCATCGATTTTATCATCTTTCTCTAATGAAAGCTGTTACACGTATTTTTGTTTCACACTTTTTTGCTGTCATTTAACTAACGAATTTGTTTTAACTGTAAATTATTTTTTACAATTTAGTTATGCTTGGTGCGCCATCTAAGAACCTTCACTGGTTGTCTTCTTTTATCTAATTTTATCCTACGCGAACCACCAGGTTTTATGAGGTGCCTTCTTGCAAAAATAAGCATTTAGTGAAATCAATTCGAACGCAATTTATTATATTTACGACATTCAATTTAGTCATGAACAATTATTGTGCATGGTAATGTCCCGAGGTTGTAGAACCATAAATACAGTGGCGTAACTACCAAGGGGGCAAAGGGGGCAGCGGCCCCCGGGCCCTGAACTTCAGGAGGCCCGTTGGGCTTCCTGAAGGTTAAAGCCCGGCAGGTCCAAACTCGGTCCTGTATCAAGTTTCAATGATTTCGAGAAAAGCACTCGCTATTGTTCATTTTGTTTTGATGTTTGTGTTTATGAATTTAAAAAAATAATTGAGAAATAATAACCAAAAATGCTTTGGCAAGAATAGGACTTACACTTGGGGGCCCGGTGAAGATCACGGCCCCCGGGCCCAAAATTTGAAGTTACGCCACTGCATAAATATAGTGTTTACGGAAATTTTTAAAATTACTAGATTTACATTAATAGTTTGTCATTGCTTTTTCGTTTCGTAGAAACAACAATTGGCACTGTTCGAACATTTTTAATTGCAAAAGAACATTTTTAAAGGTTAAACTGTTACATATTATTTTACCTTTCTGAAATGCGGGCATTTCTATTCTGTATTAGTAGAGCAAATTCGCTTTTTTATTGCACTAGAATCGGCTCCCAAATAAAACAGTTATTAATGAGCTATAACCAGGAGAGCCAATTCCGAACGAGAACCAGCTGATAGATAAAAAATTATATCTAAATACATTCTAAATGCAACTTTAACAAGTTTGATTACACAGCATTTTTACGAAAAAGCAGTCGAAATAACATAATTATATAATATTTATTTTTATATTGATATTGGAATTTAAGGTTTATCCTTAACTTGAGATAAAATTAAACTGCGTTCTTTCTTATCTTCATGTAACGAGGACCCGCGTCACTAATAGCTCATACATTTTTTTTTAGTTTCTGGGTCGTGGCGCCCTCTACCCAATTTCCGCTTGTGCCAATTTTTGTAAACTTGATTCTTGTACTGTTGGGTTTGTTTGTAAATACATGAATGGAAAATGTTATCGGCGATGTTATTTGTTTTGCTTATAAATCAATATTATCAACAAATGACGCTCAAGTTAACGCTGGCATCTGAAATCGGATAGTTTACATAAAGACGATGTTTATTGTGTACGTCGAAGGATATTGTGTATCATCCAGTTGGCTAGATACGCAACAAGACGTCATCTGAAACCTTAAATATCACCAATAGTAGAAAGGCTAAGGTCGCTCCAATGACAATTAAATACATTGTTGACTTGCTGTAATTATTTAAACTACACAATGGTAAATTTAAAGCAACTCGGCCGTGAGTCGCACAATTCACGTATTTCTGTACGATTAACGTAATTTACTAGGTTTCGCCAAGTGACACTGCAAATTTCACTTTTGTGTCGTGGATACGGAAAGTTCAACTTTTTAAATACTGTTTACTTCAGTTTCTAACGAGTGATTGCTACCTCTAGGATTGTTAGGGTACCAAGATATTGTCCTTTGCAAATTCCTAATAGGCAGCAGGATCTGACTGTCACTATATCACATGGGTTACCTGTAGAAAAGCTAAAATTAAAAGAATCTATGTATGTTTCTAAATTTATATTTTCCGACATAAAACATTATAGTCAAAATTATTTCCATAACGTGTAAATTCCCAAATTTGTGGAGAACATTCTTGAGGCAGCTGAATTGTAAGTAAAAACAAAGCAAAACCAATCGACTGACCAAGTGAAATAAAATTCACAAACTTTACCTTGATAGTCAGAACACAAAATTTGGTGACCATTTCAGATTTACTTCTCCGATGACAAGCCTTATCTAAACATTAGAATCATAAAGATTTCTACATTTCTACAAAAACCAGGTCGAAAATAGAAGAAATATTGAAACACCGACCACCAACACAAGAGTCATCCACATAGGATCAGCAGAGGTTCCAGATATAACGGAAGATCATGCTCTGAACGCCATGAAAAATAATAGAGCTCCCGGAAAAAATTGCATCTTAGAGAAATGGCGAAAGAAGGTGGAAAATACATTCGGATAAAATATGCGTAGTGTTCAACGAGTGTTTCGAAGAAGGATGAATTCTTGAAAATTGGAACAACTCAATAGCAGTGTTGCTTTACAAAAAAGGAACTAAACTTATTTAGAGAATTATAGACCAGTAAGCCTTCTTTCACAAGTCTATAAACAATTTACAAAGAATTTAACTATATAGAAGAGGATGTTTGCGAGTACTAATAGTTAACAGTAACAGTCTGTGTTTAGTGTTCATAGATTTCCAAAACGAGTAAAAAAAAAAACTCGTTAAGCACTGCCAGAGTGGATTTCCGGCACACACAGTTATTAAGCAACAGCTGTGAAAGACGTCCAAACAAAAACATTGAAAAACTCGTGGTATCCGGGAACGTTAAAGTACATAGAGGTAGATGTTGAACCAAGCAAGTATCAGTGAAGGCCCCTTCTGAGACTCAATAACAACTGTAGAAGATGGTAATACATGGCTCTCCCCATCTAGTTATTAGAATTGGGGAAAATCGCGATCCTTGGAAATAAAAGGAACGACTAACCATGTTGATGAAAATCCAACGTCTACGATTCAACTCCATAATTAAACAAAGGCTATAAATGTGAAAAGAGGTATAAGGCAAAGACATACTATATCCTCTAGATTATTTAGGGTTAGAATTCGATCATTTGAGACACGCAGATGACATTGTCGTAATTGCAAAGAATAAGGAGAGCTGCAATTAAGATCGGCTAAAAAAATAATTTATAGAAGACGAAAATAATGTGTGTTACTGAACCACCGGACCTAAAGATAAAAATTGGAAATGAGAACATTAAACATATAATATGCTATATTTATTTAGGCCATCGAAATAGATATAAGAAGGAGGCTAACATGGGCTGTATTAGTAAAATTTAATACCCACCTTCGAGAAGAGGAATATCTGTGTGCACCTCCAAGCTCGTTTGTTCGACCTATGCGATCTACCTTTGATTTTATATGGTTTTCAAACCTGAACGGTGACTAAACAATCAATACATAAATTAAGAGTAACTCAAAACTCTATTACATGTCAAATGCTTGGTATATCTGCGAATGATCGCAAACGAATTGGCTAAATTAGGAGAATTACAAAATTAAGGAATATTATTGGAAGAAAGACGATCTCTAATCAACGAGGGAAAACGAAATTCGGTGGAGTACGCAGAATTAAATAAAAAAGTTCGAAGAATGGCTAAACAGGATATTCGTACACATAAGGAAGCAGTGGTAGAAAATATTTTGGAAAAAACAAAGGTTTAAAACTACTGCGTAAGACATTATACTCTGGTAAAAGAGAAATATATAAGATAAAAAATAAAGACGGTGTGGAGATTACTGATAAAAATAAAATTCCCAAATAACGAAGACATTTTACGAAGAACTCTATAAATCAAAGCATCCGAATCCAAACATACAAACAAAGAGACCTACCATAATTAACGTCAACTCCGAGAACATTCCTGAAATTACTGAAGATGAAATAGAGCTAGCACTAAGAAGTATGAAAAGAGGGAAAGCACCGGGAGCAGATGGAATATGTACTTGTCGAAACTTTAAAATGCGGAGGAAAACATCTATTTCGGGAATTACAGGGACTATTTAATTTATGCCTTCATACAGGAGAGATTCCAAACGATTGGAATGAAGCAATAATCATTCTCCTATACAAAAAAAAGGATGCATCGAATTTAGATAATTATAGGCCAATAAGCTTGCTATCCCACATTTACAAGCTATTCACAAGAATAATAACCAATCGTTTGAGCTACAAACAATGTTGACTGAACTAAGTGATGTTTCTAGAGAACGAGGCTTAGAAATAATCAATTTTGCCGGCCATCTTACTCGATATAAAAATAAAAGTGGTCTATAAGTCCAGTCATTTAATACAAAGAAAGGGGTTTACATGGGAAGTTTTCCAGGAGTTTTTGTCTTTAGCATTTTTATAAATTTCGATGCGTTCTTTTCGAATTTTCACTTTGCTACCTCGTATCTTTGATGGAATCGCTGCCATATTGAAAAAATTAGCCTAGTTGTTTTTCGGCAATGTCTCCATTGCGGTCGATTTTGTTGGCGCATGAATCAATTAGCAAAAAATGTATCCTATCTGACATGCTATTTAGGCTAATATCTAACCTGAGAAATAAAACGCAAGTCTGTCGATAGGCCTTCGAAAAACTCAGAAGGATAAACCATAGTATTAACAAAGACATATTCAGTATTTTTTGGCTGGCATTCAAAAAGAACTACCCTTGGTACTATCTTGCCCACAACTCACAATTAAATATATAATGTTGCCAAATAGAGCTAATGCCCAAACGCAGCCAAGGCATTCAGGATTTCCGTGACGGCTTCATCGGAATGTATTGCGGGGAATGAAACAAAAAGCTCACAGGAGCTTTGGTTACGATTTTTTTTAGATGCAAGAAAGCCTTTGCGAAACAATTTCCAACTATGGCAAGCGATAGCGGTCTAAGTGACAGATAAAGTATCCCAAGGCAAATTTCAGCATGCCTGAGACGAGCGAATGTAGCGGAACGGGCCTAAAACACTATATAGCACTATAGCACTATATAGCAACGTCAACAGAAAGTAAAATAAGCCTACCTTAAAGGTTGATCGCGGCCCAATGAACACGTGCAGTGAAATATTAAATTTGCATGGGTTGCATCTTGGCGCCGCCTCCTTTGAAAAGCTGGGAATGCATCCTAGCACACGATGATTTCGGAAGAAGTTTCCACGAAGTGACAATTTTGCCTAGTGTAATTTTAGCGATACTTTTCTTATGCAGTCAATATTTTTACCGAATTCTTACTGAATGTCCTCATATATTTTTTTGCAAAAGCACTTCTAAGCTTGAAACAATTATTGTTAATATTACATGCACTATAGATTATATAAGCTATATTTTTATATAAACAATAAAACTTGAAATTTTGCTAATGTATAGAGATCGTTACAATATTTAGATTATTAATCCCGAAAAATAGTTTTTATAAGAATTTTCCCTTTGATAGTTTTAAAATGCCATCTAAACCAGTAACGTTATCCAAAGTTGCAACGCAGTTCATGCGATTCGGAGACCACTCGTACTCTAAATTTCACTTAATTGTCCTAGAAATCAGATTTATTATCATTATCAGGTCGTAGATTTAGATCGGCCAAGTAATTTATTTAATAATTCTCGTTTCAATAAAAGTAGATCTTCGAGTAAGTTATTAAGTCTAGACGATATCACGACGATCTTGCACTTGATTTAATCACTTTACTGCCGATGAAAATGTACCTCCGCAACAAATTCAGTAACGCACACGTTTTTCACGTGATAGTCGACAACATTTACGCCTTGATATTCCCAAATCGTAGTTTTTTTTCCAGCGTGGAAAGCGCATTTTTAACTGTCAACACGCGGAATTCCTCACTTGGCGCATGACGTGGTTCCATGGCTTGTGTCGTTCTTAAGTTTTTTACTCTTTCTTAGTGTAAACATATTTTTCAATAAGCACAGTAAAATTATTTTGCAATCTTTATTGAGGCAATATCAGTAAATAAAAAGTACAGGGTCTATGCTACTAAAAAATCTAAAAATGACAGAACTAATGAATTAATGTATTCAAATGCCAACAGTAGCTTGGACTAGTTTTTTTACATTTTCTGTACCTAAAGCGCGATTTAGAATAAATTGTTGAATTTCTTGTTTCAAAACAAACACTTTCCATATGTTATAATATGCACACGTCTATGTTGCAAAATAAAAACTAAATTTGGTGGTACCTGGTATTGTATATACCTGCACCTTGCTTGTGACGTTAACTGCCACAATTCTTAATAATACTTATAAGTAACTAAGAAGTGTAACTGATTCGTCATTTAACCTGCTACGTTTTTCCAAAATATAAATTGTGTTATATGCCATTTCTTACTCCATATCTTACAGACACAAAATTTGTCATTGGCGCGCAATATTAAAATTTGCTTGTTTTAATTCTAAGCAGAGATTGAAAACAACAGTAATTTACATCGTTTTATTGAAAATGTATCCAATTGTTGTTATGAAGAGTCGGTTTTTCATTTTTAGTATATGAATCTAGGAGAAGGCAATAGATTGGAGATTCTTAAACGAGGAAATAACTGATCCATATAGGAAAGGTAGATGATTTATCGCCGGAGCCATTGAAAATTTGTTTCCTTGAAATTCTTGCGATCTAAGATAAACATAAACAGCAAAAACAAGATTTTTTATCCTCTTTCTGTCAAATTAAATTCACGCTTTAAACATCGTATGAAGCTATGACATTAATATTAGTCATAGATTCTGTATCCGGATAATTACTCTTGATGTGGTCAAAGGTTTTTGATGTGTTTCTCCAGAATTTTTTTAACAGGGCACCTACATAATTCACTTTATATGCATCAGTTAATTGGTTTAAATAAAAATATTCCAATTCATTCATACATTTGAATTCAATATTGGCATAAACAACTGCAATGTGACGAATAATCTACAGATTCGTTCTGAAACAGTACCGTTCGTTCTGTATTTTTATCGCTTGCGTAGGTATAATGCAATTCGCAACACTTCGAATAAGATCTATTCGCGGAGATAGGTAACTACTCCTTGAATGATAAAATTCTGGTTGTGTCATACCTTGTACAAAGACTCCGGAGTGTAGATAAAAAAACAACTTTTACGATAACCTGGAATATTAGTCATTGTATAAAAATGAAATAAATTAAACGTGGTAATTTGTTCTAGAATTATACCTGTGACATACGTATACATACGTATAACTGTAAAGATAAAATAAATAAAAATAGTCAAAAAGTACTAAAAATCTGAGAAAAATATATTCTCAAAGCTGTATGGGAAGTAACTCGCAGAGATGTCAGTCTCTGGATGAGTAAATGGATTCTTAGGTCGCAATTGTGCTTCGGAAACTCCTGGTTAAATTCTAATGAACTTCAGCATGTCGAATTATAATTCCAAACGTGTGAGTCATGTAATTAATTTTTTGTTAATAACTTAAAATCCATTTTTCATAAAAACCTAATGCATCTATGAAAATAAACTAAAGCCCTTGCCTTGGTCAGTTAGATAACCTTGATACAACTAGAGCGACGGCATCGTGTGTGAGAGGGGCGTGGCTAGTGTCAAGAGAGTGCGTAATTTCATACACCCAATAGTTCAGTGGTAGGTTGCTGTTAACGAACAGTGCAATGGATAGCAAATTTGATATTGTTTATTATTTTTTTCGCCTAATCTTAACCCTCATATTATGTAAAGTGAAGAATATTTATGTACAGAATAAAGGTCTATCCGTCGTGGAGCTGGGCCGCTGGGGGTCTTCGTAGATGGCGGCGGCGGCGCTGGCTCTGTCGGCTGGAGGGGTCGTCCTGTTGGTCCGGAGGTTCTATCCTTCCTGCTCGTTGAGAGACGGAATCGGCTAGCCACAAAGCTGCGACGGGCTAGAGCTTCGGGGACCTGGGGAAGACTTCCAGGCTAGGACGAACTAGGGCGTTCGACGCAAGAGCTTGAATTGCTTGAATTCGATAGGCTAGAGCTTCAGGGTCCTGGGGAAGACGTCCAGGCGTAGCTTTCTAGCAGCTGGTGAGCTCCTCGCAGAGAGTGGCGGATCTGATGAACTCCTTCTAGGGGGTTACGGATTGCAGGCTAGGACGAACTAGGGCATTCGATCTCAAAGCTTGAATTGCTTGAATTCGATAGACTAGACGCTAGAGCTTTAAGGTTCTGGGGAAGACGTCCAGGCGAAGCGTTCTAGCAGCTGGTGAGCTCCTCGCAGAGAGTGGCGGATCTGATGAACTCCTTCTAGGGGGTTGCGGATTGCAGGCTAGGACGAACTAGGGCATTCGATCTCAAAGCTTGAATTGCTTGAATTCGATAGTATAGACGCTAGAGCTTCAAGGTTCTGGGGAAGACGTCAAGGCGAAGCGTTCTAGCAGCTGGTGAGCTCCTTGCAGAGGGTGGCGGATCTGATGAGCTCTTTGTAGAGGATAGCGGATTGCAAGCTAAGGCGAACTAGGAGGTTCGATCCAAAACACACACACAAAACACATATTCGAGCGTTCACAGTAAGAACCTCTCCCGAAATGCTCTCGCGTAAAGCTTGCTGACAGTTTTGTGGATGTGAGGCTTTAATCAGGCAAAAGTTAGAAGCGAGCGGTTCGCGTGGCGTCCATGTTTCGGCTTGAGGTGGGAACGCAAATATGCAGAGTACATCCAGGTCGTGTAATAGCTTGCGGGCGTACAGCGCTACACATTATATCATACTCGTACCACATTTTGTGAAGTATAGGAAGGACAATATGTAGGGGACTGGTGAAAGACGAAAGCCAGAAACGGTTGTAGGCAACGACAACTACTTAAATATACTGGGTGACAGTGAGATCAGTTCCATGCCTCCATCTCCTTTACTTATGAATGAATTTTAATGAAATTTGATACAAAGATGCTAGATATAATTTCGCTTTGATATACAAATGTAATCAAAATTGATTTTTTAAATAGATCACCCTATATATTTTATGTTTTTCGGAATCTACGAATCAAATTACATAGCAGTGTTACCAAATTTGCTTGGGTATTGCACAAAAATATTTTAAAAATTTATTAATTATTTTTCAGTTGTACGTGTATAAAGATTAAGTAGTGCATGATGCATATCGTTAGATTGGTAATTAAATTTTGTATCTAATGGCAAGATGACCCTAGGTAGGTGCCATTTACTTTCTTTAAGAAACATGTTTAGCAACTTTTATTATTTCATTAAGGGTTTGTTTAACTGTATCTATCGGTCGATCGGAAATTATGTCTATTATCTTAATATATAATACAGGGTGATTCGCGAAGAATAATGAACCTGACCAAATACATTTTCATTCGGATATGTCTACCTGGCTCAAAACCGAATTTACTTTCGGTCATATATACAGCGTGATTCACGAGAAATAATGAGCCTGACCAAATTTTCGATGCAACCAACATTACATTATTCGTGAATCACCTTGTATATATCCAAATCGATTTAGAAAAGAAGATAGAAGCATGGCCCTGTTTTCATTGTCACCCGGTATACAACTAACATTGAATTTGGTATAGAACAGTCATAGAAAATTCATTATGAACACGATGTAAACCACTTAAAATAAAATAGGAATATTACTGTATAAACTATTTACAAGCAATACCGGTTGTATTTGCAACTGCAAATGATGTAAACAACATACGACAATAATAACAAAGACAAGGTTACCACATTAATGAAATAAACATGTAACGGAAGTTATAATTGCTCCTTTTGGCTGTAAAGTAGTATCTATATAGATCTAGATAACATCTCAACTTTTATGGTATGCTTCTGTTGCAACTGGAGTTTAGAGACATAGTTCAACTGTCTTTGCAAAATGTGTTGCGTATGCTCTTCCGTGTAGAAGAAGAGAAAGATATCTTATTTGAAATAATTCTATACAGTGTGCTTATGCATGGTCATCAACAAAGTCAACTTTTCTTGTTCAACAGCATTATTTCGACTCTGTGCCTCATTTGTAACGATCTTTCGAGTGTAGTATTGATCAATTTCATAAAAGATATGGAGACCTCTGCGCCCCTCCTAAAGAAAACTATTTGTGAATTACCATTTTCGGACTGTCCAAGGTAAAATGTTTGTATGTGGCAGATGTCATCTAGATACTCGGAAATGTAGCAACGTTTCATAACGTACCTATAAAAACCGTGCAAACATTTTACGAAAATTCGAATACTGTTGTAAATACGATTCGCAAACTTTGTGTAATTTCTAGTCGCAATCATGTACCAAGCGACATTACATTCGCAATCTTCAACCTAATCAGTAAATTTGAGGAGTCCCTTTGACTTCCTATTGTGAAGACGCCGCGCCAGTGCGGGTTTGTAACGTTTGTTCAAACGGAACTATTACTAAAGTAAGTCGCCGAAAATCCAAAAATTTTAATTTATCACCAGTCGCAGCACTTGGGCATTTCCATGCTACGAATTTTAACAAAAGATCTGTATCTACAAGCTTACAAGATTCAGTTGACTCGGGAATGTAGCACATTGCAGGTGATGCTGAATTTTGTAACAAAGTCAATTTCAATTATCAATCCCATTTTCATATCGGCGGATATGTCACTAAACAAGTCTCATTTTGGATTATATGGTGTCGTTTTTGGGCTTGGGGTGTCACTGGGCCGTTGGATAAACGGTTGCTGTCAATAGCTGGCAACATGCTGATAATCTTTTTATAATCCCATGGAGGATATGGATCTCGAAGATGTGTTCTTTCAGCAAGACAACTCTACGGGCAAGACGACTCTACGTGGTACACGGCAAGAGAAATAATGACTTGCGGAAAAAAATCCTTGACCATGTCATTTGTCAACGCATCTAGACTTTCTCGTTTAGACAGTCTTGAATTATTTATGAAATTCATCCGCAGTTATACGAAAATGTAGTTAAAAACTTCATGCAAAAAGTGTCCATTTGCAGCAACAGAAGGGAGGGGGGTCAGTTTGAAGATACGGTATTTCAAATATTCTAAAAATCATGGCTTATTAAAAAAAAATCTTTGCGTTCATAATGGGACACCCTTTATATAAAAGAGAGTGAAGCTACGTGCGTGCGTTCGCCACTCTGGCCGTCACCGATTGGACTTGCTTTGGCCACGATCGAGCTTACATCCTTCAACGCCATCTAACGGTTATGGCGCACACTTTAGTGCTGCAGGATGATGTAGAACGACTATTTATTCATCTTAATACAGGAACTGACTCAAATAATCAATGAAGAGAGACAACACCCAAGCTAGAAGAAAGACTTCAAGTAGTACAAGAAAAAATACTGGACGTCTTACGTTAGTACTGGGATAATATGAGGTTATTAGCACTATGACTTTCCTTTCTTTCTTGCTACGTCCTTGATGTTCTTCCACTGAACTGGGGGGTCTGCCTCTTGCTGTTCTTCTTTCGGCCTTTATTTCATGCACTTCATTTAGGTATCTCCATACGTATGATGTGTTGGTTTAATATTACTTATTTCTTTTTAATTCTTGTTTTGCCCAATTGTTACTTTCAGCAGGTATTTAATCTCAGATTATGTTATTTTTAATCGATCATGCATCGTCTAGATCCCTAATATAATGTGGAAATGTATATTGGCTTAAAATGTGCATATTTACTTTGGCACTTAGTTCTTCATTGCTTATCACGGTGTTGTTTATTTGGTCTGTTTGTGTGTGTGTTTATGTGTGAACAGAATATAAAAACAAAAAGAGATATGACGTTGAAACTTCATATAGAAGTTTAGTGTACTATCTAAATGCGACAGCAAGCTTTTGAAGAAAATCGCATAACCGAAAATATGGTGTTTACACTTGTTTTTATTTTTTTTCGATTTTCTCAAGAACGACTCTTAACGAATTTTTCAAACGTTTCATTTTTTCAAGTGTATTGATATGAGATAGGTGATTTTCCAGTTGAATACCTCTAAAATGGGTTTCTTTTGTTTTGGTTTTCTATATAATGTAGTAGGTAAGCTAAGAATAAAACTTTGACTAATTACAAGATCACTGTAAGAGGAAGTTGTGTGCGTGTATCACACCAGATTTTTTATTCTATTTTTTATTTCTTTCACTATTTGTTCTTCATTATTTATTATTGTTCCAATATATTGTTATAATTCTTACTAAACTTAGGACATGTCGAAATAAAAAAACGATTGAACATTCATTATATTCGGGCAAACAAGATATCGTAAACATTTTCAAATCTGTTTTTGTACCAACATTGAATCACTTAGAGGAGGCGTTAGAAACCAACGAAATTAACTAAAGCTGATTCACCTAAATTTCATGTTGTCATCAGATTCTCCTCATTCACATCTCTGTTAAAAGATCGATCAATTGATAAACAAATTTGATCAAAAGTATACAAAAAAGCTCCGAATGAAGCTCATAATACCGGTAAAAAACACTTGTTTATGGTGGTGTGTGAGAAAGTTTGGTAATAGTATCTTTATTTCAGTCACCATAGTGACGTTTGGTACTGAAAGGTACCATCTACCAAGATTCGACATTTTCAACCTTTCAATTTATCTCATTTCATTTATTGACGCGATAACGAATAGAATGAGATGTTAACAATGCTAGCAACAGTGTATTATTAATTACCATTCGACACACAAAATGATTTGTCACTGAAGCTCGTCCCTACGTCATGCTTACACAACCTTTAGACTAGAGTTTGCCTTGCACAGTGTATTGTGGATCTCCGCTTGTGCACAATCTAACGCCACAACCAGTTCGAAAGACGTGAAAGTAGTATGTGAATGTGCTCGTATAATTTTTTGCGAGTGTGAACGCATCTCAGACAAATTTCTAATTGGAAGCCGGTGCAGCCATTATGAAATCCACCTTGTCGCGCTCGGCCGGTCGGCACGTGTCAACGATTTAGCTAATTTGAATAATTCACATAGTCGGCGCTGTCCCTACTGGCCTACTAGATAGAGTAAGTATGTAGCCTACTACTCCAAGGTGATACCGTTGCTTCCGCGTGGCGTGGTCAATAAACTGGCGGGATTTTCTGAATTAATAGCGCCCGTTTCATGATCGTTGGCAATATCGATTGTCTGGCGTTGTGCTTTGCACTTGAGTTTTCTGTTGAGAATCGTTGCTGCAACTGTGAGCGCCGTCTATGGATGGTTTTTTTAGCATCTCGCGCTATGGTGTAGGCAGTTATTAAATTGAAATATTTCTCGTAGCACACATTCTTTCTGTCAAGTTATAATGGAATGAAGAAATATGTGACTGTAATTATTATTTATAATTTATATAAATCAATAATTCTGCTGCAGCAAGCTACCTTGAAATAAAATTATATGAGCTGAAGTAGGTATTTGAAAGAAGCAGTATGAGGTACCAGAGTTTAGGCAAGCCGTTAATGTGGCGACGTTTTATTATTATTATCATTATAGTAAACATTAAATTATCACAGGGAAACTTCTATAATAGCCACTATCAAGTACATAGTCTACTACAACTGAAGGATAAAGAAAGAAGATTTAATTAACCATATTTAGAGTTGCTTCTTATAGTTGACTGTCAATAGAAAAACCAATATCATGTGCATAATTGTTTGTTTATTCTACACACAAGTGTCCTTTAAATTTATACATATAATTATGTTCGATGTTATAGAGAACTTGTTTTTAAAAATTAAGTTTTTATTAAACTCTAAAATTACACAAGTTACAAAACTAAGAACTAGTATGAGTTGAATAAACCGAAGTTCAATATCGACTGAACGCTAACATAACGAATCCGCTCCATGAAACCATCTAAGGACAAAGAGCAAAGTGTTTAGAAAAGTTTATGAATGGGGCATTCTAATTATGAATGAGGCGATCTAAAAGTGCGCCCCGGATAACATAAATCTTAAGTAACACATGGCATGAATAATGAATAGTTTCCCTTAATACATAAACGTGTCCTTTGACATAATACCTCCCCCCTTAGCTAAGAACGTCCTCGTTCTCTTGATCTCTTGGATTTGGAAGTGATGTCATCTGGATGGCGTCTTCTTTTACCTGATACTTAAATATTACCGTCTTATACTTATACATAATGATACAGGCAACTATTAATGCAACAATTACGATGGTAGTTACTGAAAAATGAACAAAATGTAAAGATGGATGTAAATTAAATTGTGCTTTTAACGTTTCGGCCTCTTGTTTTAGTTTATCTAAATTATCTAAATGATCTAACTTTAATTTTATGCTTTTGGTAGCTATGTAATTGGGTTTTATAAGAGGAACATGGAAGGTAAAATTTTCACTATCGGTATTTCCGAAAACCTGATCTTCTATTATTAATTTACAGGATTTTTCAGCGGACAAAATGGCATTGTTCATGATAACAAAGTAATTAATTTTACCATTACATTCTTCCATTAAATTTACATCGCTTTTTGAGGAGATTAACAATTTCCTATTAGTAATCTGCGTATACAGTTTATAGTCATTATTCGCGGTTGCGTAAACACATTCACTGGGTTTTTTAAGAACACATCTGTCTATTTTTCCAGGTTCAACGCACACTGCACTTTCGTCTATCATCTTGCACTTTTCATTAGTCCACAGTTCACCTTTAACGCTCAGGAGATGATATTTGAACGGTGGTATCAGCACTCTATCTTGCGAATCGGGAATAGGGTATAATTTGGTATATCGGAAGATTAAGGAATTAAGAATGGGTATCTTTAATACACAAGTGATCATCTTACCAGCAGAAATGACTTGAAATTGCGAGAACTTCAGAATTTTGAAAACGTGTATCGTGTCTAATTCTAGCAGTTCCTCCCTTTTATAGATAACTTTTAAATGGTCTATCATTTGCGACAATTCTACATCAGTTATAACCTCTAAATTTGTAATTTCTGTGAAAGCTAAAGAAATGGTTCTCTCGATAGTATTAACTATTCTTAATAATCTTTCAGCCAAATAATTATTGTATTGAATTATTAAGTAAGTTTCAAAAATGTGATTATATTTATTGATTTCTTTCTCAAGTGAATAAATGTCTTTTTTAATAACTTTTAGGTCTTTAGAATACCTATCTGTGATGTGATTTGCGAAGGAGGTATAGGCGTTCATTTGTTTAATAACAACTTCTTGTTCCTTGAAAAGTGATTGTAGGTTCTTATGTATCTCTGTTAAATCGTTTTCGTCCGGATTACCTGTTATAAATTTTAAACCTGTTCCTAGAAAATTAAATAATCCACGTTTTTCTCTATGATTGAATTTTGACAGCCTAATCTGAATTTCGTGGCAATAATTCTTTAATGCAGACAAGTGAGGGTAAGTAATATTATTTGGTGTTTTGATCTCGAGCAAATTTAGATTGTTTAATAATTGTTGGTAACTTAAGTCTAATTCTGTCATGTTAAAATAAAATAGAATTTGTGATAATGGCTTATAGTCTTTACATTTCCTAAGTCTTCTTCAAAGTACCCACTCGTTTTAATTTTGTCTATTTGAAGGCCCAGGATCTGGCTGGACAGGAGAATCCTGTAAAGAAAATTTCTTTCTTACTCGTTTAATTTTCCGTTTATTAATATTAGTTTTTCTATTTGATCTTTCCCGTGTTCCCTCGACTTTGTTCCCTTGAACAGAGGTCACATTGACTTTATCGAAAAGCGGATCAGTTTTTCTAATACGTTGGCGAGTAAAATAAGCTACCTGTTCGTTCATAACTACGTCGGTTTCTTTATTTTGGTTCCTTTTTTCTAAAATTCTACTACCTTTGTTAAGTTGTTTTTGGTATATTGTCTCGTAAAAGGGCAAAATTTCGCTTTTTCTTTTGTCATTATATGCTTCAAATATAGTTATGTCTAAGTCGACCTCGTGGGCATTTAAGTTTTCGTATGGACCGTACAATAAAGTAAAAGGGGTAAAACCTGTCATGGAATGGACGGACTGGTTATAGATCAATATTGCGGAAGTCATAAGATTCGGGTGTGTTTCGTTCTTATCCTTACTCTTTAATACTCGAATTTTTTCTAGAAGGGTTGAATGAACTCTTTCTATAGGTGAATTCGAACAGCTGTTGTAATTAGTGGTAAAATGTAAGTCTATTTTGAATAATTTACAATATTCCTGAAAAACATTATTTTTAAATTCTTTTCCTTCGTCGCAGACCAATTTTCTTGGAAAACCATGATGTGCAAAGTAGTGTCTTAATTTGTTTAATATAGTTATTCCCATTACGTCGTTTATATAATAAGCTTGCGTATATTTGGAAAAGAGGTCGATTATGGTCAAGAACTTACTACCCTCGAAACTAAAGGTATCTATGTGAACCACATCAAATGGTCTTTTTGCTACTAAGGGTCCTGAAAACGGGATTCTATAGGGGTTTCTTTCATACTTATTACTAAGGCACGTCTCGCATTCGTTTATTAATTTATTTATCCTAGTTTTCATATCGGGCCAGTAGTACCTACATTTAAGATGTTCGTACGTTTCCGTTACGCCGTTGTGATTTTCTGAATGGTATTCGTTAATTACTTTTGCCTGCTCTTCGGGGTTTTCTACGTCTAATGCTAAAATGTTACTCTTTGTAATATTAATTTTGTTATCAAATAAGTGTCGACAAATTTCTAAAAATTTTGGTTCGAGTTCTTTATCCTTAAAGTAGATACAATATAAATTGCTTGGATTTATGAACTGCTTAATAAATTTTGAAAAATCTTCTAATTCGTTTCCTCTTCTGATGGTCACTAATAGGTGTTGTTTGGAAAAGGGTTTTTTAATAATTGTGTTCAATTTGTCACCTAATTTAGCTATTATGCGATTATTGAATTGGTTTATTGGTTTTTCGGTAATTTGCATCGTGAATACTGGGTTCTCTACTGACGTATGTTGAGTATTTATGGTATCGCTTTCTTGTTCGTCAATCCTAACGTCATTATTAGTAAGTACATCGTCTGCGTCATTATTGGGCAATTCTACCTCTTCACCTATGTTCGGGAGAATTGACAATAAATCTAAGTCTAACTCGGGGTTTACTACTTCCTTGATGTTTATTTCTATTCTTGAAAGGGCATCGGCTACTAAATTTTCCTTTCCTTTCCTATACTCCACTTTATAATCAAATTCCTCTAATCTCAAGCGCCATTTAATTAATCTAGAATTCGGCGTTTTGAGAGAAAATAACCACACTAAGGGTTTATGGTCTGTTTCTATTATAAATTGTTTTCCATAAAGGTACGGTCTAAAATGCTTAGTGTTTTCTACTATTGCTAACAATTCGCGCTCTATGGTGGAATAGTTTTTCTCTGCACTGTTTAATGTTCTCGAATAAAACGCTATAGGTTTGTTATTTTGGGATAAAACACCTCCTAAAGCTACGTTAGAAGCGTCCGTCGTTAGGCAGAAAGTCTTGTCGAAGTCAGGGTAACTTAATATGGGAGCATTGACTAACAATTCTTTACAGTGATGAAATGCTTGCAAGTAATTTGGGTCGTCAACATTAATTTTGGCACCTTTTTTCAAACATTTTGTAAATGGTTGTACAATCCTAGCAAAATTGCAGATAAAACGCCTATAATAACCTACCAAACCTAAAAAGGCTCTAATCTCTTTGACGGTCTTCGGTAGAGGGTAAATTTTTATAGCTTTTATTTTATCAGGGTTAGGTTTGATTCCATTGGGAGTAACGACATGTCCCAAAAATCCAACCTCTTTGCGTAAAAACTCTGATTTGTCTAACTGAACTTTTAAGTTATAATGTCTTAATTTTTCAAAGATTTTCTTGACGTGCAACATATGTTCCTGAAGGGATTTTGAAAAGATGACTACGTCATCCATGTAAACAAAGCAAAATTCATGTAAATACTCTCTCAATACATTATCCATAACTCGTTGAAACGTACTAGGAGCGTTTTTAAGACCAAAGGGCATACGAACGTATTCCCAATGACCGTTATCTACTGTAAAAGCCGTTTTCTCAATGGATTGAGGATCCATTTCAATCTGATGAAACCCTTGCGCGAGATCTAAGGTAGAAAAGTAAGTACATTTCCCTAAATTATCGAGAATATCCTCAATTCTTGGTATCGGATACTTGTCCTCTATAGTTTTTTCATTTATTTTCCTGAAGTCAATTACTAAACGCCATTTTTTCTTTCCACTAGCGTCAGCCTTTTTCTTTACTATCCATACAGGTGAGCTATATGGAGATATGCTAGGTCTAATTATTTTATTATCTAAGAGTTTTTTAATTTGGTTTTGAATTTCCGTTTTTAATTGGTAGGGGTACCTAAAAGATTTACAAAAAACTACTTCGTCGTCTGATGTCCTAATTTTATGCTTTACTGCATTGGTAAAGGTTAAGTTGCAATTCTCGTTATAAAATACGTCCCTATATTTTCTGCAAAGAGCTAAAATTTCGGTTTTTTCCTCCATGTTAAGATGAGATGTTCTTATAAGTTCGGATAAAGTTAAATCGTTAGTATCAGGATAGTTTCCCTGTAATCTTTCAGTAGTTTCCAAACTTGTAAGGGGCTCTACTTCTATTTGTTGATGAAAATTTATTTCCATATTAAAATCGTAGTCTAAAGGTATGTGACACAATCCATCTTTTGAAGTAGCTATTGATTCGGGGATATGAACATTTCCTATTTTTAATTCTGGAATAAGAACGTGTCCCTGTTCTATGTTAACTGGAATTTTAATACTTCTACTGACATATTGCTTAAACGGTTTATAATTAAGCGGGTTTAAGTCAAAATAAAAAGGAATTACAACAGTTCCTATCTCTAAATTTTGAGAATTGTAGTCTATTTTCGCACCAAGCTTTTTGAAATCCTCGCTTCCTATTAGGGCGTCGAATCTCTCGTGCCATTTTATGATATGAAATTTTATATTATTGTTAATGCCAAATTCCTTAAAAATGGGATATGAAACATTATTTTCGTCTGTAATAGTTTGTCCTAAGCTTTTGACACTAAAGGGTTTTTTGAAGAAAAATTCTTGAAAGTACTTATATGCGGGTCCCGGATTTAGGATCGAGTTGGATGCACCACTATCTATTAATATTTTTAAATCTAATTCTGGAATTATAATGAAGGGTAATTTGGGTTTACTGCTAATGGAGTTTAAGTCGAGACTAGTTTTTCCGAGGCTTCTATCTGAAAATTTTCGGATTCTTCGTAATATTCTGATTCTGAGAAATCGTGAAAATTGTCTGAATGTTCGTAACCTTCGGTATTTTCGGGATTAATATAATCATTAGTTAATTCGTCAGGGGTCTCAAGGTTATATAGTTCTTCTGAAACGAAGTTACGCAGTCCCGTGGCTTGGAAGTGGTTTCTAAAATTATTCGTCGTACCTACAGGGGGTTTGACTGTGTTATTTGTTGATATGGACATCGGGGTTGGTTTATAATTGTTCGTATTGTGTGAAGCCGGTTTAGTTTTAAAAACCTGAGAATTTGTTGGAAAATTCCTATGTATAGGTCTACTATGAATGTTAATTGGTCCTCTCGGGAATTGATTTTTATTTGGATAATTACTGACGGCAAAATTTGGTTGTTGATTATATGAGAAAGTAGGCGACTGATTAAATGGAAATTTCGGTTTTTGATTCTTATGAAAATCTAACTGCTTCTGATTATTTCTAGCTGGGGTTTTACTTCTAACGAAATTCATAAAACTAACCTGTTGTTTATAGTTGTCGTAATCTCTAAGTTTGAGTAAGCAGTCTTCTAGAGAAGTTACAGTTTTATATGAAATAAAAGAACGGTATGGTTCTAATAAACCTACTTTAAATGTATCCAAAGCCTTTTGATTGAACATTTCTACTTTATAGTCCCTCAGAGCTTCTTTGTCTTCGCGAATACTTATATGCTCTAATAGTTGTTGCAGTTTATATTTTATGTTCTCGTAGTATTGTTCGTAATTTTCATTTAATAATTGATGACAGGTAATTAGGTCGTTTTCTAACAAACCTTCATTCCTAGGATCTCCGAAACGATTTAAAAGAGAGGTTTTTAGTGAGCTCCATGTTTTACAATTGGAAATTACTAAAGTGTCCCTAGCTACACCAGTTACCTTCGCACAACACATCTCAAATAAAAGCCTATTAAAACTACACGTTTCCTGTCCTTTTTCTTTGTTTCCATAAATGTCAAAGAATTTTTCGCTTTGCTGTATGAAATACGATAAATTCCTACTACCGCCCTCATACTGAGGAATCATTTCCTTAGCTAAATTAATTTCAGTAAAATTAACAGCCATTTTTGCTTGACTTGGATTTTCTAAGCCAACTTCAATTGAAGAATTTAAACCGCTTGAATTAGCACGGCTCAAAGGTGATCTTGAACGATCTCTAACGTTATTCATAAAAATATTTAAACAATCACTTGTATATCACTAGGTTAAAAGGATATCACTAAGTTAAAAGGAATATTTTTTGTTCACTTACAAGAATAGAGTTGCCAATAGCATTGTCCTGATGTCGGGATGCCTAGCGGGTTACCAGGTGAAGTTCCACGGCGGTGTTGGTCCTTCTAGTACAGGTGGGTAAAGCGCCTTCCCCGTTGCTCTACCAGTGCTAGTTTGTAGGTGAGGTCCGTCGACGGTCGAAGTAACTCAGCAAACTTGGAATCGCAATGTTGAAGTCTTCAAAAATATTTGTAGGTTTCGGGATGCCCAATTAAGATTTAATAATCAACGAAACTTTTTATAAGAGTCGTTTGAGCATCCTGTTCGCAGCGCCAATTATGTTCGATGTTATAGAGAACTTGTTTTTAAAAATTAAGTTTTTATTAAACTCTAAAATTACACAAGTTACAAAACTAAGAACTAGTATGAGTTGACTAAACCGAAGTTCAATATCGACTGAACGCTAACATAACGAATCCGCTCCATGAAACCATCTAAGGACAAAGAGCAAAGTGTTTAGAAAAGTTTATGAATGGGGCATTCTAATTATGAATGAGGCGATCTAAAAGTGCGCCCCGGATAACATAAATCTTAAGTAACACATGGCATGAATAATGAATAGTTTCCCTTAATACATAAACGTGTCCTTTGACATAATAATATGTATTACATACAACGCTTAGGCTATTGAAACGTGGAACACACTCGTCTTCCTCTTCTGGTTTCTCAATAGGTGAAATTTTTACAATTTGGAGAGCATGGAATCTCATCAAGTTTCATTGAAGCTGATGAAATTTTGCAATAACTATTCGTGAGCTGTGAACTATATTGTTTTGCAAAAACTGGACATCTTTATCACCTTTTCCAGATTCAGTTCCCTTCTTCTGAAAGTAGTCTGAAACCTCGACTTAATGGATTTCTTCCAGTATCGATGACTTTTCTTTTAGGGAAGAAAATAAAAAATGCTTTCAAGTTAGGTTACTCCCCTACTGGTTTATAGAGCTGATGACACTTTTTTGTATTAATTTCGTCAATAATGTCCAATAGTATTCCCTCATTATGCGTTTTTATGCAGATATCTGAATACGAAACTTATTGGGGCGTATAAAACGAAACAATTTCGATATCCTTTCTTAGTGCTTTCTTCCCAAATCATAGTCGTATATTTACGTTTTGTCCAGCTCCAAAATAACAATTCTCTCTGAAAATGTCTAAGCGATGTTTTCAAAAATTCTTTCAATAGGATGGAAAAATACTTTATTTATTTAATAGTGGACAAAGGTACAGATGTAAAGCTTCCCCCTTGCATACTATTCATCCTGGAAGTTCATCTTTGCTGAAATGCAGTTATGTCTGTGCTTTTCTTCAACGTGTGCCTTCTTTCCATATATGATTAGTTGAATTATTATTTTTAATATGCCATCATGTCTTCCGTTCTCTCCTTTGGTCCCGTCTTCCGTCAGTCGCTCTTCATAGAACTACCGGTGGTATTGCCAATATTACCATACTTCAGAAGCTTCTAATTTTTTGCAAGTCCTTAATAGTACATGTTTCGCATCTGTGCATGAGGATGGCAGTTATAGGCACTAAATACTAGTGAGCTATTATTTACAGGAGAAATCGATGGAATTATACTTCTGCGAGCTCAGAAACATTTAGGTGATTGTACTGAAAAGACCCAGACGTACGAGCCTCTGGTTCTAGGCCAGAAAATATGCGTTCAAATCCCAGGAACTCCAAGGATCTTTACTGCGATTCCCTTTTTTATTAGGGTCGTTGTCGACGCCTTTTAGGCTAACCGTGCATGACACCACCCAACCCCGGAACAGCGGGAGCATTTCTTCGAGGTCGGATGATTTACATTCTTGTACATTTACTTACATTTTGAAATTAAGAACTCTGTAATGCCTTTACTGCTTGTTTCTTTGTCTTTAGTATTTTTGTTTATGCTTTGCGTCGCCGCTTTCATTGCAGTAACAGCACCGATCCGTTTCAATTATTTTAAATCTCTTCAGGTAATGTTTAAATTCCCCATGTCCGCTTAGCATTTGTGTGAGGTGATAGTTTACTTCACCTTGCTTTCTTCCGTTACATGCTCATATGTTTGGAGTAGATCTTTTCGTCCACTGCTCTTTCTCTTGCTAGTTTTCCCATAATCTTTTCCATTTGTTAATAGAACCATATTTAATGTATTTTCTTGTTGTATCCTGCTCTTCGTGTAACCTACTTCGTTCTTGTATCAGTAGATCGATTAGAGTACATACACTTATGACCTGTAGGGTTTCTGTTGAGATTGTTCTATCTACTACATTATGTCTATAAGATCTTTTCTTTGGACTTTTAGCAGCATTTCGTTATATCTACCTATCTCCATTGCTTTCCTCCATATTGTTGTCCCGTGTAGGACTGTTGGGTGTATAATCGATGCAAAGGATTCTTCTCTTATTTGCTGTTGCTCCGCTGGCGTTTTGGCATTATTCTTCTGAACGTTAGTGCCTGTCATTTA
Source organism: Agriotes lineatus (assembly GCA_940337035.1). NCBI lineage: Eukaryota > Metazoa > Arthropoda > Insecta > Coleoptera > Elateridae > Agriotes > Agriotes lineatus. The sequence goes on along the minus strand of OW679200.1, from coordinate 68,575,864 downwards.
TACATATATCCTGGTCAAACGTAATTCCTAAGTATTTTATGGCGTTTTTGTGAAGTATCCACGTGCATCCTATTGTTATTGTTATCCTTGGCACTTTCCTTTTGCCTAGTAACATTACCGTTTCGGTTTTATACCGTGCCAGCTTCTACTTTCTACTTTCCATCCATTCTCTTGCCATTCGTACTGATTCGTTGGTATTATTTTCTAATTTTTCTGCGTCTTTTGAGCTTATTGTTACTGCCAAATCGTCCGGTATTTGCAGGCGTAACACCCCGTCATAGTACGCGTTCTACAAGCTAGGCCCTAAGACCGATCCCTGTGGAACACCACACGTTATCTGTAGTTCCACTCCATCTCCTATCAACAGTTTACGTTTTTCAAGGTAGCTGCATATAACATTTATAAGATATTTTTCTTTATCCCAGTTCTTGAATGATTTTGTCCCATGTCGCCGAGGTAAACGCGTTTTATACGTTTAGGGTTACTAAGACACAAAACTCCCTATCACTATATGGTGCTCTATTCACTTGTGCAATATTTCTTATTATTTCTATTTCCATTGCATTAGCCATAGACCTTTCCTGTCTAAACCCAAAATGGAAATCAGACAGATCTGCTTTCGTACGTATTTCTTCGTATAGTCTCTGGCATATTACAGTTTCCATGAATTTATCCATCGTAATTATGAGACATATCGGCTTGTGAGGAGTTTTTTCACCATCTTTCTTTTTATGCTGTTCTAAAAGACCAACTTTATCTCTTTCCATTCTTCTGAAAAAGTCCGGTTTATTAAATGGTTATTTATCACTTTTAGAAGGTATTCTTGTTGGTCGATTCCCCTGCAGTGGGGATCTTAACAAAGCTGGCGACGACGACGACTGAAAAAGTTTTGCATTTCAGCATTAACTGTTTTAGTGAAACCAATCTGTTTTTTCTTCGAATACCTACTGTATAGTACTTGTCGAAGATATTAATCCTCCTCACAAGTCTTATAACCTTCTATCAATTACTAAAATCAAACCATGTTTAGCCAGCCAGAATTTAGCCTAACTATTAGTTTCCACTTTAAAGATTTTTTAATATCCCTAGCAACTCATTGACTTATGCCAATAGCTTAAATAAATGTATTGGATAACATTGATAGATATATTAATGTGAGTTGACTCAAATTCAACTGTATCTTGACAAGCAAGCCAGTAGTGTATCAGTGTAGATACAAAAATTAGAGATTATAAACCTTTAATGGGAGTTTGGGAAGTCATGCGAATATTATATTAATTACAATTTCACATAAATGCATCGTTGGGAAGTAACAGCATCAGTATGGTCTTATGAAATTCTGCACCAATGATAAGAGGAAAGAATTTGATTGAAAGTACTCCTTTAATGCACCATCGTTGTCAAACTTATGAGATTGTCAAAGTCTGTAGAAAAGGTATTTCTGATCGATCAGTAATCCAAAGGAGAGCATGCAATAGCACAATGCCCTACTAATAAATAATTTATAACGATTTTTTTTTCATTTTCGGTCAATAACAATTCAAACATCTCTGTTTTTGCTAGAGATCACTCACGAACTATGTCAGGGTAGCTTCGTGGACCCTTGGAAGGTCCGCGGACTACAGGTTGGGAACAGCTGAAATAAAGCATATTAAAAAAAATGAGAATATGAAAAAAAAAGAATAGTATTCCATAGCTCGTAATTCGCTTTACAGTTTATCTACGCGTTTTCACAAAACAAAATAATCTCTTATTTTATTTTCAGTTTGATAATGTAAAGCATATACTTATCTCTCTTAGCAGAAAATTACAGAATATGATTTTTAACCAAAATAAAATGTGAAGGTATTTATAATATTTGGAACCGCTAATACACCATATCGTCGCTTCGTGAATGACAGAAGATATATGTATATCATTGAGTTTAATTCAAAAACACTTAAGTAGCTGTATCACTTACAAGACAGGAAGCAGCAACTGCATTTGTGCCTTTACATAAAGATCCGCTTTCTAGCCGCCAGCGCTGGAACACATTTAATAAACATCAGCTCAACCTGCTAATAAACAACAAAACATTCACGTAATGTATATTTCCGGAACCCACTACTGAATGGAGTCCAAGTGAAGGGAAGTAGTGGAGATTTACCTTTTCATTGCGTGTAGATCAATTCCGACCGAGCATACCTTTCCAATAACTCTTTAATCGCGCAATCTTTTATTATTTATAGCACGACTTACGTTCGTTATGAGACTGTTGTACCGACGTGTATTTCATTAGCAAATTTCATTAGCAAATTCCATCTGCTTTACAATTAAATGTTTCTTACGCTGTAATGAACTATAATAAAGATTAATATTTTCATCTCCTGATATTAGAGAGCGTGTAGCCGATTGGTAAAGCGTTTGCGTTTTGCAGTAAGCAGGTAATGGGTTCGAACCTCATACCCGGACGTTGATAACATTGAAGGCTATCCGACCATCATACTAATATACTTTTGGTGGTCGTGCCTCTGGAAAGGGCATTTTTCCTACTAATTCAACGGGATAGGCTAGACACCTTTCCGGGCCTCGGTCGAAGAAAGCTTGTAAAATAGCAATAATAACAGTCTATCAGCCTATATTAAGAGCAAGAAGAAGATCTAATATTGATTATCATCTTCTGAAGTCTAAATGGTGCTACTCCATGTTAGTACTAATAGCAAGTAAATACCAACTGCTATATTCGTATAGTCAATTCACAACTAAAATTCGAGAGCCACGATCCTCCTTAACGTTCTTGTGTGTGCTACAGGGAGAAATTATGACTCATATTAACTATATTTTCTATGGAAATTTTATTAAATAAAATATGACATTTGTGATATTTTGTTGCATACTTTGACAGTGGCTAACATGGGAAAAACATAATAGCACAATGGGTGTTTTTATTGAACAATTTTTGAAGTTAAATTCAATTGTTGGTGTACAAAGGTGTTTTGCGCGGCAGTTAAACATTAAGGATTGCAGAAAATTTGAAATCCTGGTTTCAAACTTGAAAGAAAACAACGATATGTTTGTATTGCAGCAAACAATGAAAGAGGCAGAAATGGGAGTATTGCGAATCTCACAAGATCAGTTGGCCAAGAGACAGTAGGTATAGAAAAAATGTTGCACAATGTGAAATTACATTCGTATGCAGCTGCAATTCTTCACCACCTAGAAATAATACATTTAACGACTTGAATTTCGGAATGCTGGTTGATGGATTTAATTTTACCAGAAGTTCAAGATGCTGTGGCCAGCTTTAAAAATTTTTGTTTCAACAGTAGGGTGTGGGTGTGGTGCAATGCTCAATATGGAGATCTTAAAAGAATTGTTTCCACAGCAATTAAGTTCGCCCGGAATCATAAGTAAGGAGGAAGCTAATCTTTTTCTTTCGTTATTGAAGAGCAAATTTTACTATAACAATAAACAAATTCCGCAGCCTTGGTGATTGGAATCGGGCTCGGTGAGACCATTCACAGTTGGGCATCAAATTAACTGTGCTCTACTCAGAACCACAGACCTAAGAGATAGAGTACACATCACCATGACACACGCCTCACACAATGGTTGCTGCGCAAGCACAAAAGGGGCGCTCCAACTCTGTATCCCGAATCCGGGGCAAGTTGAGCATTGTACCGCTAGATGCTATCGTACAAAGCACCAGCCTCTACACCGCAAGGTAAATGAGGTTACAGATAATACTACAATAGAAGAAATTTTGAAAATGTAGAAAATATTGCTGCTGAAATTCTTGCTATTCAACCGCATACACTCAAAGCTTTGTTTAATAATTTTGTCGGAACTTTAAAAGAATGCAGTGATGGGGAGAGATACTTTTCAGCAAGTAAGTCTTCCAATTTTATTGTGTTTTTATTTAGTGGCCAAACCAAGCCTGTTATGTTTTATGTATGTTTGTTATTAGATACACAGCGCATTATCTTATAATTAATATCAATAAAATTTTATTGCAAGTGAGTCATGGTTTCTGGCGGTAGGTGTGTGTTAAGACAGTGGTTCTCAACGGGAGCCATATGGCCCCCCAAGAGGCCACAGAGGATCTATGGGAGGCACGGGAAACATTTTAAAAAGGGTGTCACTGTAAGCTTTAAAATATAATAAAATAATGAGAAAACAGATCCCTAATAGGGGGCCTTAAATCAAGTTTGTCCTAAAATAACATCTTGTTTTATAGAAGATATGTATAGGAGTAGGGCCTAGACATACCTTCTCAATATCTCACTTATTTGGGTGGGGACACAATAATGAGCAAGACTTTGAGTGGACCACGCTGACGTGGTAGACTTCAGAGGTGCCTTATCCATTATATGAGGTTGCTATGAATTGCTAACTATTAAATCAACTGAACTGTCAAAGGTAAAGTGGTAGTACAATAAGGAAATGTTTGTTATTTTGTGAGGGATTAATAACTCTTGATTTAAAAAAATCATCAAAGTCACCCTAGACCAAAATCACGTATGTCGCGCTTGCATTTGGAACATTTGAACTACTTAATGTTGCATCTACTCTTACAGAGCAACCTCAGTCACAATTGATTGTTTGATCGTTCCACGTTCCTAAATTACATTTCTATCGTGCGCGGTATATTTATATGATTTATTTCGTTATATTGAATTCAGCACTGATTAACATATTAAGACAATTTATTACAATTAAATAACGTATCGTCGTATGTACCTGTATAGGCAAGACAGAACAGAATTTACATAATCACAACTGTAGTATTAGAGTGTAAGGTAGTTTTTAACATCCCGATTAAATACCCACAATGTATTTCCAGGAAGAAATTCTTTTAGAATTCTTTGAAAGAAAAACTGAAATCGATATTACGTTTTTTATTTTTTTTGTAAATGACATTATTAAAGGCAACTTATGATTCAGAATGAGATTGTTCTACACATAATATTTTCTACCATTCTATAGAATTGACTCCGGGAAAAGGGGCCTCTCAGGCTTCCATTTGCAGACGGTGAGTCTAAATACCAGACGGTGGGTTTTGAACAAGCAAAACATATTTTAATGGTTATTAAAATAATGCCTAGTTAAATTATATATTGAAATTAATTAACACCTTAAACTATAATAAATAATTAAATTGTTATGGGATTATCTTTATTAAGTTATTGTGTTTGTTTTATGTATATACACTACCAATTATTGCTTTAAAAATAATCCTATATCAGCAAATTACTCCCTAAATTAAGTTATGGGTAATAAGAAACAAAAGTGTTGTTATTGTTGTTCTAAGGGAAGACAAATCAAATGTATCTTGCACGTATACTATAAATGCCAAGGCAAAAGAGTAATTTTGTCATATACACGAAATGAGAAAGAAGGTGATCGACTATATTTTGATTATATCTTGCTTCCTTGATGCGCAATAGATAGAAATATGAAATTTTACTTCATTTTTCCATTTAAAAGAAGTTATCGGCGGAGTAAATAGCAGTTGTGGCGTTTCTTCTAAATGTTTAACATCTCTGCAACTGTCAACCATGCCTAGAATCATCCACTTTTGATCTTTTTTAGGTTAAAAGATACGATTAATGTTGCTAAGATTTGATCTAAATATTATTTAAATTTACAGTGATTATACCACTCCCTAACATCAACCAATGAAAAACGTCAAAATGCATAGTTACGCATGTACTAACTTTTGATAATATACATAGCAACTGATAATCACATACCTTTCTGATTAATAGGTGATAATCACAGACCTTCACAAACATCACGTTACCTGATGTCAGTACAATTGTCATAACAACCACATTAAATGTACTTTTAATATTTAAATTACACTATTCAAACGTTGTTTATCGACTCGTGATATAATCTAGCCGAATGCAACTCGTGTCCTCTTGATTATCAAATCATTTCTGTTTCCACTCGATATATTGTTCGGACTCGCGTGATTGCCAAACAATATATCTCATGTAAACAGAAATGATTATTTGATAATCAAGAACCCACTAGTTGCATTATATATATGATAATTAAACTCATGAATAGAAAATTCACTTTGACAGCGGATAAAGTTTGCTTTAACTTTTAAATCGCACTATTTTGCGATTCTATCATTATCCAATCAAATGTCATGATTTTTCAAAATTCAACCAATCATGTATTTTTATAATGGCAAAAATTTAAAATTTTCATTGGGATTTTATTACTTTGTTTTTGCCACATACATCCACGCAACTACTAAACATGTTGTTTTAATCATGGTGGTATTTCAAAGACGGCATTTAAACTGTCATGCGTCAATATAAAAATGTAACGTTTATTGTGTACCGACACAAAATGAACCAAGATTTGAGAAATAATCTACAAAGTGTATTTCGGGGACATGCTTTTGCTCGGTAATTTTTTTACTCAAGATTTGTTGTTTTTTTTTTGTTAAGTCTCTCGACAAACTAACTTTGTATCGTCACGTTGCCACAAAAACAAACTTATTCCTACAAAAATTTTACCCACAAAATCATTCACCCTTAATACATTATTTCCGATAATATGTTGTTTACCTTTTGCCGTTATAACAACAACATTGCAATTACGTATTCGTTAAATTCTCATGCCAAAATACACTCGGGATTTTGAATATCTCCATATTAAAGTTGCATTTTTTATCTCAAATTTGATTTCCAATCGGTAAATTGACTCAACCAACCGCGGACTCGTCACTGGTCGTCATTGGTGATAGTTTGTCTCGTCAAGTTACCTGGAAATCAAATTTCCGTAAAAAGATGCAACTTTAATCGGATAAAATCAAACCTCTTGTGTATTTGCTACAGATACTAATATACTATATTAATATTTGTTTGCTATAAATGTTAATGTATAGTACATCTTATGCATATTCTTTATTTGCTTATTATATACGTATTTGAGTTTTTATTTATCTGTTTGATGATATAATGCATTGCAATCTAAAAGCAACCTACTACTACGGAATATCCAACATTTTCCGTTTCATTTTGAGAAATACCAAAAATGCTTTTGCGTGGATAATGTTCATAAAAGACAAACCTTTTCCTTAAACATAACAAACCCCAAATGCATATATCTAGTTGTAAGCTTTTAGGTAAAGAATATTTGATCAAGATTAATGATCAAAAATTTTGTCAAATATAATAGATTTTATGGAAATGATCGCACTTGCGGTCGTCGCATTTGCGGTCATGATAATTATCGTTGCATATACAGTCGTCGAAAAATATGTTTAGAACTTTCTAAAATCGACTTACAGGAGTCTTAGTTGCGGTCACTTGTTTTTGTGATCATTGCTAAAACTTCCCCTAACACTTTATCCAGGCTTGATACTGGCAATGTTAATCTATAAAATTGTTTGGCAGCATTCCAATGTAAAATTCTAAAGGAAATATTTCCAGATCATTATAATTGATACACGCAACGGGTGATCAAAGTGATTCAGTCTCTGGCGGCTATGGTATACTTTATAATTTATGAACGCAACTGTAGGTTACTTAAAAATCAACTTTGAAATTTAAGTATAAGCATAGTGGTGTTCATAATTTAGTAACTATACCATGGCCTTCCGGGACTGAAGGACTTTTTAAATACTCGTTATATAATTTGTTAGATGCAAAAATTAATTTACAATACTGAAGCTTGGATCTGCAGTAATTTTATTTTTCATAGTCAATGCTTATGAATTTAATTTTTGATATACTATTTATTCGTTAATTAAAATAAGTTAGCAGTATTCATCAAAATATAAATAATATACGGAGCTGAAAAAAATGTCTGGTCCAAAAGTGACACTTCTGTAAGAGTAAATTCTATCATATCATATACTTAACATTTTTGGCGTTGACCGCATATGCAACGATAATCACCACAACCGTAAATGCGACGACCGCATCTGAGACGACACCATTTTATGACAGATAATACACAAAACGCCATTCTATTTGGATAATACAAAATTTCAAAATATACCAGGCGATATGATTTTGAGAGTTGCTACAGTAAAAAAAACAGAAAAAATAAAAGAACCAGAGAAAGAAGTCGGTTATTTACAATGTTGTCATATCTACACAGCTACTAGCATTTTTGTTTCAATTGCTAAGGTCTCATTACTAAAGCTTTAACAATTTATTATTTTTTAGCCAATTAAACATTAAAATCCCAAATTTGATAACACTTTAATTTTTTTATATCTCCAAACGTTTTACAACATTTTGTAGACTGTTCTTTTTACACGACTGTATTGTTTTAAATGAAAACTATAATTAAAAGTTGCAAAATCAAAAAAAATATGTTTAAAATTGTAACTAAAATGCCTCCTGAAAATAATCCCCTGAAAAAGACAGGAAAACCAAACGCAATCTACAAAATGACATTTACAATTGACAATTAAATTTTGCTTTAACATTATTGTTTTGTTAAAAACTGCGTACAGTAGGCGCTCACCAATGTGAACTAATAAAAATAGACAAATGTTAGCGAATTTTTGGTATTTATTCCAGAAAAATTAAATACATATGTATCTATAATATACAATACAGTACCTACTTGGGTTTAGTTCCTCAGGGCAGCAATTCAAAAGATCTTTTTTGTTTCTCGAGGCAAACTACAATAAAGTTTAAAGTTGTAGAGAATTATATACCAAAAATATGCGCTACTGGTACATCAGGTTAATCGTTAAAAACAATACTTGAAGTAGGCCTATGTATTCCGATTATATACCCGTTAATTGATTCATCAAACGTAAACAGATTAAAATATTTAAAAAAAATCAACTATAATGCCTAATTTTTGGATGGTAACTGAACAGCTCAAAAATCACTAGACAGTGAAAATTTTGAAGAGTAAGTATATAGGAGAACTTCAAAGAAAAATCATGCAACGGGTAATGTAATACACAATTATGTACTATACCTATTATTTATCAACCAGTCGTTCATTACTATCTCACAGTTTGATATCTATAGTATGTTAACTTTTGTTTGTTTTTACTTCCCTCGTCTGAAAGACGAAGGAAGTACGATAATCACGAAAAAAGCACCTTCCCAAATTTCTTCAGATCTTCACGTTTCAGGGTCCCTAGATGACAAAAAACAGGTTTTCTCAATTCCGTCTGTCTGTCTGTTGGCGGTATAACTCAAAAACTATTTGTTGGAGGAAGACAATATTTTGCATACATATTATATATTTACCTGGCATAAAACCGAGACAATTTTAGAAATATATATATAGGGTGAGCACCTCAAAAAAATTAAATTTTGTTAATTTTTGTTTGAACTGGGAAATACATAAAATTATTAATTTGTACGTAGGCTATATCTTTGACAAAAATGGTTTCATCATCAGGCGTCCGATTACTAATAGCAATGATCGTTATGGCCTGATGATGAAAGTAATTTGGTTTCGAAACCTGTCGCCACCCACAATTTCACAATAAATATTCGTGGAGAAGACTATTTGGTTTTATTGCTTCATATGTAGTACTAGTATTAGTAGTAGTAGTAGTTGTTGTTGTTGTTGTTGTTGTTAGGAGACACTGAAGACTAGCAACTAGGCCTTTATGGGCTCTTTTTGCCAACCCCTTGCCATCCCCTCAACCACCTCTAATGTCAACGTCATGTATAGTATTAATGTCTAGAATCACTATTTTACACTTGAAGATTATTCATGAAAATTTAACGTTTTCTTTCACTCAGTAGACGCATGAAAGTAAGCATTTTTAAGCAGAAAATCGTTAATATCTCCTTGAACAAGTAGCTTTAGATCTAGACCACTTTTGTTGCTTATTATAAGAGATATGTGTAAAGTTAGATACCAAATCTGTTCAAAATTTACATAAATTAGCATAGAATATAGATACATATACGCACGGCATTCACATCAAAATGCATGACTGTTGATTATGGATAATAATATATTCGAAAATTACTCCCTAATTTGCAGTAACAAAATTGTGACGATTAATAAATTGCATGGCATTTAATAGGAATAGTAGTGGTCCCTATCAATAATTATATATTTTTACAGAAAATAAGCTGTATAAATAAGGCAATTTTTTAAAATTACGTGCACAAATCATTCAATTCATATCCGAAGCAGTAGGTTTTATTATGCTCTTATTTTTATTAAATTTGCAAGTAATTTTGAAATAACAGTAATTAATCGTAACGGAAAATTTTAATAATTAACATTTGTCAGTACTTGTCTATGTATATTTTGATAATTTCTAAATGTGGCCAACTGGTATCATTATAAGTAATTAAGTTATGTGCTTATTAACGTATGGCTTATGTAATCTGTGGGAAATCACAGCTTTTTGCAGCCTTAAAAATCAAATAAAAAGTAAATTTAACGAACGTCATGGGTTTCTCTGACGAACATATGTTTTCTAAATTGAGGTTATTCGTGATACTGTTTGTATGCCTATATTTAGAAAATACTAATAAAATAAACACTTATAAGTTTTCTGCAATATAATGTTTGTATCAATGTAGCTCTTGACATTCTGATGGTTTTTTCCCATCCCAACTTGAGTTTTCAAATTACAATGAAATAATCCAGTTTCAATTAGTTTCTATAGTGTGTTATTTTGTTTACAAACACCATGGTAACATTAACTAAATGCCCTACGTCTAATTTTGTATAATTCAGCCGTGTACAGTCTTACATTATTCTCACTGTATAACTTGACAATTAAGAATTACTAGCTAATAGCAGACTAGTAATTATTAACTACAGGGGTTGTGCAATTCTAAACGAATTTAAATATCTGCTTCGAGGGGCATTGTTGAGTCCGGGCGCCGTGCTGTCATCTTTGATACTCATTCACTATCTTTGTCGTCTATGGTTGATAAAACGGTATTAAACTTTGATGCGTAAAATCAAGTAGAAAGTCTTTGCAAAAAAATGATACCGCAGCAAATAAAAACAAACCGCATCGCATGTACCGTTATTATTGCCTTCTAAAAGCTCAAGGACTTCATTAATTCTCAAGGGCCAATTTGATTGTTTCCTATTTGTTGTAATGGTTTTCTCGTATTATTTAGTTGTAGGGTGTAAACACGGCGTAATAAATTGTTAAAGTGTAAACAATGGCTATTGTTAGGCAGCTTTATTTGCATTCGATATTAATTGTGGGACTGGTCAAAAATCAAGCTTAGGCTTTTTTATGTCCTTTTTGTATATGACTGGAATTAAATTTAATTACAAATTAGCTAAAGCTTCAAGGCTGCGATTACACATTATTTTCTATACTTTATAAAGTCCATTTTATTACAAGTGCTGCGATTTCGTGTAGTAGGAAAAAGTGTAAGTCATGTGTGAACTAAAAATAGAGAATGTTGATATATCGGAATTAAACTAGCAAAGTGGAAAGTATAAACAGTATAACAAATGTACTGCTATTAAAAATGATAAATTTCATACGTCCAGCCAAATCTAACCAATTTTTCCTCAGCAATTTGTTAATGCATGTCAATATGGGCTTCAAGGATGTCACTGAAATATCTATCAATAATTTATTAGCACTAGTTATCGATGCCTTTCGTTGATGCCCCCAATAATTTCAGCTAGCTTTCCATGAAGCGTATTATTCAATAAACGGAAGTCACCCTGGAAAATTACCTGCCTAATGTACTACTGCAAAGGATAATGACATTGGCAATAATGAACACCAACTATGCAAATAACAAAGCGATTAGCAAGTTTGCAGGGATTGTTACTCTGTTGCACTACGCAATTAACGTTAAGCTTATTGACATCACCCCCAATAAGAGTGATTGCAAAAATTTGATAATAAGAAAAATATGCAAATATAATGGAATTGATTCGTTCATAATCACACTTGAATATTAGCTAATTAGTAAGCTGTTTGCTTAGTTTAAATAGATTTTGTTGAATAATTCATTTCAAAAAGTTATTAAACATTAGTACTTGACCGTTTTGTTCTGCCTTAATCCAACGTTTAAATAAAAAAACAAACAAACAACTTGATTCACCTGTTCACCTTTGTAGTATGATCTTTTCATCGACTTTCAAATAAACATATCATATTATTAGCTTTGAAATAAATATTAATGGTAACTTACAGAGACAAATAGATTGTTTAAAAATCTAAAGAAGAGAAAACAAAGCCATAAACCTCGTTTAAAAATAATAAAACTGTACCTTAAGTTTTACTACCTGAAAATATGATAAAGATAATATTTAGAATTGTAATTTACAAATGGTTGTTTTTCTTATCTGTGTTAATCATATAACTATTTTTAAACTCTGCATGTACTGTCTGTTGTAAAAAAAATATGGGAGCTGCAACTGAACATTTCATAAAAAGTTCAGCTAAAAATGCGTATAATGCACACTTTCAGGGCTATTGTCCATAGAACTGTGTTCTTCAAATGATGTCTAAAATAATATGCACTGGACGTTTTCTCAGTCATACTATCATTTTCTTCAGAGGTGTGTGCATGATCAGCAAGTATTGTCAAAAACGTAGTATTAATACAATAATCGTTATTAAGTATCCAACCTAGAACTTTTTCCTGCTATCACGTTAGTTTAGGACACGTAGTGAAATAATTCGATTGATAAACAAATAGTCGGTGTATTTGGTTTTTCAGGTATTACTCAGCACTGTTTGTTTCATTTTCGAGTGTATTGGTGGTTTTCACATTTGCGAGTTTGTAAACAACTTTTACTGTAAAGAAACTTCATATCTGATCGCAAAACAAATAACTCAGACTGCTGTGGTGTTGGTAAATATTATCCTGAGATATGTTAAATGACTAATTTGTTGGAGTGTTTGGTCATGTATTTAAGGTGTCATTAACAGAATTTTTCAAATCTTTGAATATTATAATTGCACTAGTACTAAAATATTTCTTTTAACTTCCTTAGAATATTTTTTTTCTAAATCCTCTAGGTCCCCAGCATCTACCACTAAAAATTTTACAAAAAAAAAGAAGGACAAATAACACTGCTCCTCATTTTTTGTTAAGATCAAAGTATATTCATATAAGTTGCTGTTCAATATTTAACAATGCAGCTTTTAAAATTTAGAAATTTAATCCTAACTTGCATGTTCAAATCCTTGACAAGCTTCATTTGGGCTTGAAATATGCAAATTCAGTAAAAGGCCATTACTGTCAATCATGCTTTTGAATTACCAATTACCGTTCCTGGAATGTGTACAAATAAAAATTGCAGGAATGCCACAACCAATACGGTTATGTAAACTTCCGATTGAATTTAAAATGGAAATATTTGACTATAAAATTCTAAAATACCTCGCTGTCAGTCCTAAATTTATAAAAGGAATGGAATGTGTTCCCTCCAACATAGATTGTCAATCTGTATGTTGAATTGAGAAGTTAAATATTTTAACCTATTGAAATTAGGAACTGGAAGTTTTGAGTACAATCAGGAATTTTGCAAAAATTCTAATGTGTATTGCCTATTATCGCCAAGGCTTAATGAATGGGATTTCTTATTATTTAACGTCAGAAATTATGAAATAATTAATATATTCACACCAAAATTTTTAATGCAAGCGCAATTTTACAAACCTTCACGATTTCATTACGAGATGTCTACTCTAAATATAAAATTTTTGATTTAGCTGCCGTATTCGAAATTTTCAATTATCGAATAACAATCTGAATTTCTAAAATATGCAAGGAATTGATATCAACATGCATTGTAGGTTAATAGAGGTTGCACATTTCGTATATTCTAAAATTGTATCGTAAACGTAAAGATGCTAAATCACTGATGTAATATTTTTAATATAGGGTACACTCCAAACCGTGATTGTCATTTATTTGACCTCAACGCATATTTTGTTTTAACCTATTGTCGGTATAGAGTATCCCAACAATAACAACGACTGCAAATAACCTAACAAGCTTGATGGGCTTAAGCTGCTTTGTAATGCACAGCGCTCCGACACCTCGAAACTATCCTTTTTTATTTTATTTAGTAGTTAATTTGAAGTCCGATTCTAGAATTTACCCGTTTGGAGTGCATCCAATATTAAAAACTGCGTGCAGTCTGGAATGCACCTAGACACTCGAGACATTACAGTAGAATACCAAATGTAAATAATAAACAGTACATATATGACATCTGTATTTTCGTTTGAAGGAAAAGTATTATCCAGTTTAGATCAGTGGTTTTGAGCAGGGGCCTCAAAAGGATCTATGGGGGTCGTATGAATTTAAGAAAAATAAATCCCTTAGAAAAATATCCACCCGGAAAAATGCCTCTGGAAGAAGTCTCACAGGACAAATAGACGTAAGCTATAAAATGGCATTGTTAACATAGACAAGAACGTTATTCTGATGAATTTCACGCATAAATAGTTTAAGTTTTACTTTAATGTTATTGTTTTAAACAAAATAACATAATTGTAGAACTGCAAAATTGATAACTGTCATACCAAAAAAAAAAAAAACGATAACCGTTAAGATGACAAACAGAAAAAACCCGTTTTAAAGTAAAATAAAGTTGTAATCATGATACAACAGTTATACAGTGATATTGTTTTAATTGTATTAATAGTAATATTAATTATTAGTATTTCTTCACATGAACATACAAACGGTATAGAGGTGATTCTCAAAAAAATGCAAAAGCAAAAATTACATATAAAATATCGAGATCCAAAAAAAAACTGATCTTCAGCGGGCTGTGGAATGAAAAGTCACGTCTTTACTTGTGTCAGATAATAATTAGTTGTAATTTTCTTTACGAATTTGGTAGATTGTTAAAATTTCTGCTTCTAAAAATGACGTTTCATTATTATTTAATTCCAGCTGACACTAGTAAAGACGTGACTTTCCATTCCACAGCACACTGAGGACCAGTTTTTTATCTCTCGATATTAAGAAAGATACAATGAAAAACACTACATAACCAAGTAAATGTGTAACATACAAGACATAACATACAATAAGAGGTAGGAGAAAATGCTGGAACAGACATGTTAATCCTATGGAGGAGAACAGATTAGTGAAATATTAGATAATGCCAAAACGGTGGAGAGAATGTTAAAATCAACAACTGAAGAAATACAATACATTATAAAGTTGGTTTTTCAGACTTGTAACTTACTTAAACAGACTACGAAGAAAAGAAGATACTATTATTAACATTTTTGAAAATACATTGCTTTTTCGCTTAAAAATTTTATATAACTTCTATAATTTACAATTTTATATTTTTCTGAAAAACCGGTTTATTTTGCATATTTCAATATTCTTTATTTTCTTATTGTTCACGTATAGAATATACATCTAAGGCCTATGGAACACATTTTGACTTACTCTATACAGAGTGTTTTAAAATGGTAAAGAGTAAACAAAAACGTCTATATACCTACACATTAATCCGAAACTGCGTATTAAGGAAGCCCCGATAAGTTAAAGAGGAGAAAACATTCATATGGGTAGATTACACTCCCGAAATAGCAAATTTCAAACTGTGGACTAGAATTTATCGAAAACAGTGAACCAGAATTGAAGAAAATGTCAACTGTAAGAAGTTACAATAAAAAACTGCCCTTTCTAAACCTTATGCCAACTTTTCTCAATCATCTGTATATTATTTTCAATCTAAAAAAAATAAATCTGTAGAAATTGGTTAAATATAAAGTCCTATAGAATTCATTTCCGCCATTTTGTCCATGTTCTTTCCGAAATAGAAGAGTGGTTCTTCGGACATTGCTATTTTTTCTGTCCGATTCAGAAGTCAACATTTAAAAACTCCGAAAAAACGCACCAAACATAATGAATTCAGGTGAAAATCGCGTGGATAATGACAAATTACGTTTCATATGTATTATATTTTACTTAAATTAAGTTTGTGTTTTTTGTTATCTTTCTCAGGGCTGTAGCTCCATTAAGACACAATTTCGAACCAACCTAGGAAACACATCTCTAGAATAGTACCCTAAAACACTCTAGACCGGGAGCGATGAAATTGGCCTTTGAGCCTCTGGTTGCAGACTACAAACTGCGGGTTCGATTCCCACTGCCGGAAGAATGACAAATTTAAATGAAATGCACTATGACTAACGTCATAAAGTATCTACTTTTGCAATATCCTCTATTCTTTCTACAATATTGTGTAATAGTAAAATATATTTAAGAAGCATAGGAAGTATTTTTTAGATTTTAAACATATTTTCCTGAAAAGACTCTCAATTTCTATATTATCGAATGTTTTCACGCAAAATGTAAATGATATTTATAGCGAATAATTTTAAAAAGTTTCGAAGTATTTTAGCAATCGTAAGTAGTTGTCTATTTAGCAAAATCTAAAGAGTAATTTGTTACTTTTATGGTTTACTTTTAGATACTTTAATATTCTCTAAACTCAGAGATACTGCGAGTTTCTGTTTTTAATGCATGTAAGGCGTATTTTTAAGTAAATAGTTACACAAATAAAATAAATGATATACATATTTCATTGTTTTTTACAATTTTTTCCAGTAGACATTTCAATTTTTAAGCTATTTTTATTTATTTTGTGTTATAGCCAAATATTTTCTTTTTGATATAAAAATATAATCACTCGCAGTATTCAATATTTTTCATATACAATTCTATAATATCTGTTGTTAAAACAACTGTATACAACCATATTTCGCGTTGAAATAATATTGATATTCATTCAAAGCAACCAAAAAATGCGTGAATCTTAGCAACTAGCAAGAAGATTATTATTGTTTACCTAAATATAAACTTATTAGAATAATCAGAAAGTTACATAGCACACAAGAGTAAAAAGATGTGATCTATTTAGTGGGGCTTGCCATACTCGGCTAAACGCCTCGTGTGCTAAACATTCCTATCGCCAGTAAAATTTTCCTAACTCACTTGTACCATAAGGGCATAAATAACGTTAGGTCAATCAGTATTGATGTGTTTCTTATTATGTATTTAATTTCTGTTTTGTCGTATTTAGGCGGCCATTATAAGCAGGCAGCACAATTTTTTAATTAAATAATTGTTAATAGCTTGTTGATTACAATTATTGGCCCCCGAAAATAACGCCACTGAGAGAAGTCCCTGAAAACGAAACATAAGGTAGAAAATGGCATTAACACAGACAAGAAGGTTAATTCTGATGAATTTCACGTTAAAATAAATTAAGTTTTTCTTTATCAATTGTTTTAAACAAAATAATATAATCAGTTGTAATATAACAAGTGGAATGATTATTATCGATGATTTTTTCCGAGTTAAAACCGGAACCTAAATTTAACGAGTGCGTAGCACGAGTTAAATTTGTTGTTTCGGTTTTAACGAGTAAAAAATCATCGATCATTAATCATTACACGAATTATATTTGGAAAGAGAATATATTGAATGAAATGCAAAATAATTACTTTTTGTTCTTAGGTTGGCACAGTTAATGTTGGTTACCCTGCTGACCATTTTAAGTCTATGCCAAATTCGAGGTTAGCAGGTTAGATTTTCCGTCAGTTTTGACACAAACTGACACAAAACCTAACCTGCTAACGTCGAATTTGACACGGACTTAAAATTGACAGCAGGGTAACCAACACTGACAGTGCCAACCTAAGAAAAAAATCACAACCATTTATGATCACTCCTAAAAACAATTACGAAAATAAATTACTACCGCTGTGATAATGTGTAACTAGGCATTTGCATGCACCTCATTGGATGAAATAGCGTCACGTGATACATGAATTATATTCTCAAGGGTAATACCACAAGCAGTGGATATATTTTTGACAAATATTTTGTCGTATCCATGTAAATTATTGCGTTTAAATTTCACGATACAAAATTACATCAAAAATGTCACGAGCCGAAGGCGAGTGACATTTAAATGTGATTTTGTTGAGTGAAATTTGCAATAATTTCTATGGAAATGGCATAATATTTAAAAAAAATATATCCACTTCGAGTGGTATTTGGGACGACTATTTAACAATATTAATACATAACGATTAACTTTATTGAAAAATAATCCAACAATTAATATAATTATTCATTCTCAATTAAATTCAGCAGAATACTTCCAAAACACAGCATTTTAAAATTTTTAAAACAAGCCACACAGTTCGTTGGGGTTTAGTGTTACGTAACCTAGCGATATCACTAAGGACAGAACATCGTTGCTAAGCGATACTTCGCAACAAGGCTATTTATTTTTTGAGTACGTACATTGTTTTGTGAATATTTTGCATGGTGCCCAATATTCAGTGATATACAGCTGTTATTGGTTGAAAAAAGCAAATGTCTGCAATGTGATTGGCTTATATGTTATAGTGTTGAATAGTCATTGAAATATGTGATATTGATGTCAAACCGAAGAGAATAATTTCAGTTGTCAGTTGTTGCTACCGAAAAGCATTTTTAATTGGAGCATTTTTTTGTTACAGTCACACCTTAAACGTAAAGGCTAATTTTAGTAGTGTTTTTTACAGCTGTTTCATTAGTTACATTTTTTGTAGAAAAACTTTTGGTAGCTAATTTTCCTTTTACATTTATTATAAAAAATATCGGGTAAAAATATATTTCGACATTCATCTTCTTCAGTTTACACAAAGTTTACATAATTTTATAAATTCAATAGTTCCAAGTTTCAAAAAAGAAGAAAATCCTTGTTTTGGCAAATTTCTTTCAAGTCCTTATTTTTTTTATTTATCAGTATTACAGTATATATATTACATTATACATCTAATACCCTAATAATAATATTGATAAATTTAAAAAAAAATGAACTTGAAAGGGGGATTTGCCAAAACAAGGATGTTCTTCTTTTTTGGAACTTGGAACTATTGAATTTATAAGATTATGTAAACTTTGTGTAAACTGAAGAAGTCGAATGTCGAAATATATCTTTACCCCATGTTTTTTATAATAAATGTAAAAGGAAAAAATTAGCTGCCAAAAGTTTTTCTATAAAAAACAATGTAAGGATTAATGTTTCAGTTTTAACCGGTAGAGGTTAAAATCTACTATGTGAACATCCGGAATGTAGGTGTAATTCCTGAATTATTTGATTTTCTAACAAAACAATAATGTTAAAATCTAATTGTCAATTGTAAATATAATTTCTAACTTACTTCTGGTTATTCTGAGTTTTCCACAAGAGCGTTTTCCGGGGGCATTTCTTTCCGGTGGTGTTTTTTTCCGTGTTTTTTTTGTCCGGAGGCATTTTTTCCGGGGGTCATTTTCCGATCAGGTTTCTTCATTTTACGTTTTTTCAGTATCATGACAAACAGTTGTTTATTTGTATTGAAGGTTATCTTGTTTTTATATCTTATATATTTTATTTTAATTGATTTCTGTGTTGTATTGCTTGTTTATTTGTTTTTGTCAATAAAAAAGGAGCAAAAACAAGTGCATATCTATCTCGTGATAACCATTTATGCCAAAGCTGATATGCTCATTTTTCGATACAGTCCTTTGCCTTTATATAACGTGATATTTATTTAGATTTAGATCGGCGAGCTGATAGCGAGCTGACACAAAAATAGTTTCGACAAAGTTTAGCACGGCTAGCGTACAGGCACTTTCTCTTCTTCGGGTGGGAATCAACTTTTACCTTTCGTTCTCTAAAAACCATAAAAGGGATTTAGCTGACAGTCGCCGCGAAGAGGTGAATCCGATTTTTTCCGATCCTAATCTCCGGTAAAAGTCCAACTGCAGCAACCTTTGCTCCACTGTCGTTAGAAAGTACAAAAAACGAAAACAACTGTTCATTTCGGTTTTAGCATTTTTAATTTTCTCCGCTGCTCCCAATTTGGGCCGGCGGTCCTCATTTTAACGGGTTTCGCTGTCCATTTGCGTCGCCTTTTCCTCGAGGCGAGATTATACAATTATTGGAGGAGAGCAGGATCCTGAGATCCACGTAGGCTCGTTATTCCGATCTTGCCGTTACCCAAGGTCACACACCTGTAACTGTTGTCTAGAATTATATGCCTCGCAAGAATTCAGACTATGTGATTAAAAATTACCGTAAAAATGAAGCGGAAATACAGTTGTTCCTGCCACACTCACTTCATAGGAGATGCAGTTAGATCCGCGTATCTGCGATCCTATTTATAAACCATTATAGTCCATTACTTCCACGTAAAAAAGTGCACCATCTTAGCCTTGCAGTTCTCATGGTATTTTTTAGAAGACTGTGCCGGAACACCATCCTGGAAATACTTTCTCAAACATTGAGATGTTTTTACCTATCAAATTAAATTGTTTTTATTGGCACTGTTGAATATACTGAAACTTGTTTCTGTGGAATTAGCATCGTCAGTTTAAAAAAAGTAAGACCTTCGGCTTTGCTCTAACAGCTAAATTTAAAACGAAATATTTACTTACATAAAGTATTTATATTCAATTTATAAAATATCTGCAAACACCAGGCTGTTCTGAATATTGGATTTAACATTTGTGCTTATTCTTACTTAACCCATATTAGTCCAATCTTGGACATAGGTCACTCCTAGCCTCTTCTATTCTTCATTATTTTAAGCTTTGTGATACCATTCTTCTTCCAGTATGTCCAATATACGTTCTATGTTAGCTCAACTTTGAAACAGCATTATGATTCCATTGTCCATATATGAGATACTGGCACAGGGGTTCGTCTTTTCCAGTAGCGGATAGACATCTAAAATACCAAATATGTGTCATAGTAACATATAACACAACTCAACTAGCTAATCTAGAACTTTTTGATGCATTTTAAAACAACACCAACTTCTTGGATTTTGTAAAGTCAACATATAGGCTTGCCACAAAATATTGGCATACTACTAACATACTGTTACAGTTTTTAATATTAGATTGGCATGGATAATATATTATCAGATATGGACTCGTTTTAAAGTTGAATGTTTACCTTACACCAAACTAATTCAGTATGTTATACCAGTTTAATTTTTCTATTTCCCAATATTGGTCGATATTTGAACAATGATACGACAATATTTTTCGAAAATTATATTTTTATTTCTACAATTTCATTGTTTGTCATCTACAATGCATTGCGCTTTATAGGTCTCTTAGATTGGACAATATTGGTAGACAGAGCTGCGAGGTTCATTTCCGTCGTTGTAGGAGAGACCGGTGCAGAATGGGACACTTTTCTTTAAGGATTTCTACAATTGTATCAGTTACAGCTGTAAACCTAGACTTACTGCATTAATGTGCGCTTTTTTTAGAATTCTTTTACATAGACTTTTATGCGTATATGTCCAACTCAAAAATTTTGGGGCAGAATTGGGTAGGCGTGGTTTAAAATTGCACAGATTGAGAAATAATAATATATTGCTACTTTTAGAGCAAATTTATTTCAGGGAATAATACAGATAAATACTGTAAACGTTCAATTCTATAAACTACCCACACATAATTTTAAAAAAATACTGATAACGAATAATACTGAGAATGACACAAAATAAATAAAGTAAATATTGTATTCTATAAACGACCAAAAAAATTAAAAGCTAAACATTGAATGATGTGTGGTATAAATAATAAATCAGTATGAAAGGACTAAACAGTTGTCACGAACCAAGCCAACGAAATATTTAATAGACTCCGATGTTTCTAGCACAATTTTCATTGGTTTCTTACATTTCTTCTTGTTAGTCTGTTCTACAAATTGTCAGTTAGTACTATTTAATATTAAATTACCCAAAAAAACATTTAGCGTTTAAATATATTAAAATATTCCTGTACTGTAAAGTGACCAGGGTACACTTGGACACCCCAAAATGGTTTAGAGATTTGCTACTATAACCTAACAATTACTAACAGCACGTTTTTGAATTGGAACGTTTTTTTTTAAATCCACCAACAGAAAATATACATACATGCTTATAGGAAAGAGAAGAAGCTTACCATAAAAACCAAAGCCACTGAAAACGCTATAAAAATGTATTTATACCATAAGTGGAAGTCTACCATTAACTACACCCCTGCTAATAGCACAAGAATAGGCATACCAACTATAGGTAATCTCAAACAACTTTAAAGCGGTAAATTTAAGTTGTCCGAATTTGTCCCATATCTTGAAGTGCCCTTGCTGAAGATGCGCACGGTTGTTGTTATATAATTTAAAGGTGTTTCACAGATATTATTTATCGATATTGCACATATAACGGTTTTCGACTGATTAATCGACATTGGAACAGTATTCTTCTTCTTCTTCTTCTTTAACAGCCTTTTACCACCCACTCCTGGGTATAGGCCTCCCCTTTCTTTTTCCATTGCTCTCTGTCTTGCGCCAGCTGTAACCATTTACTGCCTGCTGTTTCTTTTAAATCATCGTGCCAGCGTCTTGGTGGTCTGTATTATGACAACATATTTCCACCATTTCATTCAAGATGCCAACAATGCTTTATTTTGATTATACCGCTCCCTATAACATCAAACAATGAAAACCAGTAAAAATGCATAGTTACGCATGTACTAACTTTTGATAATTTATATAGCAACGTTGATAATCATATACCTTCTTGACTAATAACTGATAGCAACATACCTCAAAGTACATCGTCATACAAACTACACTAACTGTACTTTTAATATTTATAAATCAACTGTTCAAACGTTGTTTATTGACTCGTGATATAATCAGTTATAATATCACAAGAGCATCGAAAATAATCGATTATTTTCCGAGTAACAAGATGTAATCTGCGAAAAACCACGAGAGCGCAGCTCGAGTGGTATTTTAAGGATTACGTCGAGTTACGAATGAAAAATAATCATTATTTTCGATTGCTCAAGTGGTATTCGTTACGATTATATAATGAATAGACCGATAATAATAAATTATTTTATTTCTTAGGTTGGCACTGTTTGTGTTAGTGGCACTGTTTATGTTGGTGGCACTGTAAGTCTATGTCAAATTCTACGTTATCAGGTTAGGTTTTGCGTCAGTTTGTGTCAAAACTGACGCAAAACCTAACCTGCTAACCTCGAATTTGCAATAGACAGTTATTACATCATGACTCTAGATTATTATTATCCATTATTTTTGCTTTGTTGGACCCACCGAAACACCGAAGTGATTATACCACGTCGTCAAGGGTATATCCGTTTATCTACACCTTGTAACTAAGTAAAATTATCAATTACTATTGGCCAAATTTATAATGAGTTGTATAATCTAGCCGAATACAACTTGTGTCTTCTTGATTATCAAACCATTTCTGTTTCCACTCGATATATTGTATTAGGCAATCACGCGAGTCCTAAGGACAAAAAATATATTTCGTGTAAGCAGAAATGATTATTTGATAATCAAGAACTCACTAGTTGCATTATACATGATAATTTGATTGTTTAGCATCTAATCTGCAATTAAATCTTAAAAAATGTATCAAGTTGTTTACATGGAGTCATTTAAATAATTGCTAGTTTTGACAAAAAATGTTCTTTGCAAATGAAATGCTATTCCATTGACGGAAGCTAAGTGTAGTGCTTTGTTCTTCCTTTTGTTGTCAGTTGCAAAGGTACTTCTAGATTTGAACTAGTAGTCATCAGGGCGTTAATTTATTAACCTATTAAGTCGTGTTATGCAAAAGCAGTCGTTGTGAGAAACTTCTTAGGACTCAAAACGAAGAAAAAAAGACGAATATTTATGAACGTCAGAGCTGACTGCATGAAACATGAAAATGTATATGATGAACTCCTTTTATGTAATATACTCCAAATATTATATTTTGAAAGAACAAGCTATATGTATTGAAGGGGCTTTGAAAATATAGTTAGTAATATTGAATCTCAAGATAGACATAGTGGCAAAAGTAATGATAGATCATTTGCCAAGTTCAGGTCAAATGACATCGTGGTTAGGAGCCCCTATAAAGCTATCTCTTCTTCCTTGTATCTGTTTTCATAATTGTTTTTCTTCTTCCTCGGTTCTCCGTAGGACTTCCTTGTTGTTTACTTTATCTATTCAGCTTATTTTTAGCATTCTTTTGTAGCACTACGGTTCAAAGGCTTTTATTTTCGTTCTGCTTGTTGTTCCCACAGTCTACGCTTCAGACCTACAGTAGCACGCTTCATATAGAATTTTGTGTGTGTTTTATTGTGTTTAGTAATAATCTATTAGGTGTTAGGTGTTAACAAGTGCTTCAACGGAAAGAATGTTCTTTTCACTGTTGCAGCTCTTGTTTTGATTTGTGTATCACATCTTCCATCTTTGGTTATTATACTGGCAAATTCTTCTACTACTTGGTGTAGTCTTGTTCAATTTAATGTTATATTGATATTTTCCATGTTTTTGCTTTCCACATACGAAAATTTTAGTTTTCTTTCTGTTTAATTTCATTCCATATTCATTGTTTACTATATTTTCCATTGTCTCTAATTGTATGTTTAGTTCTTCTTCTGTTACAATAAAGCAGCGCCGTCTGCATATCTTATCATATCCACTCTCACACCATGAATTCTTATTCCTGCACTAAACTTACGTATGCTAAATTCATTTATTGCTTGTTATATATATAAGTTTAAAAGTATTAGCAAGAGGGCACATCCTTGTCTTACACCTTTCTTTATTTTTGCTTCCATCTTCTCTTGTCCTTGTGTTATGACCGTTGTTTTATATATAACTGTTGTATTATTCTTCTCTTTATGTGTACCCATTGTCCTTAACATTTTGAATAGCTTTTCCCCTTCCATTTGATCAAAATCATTTTCTATGTTGATAAAAGCGATGTAAAAGTATTTTGTCTTTTTGGTCTTCTGTCAGATTTTTCTCAGTATATTTATTAATTTCCTTGTATATTATTTTTGTTAATATTTTTGAGGCATGAGTGGTCAGGCTTTTTCAGTATAGGTATTATCTCCGTAGTCATAAAGCCATTTCGTAATATTTACTTTTATATATATCGGCTAAAGAAGTCGGGTAGCGCAGTTGGGAAAGCGCTGGGCTTGCATTTAACAAGTCCTTGGTTCGAATCCCGCGAGGGCTGGAATTTTTCCGCAGTCTTGGCGATTGGAATCGGAACCATTCACAGTGAGGCACCAAGTCAACTGTGCTCTACTCAGAAAAACAGACCTAAGAGATGAAGTAACAAGGTCAACACATCGCCTTTGTAACACGAATCCGGGGCAAGTTGAGCATTGCACCGCCAGCCTCTACAGCGCAAAGTAAAATGAGGTTACTGACAATACACATATACATAAATTTATATCGGTTATTAATTTCGATATTTTCTGGATCATTTCTCGTTTAATATTTTTATAAATTCAGTATTAATGTTGTCTTCTCTTTCTTATCGCTCCGCATATTGACCGTCTTCTACTACTGCATTTGTTATATCATTTCCGCAGTACAGGTACTCCAAGTATTCTTTCCATCTATCGGCCATTTCACCTTCTTCCATTTTTATCTTTTACTCCTTGCGCTCTAGGTTTTCGCTCTTTGAAAAAAATCTTGACATTCCTTAGGCAATGTCAATTCTATTTGCTTTTAGGTTTTACTGAATTTCTTCACATTTTTGTCCTATAATATTCTTCCTTAGCTCACCTGGCTTTGCTATTTATTCTGTTTCTTATCTGTCTGTATTTGACTTGTTCATCAGTAGATTTGAATTTTTATATTTTCTACGTCCTTCAATTAGAGCTATTATTACTTTTGTTGTTCAGGGTTTCCGAGCTGGTATGTTCTGCTTGTAGTATGTACTTCGTTTACTGCTTTAATAATTTCCTTCGTCATTTGATCCCATTTATATTCCATATATCTGTCCTTGTTCTCTCCTGATAGTTCTTAACTGACTATTTTAACAATTTCTTTCTCTGTTTTCATCTTTTCCATGTTTCATTTGTATATGTCTTTTTTAACGAAAACTCGTAAATAAAAGTACGTAACACTTTTTTAGCTATTTTATGAAAATTGTGAATTGTCAATATGACAGTTGTAAATACTGAAGTCCTTTTCGATCATATTTCGAGTTACAACAGATAACTATGCAAAAAATAACGTGTACAACACGTATGAAAGCAACTCTTTCACTTTTTCGCCCTCTTTCATCAAACTCGAAATAAAGAATGACTTACGTAATTTGTTGTATAATATACTGTTACCGGCATTACTCTTTCTTTATATCGACAGTACCCTTTAACTATTTTCCGTATTTCATACTCATTAATATTCCCATGCCTGCATTACTCTAATCTGCTCCTATATGTATTATCCTGTATTCATCACTCCACATATCTCCTGTCTTCGGCTATTTAATTTCGGTTAGCCCTAGGACATCGATTTTCAGTCTTTTCATTTTTTTAAATGTTTGTCACCTTTTTAAAACGTTTGTTTACCTCTGAAAAATTTCACTTTTGAAGACTTCTCCATTCTAAATGGTTTACTGCTATCTTGGGAAATGTAGTGTATGCGGTGGTTTCCCTCTGCCTTCCGTATGATGTCACTTGTTTTCGTTTGTGTACAGGTGGCAGAATTTCCTCTTGCACTCTTCTTGCTTTAGGTTATACAAAACGCCTTTCCTCGGTATTTCACACATCCAGCACTAAATTTCAAAATGGGTCAACTTAAAAACAACTAAAATGAACGCTGAAATAGCTTCCGAACTGCGTGTATTAAGATATTAAATATAACCTGCTGTTGAGAAATTAATAAATTTGAACTGTTACATGTTGTTTACGATCGATATCGCTCATAAAACAGCTCAACATGTTTTTTATGAAACGTAGCAGCTTTTTGATATGCCAAAGGTGTATGAGCGAACTACTCCAACAGTTACGAGTGTATGGGGTTTTGTACACATAACATCTCAGCTCCTGCTGCTAGAAATTAGTTTTCTTTATCTAATACAACAAAATTCAGTTTTTTTAAATTTATATTAACGTGAAATAGTTAAAAACACATGTTTCAGTTTTGAAATGTATGGATATTATAAAATCTACTATCCGGAATGCCGGTGTACTTCCTCAATTATCTTGTTTTTCTTTTATTTGTTTGTTTTCAAATAACTGAAGAATTAATGATGTCAACTTATTAAGAATATAAATAGAAATTTTCGGTGACGAAGAACATATTCTTGTTCTAATTTTGCGCAAGAGCACACAGTGTTGTGATGTGTTCGACTTAGTGATACACTTGTTCAAAGAGGAGACACAACATTGATGATATAAAAACACAATTGGTAAGTGTAGCGTATTTGTTATAGAAAAATTCTACATTTTAAGATGTTTAAATGTTTACTCTCCACCTTTTAATATGTTGAACATTAAGAAACCATTGATATGATCACGAGTTTTCCATCAGGTTTTCTTGGGAGTTTGAAAATTGTGGGGATTTTCTAATGCAATTTTGGCGTCAATGGGTAATTTACTTCTTAGTAGTTCTTTTCAACATTTTTACATTCAGAAAACTAATTTTAGAAGTAAATATTTCATATCCAGGCAAAATTTAGGGAATTATGTGTGACCCATAGGAAATATAATCAGTGTGACCTAGTTCGTTATATAGGGGAATACTTCCAACTTCTAGTACACATGCATTCGTTATACCTCAGCGCACGTTATAGATGTGTTCGTTATAACCATAAATACCCGTGGGGACTTTAATTTTTGTACGGTAGAAGCCAGCGTTCATTATATCACGGGCTCGAATGTGTAATCTGAATGTTGATTTTATAAAATTTCCTGCTACCATTCGTTTTGCTATAACTGTGACTAATTCAAGCACTGCATTTGATAATTCGACACGACGGTGTGCAGGACGTGGAGCATGCCATTTTGAAATGAAAGTGTTTATTTTTCAGACTAATTCGATTGTGATTTACTGCTGTGGAAAATCGGGAATGGCGGTGTAATATTTTCATGTTTGCAATTCTGTTTTAATCTAATTGTTGTCAGCAAACCAATTAGCGATAATTTTAAATTTCAAAACCGCTAGAATTATAATTTAATTATTGCCCCCTGGGGAGTTTTAATTGTATATTCCACAGCTTTACTGTAATATCAATAATAATATAGCAAACTGAAATTCCAACACGACGCCCAATCTCATCAGACAGATAATGGAAACTCTATATTTACCGTTTCTGCTTTTACTGAAACAAAGAGGCTTGATGTATTTCAACATAACCAGGAATTATTTATACATTAGTCCGAATGTCATTGACCGAAAATAGATCTTATCACATAGTGGACATCCAAATTTGAAAGTTCAATAGTCTGATTCTCATAGTGACATTGCAGTTGCAAATTTCCACCACTTGCAATTTTTTGATATTAATGTATTTCACATTGTTCGAGCAGTATTTAGTGTCTAAATTTTTTTAATGTACCACGATTGCATTAATTTGAATTTTAACATAACGTGGAAAACTACAATCTTTATATTTATATAAATATAAATCGATAGGAAAATGTTTCCGTTTTTAGTATCACAGTGTCAACAACTTATCTTAAATTACTGCAGTAGTTTGTCTTATTTGGCTACATTTAGATATTTTCGTGTCTTCCAAAATTAACTTCCAGCACCTTTTCCATAGCTTTTAGAATAGAAAAAATATTTGTACGTAAACAGATCAAAAATATTCACATGGTAAATAAAGTCCCAGTCATGTTATATTTCAATTCACATCATAATCGCATGGTATAGGTCTATATGACAACCATTGGGCACCCCGCAATCGCCTGCACGCATGGGACTTATCATAATAATAAAAATGTATTCCCAGTTGAGTCGTCATTACTGCGTTTACTACACGCGTTGCGAATTATGTAATTCCAATCCATTATCTGCCGTTTCACACGAGATTAAATAGTTTTGAGATAACGTCAGCTACGTTTTGAACTCCCAAATCGTCCTTTCTGCACAGAAGGTCGCTAATTGACCAATTGTGCGTCGCTACGCCCAAAGTTCAATTGGAAACGCCGATTTATTATAACGAATGAGATTTTAATGCTGACTGTTTTTGTTCGGCGTAGCTATTTGTTCTTATCGAGGCGACAGATAAAAATGTAAAAGCAAAATTGATCACTTCGTTGCCGCTCTTTGAGACCCGGATCAGAATCAAAATTTTCACAGCCTGTAGATTTCACGCCCTTTTAAGGTTTTAAGATTCTTACTACCATATACAGGGTGATTGATAAGTATTTAAATTTAAGGGTAGTTACAGGACATGAAACACAACAACTTTGCATAAGTAAACTGTACGTCAAAAATTAATAATAATCCCACAAAAGATTAAAACATTTAATTGCGCAAACTGATTAATGGTCACTGGAATGAATTTCTATGAAGACCCGAATTTGGATAAAATTCAGAAGCAAACAACAGTTGTTTGGGTATTTCAATAATATATGGTGCATTAGGGTTTTCAAAGGTTTCCACCAGACCCTAATGCTATTTTTTCCTCAAACGATTAATTTTTGGTGCAATGTACTTCTGCTGAGGTCAGTATACACGCATTTAATTTAATGACCATACTTATGAGTGACCTTAAATGTAAAATGTGAAGACATTTCGTATTCTAACTGAGCTAGCTTTGGATAAACCGTCCTCATTAGTAACTGACACATATCTATAACAATTCATGTGCCATATATTGGAAAGAGAGTGTTTATTAAAGCAAAGTAACTTTTTCGAAATGAATAATCGTATATCTAATCAATAAATAACATTTCCAATCAACTACTACCAAAAGAATATTATCAGTTTCATTTGTACATAGATAACAAGCAATATGGATTTGCTATGTTTTGTAATTTAAAAGTCGTTCTTCTTTATGCAGCTTCTGACATCCATCCTTGAACATAAGCCTCCCCTATTAATCTTCATTGGTCTCTGTCTTTGACTATCTGGAGCCAATTTGGAACTGTAGTTCGTTTTATATCGTCGATCCATCTTTGATTTGGTCTTCCCTTCTTCCTCTTTCCCTTCCATGGGCGCCACTGTATGATTTTCATCCATCTGTCTTCACACATCCTAGCCACATGCCCCGTCCATCTCCATGTCTGGTTCTCTATTCTTGTTCCAGTGTCTTCCACTGTCTTCTGTTTTGTCTGACCAAGCGTTTCTTTTTTTTTTAATGTCTAATAGATATTCCTAATATTTTGCATCGTCCGCTTATTCATGACATCTTTAATAAACGGCCACATCTCATTGATTGTAAACTTGGGCCTTTTGATAATTTTGGAAATTTCCTCGAAAGACGTAGGATTAAGTTCCTGATTACATCATAAATAAAGTGGTTGCAGGGTGTGATTGATATGTGTACTTATTTATCACTCCATATATCCTAAAGACGTGATTTCTAATCAACGTTGAATTAAAATAGGTTTAAATAAATCGTACGTTTCATTAACAAAGAACACATTTTATGCCCTACTGCTACTCGTATACTATTGACACCTTATCATATAAACAGGAAATTTGTAAGGCGTAATTATTGAATTGCATTACGACCTATATACACTTTCAAAATACTCGCCAATGCAACTTATGTTTTATAACAAATATTTACACCTATTGTTGATAAGTCTGCTGGTGGTACTAATTGTTGATAACTAATTTCCGTTCAAGTTAGAAATAAGTACTCACATCTGTACATTGTAGGATGTCACAGCATCAGTATATTGATATAAGGATGATATTGAAGTCGGTAAATGGAGGATGTCCATTTGATACATAATAATATTGTTTTCTCTACTACTTGTATGTACTTACTGCATTTGTTAGACTAATTCGACGTGCTAAGTTGATGTTTCAAAAAGTAGTTATAAAAGGAAAGCGATCCGTCATGCTTTTAGCGAAAATGCCTTGATATGAAGCAATAAAACTAAATCGTCCTCTCCACGAGCATTTATTTTAAAATTATGGGTGGCGACATGTTTCAAAACCAAACTGGTTTCATCCTCAGGTCATAATGATCATCTACAGAGGGATATGGTTAACAATGATGTACATAATAAAAAAAATCACTTACTAATAGTAGTTAAAGCACATGTTAAAATGAGGTTAAGATTTTTAAACGTTGAAGACGAGGTAGGAATTGTCCTAAAAAACACGCCACATTGTAGAAGAAACTAATTAACCAGCAAACTACGTTATAAAGATCGTTGTACTGGTTAATACATCAAAATTTAAAAATTTAAAATTAGACAAGTAAAGGAGTGGCTGACATTGATGATGACAGCACTCAGAATAAAATTAAATACAAAAGTAACTACCCTACAAGTCGAAAAATCCCTAGATTTAATGACAATGAAATTACCAGAGAGGGTAAAAAAATATAAAAACAAAACTAAAACTTTAAAAGGGACGAAATCAGCAAATAAATGATAAAACAAACTATTTATTATTCAACAAAATGTAATTGGCATAAAATTTGTGACTTCATTGAGTCTGAATTCATTATTATTGGACATAATTTAAAAAATTTCAAGTAAATTCAACAAAATACCTTTATTAGCTATATGAAAAATTTTGTAATCTTGATTAGGATTAAAGCTGTGGTTAGACTTCAAAATGTGATTAGCAGAAGCAGATTTATTAGGTTGGTCGATTGTAAAATTGTTGTTTCTAATACAAGCGGAATGTTCTTTGATTCTTTTTCTGAAAGTATGTCCAGTTTGACCATTATAAAAACGCATGACGGACAGTCAAGACGGTCGACATCAGATCGTTCTAGTAAAGGGGTGGGATCTTGATTGAAGACTGCCAATTTCTGAAGGAAATTGGTAGTAAAAAAGGAAAATTCAAAATTATATTTAGTTAAAATGTTTTTATGGACATAGAAATTGTGCCATAATAAGGAATTGAATAAAAAATCTTATTTTCAGAATTATTGATAGGGGTTAAATTCGTTGAAAGTTTTATTCGGAGTTTATGATAAATAGGTAAAATTACTTCAAGGGGATAACCGTTTTTTAATAGCAATAAATTTAATGATGTTGCTGTTGACATAGAAATCGAAAATTGAAAATTAGCAAGTTTATGGGGCAAGGGATGAAAGGAAGAATATGGTATAGTATGGTCAGTACAACCTGGCTTCCTATAAATACTGAAATTTAAAGATTTAACGATGAAACGATGTGATCAAAATATCAAGAAAAGGTAAAGCGTTGTTGTGTTCAGTTTTAAAAATGTGGTGTACTGTACCCCTATCAATAATTCTGAAAATATTTTTTTTATTCAATTCCTTATTATGGTACAATTTCTATGTCCATAAAACTAAATATACTTTTCAAATTTCTCTTTCTACTACCAATTCCCTTCGGAAATTGGTAGTCTTCAATAAAGATCCCACCCCTTTACTAGAAAGATCTGGTGTCTATGGTCTTGACTGTTCGTCATGCGACTGTTTTTATATTGGTCAAACTGGACGTACTTGCAGAAAAAAAATCAAAGAACGTGCCGCTTGTATTAGAAACAACAATTTTATAATCGACCAACCTAATAAATTAAAAACTGTTATTATCAATGTCAGCCACTCCTTTACTTGTCTAATTTTAAATTTTTAAATTTTGATGTATTAACCAACGATCTTTATAACGTAGTTTGCTGGTTAATTAGTTTCTTCTCCAATGTGGTGTGTTTTTTTAATACAATTCCTACCTCGTTTTCAACGTTTAAAAATCTTAACCTCATTTTAACATGTGCTTCAACTACTTTTATTAGTACGTCAATTTCTTTATTATGTACATCATTGTTAACCATATGCCTCTGTAGATCATCATTATGGCTTGAGGATGAAACCAGTTTGGTTTTGAGACCTGTCGCCACCCATAATTTTAAAATAAATGTTCGTGGAGAAGACTAGTTAGTTTTATTGCTTCATAAGTAGTTATAATATGTATAAAGCACCCAGAATATTGTCGTCTTACTAATACCTTATACCTATTTAATGAATATAAACAAATCTAAAACTTAATAACCTGGATGATAAGCCGCAGGAGGCATAATGTGCAAACATAATTGCTATAAATTGTTTATTGGAGATATGATTATAAAATAATGAACTGTAGTAATGTATTGCAAACATATCGATGACGTTCGGGGATGTAACCTATTATTTTGAAGGATGATTGACGTATACTTAGAGGCATTTTAATTAAACCAAAAATTAAAAGAACGATAAGTAGATCCAACTGTATCTATGTATTTTATTGATTTTGTAATAATGTAACATTGGAGCGCACCATTTGCCCAAGGTATCGAAACCAACTGAACTGTTTATATAGCACTTTGTGTTCAAATTGGCAAAAAATTAACAATGAGATGTGCACATATTGTTCTAATCCACTCGTTTTATTTCCTGTGTTTTGTATGGTTTGTTATTGCAAAAAAAACTTTCTTTTGTTTCTTCGACATTTATCATTCTTACACATCGTTTTATGGGTCTATTTGTTCGTTGTGAAATCCGATATATAACAATAGTGACGATTTTGAAATCACAAAAATGGCTCAAGGAAGTGGCTACTTCAATTTGTTTGCTGTGTTTAGATCTCGCGCGCTTGCGAAACCGGAAACGTCTCGTTTATCACTACTGCTAGTACTTACGCGCATTCGACATACCTGCCACAACAGTTTTTTTATTAATATGAATGTCTGAGTTTCATTAAATACATAACGTAGCCAATTGACCCCGAAGCGATATTGATTGATCGATTACTTGCCCAAGCAGCGCAGGATTAGAGAAATTTAAACGAAGGGCGACTTTTTTGTTTCAATTCGACCAAGCCACAATTAAGTTTTGTCAATTTGTAACTAGGAGTAGGTACAGGCCAGTTGTTAGCGATTAGTTTTGTTGGTTTAAGAAGCTTTAATTGATTATTCGCTTTGATTCGCGTGCAAAGTCAATGGTATCGCATTTGCGAACATCAGGGTCAAAGGAGACATAAAGATAATGTGCCGTGATGGCCAGCAGTGCCTTATGCGTGTCTTGATATTGATTTTGTGCTCTGGTGTGACACGAACTCGAATTTATGTTGAGTGATTTGGAAATACACACCTGCTTACGTGTTTGTACCTCATTTTAAAACTTCGCTTGAAAACCATGCTTTCCAGATCATATCATGTTACACAATTACATGATTGCAAAATCATTATATATTCTTATCATATATTGCTTATATATTTTATTGTTTATTATTTTATGCAATGTATTAAATGCATTGATTACGTATCAAGCAAGCTCTGAATAGTATGTTAAATGTATTGCTGACGTATCAAACTGCCACTACATTAAAAAAACTAAGTTGCTTATGAATAACTTATTTTTTCCTGGATTCAAATCGGTTCGCATCCATAAATTATATGCTGGAGATTTACCAAGATTTCGAACAGTTCTTTCGGGCTAAGAGTTCTGGTTCACAAATACTACTCCGGGAGGGCAAGTCGGTAGCGGCCCGATTCATGTGGCATGTGTTCACCCACATTCGCTCGTTTAAGCACAAAACACCCAAATTGGAAAGCCAGGCATGTAAACAGAAGTAAGCAAACATTTTCTACATTTAGTAGTACGTGATCAGAATGATAGTGCTTACAAGGGGTTTTGCGACCCCCGCGATGCTCCCAGCAGGTGCGCTTTCTGGATCACTGATAATTGCCTATCAGGTCAAGGGATAGTGGTCATCTCGCCGCATGTCCACTATTCCCAGGTAAATAGTACACTATGTTGTGGACCGATTGGGCACCAACCTAACAATAATAATGAGCGACGTCCCAACAACAAAGTTCTCTAGAATCAATGCAGCAATATCAACAATGAAACAGTATCCAACTCAAACTATATACAATCTCCATTGCATAGCTACTCAAGCAATACTATTCATTACAAACCTTCAAAAATCACATCAGAGCTCTCGCAATAGAACACAACCCTCTGTGGTATCAAATTTACCATTCAAACGCACACATGTTACGGGACTAACTGCCGTGTCGGAGGATTTTGAAAGTTACCCCCCGGCCTCTGAAACAACTCGATTCTTAGAAATAGTTTACACGTAATACGGAAGGGGCAATAATTATATATAACAGCAATAAGATAACATGGACAACAAAATAGAATGCTTGAGTAAGAAAAAAATAGCCATACGATAAAATTATTTTAGTAGGCATGTTTAGTTGACTTATGTCATAATTAAAAATAAGCGTCATGCCTACTCGAATATTTACTACTATATTTATTTCTTTCTTACTCAAGCAATTCGTGTTATTTTATTGTTCATGTTATCTCATTGCTGTTATATATAATTGTGGCCCCATCGGTATATTTAAGTGGTTGATTTATTCAAAGGCTTTTAATCATCAAAATACTAATAAATGACAGAATGACTATTTGCAAGCAAATATCACTTATTTTCTGCATTTTTATACATATCTCTATGTTATTGGTGGTTTCACTCCTTTTTAAAACTTCTCTACCATTTTGTAATTACTTTTTCATAGTATATATCTATACATTTTGTTCGAATCTGTTACATTATATCGAGTGTCTAAAAAACGTGATATGTTACATTTAGCTGAGTGACGAACCACTATTAATGTCAAAATATTGACATTTAATCACAAATTGTAAGTTAGCTCCAAGTACTATAAGCTACACCCTACGGAACGTACGTACACAACATTTTTGTTTTTTAGACAACCGTTACAATCCCATACTTTTTGTTCATAGTTTTGTAGTTTATGATTTTACTGCATTTTTTAGATTAACCGCGAGAAGTTTACGACTTGTCTAAATTCTTGTACATATTATATATTCTACTCGATTCTTTTTTTCCATTAATATATTTATATAACAAGAGATCAATAAAAAAAACCAATTAGGGTAGGCTGTGATCTGTGTTATACGTTTGGCAGTACTGAAGTGTATTGTCAGTCTATGTCAAATTCGAGATTTGCAGGTTAAGTTATACGTCAGTCTGTGTCAAACAACAAACAAAACCTAACCTACTCATCTCGAATTTGACATAGACTGACAATACACTTCAGTACTGCTAAACGTATAACACATATCACAGCCTACCCTAATTGGTTTTTTTATTGATCTCTTGTTATTATTACTTCCTTTTACGATAAAGGAAGTATTGGATTCACCCCAAAAATTCGAAATTGAGTTTTCAACAGATCTTCACGTTTTAGAGTCCCCTGATCCCAAAAAACATATTTTTTTTCATTGGTCTGTGTGTCTGTGTGTCTGTCTGTCTGTCTGTCTGTCTGTCTGTGAACAGAATATCTCAAAAACGAAACGAGGTATGGCGTTGAAACTTCATATATAAGTTTTGTGTACTATGTAGATGAGACAGCAAGCTTTTGAAGAAAATCGCATAACCGGAAGTAGGTGTTTACTCTTGTGATTTTTCAGTTTTTTTCGATTTTTTCAAAAACTGCTCTAACGATTTTTTTCAAACTTTACATTTTTATTACATTTTTAATGTGCATTGACGTGAGATAGGTGATTTTCCAGTTGAAAACTTCTAAAGTGGGTTTCTTTTGTTTTTTTTTCTATTTTTTTTATTAACTCCTATTTCAAATGGAACACCCGGTATATTATTACATTTTTGAATTCTGCTTAAGATTTTAGAGAAAATTTGTCTCTTCAACTAACGCTCTATTTTGTACCGTTTTTGTAGAATTCGTAATTTTTGAAAAATTTTGACAAATGCTTAAAAATTAAAAAATAAATTTTTGACTAATTATAAGATCACTGTAAAAGGAAGTTGTGTGAGTGTATCACACCAGATTTTTATTAATAATTTTTATGTCTTAACAACATTTTTCCAGTTGCTTTATGATTGATATTCTTACTTACAGACAAAAGTTAAAATAATTATATGAAATAATTGACATTATGGCGGAACTTATTGTTGAGTGGCAGAACAGCATAAAAACTTCTTGTATAAACATAAAAAAGCATTAACCTGCCTTATATGTTCCCAAGAAATTTTTGAAGATAACGAAAAAATTCCTATTTCAACTCCACTTATAAAAGATCATTGCAAGGTTATTTAAATTTTACAAGGGAACTTAATTTACTCTTTATTATTCTGTCAATTAAACGAATCGTATAAATTTTGAAACTGACAGTTGCAGTTTTTGTTAGATATGAATTATACGTTGCAATACGCTATAACCTGCCATCCAACTAAATTTATGCCTTTATTGTACTTAGTAGTCGCCTGTAAGTTATGATACATTTTGGTGTCAATTAAGTTGCTGTTATCATTTTTGGTAGAACCAAAAGTGGACTCTTCATTTTTTCAATATATGCATAGATACATTGTCACTTTATGATTTTATTGGGAAATCAAGCAAAATAGAATGTTTTTTTTTTCAAATTTCCACTACTTTTTGTTCCTAGTTGTTTTTACTGTATGTTTACTGTCTTTTATTTTTCAACGCTTGTTTTAAGTTCAAAAGTCAGAATCATATTTTAATCATGGGTACGTTTTCTTGCTACCCATTTCGCTTCCTTTTTTCTAGTACTTATAACTACATTATCGCTTAACGAATTCTCTTGAAAAATTGATTTGTCTATGTTCCATTTTTGAGCTATAGATGTACAGCCCACTTGTACCAGCAATTCTGGAAAAACATTAATTGTAGAAGGTTGGAAAAAATGTACGTTCGTGGTCGGTATAAAGAATCTATATCTGATAGCAGTTTGGACCTGATTATGCCGGATGTAGGTCCAACCTTAACCTAACTTTCAAAATTGAAATGCAAATTGGGGTTAAGTTGACCGTGATTGAGTCGAGTTCTTTAATATAAATAACTTTTACAGGGTTTTTTAAATATCTTCTACCGTTCGCACAATAAACATATACAATAATGTCACCCTTGATTGTTATTAGTAGGCCTTGAAACAATTGAACAGTTACAATATTATACTATTAACTAAAAATAGATCTGAAGATGTTAGAAGTGTCCTCCATTTTGGTCCAAGTAGTAATTTCATATTCTTCCGGGAAAAAATCTTGTCCTCTAATCATCTCTTCTTCTCTTATCTATGTTGTTTCATGTTGTCGACGTTGGTACATTCTATTTTTATATTTTTTACAGTGTACGAACCCAACCTTAAAAATGTCACTAGTGTCATCTTTGACAGCTGTTTGAATACTGCAAAAGTTAATAAGATTTTATAAAATATACCTTCAAATTACCAAAAAAGCCAATAAAAGAAACTAAGTAAGCGATTAATTGTTGCTTCGTATGTTTAATGACATTTTTTTTAAAATAAGTGGAAATTTTATTTCTGAGTTACCTGTCTGCAAGGAAAACTGGCTGTAACGTTGCGGATGAAATACTCTGGACAACCACCCTGTTGAAACCAGATGGTTTGGCGAACTACTAGTGTGTGGTCTCCTAGAAGTACCAGAAGAGTATTTTCTATGAAATCCGCAAACCTTTCTCCATCGAAATTTTACTCAAAAAAGAAGTATCAATGATTCGGTTCTCAATAATACTAATATTACACCATATATTATGTTCAAAACATGTTTATCCACGTCTCTTAACCAGTGACGATTTTCAACTGGGGCACTATCATTTCTCACTCATGTTCGAATTTGTTGACCACAACATTTTTCTGTGGATACACTGAAGTGAACAGTTTCCATTAAATCTTGAAAGTTAAATTAGGTTGGACCTCTATTTTGGTAAAGTACATGTTTTTATCCTTCTACGATTAACGTTTTCCCAAAAAATTGTTGCTACGCTCTGCGAACCTTGTTCATTTAGTGCTTAACAGACAAATTATCTTATAGGATCAACTGTGAAATTCTAAAAAAAAAATACTTTTCTGGGAATAATTGTGTCTTTAGGAATAGTAAAGCAGAAGAATAGAAGTTATCGAAATCTAAAAAATTGCAAAAGGGTATCACAATCAATACATAGTCACTATTGTTCACAAAGAAAATTTCAATAGCAATATTTTTGTCTGAGCAGGTATATAATGAAACTGTTTATTATTTACACTTATCTCTTTGCAATTTGCTTCAAACAATTGCAGCTTTTCTTTTCCCCTTGATTTAGCAATCAATATTTTGCAGCTTATGAACATTGCTTTAATGTTTCTTTGTGTGAATCGATGTTGCCACTGATGTAATTGATGTGTTATTAGTAATTTTAATTGCGAAGCTGATTGATTGAACCATCCTTTCCTCAGTTTCTTTTAATAATCGTATCGATATTCACTATTGTTCTGTGTTTCAGTTGTCAAAAAACAAATGAGTTCTCAACGTCCGATTCAGCCCAGCCATCATTCATTCGTTAAAATTGCCCATTCAGGAGCGAACAATTTCTGTTTATGCAAAGGCATTGAATTTTCAATAACCTTGTTTTGACACCGCAGTTGGCTTCTCGGTCTTCGTATTTCCGGTTGCAGGTGCATGGTAACAAACCCGCTCCTGGCCTTTGTTCCTTATCGTGGCACCCACTTGCTCCCCATTTCGATAGTTCCATTGTGTCTGGGACTAGGATGTCTCGTATTGCGTCCTTCTTTATGGCCATGTCGAATCTGAATAATAATGGAATCGTGATTGAAAATTCAATCCACACTCGAAGCCGACAAAGTCCGCGGCCTTTGTCGGGAAGCTGCTCCTCGTTGGAACAGCCCTGTTTGTTCTATATTTTCATTTTATCTGTTTCACTTACATACCCTTT
Source organism: Agriotes lineatus (assembly GCA_940337035.1). Classification (NCBI taxonomy): domain Eukaryota; kingdom Metazoa; phylum Arthropoda; class Insecta; order Coleoptera; family Elateridae; genus Agriotes; species Agriotes lineatus. The sequence goes on along the minus strand of OW679200.1, from coordinate 68,536,195 downwards.
TGTGCGAAAGTTCAACGCACGTGAGCGCGCCGAGGCATAGTTTGATCTGACATATATAAAACTTGAGATAACGCCTGAGCTCAAGGTAGATGAACCAAGTTGAAGGTGGAGATTATAAAAATAACGTTTGTAAATATCGCACTCATATGTTGTTGTTGAAAAACAAATGTATTTATGATTTTATATTTCAAGAGAGTTCGTTGACATTTTCGCAATACGGTGATCTCTGAAACATATATGATCACTATGGTGTAGATGTAGCAAGTCTTGTCTAAACCTATACACTTGTACATCAGAACATAAAGCAACTTTTTGATTATTTAATGTACAACAAGACCAGTGTTACGGCCATTTTGCCGTTAGCCTCTATTTCTGTTTTATTTACTAACATTAGCGCTAGCAATCTAACTCACCTTAGTTTCCACCTAAATGCTACTTATTGGCTATGCAAGTTTAAAGGATATATGCGGTTTTTCTGCCACCAGGTTACGGTGAGAGTTGCAGTTGGCCGTTTGCATTTTCCCTCCTCGTGTTATGTGATGTTTCCTGGTTCTGGCAGGGCCCTCTGAATGTTGGTTAATTACTGCCGGGAGCTTGATATTTACCAGACAAATTAAGTGTTTATTTTGACATATTGGAGGTTAAGTATGTGTGGATTCTCGTCTCTCAGGAGTGATATTACTTGACAGTTTAGTCTCGCTGATGCAGTGTTTAGCGCATTTAGTCGAATTTGCGCTTATTATTCCGTGCAGTGTTGATTCATAGCGCGGTCACGTAGTTATTTCCTTCTACGGTAAAACTTTCTAGTAATATTTCGTCCCACTGTGGTGGTAAAATCTGTTGTATTTTGTTTGTTTTCTTTTAAAACTTCCGGCCGATTTATTAAAAATCAAATCACCGATATCTTCGAGACTTCACGTCTGGCCTTTTAAGGGGATTTGTGATTCGGCGATCGCTATGTCTTCGTTGGTTTCCACTTCTTATCGTTGGATTAAGTAAATGAAGTTTGGGATAAACACCGTGCAGGTGTTGAGATAAAGCAGTTCCTCCTCTAGAGATTGGGCTACTGAGCTGTTATACCGGGTGACAATGAGACCAGGGCCATGCTTCTATCTCCGTTAGTTATGAATGAATTTGGATGAAATTTGACACAAAGATCCTAGACATAATTTCGGATTGACATACAAGTATAATCAAAATGGCCGACTCTCGGTTTCACCGGAAATAACACTAACTTTGATTTTTTAAATGGATCATTCTATAGATTTTGTTTTTCGCAATCTACGACTCAAATTACATACAGCAGTGCTGCCGAATCCGCTTAGGTATTACACAAATATAGTTAAAAAAAATAATTAACTAATTATTCTTCAATTTTAGATAAAGATAAAGTAGTGTATGATGTATGTCGTCGGATTAGTAATTAAGTTTTCTGTTGAATGGAAAGATGGCCCTTGGTAGTTGGTATTTAAAAAAAGTGACTTTTTCTTAAAAAACGTGTTTAGTAAACTTTGCTCTTTTATTTACGCTTGGTTTAGTGACTTCATTGATAAAATATCTGTTATTAATAGTTGCTAGAGTCAATTATAACATACTTTTTTAAATCACTCTTATCGTAAAAAAACAAAATTTAAAAATAAATATTTTTTGTTTGAAAAAATGAAAATTTAGCAAGACTAGTTTATGTAATTTGACTTGTAGATTCCGAAAAACATAAAATATACAGGGTGATCAATTTAAAAAATGAAAGTTGGTATCATTTCCGATTAAACCGGAAATCGCCCATTTTGACTATATTTATCGGTTAATCAGAACTTATCTCTATAGTATCTTCATATAAAATGTTATTTAAATCGATTCATAAATAAAGAAGATATAAGCATGGCCCTGTTCTCGTTGTCACCCGGTATACCTGAAGGATTTTTCTTGTTTTTCTAGAATTTTCTACATTTTCAGGTTTTCGTATAGAAGGTTTTTTCTTTTTTGGAGAAATTTTTATCTCATTCAATTCAAAAATGTATCGGCACGAATAAGTGCATGAATTCGCGATATTCACATTTTCGTGCTTATGCTATTTGTGTATTTACCTTCATCCGTGTTGTTATAGCCTCGTAAACAAATTAATTTTAGTACCGTTAAGAGCTTCGGTAATGGATATTACCGCACTCAGTGCGGTAATGGATAGATATTTCCGCACTCTTTTTATATAAAAAATACATTGAACCAGAGTTTATTGATAAAGATAAAATATTGAACAATACACGTTTGCTTATGGCACACAACTCGTTTGATTGCCGCAAAACTCGGCTCACCGCCTCGTTTTGGCAATTAAACTCGTTTCGTTAAGATGCTCATAATCAAACTTGTATCGTTAATATCTATAATACAGTGGTATTTATATGTGCAGTTCTTATGTACCTTGCGCCTTGTTCATTTGTGCGTTAAACATACATTTGAAATTATAAATTATATAAGTTATACTGTGAACACAGCGTGTACACGCCGCGGGGTTAGCATTAGGTTTGACACAAATACGCACGTACCTTGTTTTTAAATACCCCAAAGACAATGTTTTACGAGGAACTACCCTATTATATTACTTGTCTGCATAAGTTCATTGAAAATACCGGAGAATCTTCCAACGTAGATTTGCGAGTTGTTGAACAAGTAAGTTGATGTCGCCCATGTTTGGTTTGATCATTTTAGTGTTAACCCATTCCCTCCTCCGAAGTAGCTCAGCTGGCCCGTTGAACGCTATTGGATAAAGAACAGTCGTGGGTATTCACAATTTGCTGTTCTGCTTATATTGAAGTGTTACAAGATTATCGTTAGTTTATTCTAGTGCTATTGCGTATTACAGCGTTCAGCGGTCACATCAGAAGATGTTTCTAATTGTATGGAAAACACCATTTCCCCTGAAAAGGGCAAAAATGGTGCAGCAAGCAAATATTTGAAAGACTACAGTGCTGTCGTTAAGATCCTCCATCAGCAAACTTAGTTTTCTTCAAAGATTTGTCATTCTTTATCCCTGAGATGCACCTTCCAAAACCTCAAGAAGTTAAAGAATTAATTTTCATTTTATATTGAAAATTATCTAAATCCATTTTAAAATATTTTTTATATTACCAGAAATTTTGGAATTTTCACTCACTTAAATCTACTGTTCTTGGTAAACTGCAAAAACATATATTTCTGATAGGCCCACGACCTTCTTTCAAAGAATGTGTACGTCTAGGAGCCATCTTCCGATGCATTCTGAATAGGTAGCTATAATATATTTATTAGGCCGTTTTAAACTAGAATATTTTAAAAGTCTATAAAATAGACACCTAAACAGATGTAGAAATTCTGATGCAGAAATGAGCCATTAACAGCAAAAAGAAAACACCATGAAACTTCTCCATAATGGACACCCATGTGGAAATTGAAAATATCCGTTGTAGAGGGGTATCAGCTATTCGGAGGATTTTTTACCATATATTTCCTACAGTTCTGTACACTAGAAATCCGTTGTATAGAGGTGTCCGCTATTCAGAAGTGTCCGTTGGGAGAGGTTTCACTGTAGAGGTATTGAAGTCTCTTTTCCAAGCAGTGTCGGTTGAAGAACATTGTATGCGATCAAGGTTTGAATATATAAAGTAAAAACAGAATTTAAATAAAATGAATAGAATCCTAACTTTGTGGAGTTAAATAGGCCACTGGTGCAATACAAGGATAGTGATCATGGGGAAGATGAATTTAGAATAACTAAAAAAAGAAGCCATGGACAAAAGAAAAGGAAACTTGAACAATACTTTCATATAGATACCCAAGTGAAATCGAACACTCCGAAAATAACTATTGCATTGCATACAATACAACTGATAATATTTCAATATTTGCTTCCGTTTAGAAGAGTACAAAAAACGCATATATCAAGCGATGATATCAAGAAGTAAAGAGAAGAAAGTAAAACTGCTTCCTAAATACATTTCGAAGTGACGCAGCTCGAAATCGAATGAAAAAGTCTTGTAGAGCTGTCTAAGAAGATGAAGATTCGCAACCAGATCAGGGCTATTTTAGAATCATAGTACATGACTTATTTAGTGAAATAAAATTAAAAATAAATTTATCTTGAGTTCCTTGTTTTAAATGTTTTGATGAAAACTGTAGAACCTTTAAATCGACCGTTTCAAACCCAAAATCTGAACATCAATATTTACACGCCCAAATTGGGTTAATGTCGCAACATTTGAATTTCACGAGCGCCATTGCCGCAATGGAAGTCATATGACGACCTTGCCTGTTGATAAGAAGGTCGTGCTGATAGCAGGGGTCGCGCGGATAACCTGCGGCTCTTTTGCTTGCTCAGCGTCGCGGAATTATTTTCGTAGAAATGCATCACACTTACAAAGTTGCATAATAATAAACAATAACGCTCTTGTGGCGTTGCAGTGCGTGCAATCGTAGAGCAATAAACTCTCAACGTGTCGAGCTACTCTTCTCCATTATGCCATCATAGTCGGCCTGAAGGCTAAAAGGACTGTTATCTGGACACTTGTTATCTGCCATTATCAAAAAATTTAATACGCGTCGCTGGAAATGCGCAGCTACTGATTTGGACTGACACGATATCAAATGATTTGCTAAAAATGGACGAGACGTGATAAAAAAATTACGAGCCTCTCTCTGCATGACTACCTCCGTTGCAATTTGTGATTTCGGGTGGCTTCCCTCGTGGTTCGTGTCTTTTGCATGGAATCTATTTAAAAATTGAACGCAATTCATACCAATAAGTGGGTCCTAATCGCGAACGGAATAGCGTCCGCCGGAAAAAACGCTCCAGACCCCCCCCCCTCTGAAAAACCGCCTTGGAAGAACCGCTCAGTAATAATCTAATAATGTATTAAGGGCAAATGCTTTTGCTGGTAAAAATGTTTTACGAAAGTTTATTGTTCCCGAAGACTCGGGATTTGTCAAAGTTAGTTTGTCTTGTGACATTGTCAAAAAAACAACAAATCAAACATTTTCCGAAAAAATCATGACCCCGAAATACATATTGTAGACTATTTCCCAAATATGCACAATCACAGTTTAAATGACGTTCTTGAAATACCACCTTGATTAAAACAACATATTTGGTGGTTGTCACGAAATCAAGTGGTTAAAAAAACTGATAAAATCCTAAGGAAAAATTTTGATTTTTTGCAGCTATAAAAACGTGTGATTGTTTGGATTTTGAAAAATCATGGCATTTGATTGGATAATAAGAGATGCGGGAAATAGTCAGTAATTTGTCCAAGTTGGTTTGTCTTGTGACATTGCCAAAGCAAAATACTTTCGTAAAACATTTTCCGGGCAAAATGATGAGCCCGAAATACATTTTGTGGACTAGTTCCCAAAAATCGTTTCATTTTGACATTTATATCTACTGATGCACAATGACAGTTTAAATTATGTTTTTGAAATACCACCTTGATTAAAACAACATGTCTAGCGGTTGCCATGGATATAGGTGGTAAAAGAAACTGATAAAGTCCCAAGGGAAAATTTGATTTTTTGCCACTATAAAAACACGCGATTGGTTGAATTTTGAAAAATCATAGCATTCGATAGACTTCTTCCAGGGACGTTTGTGTGGGGGCATTTTTCCCGGGGGATTTTTTCCGGCGGTAGTTTTTCCTGGGGGCATTCTTCCTGGTGTGCATTTTTCCCGGGATTTTTTTTTCCGGGCGAGTTTTTCCCTAAATTCATTTATTTCATGACTTACCTTCTGTTGTTTTTAGTTTTTTTAATTTAAGAAATTTAAGAATTTAAGAAAAAAGTTGATATCACTTCCCATTAATTCGCAAGCCACAAAATTTCGACAAAGGTATCAAAATGTATGATTCTAGAAAAAATATATAAATCGTGTACTAGGCATTTCTACCATTGAAATATTTAGTTTATATTCCATCTCATGCAAATCGACGTTTGCATCTGCGTAGTACTAGTTTACAAGTTCCATCAAATTGAGCAGATGGAATTACGATAAGCAGAAGAAGTTGAAAAGTTTTTCCAGATATCGAAGTAGTCTGTCCCCACCTGATTTTACCATCTCTTTGATATAGTCCTACTTGCGCCCGGCTCATTTGCGCCCACCGCCAATTTCGGCCCCTTTGCGCCCCAGCAAAATATTAACCGTAATTTGCGACCATGCTTGCAGCTCATTAGTTCCCAGGACACCCGAACTTGGCCGACTAGTGATGCGGTCTCCTACCTGCAAAATAGTTATTTCAAAAACACTCAAATTACAGTTTTTCGCTTAGCTGCCCTAACTTCTGTGCGTTTTTGTTGGTACTTTAATTTTTATGTGTAATATTTGAGATTTATTTTAAATTTGTTGATTAATCATTCATATTATTGTACAGATTAGCGCATTTTATCAGCGTACCAGTGACACCTAGTTTTTGAACAATATGTTATCGGAATTAAACAATATACTAACTAAAAACTAACTGTTTGTACAAATGGCACAACATTTGTATTTTGTTAAGATAGCAACTTATCCGCCCCTCATTTTTTCTAATAATAGATGGGTTAGGAATTCATTTTGTGCCATTTTGTTCTTTTTTCTCTCAAGGTGTAGATGGTAGAGCAGAAGTAGGGCTAACCAAAACTGAATCTCGCCTTCTGGTTGATGTGCTTTTGCAATAAATTGTTTTTTGTTGTACTCATGTGTATTTGCTTCCTGTATGAGCGCATCAATAAAGTTTATTATTATTAAAACAACATAAAATATAAAAAGTTAGTTTGCACGCTGATAAAATGCACTAATCTGTACAATAATATGAATTATTAATCAATAAATTTGACACCAGTGTAACAACACTACAATTAAAGTACCAACAGAAATGCATAGAAGTTGGGGCAGCTCTGTGTTTTTGTAATAACTATTTTGCAGGTAGGAGTCGGTCAACTTCGGTGTCCTGATGACTAATGATTTGCAATCATGGGCACAAATGAGACTTTAATTCCTATTGGTATTTTTCTGGCGCGCAAATGCGCCGAAAATGGCGGTAGGCGCAAATGAGCCGGGCGCAGGTAGGCCGAAACCATATCCTATGATGATCCCACCCTGTCGGGAAAACTTGTTTGCCATTTGCCATAGGCGTAACTAGCAGGGGGGCCAGGGGGGCCAGGCCCTCCCCAGAGTACCGTCTGGACCACCCCAGAAAACTATAAGTTAAACACATTTAAAGATCTGCTTTTGATTTAATCCGCGTAAACCTAACTGACACAAATTTTAAGATTTTCGGATTTTATTATTTGTTTGCACTTCAAAAACCATTATGTATATTATAAATACCATATGTTGAACGGATGGTTCCAATTAAAAATAATATTGAAAGTAAAACATCAGTGGTATAAAAATACAATTTAGTTTTGCTAATTTTTTGATAAGATTTTTTTCGTCTGAATATTTTTTTTTGTTGATTGTGAACCATTTCTTTTAGTTTCTCTTCAGTTTTTTATAAATGGAGGGTTAACTTACAATCTGTACTGTTAAAGGCTTTGGGGCACAAATATATACATAAAAAGGTTTGCTTGGGTCATCTACGATGTTATAAATAACATTAATAAAAGGAATGTGATTGTGAATTTTCAAGTAGTGTCATTCTCAAAATTACTGCTTTAAAAGTGGCCCTTATCAATATAATAATTATTTGTTTCATTAGTACAAAAAATGCATGATTTCGGGATAAGTAAGACAGATCGCCGGACGACGAGCAGAGAATGAAACATACTATTTTTTCTCCAACTACTCATAAATTCGGTATCATGACTTATTATTGAGAATCAAACATTGTAGGCAACATTGTAGAACATTCATGGTGCAAATAAACAATTACTATACGAGGAAAATAAACGACGACGACGGCGATTTCCGAATATTGACGAAGCGTTTGGTTTTTATTTAAAATTTATCGTGTAGAACCTTATCTTGCGTCCATTTTTGTACTAGTACAAATATAATCGAAAAGTGTACAATTGCCTAGGTAATTAGTGAACATCCCGAATTGAATTACTTTTTATACAAAATTATTCGACAATATGGCGTCTTATTCGTGTGGAAGGAGAAAAATGCGTTTATGTATTATGTACGACCGGGCGGAATTTGCCACTTTATACCCTATTTTTGAGAGCATAATGGCTCACTTTACAGCTCGGACACTAAGCGGGTCGTAAGGTACTTTATTTTCCACTGATATATTATTTGTTGTTTATATCCGTTATATGAGGTATATAAAGCAGTCCATAACGCCCTAGGGCGTAAAGAGCGGGCGTAATAATAACGCCCGCTTATTATGACCGCTCGAGAGGCTTTATTGAATGGGAGTTGTTATAATGCCCGCTATTTACACCCGAAGGCGCTATGGATTGATTTGCAAGCTTCAACTCTACTGAGAAAAGATTTGAAAATTGACTCAAAAACGTATAAATGAAAACCAAGTGATGCTTCCCAAAGAAGGTGTTTCTCCTGGAATAATATTTTTTGTCGCCAACTCCATTGAGTTGCGAGAGGTAAATGAATTTTTTTTATGTTGTTTATGAACCGAAAAATAATTTATTGGTATGCTACTTAGATATATAATATTATAACAGTATAAAAAACAAGCAAGACTTTATGGTAACAGGTAATGAATGCAAACTCACGTCTTCATAGATATAGTACATAGGTATTGGCGACGGTTGGTGTAGGGGGCCTGGCCCTCCCCAGCCAAAAATCCTAGTTACGCCAATGCCATTTGCCTTAGCGCTTGTTTAGCTTCTTTCATTACCACCTCTGGTATATCTTCCGTATAGTGACTTGTTAGTGGTGCTCTTGAGTTTCTCGAACTACATGGTAGCTCTCCAAATTAGAATGAATAATATAGTTCTCGATAGAATTTCTCCACGTATTCTAAAATCTGTCTATCTTCAGTTGTTTCTCCATTAACCTAACGAATTCCTTATTGCCAATGTCTAGTTTCATCCTGAATGCGTTCTATTACTTTTGAATTATTTTGTTGTTTTCATGTACCACCTCATCTCTTACTTTTCGTCCTATTTTTTTGTTCATCTTCTTTAAAGCTTCCTTACTAAAATTTTACTTTAGTTTTGCTTTCATGTTTATTCACGTTTAAGTTTGTCCTTAATTTTTGTTTAGCTTCGTGTAGGCAGACTACGAATTATGATTTTATGTAATTGTTCAATTTTGTCTTGAGTGTTTACTCTCTTCTTCTCCATAGTTGTCCCAAAATTGGTTTGGTATTCGATCTCTTTCTGATTAATCACAGCGGCATCTAGTGTTTTATTTTTGCTGTTTACCAACCTCTGTCTTTCTTTCCAGCAATTTATTATCACTTGAATCCTTACGAATCTGTGATTTAGTACAGAAACATTCTTTATTGTTACCCTCTTATCTATAATAATGTAGTTGATTTCATTTTTGGTGTTGCCGTCAGGGCTGTCAAGTCCATTCGTTCACTTTTTTGAAGAAGAATGTATTCATTGCTTTTAGTTGGTGTTTTTCCATGAAACTGACCAAAGATCGTTCTCTTGTCATTTCTTGTTCCCATTCCTGCTTTTCTACACACTTTTAATTATTTTCTTTAGTGTCCAATTTAGAGTTGAAATTTCGTATTAGGAGTGTGAAGAAGCTTTTATTTTTGTGTTTCAAGCTATTTCCACTTCGTCGTAGAGCTGTTCGACGTCTTCTTCCGTATACGCGAAGGCTCGGATATTCCTGTTTCTAGTTCTTTCGTCCATTGTTCGTTGATTAGCATTCCAATACCATTCCTAGTATATCTATATATCGTCTTCTCTCTTAAAATGCAACAGCTTTCCTGTCTTCGTTTTTATCATATCCTCTCCTTTTCTGCTCACCTCACTTAACCAATTAGGTCCTACTTCATATTTTTTGTTTTTTCTCCAACTGTATCAATCTGTCCTTAGATTGACATGGAGGCATTGTTATTTCTTCCTTTTTTAACGAGTCCCCCCCCCCCCCCATTTCTTGGGGCAGACCATCTCGATGGTGTGGGAGTCCTGAATTTGATTCTTACACACCTACGTTGCTTTATTTTTAAAGTTCCTTTTCTTCTTTTCGGAGGTTGTAGGCCTTAAAAGCCACAATGACCTGGCGAATTGTCGAGTTGGGTATGGATGGGAAAGGATAAATTATGGGAGGTGGAAGTTGTGTTGGGACATGTTTCCTTCCCTGTACTGAGAGGTGGGAGAGAACCAAGGCTCACGTGGGCAGAATCGCTTTCCTGAAGTAAACCTGTCCTCTACCGCAGTATTTCTCAACCTTTTTGTACGGACGACCCCTATTTCATTATGTAGTTGTAACTTGGTGACCTCCTATGTCTAAGCAAAGTTTAAGACTGAACATTTTCCAATTAAAACATTAGAATCCCTCTGCATTCTCAAGGTTTACACTGATTATTGCAATAGTGAAAAAATTACCTTGTGGGATTTCTTCAGATCTTCACGATTCATAGATGACGGAAACATGTTTTCTCAATTCCGTCTCTCTGTCTGTCTATCCGTCTATCTGTCCATCTGTCCGTCAGTCTGTCTGTCTGTCTGTCTGTCTGTTTGTCTATCTGTCTGTCCATTTGCTCGTCTGTCTGTCCATCTGTCTGCCTGTTAGTGGTGTAGCTCAAAAAATATTTGTTAGAGGAAGACGATACATTGCATGCGGATTATATGTATACCTAGTTTGACACTTAACATACTTTAGATGAAATATATACAGAGTGAGCACCTTAAAAAATAAAATGTTTTCTATTTTTGCTTTAACTCAGGAATAAAGGAAAGCAATATTTAGCAAATAGCTCATGTTGTTACCTTTCACGACAATGAGACCGAACATATACAGGGTTAAGATCGTAAAGGAACAGAAAGGTGCAGTGATCAAGCCTGCTTTATAATTCAACCGTAAGCGAATGGGCGCGCTATCATGGCCAAATGGGACCAGCAATCGGATTCCGTCCGCACTTAAGAGCGAAGCGCTGGACCTATGCCGAATTTCAATCCTTGCGATGTTTTTTGTTATTTGTAAATTGATGTAATACACATTATCAAGTTTTTCCTTGTACTGTTTCTGTACTATTAGGAACGTTCAGATATTTTTATCCCTATGTGGTGCCCTCTTGTGAGGGAAGTTCCGTGTAAACGTCTTCACAAGTTTTTAATTTTTTACATCTGTAGTTGATACTTGTATTTAGTTTTTCTGTAATCCATGGTTAATATTTTTTATCTACCTTGGTGTGTGAATGTGGCTATTAACACTAAAAACAGTGCTTTATTGGAGTTTATTCAAGCACTGTTTTGCATTTTTTTTTCATATGAGAAAACGTCGTAAGAGCCCTCTTTATTTCAGACAACTGACAGATTGTCACATTTATGAAATGACAAAATTAAAAGTTCTGATTATTTTTATGCAAAGTAGATAAAATCTTGTATAAAACGCGTTACAAAGACGTTTTTAGGCACTTGACGCGATGTCAAACTTGACGTTCGGCCTCGTTCGACAAAACCCATCGCGTGCCGAAAACACTTCAATTTTGCAAAATGTATCATAAATAGCTATTATAGTCCCCGTAACTATATAGGCCTACTTGCGCCCGGCTCATTTGCGCCCACCGCTATTTTCAACCCATTTGCGCCCCAGCAAAATATCAACAGTAATTAAGATCATTTGCGCCTATGCTTGCAACTCATTAGTCATCAGGACATCCGAAGTTGGCCCACTAGTGGGGCGGTCTCCTACATGCATAATTGTTATTGCAAACAAACAAAATTTAACAATTTTTCGCTTACCTGCCTTAAATTCTATGCCTTTCTGTTGGTACTTCAATTTTTGTGTTTATTTGGGATTTATTTTAAAACTAAGTTGTTATACTGGTATCAAATTTATTGATTAATAATTCATAAAAAGTGAACCACACATTCTTGTGACGCTGTATTGTCTTTTACCGATAGTAGATTCAATAAAAGAGTATCGAATATTTAATAGTAATAATAATAATGTCTGTAAGTACAAACAGAAAGGCGCAAAATTGTTAAATTTAGTGTTTTTGTACAATTTTGCATGTAGGAGACCGCCCCACGAGTCGGCCTACTTTAGATGTCGTGATGACTAATGTGTTGCAAGCATGGGCGCTAATGAGACCTTAATTACTGTTGATCTTTTTGGGGGCGTAAATGAGCAAAAATTGTGGTGGGCGCAAATGAGCCAAAAATGGCGGTGGGCGCAAATGAGCTGGACGCAAATAGGCCGACACCCCCGTAACATATATTATATATCTTTAAGTAAAGTGTTTATTTATGTAGTAAAAATGTTGTTACTAGAATATTCGCGATGCTCTTCGCGACCCCATGACACATCCCTCGCGACCTCCCTGGAGGTTGCGACCCCCCAAGTTGAGAAACCTTGCGTCTACCAGAATCGTAGAGTGTCTACCCGTACCACTTTTTCCATAACATACTCGTAACAGCAACCAACTGTTTTCCAGAATATGTATTACTTTTCACTGCCTTTTAGTTATGATTTATGCATGAATAGTCTTTAAAAATTAACATCAAAATTGATGTAAAAACAACATTTTTTTGTATGGAAATAACAAGACAAAGCGAAGTCTTAGATGCTAACTTCAGAAATGGCCAAACAAAAGTGTTTTATCTAAATTATTGGCCAGAATGTAGATTTTGTGTAATTATGTATTTCATACTTTTTAACGAATACATATATCATCAAATTTTCGATTAATAATAGAAACCCATATTTTATAACAGATTTGAATATGAAACAAAATACATATTATCAAAAGAGTATAACCTCGGCTTTGGAAATATTTCAGGATAGGTACTCCGGGTGTCTGGTGTCACGGTGTGACAGCTGCTGTCGCCATGTGCTATTAGCTCGGGAGAAAACCTATGTTCATATATCACTATAGCGGCGCATTATTCAAACAACTCAGGTTGGTCCTGGGGTAGAGTGCTCGCCTGCCCCGCGGACGGCCCGGGTTCGATTCCCGGCCGATGCATTTTTTTTAAATTTATATTAATGAATCTCTCTTAAATTAGCGAACCGAAGCGTAGTTCGGGTGACCCACTAGTCGTAAATAATATCGATACAGTAAAGACACACCATCAAATGTTTTCTGTGGTTATCTTTATTATTTTACTGCCGATACTGAACCTTGGATGAAACTTAGAAACAAATAATACCCATGTTTAATGCTTGTTTTAATTTGGCCATAAAGTTATTTAATAAAAAATGGTAATCATTATTATTACTATTACATTACTATGGACAATAGATTATTAAAGCGTTTCACGACTATTTATTAACTTATCTATTGTTAACTAATCATAGATTAATAATTTTATTGTGCTGCTCCTGCTGTTACTCACTTGGCCTTCAGACTAATAAGTTTTAAAATTTAAGGGAGGTGGAGGTAAAATTATAATATTTCATAAAGCTCCAAGTATTCTACGCTGTTACCTTGCCATAAAGTATATCACAGAACTTTAAAAAAAATGCAGATCTTTATACAAGATGAGAAAATGTAAGCTTCAAAATTCAAATTTCGTTAACTTCGATATTAGTTTGAATAACATCAGATTTTAAATCAATTCGCTCGGAGTTTATAGATGTTTGTAGATGATACCTACTGAACGTGGCGTGGCTCCTCCGGTCCTGGAAAGCGCGTGATGCGCACGCTTTATTACCTAGTGGGCTGATGCAAAAACAATTTTTATTAACTCTCAATTTTCCCGCTTCGCAGATTAACTAATTAAACAAGCGATCGAGATCAGTCTTGCCTGCATTGCGAATTGATTGTGACGCAAACAGTTCCGCCGAAGCACGGAATCGTGATGCAAAGCGCGGGAAAGACACGTCATTCACGAGCGCGATGATATCATTCGGTTCGTCTAATTCCATGCGTCGATCGTCCGATCGCTCCAAGAATTTCCCAAGATACTGTTTTTAATTTCCACCGCTGAAATACTCCAAAAAATACGATCACAGCTTACAGTGGACGAGTGATCGTCAGTTGTTCTTGAAGTTTGAACTTGGCGCCCACCTTTGTTCCCGCCGTTGTATCTGGAAGCCTTTTCATAACTTATCAGATTTTTAAGGAAGATTAAAGATGCTAACCTGCAACCTTGCTCGTGACTTGTGCTAATTCCTGATAAGCGGTTCAAAGTTTAGGGCACTGCTAAATTTAAAATAATTGTATGGTAATTTGCAAAACAGCTGGGGGGTTAAAGTTCCTAAACACATTTCCTGCTTCGTTTAGAAAGTTCGAGCTGACTAATTCCAAGAGGTATGTCGTTTCTCAGGATAATGGCATAGGCATGTTCTGTGCAGATGGATTTTGCTGCAATGAGATGTAATAATCCGAAGTAATTAAGGGCATTAACAAATGAACTAGAACATAAACTACAGAAAAATGTGGAAGATATGTCAAACGCTAACCATTAGTCAGACTTGAACCGTTACTAATACATACCTTTTACAATAGCCTAACGAGCTGCTGCCAATCCTGGCACAAACACCTCATGTAGGACTTGCGATAAATCCAATCTTATTAGTGAGTAACTTATGACTCATGCCTGCCTGTGCACCATGATGAAATTTGTTTTGTATTGCATTAACAGGGATATCAAACGAATTTAATAACGGTTGTTATTGTTATAAACAAAACTGCTTTGGAATTGCAAGTAATGTTTGCTCATCGTTTACTGCTTTCACTCCCGATAATAATGATTATTAAACATCTTCAATTAGATAACGTTTCCAACCATAATATGGCCTGGAAACTGGAACGATCTAATTGTGTTTTTTTTAAACTATAGACTATTTACTATTAATCTTTTTATCTGGTACTTCAATATTGTTTGCGGTGGTGTGCCCTCGGTAACTATTTTAGTCCCGACGATACCAATTCAATTGATCGAAACGATTGCCATAAAAGGTAGTATGATAGTAACATTTTATAGTCTCAAGTCTCTTGGAAACCTTCAAGACTCCAAGACTAGGTAAAAACAGGCTGCAATCAATAAATCCCACTCAATTGAACTCAAAACTGAAATAAAATGTGTACCCTCTTCCTCCCTGGAATTTTTCGGTACATACATACTGTGGAGCATCACTTACCAGTAAGAGGAAACTATCATATGTGAAAAAAGATCTTTGTCACTTGTGTTTTTACTTCTTTTTACGATAAAGGAAGTATTGTATTCACCCCAAAAATTCGAAATTGAGTTTTTAACAGATCTTCACGTTTTAGAGTCCCTGACCAAAAAAACATGTTTTTGTTCAATGGTCTGTCTGTAAACAGATTATCTCAAAAACGAAAAGAGGTATGGCGTTGAAACTTCATATATAAGTTTTGTGTACTATCTAGATGCGACAGTAAGCTTTTGAAGAAAATCGCATAACCGGAAGTATTGTGATTTTTCAGTTTTTTTTTTCAATTTTTTTCAAACTTTATATTTTTAATGTGTGTTGATGTGAGATAGGTTGATTTTCTAGTTGAATACCTCTAAAATGGGTTTTATTTGTTTTTTTTCTGTTTTTATTAACTCCTATTTTAAATAGAACACTATACGTATTATTACATTTTTGAATTCAACAAAATTAAAAATCAAATGTTTTGCTAATTTATAAGATCACTGTAATAGGAAATTGTGTGCGTGTATCACACCAGATTTTTTTACATATAAACAATGAAAAAAACATAATATGGTCAGATATTAACAAACCAATCAAATCTGTACTGTCAATAAATTTACTGTCATTAATCATTATATTTGAATAATCTTTATTGGAAAGTAAAATTAGAATTATTTGGATTTTCTAATTCATTCATTATATCTGTAGCATCTTTTACATTTGGGTGTTGAGGACCATTTATTAATTAAATAAAAATATAATATTGCCAATACGAAACTGAAATTCTGTATTTCTCAACACCCTGTATATCAAATTTGAAATTTCAGTATAGCACTGTTGTTCTTATAAGAAGCATTTTTTAATGAACATTTTTTTTAGGAGAAAATGAAAACGAAAAGTTTTTCTTCTTCGGGCAGTAATCCGGGGGCACACTGAATAGACGTAACAATTTCATGAATTGGCAACCTTAGGAGTTAACAAATAAAGTACGTTTTTTTCCTATAAAAATTTTGAAGGTCAAAGAATTTAGGGTTTATGTTGGCATTATTTGGATTCCTTTAAAAAATATATGTTGGTAAAATTTGTTTTAGTAACTTTTTAGAACGAAAAATTGGTGGGAAATTTAAAATCTGGCATTAAAGGAGTTTTGTTTTAGGTAATCTTTCGTAAACTTCTTCTGGCATTTTAGGCTACAGATCCAACCGTTCCTCTGCACACTTCAGAATTGCTTTTTTTGCATTTAATTTTTAAAAATTCCGTTTTTTACGCATATTCATTTTCAAAAAAGAAAAGCTGACAATTTAATTTAAATGTCAAAATGACATAAGTCGTTTACAGAAAAACCTGACGAAAATAAATTTTCTAATAATTTAAAAAAGCAGTTTTGCCAATTTTACCTTGACCTTCAAAATTTTTCTATGAAAAAAACGCACTTTAGTATGGCCGAAGGGCGGAGTTTTGCTATTTTTTGAGGCCTGTTCCAGTAAGGCACTTAACGATCGAGTCTTGTATAGCGTTTTTTGCGCTATCAACTAATAAACATAAAAAATACCGTTGATTATGACAAATACTGTTTGTCTAAATAAAGTGGGTGATTGTTATTTTTATAGTAACTAAATACAAAACAATGTTCTTAACAGTCCTATAGATCGTTCCATACTTTAAATTCAGTATGGGCAGCATAGGGCAATGTAATTCTTATAGGAACTTTCTGGGCGATGTTGCCACTTCTCGGTAGCAACCGACGGTCTAAGTTTGCTTGATGTAATGCCAGATGCGGATAAGACGAATCAAGCTATTAGTAGTGGTTAAGTGCCCGGAAATACAAACGGGAGATTTATTTATAATTGACAGGTGCGTATTTATGTCCAAGGAGATTTGTGCTGAAATGTGGCAACGTCGATCTGCATAAAATCCTGCACTGAATTTGAATTATGGAACGATCTATAGGACTGTTATATTCATAACGGGCTTGCTATTTTGTTGTTGTCATATCAACCAACAAGGATACGGGAATTTGGCCTTATCGTCACAGTTAACGAACCCGAAAAGAGTGAATGCATTTCTAAACATTTTACCGATTGCTCAATATAGCTATTTATATAACAAGCACATAATGTAGAACTTTATTGGACAAGTCTATGTTATAAAGAGGAACTCAACTCATATATTTGAAGATGAGGATCTGCAGACAATTTCGTTAAAATCTCTACTTGCTGGGAATCTTGATCGATTTTTTTCTTTTTCTTCCTCCAGCTAAACAGTGTATTCAATATTAAGTAAATTAACTAAGGAAGTTAAAAAAACCTTATTGAATAATATTATGATCTGCTTTTTACTGTTTTGAATTTTTTCTTAATTTTATCTTTGCATTACCGTAGTTTTTTTCTTTAGCTTCGATATTTGTATTTTTTGTGTCCAACTGTAACAAAACGAGAATGTAAACTACATTAATTTTTCTTCCAAATTTCTTTAAAGGTTGAGATAGTATTTGTCTTTGTTGCTTAATTCATTTTTAAGAACTTCCACTTTCTGCTGGTAGGTTGAAAAATTATCATGTTTTGCCATTGCAAACTACAAAATGACATACATTAACGTAAACAAAAGCGTTAATTGCCGTAACATTATTATTTTAAACAAAATACGTAACATAATTCTAGAACTGATGGAATATATCAAACTAAAGAAAATAATTTCAGTTGTCAATTGTTGATACCCCAAGCAACAATAACAATTAAAAAGAAAAAGAGAAAAAAGTTTTAAATGTAAAATAATGATGTAATCGTCTTTAGAACAGTGGCACAATGATATTGGAAGTTTTATTTTAATAATGATATTAATAATATTTATTTCTTTACATGGCTTTACAAAAGAAAAGATTACATATTTATTTCTGTATATGGTATAGCTTTTATAAATAATATTTTATTTCATACTGTCCGGAAAATACGACTTTACGTCATTAATTTGAGTCCGGAAAGTGGAACTTTACATCACAAGGCCGGAAAGTGTTGCTAGACAACTGATGAATAATATGTTGGTGACACTGAACTCTATGTCAAATTCGAGGTTAACAGGTTAGGTTTTCCGTCAGTTTTGACACAGACTGACGCAAAACTTAACCTGCTAACCCCGAATTTGCCAGACTTACAGTCAGTGTGAAGTACAGACTGTTCACTCCGGAGGGGGGGGGGGATATTTTTATCTATTCTCGAGCGATCCACCCATTATTTATAGGTACAAAAATATGAACATAAAGTGGTAATATTTCTGGGGGGGGGGGGGGGTCCTCCCGGTCACCCCCTTGGAGACAACACTGCTTACAGTGCCACCAACATATTCATACGTTTGAATTTCGACAGCCGTCGGGTTTATGGACGTTTGCAATGAACATGTTGTATAAAACAGTATTAAATAAAATATTTTACGATACAGGGCCGTAAAATATTAAGTCATTTTCCGGCCTTATAACGTAAGTTACTATGGCATCATTGATTTTTAACTAAACAATAACGTTAAAGCATAACTTAATTGTCAATTTTAAATGTCATTTAGGGCCGGTTCTACAAACCAAGCATAAAGTTATTCGGGGAATAAATACCCTACAAACGATCGATGTAACAAATGAAACTATGACAATTATACCTCGGATAGCTTATTCTAGGTATATAGTTGCATTGTAGAACCGGTTGAATTTTTTCTTGGGGCATTTTTTCCGGGGAATTTCTTCCGGCGTAATCATTCACATTGATGCGATTATCAAGTTTTTGTAGCTCCAATAAAGAACCATTGCAGCCCCCCCCCCCTCCCCCCAATACATTGACAGAAAATTGTTGCTGAAACCGTCTACGTCTTGTTACATGAGGGTTCTCTAACGAATAATGGTGCAGGTTTTTGCTTTTTTTTCTTGCTATTTTTCTTGGAGTAAAAACGTTCTTTTAAAAATACAACAGAGTCTTTTAAACAAGGCTGTTTATTACAGCCACTGTCTTAACATTATTTCAAAATTGACTATCAAAATCAGGCTACTTGACTTTAAAAATTGAAATGTTTACTTTCCAAATATAGAAATTATTATTTTAAACACCCTGTATCTTTTTAAGGGAGTATTTCGGTACTAAGGTGTATTAGGTCAACCTGTATAATGGAACAATTTAAAATCATTGTTAATCAAGTACTAATGCTTTTAATTAATTATTATAATTAATAATATGAAAATATTTTTCACTATGTTATCGTTACGTTGGTTGCATTTCAAGAATTATATGCTTTAAGAAAATATATTCCAGTTGTCAATTGTTACTACCCCAAGCAAAACTTAATTGTCAATTGTAAATGTCATTCTGTAGCTTACGTATGGTTTTCATGAGTTTTCAGGGCAGTTTTTCAAAGAGCATTTTTTCCATGGGTCATTTTTTTCGGGGGGAATTGTTTTCAGGGGCCATTTTTGCGTTCACGGCGAAAAAGATAAGCCTATGGAGTTAGTTCTA
>OW679200.1:68252872-68516412 GCA_940337035.1 Agriotes lineatus | reverse complement strand
TTGAACATGCAAGTTAGGATTAAATTTCTAAATTTTAAAAGCTGCATTGTTAAATATTGAACAGCAACTTATATGAATATACTTTGATCTTAACAAAAAATGAGGAGCAGTGTTATTTGTCCTTCTTTTTTTTTGTAAAATTTTTAGTGGTAGATGCTGGGGACCTAGAGGATTTAGAAAAAAAATATTCTAAGGAAGTTAAAAGAAATATTTTAGTACTAGTGCAATTATAATATTCAAAGATTTGAAAAATTCTGTTAATGACACCTTAAATACATGACCAAACACTCCAACAAATTAGTCATTTAACATATCTCAGGATAATATTTACCAACACCACAGCAGTCTGAGTTATTTGTTTTGCGATCAGATATGAAGTTTCTTTACAGTAAAAGTTGTTTACAAACTCGCAAATGTGAAAACCACCAATACACTCGAAAATGAAACAAACAGTGCTGAGTAATACCTGAAAAACCAAATACACCGACTATTTGTTTATCAATCGAATTATTTCACTACGTGTCCTAAACTAACGTGATAGCAGGAAAAAGTTCTAGGTTGGATACTTAATAACGATTATTGTATTAATACTACGTTTTTGACAATACTTGCTGATCATGCACACACCTCTGAAGAAAATGATAGTATGACTGAGAAAACGTCCAGTGCATATTATTTTAGACATCATTTGAAGAACACAGTTCTATGGACAATAGCCCTGAAAGTGTGCATTATACGCATTTTTAGCTGAACTTTTTATGAAATGTTCAGTTGCAGCTCCCATATTTTTTTTACAACAGACAGTACATGCAGAGTTTAAAAATAGTTATATGATTAACACAGATAAGAAAAACAACCATTTGTAAATTACAATTCTAAATATTATCTTTATCATATTTTCAGGTAGTAAAACTTAAGGTACAGTTTTATTATTTTTAAACGAGGTTTATGGCTTTGTTTTCTCTTCTTTAGATTTTTAAACAATCTATTTGTCTCTGTAAGTTACCATTAATATTTATTTCAAAGCTAATAATATGATATGTTTATTTGAAAGTCGATGAAAAGATCATACTACAAAGGTGAACAGGTGAATCAAGTTGTTTGTTTGTTTTTTTATTTAAACGTTGGATTAAGGCAGAACAAAACGGTCAAGTACTAATGTTTAATAACTTTTTGAAATGAATTATTCAACAAAATCTATTTAAACTAAGCAAACAGCTTACTAATTAGCTAATATTCAAGTGTGATTATGAACGAATCAATTCCATTATATTTGCATATTTTTCTTATTATCAAATTTTTGCAATCACTCTTATTGGGGGTGATGTCAATAAGCTTAACGTTAATTGCGTAGTGCAACAGAGTAACAATCCCTGCAAACTTGCTAATCGCTTTGTTATTTGCATAGTTGGTGTTCATTATTGCCAATGTCATTATCCTTTGCAGTAGTACATTAGGCAGGTAATTTTCCAGGGTGACTTCCGTTTATTGAATAATACGCTTCATGGAAAGCTAGCTGAAATTATTGGGGGCATCAACGAAAGGCATCGATAACTAGTGCTAATAAATTATTGATAGATATTTCAGTGACATCCTTGAAGCCCATATTGACATGCATTAACAAATTGCTGAGGAAAAATTGGTTAGATTTGGCTGGACGTATGAAATTTATCATTTTTAATAGCAGTACATTTGTTATACTGTTTATACTTTCCACTTTGCTAGTTTAATTCCGATATATCAACATTCTCTATTTTTAGTTCACACATGACTTACACTTTTTCCTACTACACGAAATCGCAGCACTTGTAATAAAATGGACTTTATAAAGTATAGAAAATAATGTGTAATCGCAGCCTTGAAGCTTTAGCTAATTTGTAATTAAATTTAATTCCAGTCATATACAAAAAGGACATAAAAAAGCCTAAGCTTGATTTTTGACCAGTCCCACAATTAATATCGAATGCAAATAAAGCTGCCTAACAATAGCCATTGTTTACACTTTAACAATTTATTACGACGTGTTTACACCCTACAACTAAATAATACGAGAAAACCATTAAAACAAATAGGAAACAATCAAATTGGCCCTTGAGAATTAATGAAGTCCTTGAGCTTTTAGAAGGCAATAATAACGGTACATGCGATGCGGTTTGTTTTTATTTGCTGCGGTATCATTTTTTTTGCAAAGACTTTCTACTTGATTTTACGCATCAAAGTTTAATACCGTTTTATCAACCATAGACAACAAAGATAGTGAATGAGTATCAAAGATGACAGCACGGCGCCCGGACTCAACAATGCCCCTCGAAGCAGATATTTAAATTCGTTTAGAATTGCACAACCCCTGTACCCCCTTACTAGTCTGCTATTAGCTATTAATTCTTAATTGTCAAGTTATACAGTTAGAATAATGTAAGACTGTACACGGCTGAATTATACAAAATTAGACGTAGGGCATTGAGTTAATGTTACCATGGTGTTTGTAAACAAAATAACACAGTGACTATAGAAACTAATTGAAACTGGATTATTTCATTGTAATTTGAAAATTAACAATTGTTACTAGCATGGGTAAATTGATTAATGCTAAAATAAAGTTGCCAATGTATAGTCTTACATTATTCACACCATATAAGACTGGGCGACTAAATAGCCTGCATCGCAAGCTCGCGAAAACTCAAGTTGGGATGGGAAAAAACCATCAGAATGTCAAGAGCTACATTGATACAAACATTATATTGCAGAAAACTATAAGTGTTTATTTTATTAGTATTTTCTAAATATAGGCATACAAACAGTATCACGAATAACCTCAATTTAGAAAACATATGTTCGTCAGAGAAACCCATGACGTTCGTTAAATTAACTTTTTATTTGATTTTTAAGGCTGCAAAAAGCCGTGATTTCCCACAGATTACATAAGCCATACGTTAATAAGCACATAACTTAATTACTTATAATGATACCAGTTGGCCACATTTAGAAATTATCAAAATATACATAGACAAGTACTGGCAAATGTTGATTATTAAAATTTCCCGTTACGATTAATTACTGTTATTTCAAAATTACTTGCAAATTTAATAAAAATAAGAGCATAATAAAACCTACTGCTTCGGATATGAATTGAATGATTTGTGCACGTAATTTTAAAAAATTGCCTATTTATACAGCTTATTCTCTGTAAAAATATATAATTATTGATAGGGACCACTACTATTCCTATTAAATGCCATACAATTTGTTAATCGTCACAATTTTGTTACTGCAAATTAGGGAGTAATTTTTGAATATATTATTATCCATAATCAACAGTCATGCATTTTGATGTGAATGCCTTGCGTATATGTATCTATATTCTATGCTAATTTATGTAAATTTTGAACAGATTTGGTATCTAACTTTACACATATCTCTTATAATAAGCAACAAAACTGGTGTAGATCTAAAGCTAGTTGTTCATGGAGATATTAACGATTTTCTGCTTAAAAATGCTTACTTTCATGCGTCTACTGAGTGAAAGAAAACGTTAAATAATGTTTTTCATGAATAATCTTCAAACGTAAAATAGTGATTCTAGACATTAATACTATACATGACGTTGACATTAGAGGTGGTTGAGTGGATGGCAAGGGGTTGGCAAAAAGAGCCCATCAAGGCCTAGTTGCTTCAGTCTTCAGTCTCTCCTAACAACAACAACTACAACTACTACTACTAATACTAGTACTACATATGAAGCAATAAAACCAAATAGTCTTATCCACGAATATTTATTGTGAAATTGTGGGTGGCGACATGTTTCGAAACCAAATTACTTTCATCATCAGGCCATAACGATCATTGCAATTAGTAATCGGACGCCTGATGATGAAACCATTTTTGTCAAGGATATAGCCTACGTACAAATTATTAATTTTATGTATTTCCCAGTTCAAACAAAAATTAACAAAATTTTTGAGGTGCTCACCCTATATATATATTTCTGAAATTGTCTCGGTTTCATGCCAGGTAGATATATAATATGTATGCAAAATATTGTCTTCCTTCAACAAATAGTTTTTGAGTTATACCGCCAACAGACAGACAGACGGAATTGAGAAAACCTGTTTTTCGTCATCTAGAGACCCTGAAACGTGAAGATCTGAAGAAATTTGGGAAGGTGCTTTTTTCGTGATTATCGTACTTCCTTCGTCTTTCAGACGAGGGAAGTAAAAACAAACAAAAGTTAACATACTATAGATATCAAACTGTGAGATAGTAATGAACGACTGGTTGATAAACAATAGGTATAGTACATAATTGTGTATTGCATGATTTTTCTTTGAAGTTCTCCGATATATTTACTCTTCAAAATTTTCACTGCCTAGTGAATTTTGAGCTGTTCAGTTACCATCCAAAAATTAGGCATTATAGATGATTTTTTAAAAATATTTTAATGTTTATATTTGATGAATCAATTGACGGGTATATAATCGGAATACATACTTCAAGTATTGTTTTCAACGATTAACCTGATGTACCAGTAGCTCATATTTTTGGTATATAATTCTCTACTACTTTAAACTTTATTGTAGTTTGCCTCGAGAAACAAAAAAGATCTTTTGAATTGCTGAGCAACTAAACCCAAGTAGGTACTGTATTGTATATTATAGATACATATGTATTTAATTTTGCTGGAATAAATACCAAAAATTCGCTAACATTTGTCTATTTTTATTAGTTCACATTGGTGTGCGCCTACTGTACGCAGTTTTTAACAAAACAATAATGTTAAAGCAAAATTTAATTGTGAATTGTAAATGTCATTTTGTAGATTGCGTTTGGTATTCCTGTCTTTTTCAGGGGATTCTTTTCAGGAGGCATTTTAGTTACAATTTTAAACATATTTTTCTTGATTTTGCGACTTTTAATTATAGTTTTCATTTAAAACAATACAGTCGTGCAAAAAGAACAGTCTACAAAATGTTGTAAAACGTATGGAGATATAAAAAAATTAAAGTGTTATCAAATTTGGGATTTTAATGTTATTAAATTGTTAAAGCTTTAGTAACGAGACCTTAGCAATTGAAACAAAAATGCTAGTAGCTGTGTAGATATGACAACATTGTAAATAACCGACTTCGTTCTCTGGTTCTTTTATTTTTTCTGTTTTTTTTTTACTGTAGCAACTCTCAAAATCATATCGCCTGGTATATTTTGAAATTTTGTATTATCCAAATAGAATGGCGTTTTGTGTATTATCTGTCATAAAATGGTGTCGTCTCAGATGCGGTCGTCGCATTTACGGTTGTGGTGATTATCGTTGCATATGCGGTCAACGCCAAAAATGTTAAGTATATGATATGATAGAATTTACTCTTACAGAAGTGTCACTTTTGGACCAGACATTTTTTTCAGCTCCGTATATTATTTATATTTTGATGAATACTGCTAACTTATTTTAATTAACGAATAAATAGTATATCAAAAATTAAATTCATAAGCATTGACTATGAAAAATAAAATTACTGCAGATCCAAGCTTCAGTATTGTAAATTAATTTTTGCATCTAACAAATTATATAACGAGTATTTAAAAAGTCCTTCAGTCCCGGAAGGCCATGGTATAGTTACTAAATTATGAACATCACTATGCTTATACTTAAATTTCAAAGTTGATTTTTAAGTAACCTACAGTTGCGTTCATAAATTATAAACTATACCATAGCCGCCAGAGACTGAAAGACTATTTGATCACCCGTTGCGTGTATCAATTATAATGATCTGAAAATATTTCCTTTAGAATTTTTACTTTGGAATGCTGCCAAACAATATCGGGTAATAATAATATTAATTTATAGATTAACATTGCCAGTATCAAGCCTGGATAAAGTGTTAGGGGAAGTTTTTGCAATAATCACAAAAATAAGTGACCGCAACTAAGACTCCTGTAAGTCGATTTTAGAAAGTTCTAAACATATTTTTCGACGACTGTATATGCAACGATAATTACCATGACCGCAAATGCAACGACCGCAAGTGCGATCATTTCCATAAAATCAATTCTATTATACAGTCTGTTCTATAAAAAAGGCCCCGCCTTCTAGCTACTTTATTATTTATTTTAGACCCAATAAACCTTATATCAAATCAAATGGCACATAAAAACCTACATTTTAACACTATCAAAAATTTTGTATCTTCAATTGTTTCAGAGTGGTGACGTCACGTGCAATTTTTTTAAATGACACGGTATATATTTTTTGACATTTTCTGGTAGAGGTTCTTTTTCTCTTTTCAACAATATAAATATTTCATGCACTTGCATAAAAAAATTTTCGTGAAAAGTTACAAAACTTTTTCACAGTGGGAGGCCATGATACAAAACTGTAAACAAAAGTGTAACTCAGAAAAACAAAACAAATAGTAGCCAAACGCTTTAACTGTCAGATTTCAGAATAATCTAAAGTGTTTATTGTTTTGTTTTTCTGAGTTACACTTTTGTTTATAGTTTTGTATGGTGGCCTCCCACCGATAAAAAAGTTTTTTAATTTTTCTCGAAAATTTTCTTATGTAAGGGCATAAAATATTTATATTGTTGAAAAGAGAAAAAAAACCTCTACCAGAAAATGTCAAAAAATATATACAGTGTCATTTAAAAAAATTGCACGTGACGTCACCACTCTGAAACAATTGAAGATAAAAAAAATTTGATAGTGTTAAAATGTAGGTTTTTATGTGCCATTTGATTTGATATAAGGTTTATTGGGTCTAAAATAAATAATAAAGTAGCTAGAAGGCGGGGCCTTTTTTATAGAACAGACGGTATTTGACAAAATTTTTGATCATTAATCTTGATCAAATATTCTTTACCTAAAAGCTTACAACTAGATATATGCATTTGGGGTTTGTTATGTTTAAGGAAAAGGTTTGTCTTTTATGAACATTATCCACGCAAAAGCATTTTTGATGTTTCTCAAAATGAGACGGAAAATGTTGGATATTCCGTAATAGTAGGTTGCTTTTAGATTGCAATGCATTATATCATCAAACAGATTAAAAAAAACTCAAATACGTATATAATAAGCAAATAAATAATATGCATAAGACGTACTATAAATTAACCCTTATAGCAAACAAATATTAATATAGTATATTAGTATCTGTAGCAAATACACAAGAGGTTTGATTTTATCCGATTAAAGTTGCATCTTTTTACGAAAATTTGATTTCCAGGTAACTTGACGAGACAAACTGTCACCGATAAAGTGACGAGTCCGCAGTTTGTCTAACAGCTTGTTGAGTCAATTTACCTATTGGAAATCAAATTTGAGATTAAAACTGCAACTTTAGTATGGAGAAATTCAAAATCTCGAGTGTATTTTTACATGAAAATTTAACGAATACGTAATTGCAATGTTGTTGTTATAACGGCAAAAGGTAAACAACATTTTATCGGTAATAATGTATTAAGGGTGAATGATTTTGTGGGTAAAATTTTTGTAGGAATAAGTTTGTTTTTGTGGCAACGTGACGATACAAAGTTAGTTTGCCGAGGGACTTAGCAAAAAAAAAAAACAACAAATCTTGAGTAAAAAAAATTACCGAGCAAAAGCATGTCCCCGAAATACACTTTGTAGATTATTTCTCAAATCTTGGTTCATTTTGTGTCGGTACGCAATAAATGTTACATTTTTATATTGACGCATGACAGTTCAAATGGCGTCTTTGAAATACCTCCATGATTAAAACAACATGTTTAGTAGTTGCGTGGATGTATGTGGCAAAAACAAAGTAATAAAATCCCAATGAAAATTTTAAATTTTTTGCCATTATAAAAATACATGATTGGTTGAATTTTGAAAAATAATGACATTTGATTGGATAATGATAGAATCGCAAAATAGTTCGATTTAAAAGTTAAAGCAAACTTTATCCGCTGTCAAAGTGAATTTTCTATTCATGAGTTTAATTATCACTGTCAATTTAAATAATATTTAGATCAAATCTTAGCAACATTAATCGTATTTTTTAGCATAAAAAAGATAAAAGTGGATGATTCTAGGCATGGTTGACAGTTGCAGAGATGTTAGACATTTAGAAGAAACGCCACAAATGCTATTTACTCCGCCGATAACTTCTTTTAAATGGAAAAATGAAGTAAAATTTCATATTTCTATCTATTGCGCATCAAGGAAGCAAGATATAATCAAAATATAGTCGATCACCTTCTTTCTCATTTCGTGTATATGACAAAATTACTCTTTTGCCTTGGCATTTATAGTATACGTGCAAGATACATTTGATTTGTCTTCCCTTAGAACAACAATAACAACACTTTTGTTTCTTATTACCCATAACTTAATTTAGGGAGTAATTTGCTGATATAGGATTGTTTTTAAAGCAATAATTGGTAGTGTATATACATAAAACAAACACAATAACTTAATAAAGATAATCCCATAACAATTTAATTATTTATTATATTTTAAGGTGTTAATTAATTTCAATATATAATTTAACTAAGCATTATTTTAATAACCATTAAAATATGTTTTGCTTGTTCAAAACCCACCGTCTGCTATTTAGACTCACCGTCTGCAAATGGAAGCCTGAGACAAAGATAATATATATTATCTTTGCCTGAGAGGCCCCTTTTCCCGCACTCGATTCTATAGAATGGTAGAAAATATTATGTGTGGAACAATCTCATTCTGAATCATAAGTTGCCTTTAAAAATGTCATTTACAAAAAAAAATAAAAAAACGCAATATCGATTTCAGTTTTTCTTTCAAAGAATTCTAAAAGAATTTCTTCCTGGAAATACATTGTGGGTATTTAATCGGGATGTTAAAAACTACCTTACACTCTAATACTACAGTTGTGATTATGTAAATTCTGTTCTGTCTTGCCTATACAGGTACATACGACGATACGTTATTTAATTGTAATAAATTGTCTTAATATGTTAATCAGTGCTGAATTCAATATACCTAACGAAATAAATCATATAAATATCCATTCATAGTTTAGTATCATTGCTATAAACCTAGAAATCTTAGACAAGATCTTGTACAGGCAACGTATACATTTTAGAACGTCCACTACTGAGATGTCATATTGGAATTTATACAACGATTTCTGAATATTTAACATGCGATTTAAGACAAGGATCATCAAAAAGGACGAAGGAAGAAAAAGATAGACATAAGTTGTATGTGTAGTACTGATTCAGAGTATGCCATTTTAATTAATACAACTGTCACTTCATGTCAGCTTAATTTGACAAGTCCTAAACCGCTTTTCAGGCAAGCCCTTTATCTTTGTATCTTGATCTTCAACAATTTTCCTAAAAATATACAAAACACTTAATAAAAACAATTTTTATTGACTGGTATGATCAATACACTCGTTTTTGTTGTGTAAATGCCATCTTATTTTCGTTTTGCTTAATACAAATAAACTTAATCCAGTGTAAACTTTTGCCTGTCAAAGTGACAGATGTTTTCATAAACAAAATGCAATCTGCCATTCATCTACAGACTTAAGTTAAGACATGGCCTACCCTAAATGAGTTTTTTTAACACACGATATATTTTAAGTCATGATTTTCACTGATCATCAAATACCGCGCATGATAGAAATATAATTTAGGATTGTGGAACGATCAAACATTCAATTGTGATTGAGGTTACTCTGTAAGAGTTGATGCAACATTAAGTAGTTCAAATGTTCCAAATGCAAGCGCCACATACGTGATTTTGGTCTAGGGTGACTTTGATGATTTTTTTAAATCAAGAGTTACTAATCCCTCACAAAATAACAAACATTTCCTTATTGTACTACCACTTTACCCTTGACAGTTCAGTTGATATAATAGTTAGCAATTCATAGCAACCTCATATAATGGATCAGGCCCCTCTGAAGTCGACCACGTCAGCGTGGTTCACTCAAAATCTTGCTCATTATTGTGTGCCCACCCAAATAAGTGAGATATTGAGAAGGTATGTCTAGGCCCTACTCCTATACATATCTTCTATAAAACAAGATGTTATTTTAGAACAAACTTGATTTAAGGCCCCCTATTAGGGATCTGTTTTCTCATTATTTTATTATATTTTAAAGCTTACAGTGACACCCTTTTTAAAATGTTTCCTGTGCCTCCCATAGATCCTCTGTGGCCTCTTGGGGGGCCATATGGCTCCCGTTGAGAACCACTGTCTTAACACACACCTACCGCCAGAAAGCATGACTCACTTGCAATAAAATTTTGTTGATATTAATTATAAGATAATGCACTGTGTATCTAATAACAAACATACATAAAACGTAACAGGCTTGGTTTGGCCACTAAATAAAAACACAATAAAATTGGAAGACTTACTTGCTGAAAAGTACCTCTCCCCATCACTGCATTCTTTTAAAGTTCCGACAAAATTATTAAACAAAGCTTTGAGTGTATGCGGTTGAATAGCAAGAATTTCAGCAGCAATATTTTCTACATTTTCAAAATTTCTTCTATTGTAGTATTATCTGTAACCTCATTTACCTTGCGGTGTAGAGGCTGGTGCTTTGTACGATAGCATCTAGCGGTACAATGCTCAACTTGCCCCGGATTCGGGATACAGAGTTGGAGCGCCCCTTTTGTGCTTGCGCAGCAACCATTGTGTGAGGCGTGTGTCATGGTGATGTGTACTCTATCTCTTAGGTCTGTGGTTCTGAGTAGAGCACAGTTAATTTGATGCCCAACTGTGAATGGTCTCACCGAGCCCGATTCCAATCACCAAGGCTGCGGAATTTGTTTATTGTTATAGTAAAATTTGCTCTTCAATAACGAAAGAAAAAGATTAGCTTCCTGCTTACTTATGATTCCGGGCGAACTTAATTGCTGTGGAAACAATTCTTTTACAATTTCCATATTGAGCATTGCACCACACCCACACCCTACTGTTGAAACAAAAATTTTTAAAGCTGGCCACAGCGTCTTGAACTTGTGGTAAAATTAAATCCATCAACCAGCATTCCGAAATTCAAGTCGTTAAATGTATTATTTCTAGGTGGTGAAGAATTGCAGCTTCATACGAATGTAATTTCACATTGTTCAACATTTTTTCTATACCCACTGTCTCTTGGCCAACTGATCTTGTAAGATTCGTAATACTCCCATTTCTAACTCTTTCATTGTTTGCTGCAATACAAACATATCGTTGTTTTCTTTCAAGTTTTAAACCAGGATTTCAAATTTTCTGCAATCCTTAATGTTTAACTGCCGCGCAAAACACCTTTGTATACCAACAATTGAATTTAACTTCAAAAATTGTTCAATAATAGTAATTTACGTAACAAGTATAGAAAGTGGAGTTTTTCAGTACGAGTGAGATGTTTCCGGAAGAGGCCGTTAGGCCGAGTCCGGAATTTCGAGACGAGTATGGAAAAGCCACTTTCATACGAGTTTCGTACAATATTTTTTCGTACACTAGCATACAAAACGGAATACTAAATTTATCCTCGTATATAGCAAATAAGTCGAGTAATATTAATGTAATGTAATATTATAGGTGTTGTAACTAAGGAAACGTACGGCAAAGTGCTACTTTGCCGTACGAATACCGCAAAATACTACTTTGCCGTACGAATACCGCAAAGTGCAACTTTCTGATTAATAAATTGTACGGCAAAGTAGCTCTTTCAATGCTAGTGTACGAAAAAAACCCATTGTGCTATTATCATTTTCCCATGTTAGCCACTGTCAAAACCACTGTCAAAATATGCAACAAAATATCACAAATGTCATATTTTATTGAATAAAATGTCCATAGAAAATATAGTCAATATGAGTCATAATTTCTCCTTGTAGCACACCCAAGAACGTTAAGGCGGATCGTGGCTCTCGAATTTTAGTTGTGAATTGACTATACGAATATAGCAGTTGGTATTTACTTGCTATTAGTACTAACATGAAGTAGCACCATTTAGACTTCAGAAGATGAAAATCAATATTAGATCTTCTTCTTGCTCTTAATATAGGCTGATAGACTGTTATTATTGCTATTTTACAAGCTTTCTTCGACCGAGGCACGGGAAGGTGTCTAGCCTATCCCGTTGAATTAGTAGGAAAAATGCACGACCACCAAAAGTATATTAGTATGATGGTCGGCGAGCCTTCAATGTTATCAATGTCCGGGTGTGGGGTTCGAACCCATTATCTGCCTACTGCAAAACGCAAACGCTTTACCAATCGGCTACGCGCTCTCTAATATCAGGAGATGAAAATATTAATCTTTATTATACTTCATTACAGCGTAAGGAACATTTAATTGTAAAGCAGATGGAATTTGCTAATGAAATTTGCTAATGAAATACACGTCGGTACAACAGTCTCATAACGAACGTAAGTCGTGCTATAAATAATAAAAGATTGCGCGATTAAAGAGTTATTGGAAAGGTATGCTCGGTCGGAATTGATCTACACGCAATGAAAAGGTAAATCTCCACTACTTCCCTTCACTTGGACTCCATTCAGTCGTGGGTTCCGGAAATATACATTACGTGAATGTTTTGTTGTTTATTAGCAGGTTGAGCTGATGTTTATTAAATGTGTTCCAGCGCTGGCGGCTAGAAAGCGGATCTTTATGTAAAGGCACAAACGCAGTTGCTGCTTCCTGTCTTGTAAGTGATACAGCTACTTGAGTGTTTTTGAATTAAACTCAATGATATACATATATCTTCTGTCATTCACGAAGCGACAATATGGTGTATTAGCGGTTCCAAATATTATAAATACCTTCACATTTTATTTTGGTTAAAAATCATATTCTGTAATTTTCTGCTAAGAGAGATAAGTATATGCTTTACATTATCAAACTGAAAATAAAATAAGAGATTATTTCGTTTTGTGAAAACGCGTAGATAAACTGTAAAGCGAATTACCAGCTATGGAATATTCTTTTTTTTTCATATTCTCATTTTTTTAATATGTATTATTTCAGCTGTTCCCAACCTTTAGTCCGCGGATATTCCAAGGGTTCACGAAGCTACCCTGACGTAGTTCGTGAGTGATCTCTAGCAAAAACAGAGATGTTTGAATTGTTATTGACCGAAAATGAAAAAAATCGTTATAAATTATTTATCAGCACGGCATTGTACTATTGCATGCTCTCCTTTGGATTACTGATCGATCAGAAATACCTTTTCTACAGACTTTGACAATCTCATAAGTTTGACAACGATGGTGCATTAAAGGAGTACTTTCAATCAAATTCTCTCCTCTTATCATTGGTGCAGAATTTTATAAGACCATACTGAGTTAGCAGAAAAAGCTATCAATTTCCTGATGCTGTTACTTCCCAACGATGCATTTATGTGAAATTGTAATTAATATAATATTCGCATGACTTCCCAAACTCCCATTAAAGGTTTATAATCTCTAATTTTTGTATCTACACTGATACACTACTGGCTTGCTTGTCAAGATACAGTTGAATTTGAGTCAACTCACATTAATATATCTATCGATGTTATCCAATACATTTATTTATGCTACTGGCATAAGTCAATGAGTTGCTAGGGATATTAAAAAATCTTTAAAGTGGAAACTAATAATTAGGCTAAATTCTGGCTGGCTAAACATGGTTTGATTTTAGTAATTGATAGAAGGTAATAAGACTTGTGAGGAGGATTAATATCTTCGATAAGTACTATACAGTAGGTATTCGAAGAAAAAACAGATTGGTTTCACTAAAACAGTTACTGCTGAAATGCAAAACTTTTTCAATCGTCGTCGTCGTCAGCTTTGTTAAGATCCCCACTGCAGGGAAATCGACCAATAAGAATACCTTCTAAAAGTGATGAATAACCATTTAATAAACCGGACTTTTTCAGAAGAATGGAAAGAGATAAAGTTGGTCTTTTAGAAAAGCATAAAAAGAAAGATGGTGCAAAAACTCCTCACAAGCCGATATGTCTCATAATTACAATGGATAAATTCATGGAAACTGTGATATGCCAGAGACTACACGAAGAAATACGTACAAAAGCAGATCTGTCTGATTTCCATTTTGGGTTTAGACACGAAAGGTCTATGGCTAATGCAATGGAAATAGAAATAATAAGAAATATTGCACAATTGAATAGACAACCATATAGAGATAGAGAGTTTTGTGTCTTAGTAACCCTAAACGTATAAAACAAGAGAGTCTCGTCACAGTACTGAACATGGCCGTCGGATACGCTCGCGCATGCGCAAAGCAATTTAATAATGGTGCCAAATTTAAACAAGACCAAACAATTTGGCGCTAATTTTAAATCTGACAAACTAACTCCGTTTTCAATTAAAACATAAAGGTAGAGTAAGAAAATCCTTTATCTAATAGACGTGTCTGTCCGGAACGCTGTTTTGTCTGTCTGGGACGCTGTTTCAGCAGCCAAACCGTAAGAGATAGAGAAAAAAGTTATGAAAGTTATATGTTTGGAATGGTCATGTCAGGTCAGGAACCGAATTTCAGTCACGTGACACTTCCGGTTTTCGAGAAATCACGTGATTTCCGTCCGTCTGGGACGCTGGTCCGTCCGGGACGCTGTTTCAGCAGCCAAACAGTAAGAGATAGAGAAAAAAGTTATTAAAGTTATATGTTTGGAATGGTCATGTCAGGTCAGGATCCGAATTTCAGTCTCTAACACTAATTATTATCTTAACTATCCTAATCCTTAGATTCTAGGCAAATTTTATCAAGGCGAATGCGACTGGTAGTTTGCTACCAACAATGACGTCATATACGTACGTGTGGTGAATACGCGTTCTATTTGCAAAACGGTCTTTTTTGTTTTATTAAATGAGACATTTGTCTCACTGGACTGCTAGTCTTTATTTAATTTTAGTGAATATGGAAATTGAACAGCTCATAACAAAGTTTGCATTTGTATCATTTTTGGACATTTCAGAACAAGCAGAGCATGGATATAACATGTGTAGTATTATAACTATTCACTAATTCTTATTAAAGACTAATGAAACATACGCATGTTTTAGTAAATGTAATAAATAGTATATTATGGGACAAGTGGTTGAAATAAAATTTCAACGTTGAGAGTGGTTTTTTTCAACGAGCGAAGCGAGTTGAATAAAGTAACTCGAGACGTTGAAATTTTATCAGCCACGAGTTACATATACAATTTTTTCTACGAATTTTCACTTATTTTAACAAGTTAATGCACTTTAAAAAAAATTAAACATAAAGTGACATTTGTCTTGTCACCAATTGAATGTCAAACAGTTTTAAATCCCGGTAGTCCGAGCATTTCAATCTCTAGTGGTTGAAATGCAATTTCAACCACCGGAATCAATGTCAAAATGACTGATTTCAATGTCATGAGTAGAAAAATAGTATTTCACAATAACATAAAGAATAATAAAACAAAAGTCGTGACAGTAATTTTTAATCATAATAAAACATAGACGTTTCACATTACACAAGGTGAGTGTTTTTCCAGATTATTCAGAGCAATGCAGAATATCATTTGATTCAACAGTTTAACCGAACACACTTATAATAAATAGCAACAAAACTCTATAAACTACGTTACATAGGTATAATTAAATCTGCCGTGGATATTTAATGTCCGTTCAGATTTTTCTAACAATGCTTGACTAATGCTATCAACTTCTTTTAAAGTTGGCTATTGGAATTGAACATTTTTCATTTTTCGTTTCTTTGTGGAAAATAGACGCACTTGTTTTTCAACATTTTGGTTGGGATTAACTTCTTTGAAATGTATTGTTTGGGCGTGCTTGTTCACCATCTATGTCCGCTCTATCAGTTAACCCTATAATTAAGTCTGTTTTTCTTTTAATTGCAT
The DNA here is from genome assembly GCA_940337035.1 of Agriotes lineatus. Lineage (NCBI taxonomy): Eukaryota > Metazoa > Arthropoda > Insecta > Coleoptera > Elateridae > Agriotes > Agriotes lineatus. The sequence goes on along the minus strand of OW679200.1, from coordinate 68,500,576 downwards.
CAACGCTTGATGCAAGTGCGGAATTTTTTATAATACCAACTTCTAATATTTCACCAATTTCATTTGCATTACTAGTACAGGGAATATTATTAGGCAACAAATTTTCTTTATTAGTTAATTTGGCACATGCATGTATGTGCTTGCAAATATTTAATTTAATACCATTGTCCAAACATGAGCATTTAAAACTATGAATACATATTTTACAGTCGTTACACATTACAGGGTATTGCCACCATTCGTCCTCTTGCTTTATTATCAGATACTGCTGAGCGGAATTTGATGATGAAGTTACCAACCACCTTCGGGTCGTGTCAGTTACACGACGGCCATGTTCAACACTGTGGCGAGACTCTCGTTATAAAACGCGTTTACCTCGGCGACATGGGACAAAATCATTCAAGAACTGGGAGAAAGAAAAATATCTTATAAATGTTATATGCAGCTACCTTGAAAAACGTAAACTGTTAATAGGAGATGGAGTGGAACTACAGATAACGTGTGGTGTTCCACAGGGATCGGTCTTAGGGCCTAGCTTGTGGAACGCGTACTATGACGGGGTGTTACGCCTGCAAATACCGGACAGTTGTTAGTACGCCGACGTTTTGGCAGTAACAATAAGCGCAAAAGACGCAGAAAAATTAGAAAATAATACCAACGAATCAGTACGAATGGCAAGAGAATGGATGAAAAGTAGAAAGTAGAAGCTGGCACGGTATAAAACCGAAGTGGTAATGTTACTAGGCATAAGGAAAGTGCCAAGAATAAAAATAACAATAGGGTGCACGTGGATACTTCAGAAAAACGCCATAAAATACTTAGGAATTACGTTTGACCAGGATATATGTATAAATGACATGCACTAACGTTCAGAAGAATAATGCCAAAACGCCAGCGGAGCACCAGCAAATAAGAGAAGAATCCTTTGCATCGATTATATACCCAACAGTCCTGAATCTGGAAAAAATGATAAAGATGTCCAGTTTTTGCAAAACTATATAGTTCACAGCTCACGAATAGTTATTGCAAAATTTCATCAGCTTCAATGAAACTTGATGAGATTCCATGCTCTCCAAATTGTAAAAATTTCACCTATTGAGAAACCAGAAGAGGAAGACGAGTGTGTTCCACGTTTCAATAGCGTAAGCGTTGTATGTAATACATATGTATAAATTTAAAGGACACTTGTGTGTAGAATAAACAAACAATTATGCTCATGATATTGGTTTTTCTATTGACAGTCAACTATATGAAGCAACGCTAAATATTGTTAATTAAATCTTCTCTCTTTATCCTTCAGTTGTAGTACGTACTTGATAGTGGCTATTATAGAAATTTCCCTGTGATAATTTAATGTTTACTATAATGATAATAATAATAAAACGTCGCCACATTAACGGCTTGCCTAAACTGTGGTACCTCATACTGCTTGTTTCAAATACCTACTTCAGCTCATATAATTTTATTTCAAGGTAGCTCGCTGCAGCAGAAATATTGATTTATATAAATTATAAATAATAATTACAGTCACATATTTCTTCATTCCATTATAACTTGACAGAAAGAATGTGTGCTACGAAAAATATTTCAATTTAATAACTGCCTACACCATAGCGCGAGATGCTAAAAAACCATCCATAGACGGCGCTCACAGTTGCAGCAACGATTCTCAACAGAAAAGTAAAGTGCAAAGCACAACGCCAGACAATCGATACTGTCAACGATCATGAAACGGGCGCTATTAATTCAGAAAATCCCGCCAGTTTATTGACCACGCCACGCGGAAGCAACGGTATCACCTTGGAGTAGTAGGCTACATACTTACTCTATCTAGTAGGCCAGTAGGAACAGCGCCGACTATGTGAATTATTCAAATTAGCTAAATCGTTGACACGTGCCGACCGGCCGAGCGCGACAAGGTGGATTTCATAATGGCTGCACCGGCTTCCAATTAGAAATTTGTCTGAGATGCGTTCACACTCGCAAAAAATTATACGAGCACATTCACATACTACTTTCACGTCTTTCGAACTGGTTGTGGCGTTAGATTGTGCACAAGCGGAGATCCACAATACACTGTGCAAGGCAAACTCTAGTCTAAAGGTTGTGTAAGCATGACGTAGGGACGAGCTTCAGTGACAAATCATTTTGTGTGTCGAATGGTAATTAATAATACACTGTTGCTAGCATTGTTAACATCTCATTCTATTCGTTATCGCGTCAATAAATGAAATGAGATAAATTGAAAGGTTGAAAATGTCGAATCTTGGTAGATGGTACCTTTCAGTACCAAACGTCACTATGGTGACTGAAATGAAGATACTATTACCAAACTTTCTCACACACCACCATAAACAAGTGTTTTTTTACAGGTATTATGAGCTTCATTCGGAGCTCTTTTGTATACTTTTGATCAAATTTGTTTATCAATTGATCGATTTTTTAACAGAGATGAGAATGAGGAGAATCTGATGACAACATGAAATTTAGGTGAATCAGCTTTATTTAATTTCGCTGGTTTCTAACGCCTCCTCTAAGTGATTCAATGTTGGTACAAAAACAGATTTGAAAATGTTTACGATATCTTGTTTGCCCGAATATAATGACTGTTCAGTCGTTTTTTTTTTTATTTCGACATGTCCTAAGTTTAGTAAGAATTATAACAATATATTGGAACAATAATAAATAATGAAGGACAAATAGTGGAAGAAATTAAAAATAGAATACAAAATCTGGTGTGATACAGCACACAACTTCCTCTTACAGTGATCTTGTAATTAGTCAAAATTTTATTTTTAGCTTCCCTACTATATTATATAGAAAACCAAAACAAAAGAAACCCATTTTAGAGGTATTCAACTGGAAAATCACCTAACTCACATCAATACACTTGAAACAATGAAACGTTTGAAAAATTCGTTAAGAGTCGTTCTTGAGAAAATCGAAAAAAAAAACAACAAGTGTAAACACCATATTTCCGGTTATGCGATTTTTTTCAAAAGCTTGCTGTCGCATTTAGATAGTACACTAAACTTCTGTATGAAGTTTCAACGTCATATCTCTTTTTGTTTTTATATTCTGTTCACACAAACAGACCAAATAAACAACACCGTGATAAGCAATGAAGAACTAAGTGCCAAAGTAAATATGCACATTTTAAGCCAATATACATTTCCACATTATATTAGGGATCTAGACGATGCTTGATCGATTAAAAATAACAGAATCTGAGATTAAATACCTGCTGAAAGTAACAATTGGGCAAAACAAGAAGAAATATAGTTAGAAACATGAGCACAAGAGACGAGATAAACCAACGATAAATGAAATTAAAAAGAAATAAGTAATATTAAACCAACACATCATACGTATGGAGATACCTCAATGTAGTGCATGAAATGAAGGCCGAAAGAAGAAGAGCAAGAGGCAGACCCCCCAGTTCAGTGGAAGAACATCAAGGAGGTAGCAAGAAAGAAAGGAAAGTCACATTATCCCAGTAAGACGCCCAGTATTTTTTCTTGTACTACTTGAAGTCTTTCTTCTAGCTTGGGTGTTGTCTCTCTTCATTGATTATTTGAGTCAGTTCCTGCATTAAGATCAATAAATAGTCGTTCTACATCATCCTGCAGCACTAAAGTGTGCGCCATAACCGTTAGATGTTGTTGAAGGATGTAAGCTCGATCGTGGTCAAAGCAAGTCCAATCGGTGACGGTCAGAGTGGCGAACGCACGCACGTAGCTTCACTCTCTTTTATATAAAGGATGTCCCATTATGAACGCAAAGATTTTTTTTTGAATAAGCCATGATTTTTAGAATATTTGAAATACCATATCTTCAAACTGACCCCCCCCCCCCTCGGCTGTTGCTGCAAATGGAAACTTTTTGCACTTTAACTACATTTTCGTATAACTGCGGATGAATTTCATAAATAATTCAAGACTGTCTAAACGAGAAAGTCTAGATGCGTTATATCGCACGATCTTGCCGCCTATGTGACCATCTTGACAAATGACATGGTCAAGAATTTTTTTCCGCCAGTCATTATTTCTCGTGCCGTGTGCCACGTAGAGTCGTCTTGCCCGTAGAGTTGTTTTGCTGAAAGAACACATCTTCGAGATCCATATCCTCCATGGGATTATAAAAAGATTATCAGCATGTTGCCAGCTATTGACAGCAACCGTTTACCACCAGTGACACCCCAAGCCCAAAAACGACACCATATAATCCAAAATGAGACTTGTTAAACGACATATCCGCCGAGATGAAAATTGGATTGATCGCTGAAGTTGACTTTGTTACAAAATTCAGCATCACCTGCAATGTGCTACATTCCCGAGTCAACTCAATCTTGTAAGCTTGTAGATACAGATCTTTTGTTAAAATTCGTAGCATGGAAATGCCCAAGTGCTGCGACTGGTGATAAATTAAAATTTTTGGATATTCGGCGACTTACTTTAGTAATAGTTCCGTTTGAACAAACGTTACAACCCCGCACTGGCGCGGCGTCTTCACATTAGGAAGTCAAAGGGGCTCCTCAAAATTACTGATTAGGTTGAAGATTGCGAATGTAATGTCGCTTGGTACATGATTGCGACTAGAAATTACACAAAGTTTGCGAATCGTATTTACAACAGTATTCGAATTTTCGTAAAATGTTTGCACGGTTTTTATAGGTACGTTATGAAACGTTGCTACATTTCCGAGTATCTAGATGACATCTGCCACATATAAACATTTTACCTTGGACAGTCCGAAAATGGTAATTCACAAATAGTTTTCTTTAGGAGGGGCGCAAAGGTCTCCATATCTTTTATGAAATTGATCAATACTACACTCGAAAGATCGTTACAAATGAGGCACAGAGTCGAAATAATGCTGTTGAACAAGAAAAGTTGACTTTGTTGATGACCATGCATAAGCACACTGTATAGAATTATTTCAAATAAGATATCTTTCTCTTCTTCTACTTTCCCAAGATCTCTACATGGAAGAGCATACGCAACACATTTTGCAAAGACAGTTGAACTATGTCTCTAAACTCCAGTTGCAGCAGAAGCATACCATAAAAGTTGAGATGTTATCTAGATCTATATAGATACTACTTTACGGCCAAAAGGAGCGATTATAACTTCCGTTTCATGTTTATTTCATTAATGTGGTAACCTTGCCTTTGTTATTATTGTCGTATGTTGTTTACACCATTTGCAGTTGCAAATACAACCGGTATTGCTTGTAAATAGTTTATACAGTAATATTCCTATTTTATTTTAAGTGGTTTACATCGTGTTCATAATGAATTTTCTATGACTGTTCTATACCAAATTCAATGTTAGTTGTACACCGGGTGACAATGAGAACAGGGCCATGCTTCTATCTTCTTTTCTAAATCGATTTGGATATATACAAGGTGATTCACGAATAATGTAATGTTGGTTGCATCGAGAATTTGGTCAGGCTCATTATTTCTCGTGAATCACGTTGTATATATGACCGAAAGTAAATTCGGTTTTGAGCTAGGTAGACATATTCGGATGAAAATGTATTTGGTCAGGTTCATTATTCTTCGCGAATCACCCTGTATTATATATTAAGATAATAGACATAATTTCCGATCGACCGATAGATACAGTTAAACAAACCCTTAATGAAATAATAAAAGTTGCTAAACATGTTTCTTAAAGAAAGTACATGGTACCTACATAGGGCCATCTTGCCATTAGATACAAAATTTAATTACCAATCTAACGATATGCATCATGCACTACTTAATCTTTATACACGTACAACTGAAAAATAATTAATAAATTTTTAAAATATTTTTGTGCAATACCCAAGCAAATTTGATAACACTGCTATGTAATTTGATTCGTAGATTCCGAAAAACATAAAATATATAGGGTGATCTATTTAAAAAATCAATTTTGATTACATTTGTATATCGAAGCGAAATTATATCTAGCATCTTTGTATCAAATTTCATTAAAATTCATTCATAAGTAAAGGAGATGGAGGCATGGAACTGATCTCACTGTCACCCAGTATTTTTAAGTAGTTGTCGTTGCCTACAACCGTTTCTGGCTTTCGTCTTTCACCAGTCCCCTACATATTGTCCTTCCTATACTTCACAAAATGTGGTACGAGTATGATATATGTGTAGCGCTGTACGCCCGCAAGCTATTACACGACCTGGATGTACTCTGCATATTTGCGTTTCCACCTCAAGCCGAAACATGGACGCCACGCGAACCGCTCGCTTGTAACTTTTGCCTGATTAAAGCCTCACATCCACAAAACTGTCAGCAAGCTTTACGCGAGAGCATTTCGGGAGAGGTTCTTACTGTGAACGCTCGAATATGTGTTTTGTGTGTGTGTTTTGGATCGAACCTCCTAGTTCGCCTTAGCTTGCAATCCGCTATCCTCTACAAAGAGCTCATCAGATCCGCCACCCTCTGCAAGGAGCTCACCAGCTGCTAGAACGCTTCGCCTTGACGTCTTCCCCAGAACCTTGAAGCTCTAGCGTCTATACTATCGAATTCAAGCAATTCAAGCTTTGAGATCGAATGCCCTAGTTCGTCCTAGCCTGCAATCCGCAACCCCCTAGAAGGAGTTCATCAGATCCGCCACTTTCTGCGAGGAGCTCACCAGCTGCTAGAACGCTTCGCCTGGACGTCTTCCCCAGAACCTTGAAGCTCTAGCGTCTAGCCTATCGAATTCAAGCAATTCAAGCTTTGATATCGAATGCCCTAGTTCGCCCTAGCTTGCAATCCGCTACATTCTACAAAGAGCTCATCAGATCCGCCACCCTCTGCAAGGAGCTCACCAGCTGCTAGAACGCTTCGCCTGGACGTCTTCCCCAGAACCTTGAAGCTCTAGCGTTTAGCCTATCGAATTCAAGCAATTCAAGCTTTGAGATCGAATGCCCTAGTTCGCCCTAGCTTGCAATCCGCTACACTCTACAAAGAGCTCATCAGATCCGTCACCCTCTGCGAGGAGCTCACCAGCTGCTAGAATGCTTCGCCTTGACGTCTCTCCCAGAATCTGGAAGCTCTAGCGTCTAGCCTATCGAATTCAAACAATTCAAGCTTTGAGATCGAATGCCCTAGTTCGTCCTAGCCTGCAATCCGCAACCCCCTAGAAGGAGTTCATCAGATCCGCCACTCTCTGCGAGGAGCTCACCAGCTGCTAGAACGCTTCGCCTAGACGTCTTCCCCAGAACCTTGAAGCTCTAGCGTCTAGCCTATCGAATTCAAGCAGTTCAAGCTTTGAGATCGAATGCCCTAGTTCGTCCTAGCCTGCAATCCGCAACTCCCTAGAAGGAGTTCATCAGATCCACCATTATCTGCGAGGAGCTCACCAGCTGCTAGAACGCTTCGCTTGGACGTCTTCCCCAGGACCCTGAAGCTCTAGCCTATCGAATTCAAGCAATTCAAGCTCTTGGATCGAACTCCCTAGTTCATCCTAGCCTGGAAGTCTTCTCTAGGACCCTGAAGCTCTAGCCTATCGAATTCAAGCAATTCAAGTTTTGAGATCGAACGCCTTAGTTCGTCCTAGCCTGCAATCCGCAACCCTCTAGAAGGAGCTTGTTAGAACCGCCACCCTCTGCAAGGAGCTCACCAGCTGCTAGAACGCTTCGCCTGGACGTCTTCCCCAGGATCCTGAAGCTCTAGCCCGTCGCAGCTTTGTCACTGGCCGATTCCGTCTCTCAACGAGCAGGAAGGATAGAACCTCCGGACCACCAGGACGACCCCTAGCCGCGTCTCGCCGGACGCCGTAGTGAATCCCCTCCAGCCGACAGAGCCAGCGCCGTCGCCGCCATCTACGAAGACCCCCAGCGATAGACCTTTGCTCTGTACATAAATATTCTTCATTCTACATAATATGAGGGTTAAGATTAGGCGAAAAACATAATAAACAATATCAAATTTGCTATCCATTGCACTTTTCGTTAACAGCAACCTACCACTGAGCTACTGGGTGTATGAAATTAAGCACTCTCTTGACACTAGCCACGCCCCTCTCACACACGAGGCCGTCGCTCTAGTTGTATCAATGTTATCTAACTGACCAAGGAAAGGGCTTTAGTTTATTTTTATAGATGCATTAGTTTTTTATGAAAAATGGTTTTTAAATTGAAAAAGTTATTCAAAAAATCGGGAAGGCATAGTTTGAGACAGAACTCTTAAATAAAACAAACTTCTGTTATATTCTGAATATGACCGGAGAAATAGTAAAATTATTAACAAAAAATTAATTACATGACTCACACGTTTGGAATTATAGTTCGACATACTGAAGTTCATTAGAATTTAACCAGGAGTTTCCGAAGCACAATTGCGACCTAAGAATCCATTTACTCATCCAGAGACTGACATCTCTGCGAGTTACTTCCCATACAGCTTTGAGAATATATTTTTCTCAGATTTTTAGTACTTTTTGACTATTTTTATTTATTTTATCTTTACAGTTATACGTATGTATACGTATGTCACCGGTATAATTCTAGAACAAATTACCACGTTTAATTTATTTCATTTTTATACAATGACTAATATTCCAGGTTATCGTAAAAGTTGTTTTTTTATCTACACTCCGGAGTCTTTGTACAAGGTATGACACAACCAGAATTTTATCATTCAAGGAGTAGTTACCTATCTCCGCGAATAGATCTTATTCGAAGTGTTGCGAATTGCATTATACCTACGCAAGCGATAAAAATACAGAACGAACGGTACTGTTTCAGACCGAATCTGTAGATTATTCGTCACATTGCAGTTGTTTATGCCAATATTGAATTCAAATGAATGAATGAATTGAAATATTTTTATTTAAACCAATTAACTGATGTATATAAAGTGAATTATGTAGGTGCCCTGTTAAAAAAATTCTGGAGGAACACATCAAAAACCTTTGACCACATCAAGAGTAATTATCCGGATACGGAATCTATGACTAATATTAATGTCATAGCTTCATACGATGTTTAAAGCGTGAATTTAATTTGACAGAAAGAGGATAAAAAAATCTTGTTTTTGCTGTTTATGTTTATCTTAGATCGCAAGAATTTCAAGGAAACAAATTTTCAATGGCTCTAGCGATAAATCATCTACCTTTCCTATATGGATCAGTTATTTCCTCGTTTAAGAATCTCCCATCTATTGCCTTCTCCTAGATTCATATACTAAAAATGAAAAACCGACTCTTCATAACAACAATTGGATACATTTTTAATAAAACGATGTAAATTACTGTTGTTTTCAATCTCTGCTTAGAATTAAAACAAGCAAATGTTAATATTGCGCGCCAATGGTAAATTTTGTGTCTGTAACATATGGAGTAAGAAATGGCATACAACACAATTTATATTTTGGAAAAACGTAGCAGGTTAAATGACGAATCAATTACACTTCTTAGTTATTTATACTTATTATTAAGAATTGTGGCAGTTAACGTCACAAGCAAGGTGCAGGTATTACAATACCAAGTACCACCCAATTTAGTTTTTATTTTCCAACATAGACGTGTGCATATTATAACATATGGAAAATGTTTGTTTTGAAACAAGAAATTCAACAATTTAATCTAAATCGCGCTTTAGGTACAGAAAATGTAAAAAAACTAGTCCAAGCTACTGTTGGCATTTGAATACATTAATTCATTAGTTCTGTCATTTTTAGATTTTTTAGTAGCATAGACCCTGTACTTTTTATTTACTGATATTGCCTCAATAAAGATTGCAAAATAATTTTACTGTGCTTATTGAAAAATATGTTTACACTAAGAAAGAGTAAAAAACTTAAGAACGACACAAGCCATGGAACCACGTCATGCGCCAAGTGAGGAATTCCGCGTGTTGACAGTTAAAAATGCGCTTTCCACGCTGAAAAAAAAACTACGATTTGGGAATATCAAGGCGTAAATGTTGTCGACTATCACGTGAAAAACGTGTGCGTTACTGAATTTGTTGCGGAGGTACATTTTCATCGGCAGTAAAGTGATTAAATCAAGTGCAAGATCGTCGTGATATCGTCTAGACTTAATAACTTACTCGAAGATCTACTTTTATTGAAACGAGAATTATTAAATAAATTACTTGGCCGATCTAAATCTACGACCTGATAATGATAATAAATCTGATTTCTAGGACAATTAAGTGAAATTTAGAGTACGAGTGGTCTCCGAATCGCATGAACTGCGTTGCAACTTTGGATAACGTTACTGGTTTAGATGGCATTTTAAAACTATCAAAGGGAAAATTCTTATAAAAACTATTTTTCGGGATTAATAATCTAAATATTGTAACGATCTCTAGACATTAGCAAAATTTCAAGTTTTATTGTTTATATAAAAATATAGCTTATATAATCTATAGTGCATGTAATATTAACAATAATTGTTTCAAGCTTAGAAGTGCTTTTGCAAAAAAATATATGAGGACATTCAGTAAGAATTCGGTAAAAATATTGACTGCATAAGAAAAGTATCGCTAAAATTACACTAGGCAAAATTGTCACTTCGTGGAAACTTCTTCCGAAATCATCGTGTGCTAGGATGCATTCCCAGCTTTTCAAAGGAGGCGGCGCCAAGATGCAACCCGTGCAAATTTAATATTTCACTGCACGTGTTCATTGGGCCGCGATCAACCTTTAAGGTAGGCTTATTTTACTTTCTGTTGACGTTGCTATATAGTGCTATAGTGCTATATAGTGTTTTAGGCCCGTTCCGCTACATTCGCTCGTCTCAGGCATGCTGAAATTTGCCTTGGGATACTTTATCTGTCACTTAGACCGCTATCGCTTGCCATAGTTGGAAATTGTTTCGCAAAGGCTTTCTTGCATCTAAAAAAAATCGTAACCAAAGCTCCTGTGAGCTTTTTGTTTCATTCCCCGCAATACATTCCGATGAAGCCGTCACGGAAATCCTGAATGCCTTGGCTGCGTTTGGGCATTAGCTCTATTTGGCAACATTATATATTTAATTGTGAGTTGTGGGCAAGATAGTACCAAGGGTAGTTCTTTTTGAATGCCAGCCAAAAAATACTGAATATGTCTTTGTTAATACTATGGTTTATCCTTCTGAGTTTTTCGAAGGCCTATCGACAGACTTGCGTTTTATTTCTCAGGTTAGATATTAGCCTAAATAGCATGTCAGATAGGATACATTTTTTGCTAATTGATTCATGCGCCAACAAAATCGACCGCAATGGAGACATTGCCGAAAAACAACTAGGCTAATTTTTTCAATATGGCAGCGATTCCATCAAAGATACGAGGTAGCAAAGTGAAAATTCGAAAAGAACGCATCGAAATTTATAAAAATGCTAAAGACAAAAACTCCTGGAAAACTTCCCATGTAAACCCCTTTCTTTGTATTAAATGACTGGACTTATAGACCACTTTTATTTTTATATCGAGTAAGATGGCCGGCAAAATTGATTATTTCTAAGCCTCGTTCTCTAGAAACATCACTTAGTTCAGTCAACATTGTTTGTAGCTCAAACGATTGGTTATTATTCTTGTGAATAGCTTGTAAATGTGGGATAGCAAGCTTATTGGCCTATAATTATCTAAATTCGATGCATCCTTTTTTTTGTATAGGAGAATGATTATTGCTTCATTCCAATCGTTTGGAATCTCTCCTGTATGAAGGCATAAATTAAATAGTCCCTGTAATTCCCGAAATAGATGTTTTCCTCCGCATTTTAAAGTTTCGACAAGTACATATTCCATCTGCTCCCGGTGCTTTCCCTCTTTTCATACTTCTTAGTGCTAGCTCTATTTCATCTTCAGTAATTTCAGGAATGTTCTCGGAGTTGACGTTAATTATGGTAGGTCTCTTTGTTTGTATGTTTGGATTCGGATGCTTTGATTTATAGAGTTCTTCGTAAAATGTCTTCGTTATTTGGGAATTTTATTTTTATCAGTAATCTCCACACCGTCTTTATTTTTTATCTTATATATTTCTCTTTTACCAGAGTATAATGTCTTACGCAGTAGTTTTAAACCTTTGTTTTTTCCAAAATATTTTCTACCACTGCTTCCTTATGTGTACGAATATCCTGTTTAGCCATTCTTCGAACTTTTTTATTTAATTCTGCGTACTCCACCGAATTTCGTTTTCCCTCGTTGATTAGAGATCGTCTTTCTTCCAATAATATTCCTTAATTTTTGTAATTCTCCTAATTTAGCCAATTCGTTTGCGATCATTCGCAGATATACCAAGCATTTGACATGTAATAGAGTTTTGAGTTACTCTTAATTTATGTATTGATTGTTTAGTCACCGTTCAGGTTTGAAAACCATATAAAATCAAAGGTAGATCGCATAGGTCGAACAAACGAGCTTGGAGGTGCACACAGATATTCCTCTTCTCGAAGGTGGGTATTAAATTTTACTAATACAGCCCATGTTAGCCTCCTTCTTATATCTATTTCGATGGCCTAAATAAATATAGCATATTATATGTTTAATGTTCTCATTTCCAATTTTTTATCTTTAGGTCCGGTGGTCAGTAACACACATTATTTTCGTCTTCTATAAATTATTTTTTTAGCCGATTCTTAATTGCAGCTCTCCTTATTCTTTGCAATTACGACAATGTCATCTGCGTGTCTCAAATGATCGAATTCTAACCCTAAATAATCTAGAGGATATAGTATGTCTTTGCCTTATACCTCTTTTCACATTTATAGCCTTTGTTTAATTATGGAGTTGAATCGTAGACGTTGGATTTTCATCAACATGGTTAGTCGTTCCTTTTATTTCCAAGGATCGCGATTTTCCCCAATTCTAATAACTAGATGGGGAGAGCCATGTATTACCATCTTCTACAGTTGTTATTGAGTCTCAGAAGGGGCCTTCACTGATACTTGCTTGGTTCAACATCTACCTCTATGTACTTTAACGTTCCCGGATACCACGAGTTTTTCAATGTTTTTGTTTGGACGTCTTTCACAGCTGTTGCTTAATAACTGTGTGTGCCGGAAATCCACTCTGGCAGTGCTTAACGAGTTTTTTTTTTACTCGTTTTGGAAATCTATGAACACTAAACACAGACTGTTACTGTTAACTATTAGTACTCGCAAACATCCTCTTCTATATAGCTAAATTCTTTGTAAATTGTTTATAGACTTGTGAAAGAAGGCTTACTGGTCTATAATTCTCTAAATAAGTTTAGTTCCTTTTTTGTAAAGCAACACTGCTATTGAGTTGTTCCAATTTTCAAGAATTCATCCTTCTTCGAAACACTCGTTGAACACTACGCATATTTTATCCGAATGTATTTTCCACCTTCTTTCGCCATTTCTCTAAGATGCAATTTTTTCCGGGAGCTCTATTATTTTTCATGGCGTTCAGAGCATGATCTTCCGTTATATCTGGAACCTCTGCTGATCCTATGTGGATGACTCTTGTGTTGGTGGTCGGTGTTTCAATATTTCTTCTATTTTCGACCTGGTTTTTGTAGAAATGTAGAAATCTTTATGATTCTAATGTTTAGATAAGGCTTGTCATCGGAGAAGTAAATCTGAAATGGTCACCAAATTTTGTGTTCTGACTATCAAGGTAAAGTTTGTGAATTTTATTTCACTTGGTCAGTCGATTGGTTTTGCTTTGTTTTTACTTACAATTCAGCTGCCTCAAAAATGTTCTCCACAAATTTGGGAATTTACACGTTATGGAAATAATTTTGACTATAATGTTTTATGTCGGAAAATATAAATTTAGAAACATACATAGATTCTTTTAAATTTTAGCTTTTCTACAGGTAACCCATGTGATATAGTGACAGTCAGATCCTGCTGCCTATTAGGAATTTGCAAAGGACAATATCTTGGTACCCTAACAATCCTAGAGGTAGCAATCACTCGTTAGAAACTGAAGTAAACAGTATTTAAAAAGTTGAACTTTCCGTATCCACGACACAAAAGTGAAATTTGCAGTGTCACTTGGCGAAACCTAGTAAATTACGTTAATCGTACAGAAATACGTGAATTGTGCGACTCACGGCCGAGTTGCTTTAAATTTACCATTGTGTAGTTTAAATAATTACAGCAAGTCAACAATGTATTTAATTGTCATTGGAGCGACCTTAGCCTTTCTACTATTGGTGATATTTAAGGTTTCAGATGACGTCTTGTTGCGTATCTAGCCAACTGGATGATACACAATATCCTTCGACGTACACAATAAACATCGTCTTTATGTAAACTATCCGATTTCAGATGCCAGCGTTAACTTGAGCGTCATTTGTTGATAATATTGATTTATAAGCAAAACAAATAACATCGCCGATAACATTTTCCATTCATGTATTTACAAACAAATCCAACAGTACAAGAATCAAGTTTACAAAAATTGGCACAAGCGGAAATTGGGTAGAGGGCGCCACGACCCAGAAACTAAAAAAAAATTGTATGAGCTATTAGTGACGCGGGTCCTCGTTACATGAAGATAAGAAAGAACGCAGTTTAATTTTATCTCAAGTTAGGGATAAACCTTAAATTCCAATATCAATATAAAAATAAATATTATATAATTATGTTATATCGCCTGCTTTTTCGTTAAAATGCTGTGTAATCAAACTTGTTAAAGTTGCATTTAGAATGTATTTAGATATAATTTTTTATCTATCAGCTGGTTCTGGTTCGGAATTGGCTCTCTTGGTTATAGCTCATTAATAACTGTTTTATTTGGGAGCCGATTCTAGTGCAATAAAAAAGCGAATTTGCTCTACTAATACAGAATAGAAATGCCCGCATTTCAGAAAGGTAAAATAATATGTAACAGTTTAACCTTTAAAAATGTTCTTTTGCAATTAAAAATGTTCGAACAGTTCCAATTGTTGTTTCTACGAAACGAAAACGCAATGACAAACTATTAATGTAAATCTTGTAATTTTAAAAATTTCCGTAAACACTATATTTATGGTTCTACAACCTCGGGACATTACCATGCACAATAATTGTTCATGACTAAATTGAATGTGGTAAATATAATAAATTGCGTTCGAATTGATTTCACTAAATGCTTATTTTTGCAAGAAGGCACCTCATAAAACCTGGTGGTTCGCGTAGGATAAAATTAGATAAAAGAAGACAACCAGTGAAGGTTCTTAGATGGCGCACCAAGCATAACTAAATTGTAAAAATTAATTTACAGTTAAAACAAATTGGTTAGTTAAATGACAGCAAAAAAGTGTGAAACAAAAATACTTGAAACAGCTTTCATTAGAGAAAGATGATAAAATCGATACAGTAGAAATCGGAAATGAAATTAGCAACGAAAACGGCTTGTTTTAATATATGAATTTGAAATTTTTTATTAAGTTGTCTGGTATACCTGCGATCTTTTGAACAGTTTATATTTAATTCAGTACATTGATCTGCATGCATGGTTCTCAAAAACAATATTTAAAAAAGCAAATATTCCGCAAAAGAATTATTTAAAATTATACCTTCAACTTAAATCGTTAAAACACTTTTATGTTCGACTGACTGACATAAAGGCCTTGTTTATGAAACTGTTTAGAGACCATAAAGTACCACTTTATTATACTAGTATAATAATGATAAAGTAAATTGGACTGAACGGTTACTGTCGAATAAATGTTACAATAAATGTAGGTACACATAACATACGAGCATTTGCACAAATTTTAACATTAACAAGAAATAGCGCTTATAAATGAAGAATCGGCCAATAATCATATGTTTAAACATAAAACTTTGTATGCAACACGTACATAATCAGTCCAATAAAGTCCTACATTATGTACTTGTTATATAAATAGCTATTTCGTATCCCATTTTGTTGCCTATTCTGTCATATCAGAAACAGTTTATAAGGCACTGATACACTGACACTACACATGATTTTATTTAATTTTGGATCCATAATCTTGTTTATTGGCACCCGATAGAGGGCGTAAAATGGCTTTTATAACCCTTAGGGCCTATAAAGTTGCTAAGCAGTATAACACCAACAATGTAGTATAGCAACACTAACAATATGCATAGAAATCATAGCACACCAAAAAGGCACATCTATGACGCAGTAGTCTGTAGCCAAAATACTGAATCCTTGATTTTTGTCCATTTTGGGGACTAAAATGAAAGAAAACGTATGTACCACATGTCTAATCACGATTATAGCTCTAAGAGAAATTTAAAGCTCTCCGCTTCGAGTCGCGCTTTAAACATTCCCCCGTGCTATAATCTATTGATTATGCCCTCAATACATAAATAACTATTATGATTGAAAAGGTAAATAAAAATGAATTGATGATGTCTACAAGGTAAAGAATCGCTTCCACGGTAGATTCGTATCGTATTTCCAGATTATTCGCAAACAATGTTAGTTACGCTTGCGACAGCAATTGTCAGATTAGGTATAGGCTTGAGTGGACATGACTCGACACTTTATAATTTGTTAAAAGTGTTAATTTTTGCTTGATCATCTTAAAATTTAGTTGCAGCTGAGTCTTGATTCATGCAGCATCATTTCCACGGTGATTATTTTGTTGCCGGCGTTTATATTCTTAAATATTCACATTATCAATAATTAAAAATGGCCATAATAGTAAATTCAGAATTATTCATAACCTGTGTACAATTTCATCAGAGGCGACAACTACAACAATTTGTTATTGTATTTTCATATTGAACCTAGGCTCCCATTCTTTAAATATACAACAGTTAATGGTATAGACATATAACATATCGCAAGAACGGAAGATTGATGTATGTACTTATTTTTTTTAAATATGTTACACCTTAAACAAATATTTCAGATTCAGCAAGATTGTGTTTTTATGTTACGATCTGAAAGACGGTGCGTGAACCGGTATAATTACAAATCCAGTTGGTAAATAAATCGACATAGATGGCGTTTACCAAAGGCATCACTGACCGTGTAGTCCCCGCGAGAGACTTCAACATAAATTTGACAGTATAAATGTCTAATTCAAGAAGAAGAATTTCGCGATACCATAGTAATATTTTATATTTACTATTTGCTGTTGCGAAATAATGTGTAAACTGCAATCAAAATTAAGCACGAGTAGCGCCACATATCAGACAAACAATAGTGGCTGGTGATTTCATACGTTTATCCCGGTGTGGCTTTGTAATAAATAAATGTTTTCGGGAAAAAAAGTAGAACATCCTTTTTTGAAACGGCTATTTTGCTGTTTCACTTGTATACTTGGTCTAACCTAACCCAAACTAACTCAATCAAACACAATCTAATCTAGCCACTATTTCTACTTTTTTGTAATTACTTTTGTTATTAAAAAAATCATTTTTTTATAGTGTTTGTATATATAGTTGGCAGCATTGTGAATAATTTTATTGATGTTTCTCAGAAATGCGTTCTGTGCATTATAGATTTAACAATAATTCAGAAATAGGAAACCCCAACAAGAATATCACAGAACTAGCTGCTACCCGCGACTTTGTACGCACGAGGTTCGTTATTTGTGTATTAAATAATGACTAATTATTTCCTGTCATCCCATCCCATCCCATCCCCGGTCCCCTCCCCGTCCCCGTCCCCGTCCCCGTCCCCGTCCCCGTCCCCGTCCCATCCCCGTCCCCGTCCCGTCCCGTCCCGTCCCGTCCCGTCCCGCCCCGCCTCGTTCCCTCCCCTCCCCTTCCATCCCACCCCTTCCCGTCCGGTCCCGTCCAGTCCCGTGTCGTCCACCCCTTCCCCCTACCACCCCACCCAACCCTAGAGGGAAAGAAAAGTTGGAACTTGATCAGAAACCCAACCCATAGGAAAATTTCAAAAAAGGACAATCAAGATAAATGGAACACCTACAAAGATTTTGACATTAGCCTGAAGATGGTTTTACAGCTAAACCGAAACATGTAGCGTGTGTAAAAAATATATGTTAATTGTTATGAGGAAGACTGTGTTTTAATTTACATTAAATTACTGAATCACCTCATTGTGAGTATGGACCGGATCCTGAATTTTGGTCCGATTTTGACATTAGCCTGAAGATGGTTTAACAGCTAAACCGAAACATGTAGCGTGTGTAAAAAATATATGTTAATTGTTATGAGGAAGACTGTGTTTTAATTTACATTAAATTACACCTACAAAGGTTGCACAGGAATATAGTAACTAAAGGAATATTATAAAGCTCGCACAGATCTAAAGGACGGCCACGAAAAAACTATGAAAAAGGAGTGCGCTACGCATTAGAACAAAAAAGTATAAATTTGGGTAATATGAAATAAATGGGAAAGTATACGACACGTCGATTGCGAGAGAAAATACGAACTAATCTCAGCACCGCAAGTTACAAGAGGATCCGATTAAGTCTAATTTGGAAGAAATTGATTTGTATCTTATTTTATTATTTTTCATGGCTCTGTACAAGTAATAAAGTTGGCTAGAGACAAAGGGGTATATTGAAAGATAGTTGAAGTTAAGTCACATAGTTCTCATTACATCATTTACATAATTGAAATAGAAAACGATTCGAATGCACGTCACTTGGAGGCTGGGTGTGGTCCACTACTATATTTTGTGTCTGCTCAATTCCAATGCAGCAGATATTACACAACATAAACTCATTCTAGTCTTTCGTAGGTCACTGATACAGAAAGTTTTTTTTAAATATAATTACACAGTAGTTATGGTGCTCGAAAGTCGGGAAAATAATCTACTAATAGCTAGATCAAAATGGCACCAATCAAATACACGTACAACTCCAAAAATACACAGAGTGGAGCACTCAATAGTCGTGTGTCCTTAGTTTTTAAAATAGGGTAAATCATTATAAGAACACCAAATGTTAACAATTACTTATCTCCTAAACAAATGAGTGCTGTAAAAATGTGTACAGAGTACATTATAGTTATTAACTATTGTGAATGGCAATATTCCAAGCCCGTTTGTTTGAACGTTCAAATAATCCAGTTGTACAACCGTGAATATCGTGTTTAAGGAGATTTTGTAATACGAGAGAGAATCATTTTTTTTTGCCGTCTCTATCTTGTGTGCATTGAAAAACAATAGTGTTACTAGTCATTCCATACTTTGTCGTAATTCCGTTTGGAAAGTTTCGACTTGAACCGTATAAAACTTTAGATTTCATAGTCGATCTAGCAGCGTGTTGTCGTAGTTCATGCAAATGACGAAAATGCAACACTGGACAGTTTTGAATTCTTGACTTGGAAGCGTGTTCATTTTATTAAAATAGTTAGAAGATTGAAAACATTTTACAGGATGTTCTTCATCAGAATCGACCGTTCTTCGATGAGCAGTGAGAGTGTCTCGAAGAAGATGCAAGGTGTGGAAGACGAATACGTTGCCACGTGCACCAACCATAAATAACGCCGCCACTACAGATGCAGCGCAGTAAATCGTAAAAGTGAAAACTTCCGATCGCTTTGGACGCAACGCTACGAGCAAGTGAATGACATGTATCATAAACAATACAAAAAGTGTCGCACACGACTGGCAGTATCCGCAAATGCAATATCAGAGCGCGCAATTACAAACACAATCTCAGCCACATAATTTGAACTGCGGACAAAAGGGGCGCCTAGCAAAAGCTGCAAGTAGTTTTGAAACCCTTTTTGAAAACATAGCGCCCGGCCACTTCAGTGACTAGTGAACTGCATGACCACACGAGATAAGAAGGCACAATAACATTCTCTTCCTGGACACAAAACGCTGGACAAAGACACTTCGCTGGCGAGACGTCCGGCTCCAGCAAAGGGCAATAGCAATTCTCTGGCCCAGGAATCGGGCACAATCGCAAGTAGCACTTTCCCTAAAGTGAATTTTAACCGACTCAACCACACTGACCCAATTGGCGAGAGCCGATATATGAACAGACAGGGCAAGCACCGCAAGCATTTGGCATTGTACTCCGTATCGGCATTGCGTTTGGGCATTCCGTATCTACGATCCGTCTAGCCCATTTCGACAGTACTTGTATTGGTTCACAGAGTTTTGTCTAAATACCGGGACGCGATTAACTGTTAGCACGATAGTTGTTTAATCGCGCGCTATATGTATTTGACTGTATATTTCTGCATTTATGTGTATGTGTGTAAAAATTCTTAAATTTTAATAGACAGTAAATAAAGAGTGGTTATAATTTCTAAATACCCTGGATGCTATCACTACACGCGTAGTAACCGCAGCAACTTCACTTGCAACGGCGCAGAAATTATGGCTAAAGTGGAGAATTTAATAATGAAAAATATTATACGGTTAAAAACTGCATATGAAGAAGGTATCAGCTCGATGGGTGTCTCGAATGTTGATCCCCTTCCATAAACAAGATCGAGTTATTTGTTGTGAAATTTTAGTCCGCGCCGATGCAGATTTTGCCAACTCTTTCGCCAGAATCGACATCATGGACAAAAGTTGGGTCTATCATAATGACCTCGTTACTAAAAAAGCTAGCACGGAACAGCGGCCAAATCAAAATCGAACGCCCTCGGCAACTGCGAAAACGAGTGCTTGTAGGAGCACGACAATGCGTCGTCGCACAAGTGCGTTGCAGCGAGATCGAAAGAGGCTGAACTGGACTTGGAAATCCTTCCGCACCTACTCCATTGTATTCATAAAAATACTTCCGTCGCTTCCAGCCCTTTAAGGTTTTAATCTTTTAATACACGTATTTATACGAATAATAACAGGATGAGAGTTCAAATTCAAATCAAAGGCGGGCTTACATAAAGAATTTGTCTAATGAAACAATATTCGCAATAGGTTTATCAGTAATATTTAGTAAGGCTTATAATAAAAAAAAATAATTCGTTGTAAACTTTTTGTACCACACTCTATAAATATAAAAATAAAATAATGAGGATAACCTGATTGGTTGTCGGTTTATGAGTTCATTGTATCCTGATTTTATTTTTCACTTATAAACCTTTACTTAAGGTTATCTGAATTTCTAGAAAATGCTACATTAAGTTAAACACAAAGTCAAACGGCTAATCCTGTATTAAAGGACGGCTGTAATACTAGAAACAACAGCAAATTATAGCTGTGTATTTCTTGCTTTCGAAATTTTAATCCTCAAAACAGTAGTTTTACCGTGTAATTTTATTGTGGCATTGTGCAACCCATGCTTACAATGCTTTTAATGGCACCATACCATGTCATCAGCACACGCTACAGCTATGGGATTAAATCATATTTTGGCCTTAAGATTCACTAGCAGTATTTACAAGGCAGCAATAAATGGCTAAAAACAGGCATCCACATCTATTTCGGCCGCTTCCAAGTGACATTCACATTTTATTGTATGTGGAATTGATAAGATCCTGTTTACAAACACAGCTAGTAGTAAGCCTTGGTATATTTAGGCATGTTAACATTTCGGGGTCAACGTTTGCCCGCGAAATTTTTATCTCCCGCGCAGACTACTTTTTTCGCGCCGACCACGTGGTTTTATAGGGTTATTGTGTTTGCAGTGTTGTGGCTTCGCTGCGTAGTAAAAGGGGTCATTACATTTTCGCGCCATGCCCTTGGGAAATATTTCAAACCAAGTTGATTCACCTCTGCTTCGATGAAATTAAATCGCAAAAATAGAGTGCTGTATGGAAACGTTTATAAGTTCTCAAACCAACGAGTTTTGGCAAAACACCTCTTTCACGTCTGTGATCAAAGGTGTATTAGTGCAGGAATTGGTCGGTTTTAACAAAAAATAGGGTAGTACATGCTAAGTAATTACCTAGTACACGCTGTAAGCACTGCAACGGGTTGATTACACAGACGCTTCATTGCCTTCTTTACTTGTTTCTTCGGACACCTGAAAAAATAGTGAATTAATCAAGGGATAACGTTTTTATTTAAATACGGGATTGTCATCAAAATTTCTCATATAAGACATTATTTTCGAAATATTAGCTTCAAAATTAACTATTCAATTAAAGGTTTTCGGATTATTTTTCTCTAAAACAGATATTTAAGGAGTACCCAAATAAGATATATGGCGTTTTTCGTTATGTGTATGCTCTATCCACTGCTTTGGAAGATCTTAATATTGTCGTCATATTTACTTTTGTTCCCATTTATTGGTATTCGTATGATTTTATCGGCCTTTGAATAAATCGACGGCTTAAATATAATACCTTTTAAATATTTCTAGAATCGAGCCGAGCGCGAAGTTATTTAAAGGAAATGGGGGAACTTTAAAATCTCGGGGACTTCGATCAGTTGGCGGTTGGGAACGTGTATGTGTGGGTGTGAAATCCGATACCACAGAGGGTGACATTTTACAATGTGAGAGCTCTGGCGTAAATTTTGAAGTGACTTGTGGTAATTACGTGGATTAATCGAAATGATTAAATAATAAGGTCTGTAATAGATATTATTGCTTGAGTAACTTTGTAATGGACGTTTTTTTGCAGCTGAATTGGACACTGTTTCATTGCTGATATTGATTGTAGACAGCTTTGGTATTTGAGTTATTGCTCATTATTTTATTGTTAGGTTGGAGCCCAATCGGTACTGCAGATAGTATTATCGTGCCTGGGAATAGCGGACACCCGCGAGATGACCGCTAACCCTTGGCCTGATAAGCACCTAGCTTATTATCAGTGATCCAGGAAGCGCACCTAGATAGCCATGTGAAGCTTATTTCCCACAAATGCCTTGTGATTTCTTGTCTTCTGTGGGGGCATCACTCTGAAATGAGTTGGAGCTCATTGATCTAGTTAGCATTCAGCTAATAGGCATTAGATGTGGTAAGCATCCACTTTACAGATATTACAGCCATATCTCATCGACGATGCACCCGAAGAAAACATCCATAAACGCGACATTCTACTAGATACTACGTGGGAATGCCACGGGAGCCGCAAACCCCCTTGTAAGTACTATAATCCCGAACACGCACTGTTAAACGTCGTAATGCTTGTTTATTCTTGTTTGAATCCCTAATACTGGAATTTGGCTGTTTTTTCATTTACGAGCGAGTGCGTGTGATCATATGCCACATAAAAAGGCCCACTGATTTCCTCGCTTTCCCCGGTGCCGTATTTCTGATCCACAACTTTTTGACCGAAGGGTTGTTACGGAATTTTTGGTGAGTCGCCAGCCTGTAAATTTATCCATAACCATCGATCTAAATCGAGGAAAAAAATAATTAGCTCCGAATTCCGATCTATGTGTATATAATATACTGAAATGAAAGCTTAAGAGTGACAAATATGCATGAGCTTTTGGACTTGTTTTGCGGTCCCAATGCATCCTTAAATTTATGGCAGGCATTTTAGGACCGTCCTGTGTATAATATTTATATACGTGCATTACATAAAATTGACATCAATAAAATATAATCTTCAGTCCAACTCCGTCAGTCAAAACCAATAAATTATACCACATAAATTATTAATTAGTCGAGTGTACATCCAAATTAATACTTCAATGGGATTCGTCTTTTAAAAACTATTACAGTTTAGTGCAGGGGTGGCGAACCCATGGCACGCGTGCCACTGATGGCACGTGACAAAATAATTTGGGCACGGCATTAATTATGGAATTTAGGTACCTAATCAAAACAATTTATATTTAACAACGAGTTGAACATGAAGCTTCAAGGCGCAAATAGAACAATTATTGTGTTATGATACAACTCATTCGTGCTTTCGAAGCTAAACTGCAAGTTTTTCCCAAACTTGAAAAAAATCACCAGAGACTTGGATTTACACGGAAAACAAGCAAAAGTCACTGAAGAGTTTAATTCGGTAATTAATTCTTCAATCAAAGAATTGTCATCGAGATTTTCTCAGTTCAAAGAATTATCGAAAACACTAAAGTTTATTATGTATCCTGATGTGACTTCACTTGTTAAACTGAACTTGGCCAAATTTGATTGGTTGGAAATTGGAGAAACTGAAATGCAGCTGATTGATTTCCAGTCTAGTTCATATGGATCGAAATGTATCGAAACAAGGAAAGAGTTGGAATTAAATGAAATAGAAAGACTATCTGTATCAGATAATATGAGCAAAAATGCCAATATCAAAATTATGAAAACGTAGAATATAATTCCAGACACATTTAGCTGTCTGAAGAAGCTTGCTTTTGTTATCTTAACAATATTTTCATCTACCTATACCTGCGAGTCATTATTTTCATAAATGAATAACATGAAAGACTCGATTAGAAGCCGTTTGTCAGATGACTCCAGTTCAGCTTGCATTCTGTTAAAAGTAACAAAGTATGAAGCTAATATAAGTTATTTAGCATCTAATTTGCAACAGCAGAAGTCGCACTATTTTTTTCTTTCACTTAAATAAACATAACGTTACTATTGCTGTACAAAATATATATCTTTGGTTGCAAATAAAAAGTGTTAAATTGATAGTGTGCAGTTTTATATTTTCTCCATTAATCACTAAGTGAAGATTGTTTGATGGCACGTCATGGCCTCATTAAACATTTCTTTAGAAAAAATGGCACGTAGATGAATAAAGGTTCGCCACCCCTGGTTTAGTGTATTAGGAGCACAGAGGATATTTTTACATTTTGGCTTGAATTTTTGTTTAAAAATAACAAACAATTTCTTGGTGAAATAGCAAATATAAAAGCATAAAATATGTTTACTGCTAACGATGACGTCAATGGTTTGTAAACATGTTTTTTCATACAATAAAACTCGATTTTCAATTAACTACTCCTTTTCTAATAAACATCAGATCATTAGTCTTCTCGAGCACGTCAATCTATGAAATTTCCATATACAGTGTGTCGTCGGATTCACTGTTGTAGAGGAAAAACTTTAATTTTGTTTTAGAAAAAAAAAATTAAAACGTAACTCTTGCTTTTCTAAAACATAAAATAAGAAATTGCTCTCAGGCACGCAGAGTAACGGCCCTTTTTGATTTTAGCGTTTGCAGCTTAAATTTTCCTTGTGAATTCACGCCTGCTCCATTTTATTACTAGCACAATGGCATTTTGAAGACTAGAGTTAACTTCACTCGGTAGTTTTCAAAAGCGACGCAATTTGGATCTGCTTTCACTAGCCAGCAAGCTAAGTCGTTTGAGCGTCGACCATGGAGCCTTTTTTGGGATTTGTTTCCTGTTTATTGTTTCAAAGACATCAAATGCATGGAAGTGTTTCCGGCTTCCTGTAGCGGTCGTACAGCTATTTTCCTCCAAGATGCAGACCGTGCAATTCTAATTTTTATTGCACGTGATCGTGGAACGTTATCAACCTTAAGGTTGGCGGTTTTTCCTTTTGGTTTAGTGTGCTAATTTTCTGTGATTCGTGTCTAGGCCTGTTAGGAAATTGTTTCGCGGAAGTCAAAGGATTTCTTGCATCTAAGAGAATCCAGCATCCAGAGTTCCGGCGAGCGTATTTTCTTTTCCAGTGACGCCGTCACTGCCGCAGCAAAACCCGATTGTGGGTAAGATATCAGAGAAAGTTGTTTTAGCGCGCAAGACAACCAACAAAAAGTATTTAAATATTATTTTAATAGTACATACATGTTTTTAAACCAAGTTTCAATATTTTTTTAATGTTTAACTTTGTTTATTGTATTTCTATTTTGTGCTGCCGCATAATTTAGTAACGTGTAACTTCTAGGGTCGTTTTGCATTTAGCAACCCAGTGCAACATTTTTGTGCTGTTTTTAAACAAATTGTACCATTTAACGTTGACTTAGTAATGACCTTGTCACGCAGCTTTTAAGTATAGGCATCTATTTAGCTGGGGCGGTTTGAATTGGGCACAGTTTAAAATTTTTGTGCCCAATTTGTCCATTTTGAACTAATTGTACTACGTATGCTCAGACTCTTTTGCATTGGCGAGCCTTGTATATTTTTTATCTTCACTTGGTGGTATTATTTAACTGTATTCAAACAGTTTACCTACTAAAACCTCGGTATTATCCCCTACTACTGGTATACTATGTTTTATTTGTCCCTAGCAATACCTGCTCGTTTTGTAGTGTAAGCTAGAAGCCGAGTTGAGTTGAGTTTCATTTAGACTGTGAACTCGACTAGTTTTGTTGTTGTAGTCGTGGTTGATATTATTTTATTTCCTTAAATAACCATAAGAATTACTGCCTGGTCCTTATCCATGACAAGAAATCGGCGAGAGTTTTAAGCTAGTCAGGATTGTGCTCGCCTTTTGCTGAAGGGAGGTACAACAATCCGGGGGCATGCTGTCTAATGAGTTCGAAAAGTGGCTGAAAAATATTCGAGAACTTTAAAAGTTTAATGAGGAGGGCAGATTTTTTATATCTTTTTAATTCTAAAATAATATTTCGGTACAATGTTGGGACATAAACGTATTTAATTAATAAAACCAAATTTTGAGTTGCTTCCGGACAGATATTTTATAGTAGTCTTCTTAAGCTCGGAATCTAACCTAAAATCTTTTTTATTGACAACTAACAATTACAAAATCTGCTTTGAAGTTTTTAAATTAGCATTAAATGATTTAGAATAAATACATTTTGGTTTTATATGTTATTTTTTCTAAAAAATATATTTTATCTTCATCGGTGATGTTATAATAGACCATTTACCAAATTAATTTGAGTAACGTTAAGAGCTTTATTGCCGCACTCTTTTTTACAAACCGAAAAATACATTTAACAAGAATTTCTTGATGAAGATAAAATATTGAACAATACACGTTTGCTTATGGCATTTACCGAAACTCGTTTGATTGTTAAAGAAACACGGCTCACCTCCTCCTTATGGCAATCAAATTTGTTTCGTTAAGATGCTCATAATCAAACTTGTTCGTTAATATCTATAAGGCCCTTTAATACAATGGTTACCATCAGATTTACAAAAAGTAGCTACACTGATTTTATGCGATTCGATTCTGCTCGATTCTGGCAGCAGAATCAAATTATAATTGAATCGATTTAACTTTTTAAAAGTAAAATTGAATTACACTGTATTTTACAAAGTGCAGTCCTGATATTCGAACACGCGCTAATCCGAATTTGCGGCAATCCGAACTTAAGCCTGTAATATTTTATAATTATGTATTTTCAGATTTATTTTTGTTTTTGTCGAATTTATGTTTATTTTATAAATATTTGTGTTTTAGATAACCTGTATGTCTTGCACTATCCAAAAATTAAAGCAAGCATGTTGTCTGTATATTTACGTCAATTCTCAGTAATCCGAATAATTCGCCAATCAGAACACCTGGCGATCCCAATTATTTCGTATTATCGAGACTGTATTGCAGTAGGACAAAAATTGATTATATTCTATTATACAGAAGGGTCTAACGTGATTAATCAACTGTATCTGGTAAAACATGGCAATTTAAATACTTCAAATTGATAATACAATTCTATCGACCTACCGTTTGTTAGTGCTATTATCCACATCCTCATATTAGATTTTTGTCCACTTATGCATACTTTTCCATTTAAGATATCAAAAACTGGCTTCAAAAGATTTAAAGAGAGGATCTAATAAAATTGAATTGTATTCGATTGCATTTTATAACTAAAAATCCTTGTAAAACAATTTAGCATAAAAGGTGAATTAGCTATTCAATTCTATTCACCATATTAGTTGATTAACAATTCCAAATTCGAAGCGATTTATGGTTTAATTTGATTTCGGACTGGAATCGATAAGCGAAATGAATCACGAATCACGATGATATGTAATTGATTTATAAGCAGTTTGGTTTATTTTTTACCGATGTTCTATTTAACAAAGACGGAATACTACTATCATTAGTTCACATTATTTCTTTCTTATTAACGACGAAACAAATTCAATAAAATTTTTGTTTGGCACGAAGTACTTACTTAAAGCTTTCTTCGGAAAAAACGTTTCTAGTATTTTATCAATTTATTTTTGTCGTATCTGACTGTTATCGCCAGATCAACATTTACAAGAACTTATCGGTATTTTCCACAGTATTTATACAACGTTGCAAACTTATCAATACTCACGGAAATACTCGCTATAAGTGCTGATATATTTCACGAAAAAACTGCATTATGTAATTCCTTTCCAGAAATCTGCGCCAAAATTTTGTACAAGAAATTGACCGTGGAGATTGCCTGGATTTTCCCGTACTAAAAAGTCCTAGTAGCTAAACGTACTTAGAAACATAATTTTTAAGATTATTTTAGCATAGGTACATCTCAATTTAGAATTTTTCCGATTGCACCGTTCCTATACTTAACACATATTGGTACTACTAAAAAGTAAAAATAAAAGTTCCACGTCGCCATCGGGCATACAAAAGCAAATATCGACACACGGTTAGAACATAATGGCACCAAAAGTGTTTACAGCAAAAGGAAAATTGCTTATGAAAATAATGTTTTTTATAAAAATATTATTTTTAAAGCTATCAAAACAATTCTACCTAAATTTGAATTGTTATTATGATTATGGTGTTCCTCAATAACAGTAATAAGTAATATAAAACGGGGCAAGCCACGCGTTTTAAATTATTTTGTATGCTATATTATCGTGAATTCTTATTCACTAAATCGTTTTTCGGATAATTCCATTAATGTAGATACTGCTTATTTAATCAATGCTTGCTATATTCCTAATCTATATGCATTCGTATAGAAATTTATTTGTAAATAATAAAACATAGTATTTAGCATACTAAATCAGGCATATTTCGAAAGTTATATGTTCATATTGTGCACAGTTTATTATAAAAAAAAATTCTTTCTTTGGTACTGTGATCTAGAAATTTGGTAAAAGGGGAACGTAATGTTTGTAGGTGATTAATGACGCAGGGCAGTAAGCTTTGTCTTTCCTCTTAACGCGACATTTTTGACATGAAGTGATTAGCCTCTTATTGCTGTCACATTGTCACAGAGTACCTCTCACACGACTATAACACACTCGATAAACAAGTGATACCGTTAGATCATCCAGGCAAGTTGCACTTTTCTTTAATGATATTACGGTAATGTATAAAAATTAATAGCATAATTCCCAGATAACGGCAGCTACATTATATCTAATAATTATCCTTGTTTACAGTAATCTTACAATGAAGTAAGAAGTAACCTTTAAAATTGCATTTTGAGAAATACATCTAAAAAATATAAACTTATACAATATTTTTCATTTAAATTGCAAATATTAAAATAACTAGGTACTATTAGAAATACTTTCTAAACGCAAATAAAATTTTTATCTAAATTTATCCTGTTTAATATCATTTTATATACAGTATGTCGCCGGATTGGGTTACAAAGAGGAAAATAAAGTTTATTTTTGACTTCTACAAAAATCACTCTTTATAAAAAACCCTGCTTGTTCTCAAACTAAAAATGCACTTGCCAACATTTAAATATCCCTTTTCGTAGACGGGGGAGGTTCGAAAATATGAAAATGGCTCAAGAATCAAGTACCTTGATTTTTCAAAATATACAATAATGTTAATTGAAAATATTTGTTATAACATTTATATTAAAAAATATAATTGCTTTGAATTGCTATTGATGTTTGGATCGCGTCTTATTAATTTTTTTAAGATACCTGTGTTGTTCACACAAATATGAGATTTTTAGCATCAACTTGTGGTCACATAAATTTCAGGTTAAGTGAACGAAATTAAAATTCGACAATATACTCTTATCGTATCCGTTAATAAATTAACTTTGAAGTATCGCGTTTGATAATTCGTAGGGTAGTGGAAGAATAAGAAAAACAAGTGAAAATGGTATTTTTATTTCACACCTACTTTTAATTCTAAACAACTTTTTCAAATAACATTATTGCATATTTTGAAAAATAAGCGTGATTTATTCTTGAGCCACTTTCATATTTTGGAACCTCCCCCGTATACAAAATGAGATATTTAAATTTTGGAAAGTGCATTTTTAGTTAAAAATAAACTTTTTTTCCCTTTTTACCCGATGCGCCAATTATTATGTTCTTTTAAATTTTTTATACTAGTTCAGTAAATATGAAACTTTTCTCAGGTTGGAACATGCACTTTTTCCGTTCAAACTCTATATCGGTTATGTAGATTTCTTTAATAGAAACTGTACGCTGATAGTTCACTCAACAGCTCTTGTAAATATCACTTCTCAACTTACTTCATCTAATTATTATTAATTAGGCATTATATGGTTTAATTTATCATATACCTTGTGTTTCAGAAGCATTTCAGTCCAATCGTCCATCCTATAACATAAAATCGTTGCTCTCTTTCTTTCTTTGTATGTTTGTATCTTTGTTCGCTATCTCCTTCGAAGCTACTGGACCGATTAAGTTGTATGATGGCTTAAAAGTTTGCTAATTTTTAGACTTAGATCGCAGGCCGGTTTTTATTTTCAAAAAAGTACTAAAAAGATTTAATTTAATGAAATCTTATAAGCAGCGGAGCGTAGCATCTGTCGCCGTGGGCTGCGGTGCGACAGCTGCTGTCTCCGTGTGCTGTTAGCGGATGTGATTCACTATGTTCATATATCATTATAGCAGCGCATTATTCAAACAAGCCATGTTGGTCCAGGGGTAGAATGCTCGCCTGCCACGCGGGCGGCCCGGCTTCGATTCCCGGCCGATGCATCCTTTCTTAAATTTATATTAATGAATCTCTCTTAAATTAGCGAACCGAAGCGTAGTTCGGGTGACTCACTAGTATGCAATATTAGTCTAACCTTTTCAGTACGTGCTCTGGCATTTAGAAGTTCTCTGCTATTAAGAAATTATCTGCTACAGCCAATTGATGAACTCCTACGAGTTCACAGTAGCTCCATAATGTACACCATATTCTAGGATGCTGACGCTCCATTATTAGGTATGTGCCAAGTAACAACATATTATTTTTAATATATCACTTTAATAGGGAATTTATTCAATCTTTTATGATTGAATACAGTCTAATTTATTTTAACATTTCAACCTCTCTCTTCGCCCAGTGTAGTTGCTATACTATTCTTAGTTAAATTAAATTGACATTATTACAAAAATTAAATTATCTAATAAAATATTAAAATACAGATCCTCCTTCCATCCATCACTCCCAGCTTCCAACGTAGTACCTTTCATTAACGCCCACAATTCCACATATTTCCGCTCACCCATGTACATTAAAGTCCATATGTCAAAGATGTCCTCCTTTTCATTTCCATTACTACTTTGTCCAACTAAATTCCCCTTAATAATTTCCTTTATTACTTTTCTTGTGCTTTATTATTATTCTTGAATTGCAGGTCATCCAGCTGTTTGTACAAGCATTGAACTACCTACCGTTTTATTGAGCTAGCAAATCTCAATAAGAGTGGCTGTCGCTATCTTTTAATATTAGTTGCCAAAGCACGCGCCCATCGCAATATTGACTAAATTGTCATTATTTTAAAAAACAATCAGAATTGAAGATCAAAGACGAAACTTTCCGGCACAGAGTTTTTTAATTGTGTTGAAAATAATTTATGGGAACTTTTGAAAGAAACGTTCCTTCAAATTCATAAGGAGACGTGGTTTATGCATGATGGTTCGCCAGTATATTTTCCCGTCGTGTATGTAACTAGTTGCACTCTACGTGTAATAGTTAATAGATTAGTGGTAACCGTCCTGTGTAACCAGTCATATTAAACCGGGTTTGTATCCATCGCCCATCCATTAAGAAAGCATTTTTAAGATCCTGGAAACTGCTACACCCCCTAAGGATCATCCTGCTATTAGCTATTGCTATGATAAGACGTGCCATAGACAATCATGTATGGTGCTGACTGTTGTGTAGCAGAATATGGAGAATGACTCTTGTAAACTACATTGAGTTTTCTTCGTTGTTTAATCAGGGATACATTATAAGTAAATTATTTTAGTTGTACTATACGTTTTTTTTTATTTTAAGCTGTAGAATAACAACGTTCCATATAATTGTGAAACGATATTTATGTATAGTGGCAACTTTACTAATGCTTTAACATCATTATAAAATGCCTACATGGTAGTTTTATTTAATTTGTTCTAATTTCAATTAGGTCACAAATTAATTGCGTTGAGTGTTTGATCTTAATTAACGTAATTTTTGAACTAGCTAATTGAATAAATAGGCAGTCGCATTAGTAATTTATGCAGTTTCGTTGGTATGCTAATAACATAACCATAAATCCGATAGTAAAGCGCAAGGTGTTTTTCATTGTTAAATGTTTACCAATACAATGGCATGACGTGGTCTGAATAAACAGCACAAGGGGAGCATTTGCTATGAGACATGCCCCATGTTTTCTTATCAAATATTTAAACAGCGGCGTCCGTGAAACCAAGGTTGGCGCAATTGATTGTGCCTCGTTGTCGTTATTGTTTGACGGTTAACGACTTGCACAAACTACCGGTATTAGCTGCATTGATAATTTACCGGGTAACATACTTCGGAATATCAAACCCACACCTACGAGCAGTAAAGATGCTCATTAACGTCAGCATAATTGACGTTCGTAAACTCCTATCAGTCACCCGCAGCGTGGGAGTAATAATTAATAATTACTATTAATTTCATTAATCCACACCAAGCTCTAATACCAGCACATAAAAATCGTTCATCATATACAAAATTTAGAAAGCGAAGGTGATTTACATTCAAAGCCAACATGCCATTGTGCATATCTCGTAGGCTGCTCTAAAATGTATTGGTACTTTTTTTAGGTATACAAGTCGACTATTACTTCAACAGTTAAGCATTATGTAAATTATAGGCGTTTTAAAAAAAATAAGAAATTGTACGAGCAAAATTTGAGAAGGGAAGAGGTGTCGGTAAAAACCAATAATTTGTACAACTTTTATAGACTGCTGAAAAGTTACAAGTATAACTAACTATTATATGTATTTGGTTTCAAGTTTTCTCAAGGATTTCTAATTATTCATTGTGCTCCCCAATTACACCAACCTTGGTTTCACGGACGTTAGTGTATATTTCATTAGAAAACATGGGGCATGTGTCATAGCAAATGATCTGCGATTTTAAAAATTGTACTGTTCACAAGAACTTAATCACCGAATGGCAGAAGGGGGCTAGGTCGATCCAGAAAACAAAGTACTGACAATCTAGATGTGCGATGAGTTAGATGAACATGAAACCGCAGAAGAAACAGGTCTTGTGAACCTAGGGCAGAGGAATAACGAAGAAGAAAGTAGTGTAGAATAGAAAAATGAAAATACTATAGACAAAGAATACTATATAAAAATATATGACGATATTTCTCCGTTAATTAAAAAACAAACGACTTTTTATTTGAAAAACTAGTGAATCATCCGAGCTACGCTTCGCTAATTTAAGCGAGATTCCTTAATATATAAGTTTAAAAAAGGATGCATCGGCCGGGAATCGAACCCGGACCGCCTGCATGGCAGGCGAGCATTCTACCACTGAACCAACCATGCTTCGTTGAATAAGGCGCTGCTATAATGGTATATAGTGAATCACTCGAGCTACACTTAGCTTCGCTGATTACACAATTTAATTCAAACTGTACTTTTTTGCCAATGATCTATGTCTAAAAATTAACAACATTTTAAGCTATCATACAATTTAATCAGTCCAGTATCTTCGGAGGAGATAGCGAACAAAAATACAAACAAAGAGACCACGGATTTTATGCTATAGGATGTAATTTTTTTAAATTTAAAGTAGCCTATACCATTCTAAAAAATATTTGCCCCCTCGCCATCCCTCTATCTATATTTGATATGATTTTTAAAAACACGTATATTGCATTGTCTTGTGTTGTTATATGGTTATCACAAGATACTAATTATTTAATATTGGCAAAAGCAAAAAGATTTTTTACACTATTGCGTATAATATGTTATATACTATTACAGTACTATCTATTTTTTCAATTTTGATTATACAGAATCAGAATTTATTTGAAAATCTTCGATTCTACATCTTAAAAAAAGCTTCTAGCTATAATAGTTGATGTAAATACAATTAAATACAGAAAAAATGCACACTAAAATATTGCAGCCCCGAACAGGTGGTTCCTCAAGTTCCACAGAAACTACCAATGTAGCATTGTTATTCTACTGGTTCGTTTTTACACCTACATAGGCAGCGCTCAAAAATCAAGGATATAATGAATTGAACCTTACAGAAACGACAGATAAAAAGCTAGAAAACGCCAGTTTACGCCTGAATGACTTCAAAAATCACTTGACTATGCAAGGAAAACCATCGATTAAAACGAGGTCAGTGTCAGCTAAAAAAGTTGCAAGTAAAATTAGCAATTAAAAAAGTGCCAAGTGTATACTGGTAAAAACGACTGCGTTTCGTCTCGTGCTTAATTTAATAAGGTGCTATCGTGGAAGATTATTAAACGCGTCCTTTGAATTAACATAACCAACTAGAAGAACGAGGCAGTTTGCATTATGCAAATAATTAAATACGTGATAACGAATTATTTGCAGTTCCGGCTAACAAACACGACTGACTTGAATCTTTATTTTAATACGTGGAATCTCGCGTGAGCACTCGACAAATACCCAGTTTTTAGTCTATTTAGGTCGAAAGAGTTATAACTTTACTTTGGTTT
Organism: Agriotes lineatus; assembly: GCA_940337035.1. Lineage (NCBI taxonomy): Eukaryota > Metazoa > Arthropoda > Insecta > Coleoptera > Elateridae > Agriotes > Agriotes lineatus. Next base: position 68,466,096 of record OW679200.1, on the reverse strand, counting down.
ACTATACAGAAAACGATAAGTATAAGAAATTTGAAAATTAAAATAACAGGAAATAAATTACGGCGTATTATGTTACACACTCCCAAAAAAAATTAAAGCTATTAAACAAAAATAATATTTTTATGAGTTGTTTAAGACGGAATATTTTAATCATCTGCAATAATTAAACTATAAACGCCCTAAAAAGATTATTTTTGCAACGGAAAAAGTATATTATACAATTTTTATGAGACTATATCCCTAGTTATAAAATAAGGTTAGCTTTTTCGTGTAAGTGGACACAAATGTTAATTAATATAAAATGTTTTTATTTATACTTATGGTCAACAAAGTCCTCCACGGTTGTACGGAATTCTTAACGGTGCAGTAACTAAATTAAGTATTCTACCATTGAATTTACAAAGAACAATAGAAATTGAATGTTTTCACTATTTTATATAACGTAATTCTGGCCTTCCTTGGAGTTGCTTATTTTTGTACAGGATATCCAAATTTGGTTCTTAATTGGACACTTATACATAGACACATGAATTGTCATAAAGGAATTTGGGTTTCATATGCGATTATTTTGAGAAAATGTTTACTCGCTTATGTGTGAGGTACATACCAGAATTGTGTAATGTTCCACTATAAAATCGAAACTACTTTTATAATTTAGAAAATGTATTTGCTACTTTTCGGCGCCAGCGTGGCCGCGCGGTTGGGAGCTCGGTTGCAGTGCTGCAATACGGGGTTCAATCCCCCACATCTGGTAACTGACGAGCGGCCGGCCCAACCAGTCGCGGGTACCAAAACCGCGGTTATAGAAGTAGGGAAAGTAAAGCAGCAGTCGTGGAAGGCGTAATGCTAACAACATCGCCCAGTACGCCGTTAACAGTGTGCCAGATGACTGGGTTTCGGAAAGAGATATTTCGGCGGCCCTGACCCACTGAGTCTCAGGCCATATTCTTACGTGTGGCATAAAGTGCCCTGAACTTTACTACTATTTGCTACTTTTCAACACATTTATACATGATTCCCAACGCTTCATCCACGTGTCATAGCAATCCATGAATTTTTCTTCGGGAGTCTTTTTGCAAAATTGATAAATAGCACCACCCCAATGCAAAACGTGATGATCTAATGAAAAAGTAACCTCTCCGGTTGAATCCTTGATATTTGAAAACAACCAAAAATCACTAGGAGCGAGATCTAGTGAATATGCAGTGTATTCACACTGTTTCGATGCCGCTCTTTGCCCTTCCACATTAAACTTATTTTTTAAGGCACTCAAAACTACGTCAATGTAACTTTTGCAAACTTAAGCGAACAACAACAAGCTTTGACTTATATATACACAAAATGTTGACGATTCACCTGATGTGACAGTTGTGTATATGTAGCTACATATAAAAGTACTAGGCCATTTATAAAATGACTGCTACTTTTAGACTGTATGTGAAAGAGTCTTCTTTTTTCCACACGACCTAAGCTTTTTACAAAATAACTAGGCAATTTATATACGGTCTAAATGTTATTAGGTAGTATATTTAATTAAAAGGTGAATTAGAAAGGCAGCAATTCAATTTTTTCTTACACTATTGTGGCATTTAGAGTTTCATAAGTTAGTTTTATAGAAGCAACCTTGTCCATGTCCTGTCGACTGAGCCGTAGCAACGGACCTACGAGAAACCTCATTTTTCTTAGGCACCTCATCTACTACTAAGATATTAGCAGGGCAAGTACTGAAATTACTTGTAAATTCAGGCAAAACTGGGAGTCGTTACAACGTATCTAGTTGACTTGATGTCAACACACGGTCTGTTACTGGATAGTTAGTATAAGAAATAGCATTCTATCAACATATTGCCGGCTTGATTTGGATCGTTTATATACGACCTAGTTCTTATATGCGGTCGAATTTTACAAACAGTCTGTAATACACGTACTACCTAGCCAACTTTAAGAAGTACAATTAAACGGTATGCAGAATTGGTATATACATACTTTCTTTGTATTAAAAATCAAACACAGATAGAATAGCTATTTCATATTACTATTATGATGGTGTCATCTCATAGGCCCTGTCTTGTGCATTAAAAAATCAAGCAAAAGTACGGTCGTTCTTATATACCTTCGCAGGTCACTGATGGAGGGAGGGTGCAGGAGATATTTAAGTTGGGGAATCCATATCTCAAATTAGAAATAGACACAATCAAACGATCAGCCGGTAGGGTGACATCATCACGACGTAGCCACAATCGTTAACAAGGTCTGCAGTTTCATTAAAAGTGTATCCCCTTTTTGTCTTAATTTCGAATTCGAATGGTATTGCGCATCGCGTGTCTGGGACATTTGGCCGAGATAACCTCGATGTGCTTTTATCTGGGGAAAGCCGATTGCTGGGCTTCGACGCGTTCTTCTTCGCTGGCAGCGTGAAACGAGCAGTTTAGTGGCGTAGCAATTCACGAGCTTCGGGGATGTTTTAATAGGGTTTTTGGTTGGTTTTATGTGGTGGTGATATGTAAGCCCTCACGTTTTCGTGGCTTTAAGACCCCGAGCTCATTAAAGGAAGCTTTTTCCTACGCTTTGGCGGATTTTGTTAGTGATTGCAACCACGAGCTGATTTATGTGCCCAAATCCACCATCAGGGGCGAGTAGGTAGACACACTAGGGCTCCTGTCTGCGTATTCTATTCGGACCTCTTTCCCTTTTCACAGCAAGCAGTACCAGGCAGAATTATTGCCGGTTTTTAATTAGCCGCGCCAGTGAAAATTTTGGGCCCGGTCGCCGCGCTGAATTCGGCGCTCATTTGTTCCCGTTCCACGGCGACTTGCTGCAGGTCGTGCGAGTCGACGGTGTTAAGCCTTCACGGAGCCGCTCTTCCTGGTCGCCAGCGCCTAATTAGGCAATAGAAGGACCCGCATTGGGGGGTTTATTTGACCTCCGGGTTTGGCACCTCAACCCCGCTGCCGCAGCGCCATTTTGCGCTGAGAAAACACCACTTACGGCCGCAGGAACTTCTCAGCCGAGAGCCCGAAAACCGCAACTAAGTGTCTAGTGTTTTAAGCAGCTCATTTCGCGTCGCGATTGACAAATTACATCCACAACTTCAGTCTACAAGGACACGCTAAAGAACACTCGGACATCGGCAACATTACCCCATCTGTAAACTACCGGGGATCCGGGACATCACAGCAGGCAGCGCTCAACCTTTTTGAGCAACAAAAGAAGGCTGCGCAACAAACGGCACATACTAGTTGATCGCCCGCAGATGAAAAAGTGGGTAATAAAACACCCCGATGCTCTGGCTTAGAGGCGGAAACGAAGGGCAAGCGGCAAGCCATAAACAACCCTGCAGTTATGCAACTAGGGAGGCTATATAAACCAGACACGGAAGCGCCAGAGAGATTCGGCCGTTCAGTTTAATCTCCAGCATTCGGTTTACAACCTCCGGCAAAGAGTGTCTGCTCATGATCGCGTGTTGAATTCTGTTACTTTCAACCCGTACGTTAACATTGCCTGTTGAAATGTCAGGCCGCGTTTTGTTAACGCTTAAAGTTGTTTTCATCGCATACTCTATATGCGCATTTGTATATCTTGCTACATGTATGTATATATGTGTGTATTCATTGAATAATTCTGCTTAAATCAATAAATGTCGTTTTTCATAATGTGTTATAATCAACAACCGTGGATTAGCAGCAGAAAAACGGAACTAAATATCTACTACTGATCAACATTACTTTTCAATTCCACCTTTGGCATTTTTTGACATTTTATAAATTACTGTGACTTCAGAATATAATAATGCAACACCGACTCTTGCCGTTTCAAAAATAAGCCTGTTTTCGTATTACCTGTGTAATAAAACAGAAACGAGTGTAACTGTAAACTGTAAATAATTTAGCAATAAGAACCTGACCCTATATGTGATTTAAAAAATTCAGTATAATCGAAAAGTGATTTTGTCGCTAAAGCAGGTTATACTCTGTCAATATTCAATTTTAAGTATGTACGTCTCTAAAATAAAAAGCAAAATCACATACCTTAAACATTTGCATGACTGACTACATGTTGCTCAACTGCAGTGGTTTAATAAATAAAAAGCGCAACCTGCAACTTTAGTATTTTGAAAGTAAAAATATATAAATTTACGCCAAAATCCGAGACGAATTTTGAATTTTACAGCGGCGTTGGATATATTTATTAAAGGCGGAAAATTAATTACAGGAAATTGGGGGCGAATGCTTGGTGGAAAATCGCCTCTTTAACATTCCCTCCTCAGCTCTATTGTTTCCACTTTACGGAATTAATTACTTCTATTCGTTGTAACTGCCGTTTAGTTGAAAATAAGCATGCAATAAAAATATTAATTTGTTTTTCTCTGGTAGTAAAAACAACATGCAGTATGTGTAATTTTCCACTATTGCGACAACAAAATGTTCATATTTTATCGCCGCCAAATGTAATAAAAATTAACATAAAGTCAAACATATTAAAAATCGAATGCTCATATAATACACAAACCAAAGAAAGCAGTTACGATACCGTAGTGTTAAAATAGTGAAAATATTTTAAATTACTCTTACCAAAAATAATAGTGACAAAAAATGGTTGGAGATAACTTTGATACAATTGTTTAATCAAACACCGCATCAGCAAATATACAGGGTGATGGAAAATTTGCGCCCCCAGCGGTACTACAAAGTCTGTTATGGTTCATATGAGAAGAATCTGATGAAAAAAAATGAACTACCTTACTCACTATTGATCAACAGGCGAAAGCATGGAAAAAACTATCCTGCTCACTTTCATTGATCAATGGCCTACAGCCTAAAGTATGAAAATGAATTACCCTTAACCGGAAATCGCTATCAACTTTGTGATTTTAAATAGAACACCCGGTATATTATTATGTTTTTCAATTCGGCTTAAAATTTCAGAGAGAATTCGTCTGTTTAATCAACTCTTTATTTTTAGTTTTGGAAAATTCTTGCCTCCGGTTCAAACCCATATGAAATCACTTCTTTATTTGTTGAATTTGTGGGTTTTTTATATAATGTAGTCGAGCAGTTAAGAAATGTTGACTAATTATTTTATATCTGGTGTGATACATGCACACAACTTCCTTTTCCAATAATCTTATAATTAGCTAAAATTCTACAGAAACCGTACAAAATAGAGTTAGTTGAAGCTATTAATAAAAAGAAAAGAACTTAGAGGTATTCAACTGGAAAATCATCCATCTCACATCAATACACATTAAAAATGTCAAGTTTTAAATAAGCGTTTCTGAAAAAAATCGAAAAAAGGAAAAATCGCATGAGTAAACACCATACTTCCGGTTATGCAATTTTCTTCAAAAGCTTGCTGTCGCATCTAGATAGTACACAAAACTTACATATGAAGTTTCAACGTCATACCTCTTTTCTTTTTTAAGATATTCTATTCACACACACACTGACAGACAGACCAGACCAATGAACAAATGAAATTTAAAAAAGTAGGATTTTTTAAATTATTTTAAGTGTGTGAAGTGCTTTGCTTTTAATTTAGGAATGAATGATTTTAAATGGAAGTTTCCTTAGTTACCAGAACTGACCAAATAAAATTCTATACAAAATAGGCTTGGATTTTAATATTTAATGAATTTTGAAAAAAAATTATAGACAACTCGTGTTAGCGTGCTTATTTTTCAAGAGTGTGGAATATTAAACTCGGCTGCGCCTCGTTTAATAACCCTTCACACTTGTAAAAAAAGTTGCACTTCTAACGCTTGTGGTCTAAATAACTATTTTAGGTTCAGGGAACTCTAAAACGTGAAGATTTGTTGAAAACTCAATTTCTATTTTTTGGGGTGAATCCAATACTTCCTTTATTGTATAAAGAAGTAATATTTCTAGGTATTAATTATGCAAATACGCCAATTTTTGTATAAATAAATCTGGCAACATTGTGAAGTACATAAATTTAAAGAGTAAACAACATTAGCCATGATTTTTTAAATTTTTGTGAAAGATGATATACTATAAAATTCGTTGTTGGTCCTTTTTTCAAAAATGCTAAATTATCAAGAACAACAATCAAATTAAATTTCTGCCTCTATGCGCTGTTGCAAGTGCTGTACGTTATTTAGGGGTTCTGCGTATATCCTGTCTTAAAAAACCTTAAAACGAAATCCATAAACGTAATATCCGGGCTTCACAATGGCCAGTTCACTGGTCCACCGCGAGCTATCCAGCGTCCTGGAAAATTTTCATTACAGCACCTCTTTACAACGCCACCACAATGTGCAGGAGCACCATCCGTCTGATACATGTTTCAACGCAAATTTAATGGAACATCTTCCAGTACATCTAATAAATTATTCTGCAGAAAATTACTGACGTTTAATCTTGGGAACAAAACTTGTGGCCCTACTAAATTCTGATTTATAATACCACCCCAGAAATTGATCTGGTATCTTTCCTGGTGCCTATCAGCCATGACATCATGTGGGTTCTCCACAGCCCATATGTGATTATTTTGCCTGTTGAAGACGCCATCCTGAGTAAAAATTCATTCGTCTGTTCATAAAATATGCGACAGAAAATCTTGATCGCCATTATGCCTCTCCAGAAACCATTGGCAGAACTCCATCACCTGGTGCAAGAGCTTGCACTCTAGAATAACGATAGGGATGGTAATGTTCATCTCTTAATGCATCGTGTACCGTATGGCAGTCTACGACGAACTCCATTGCCATTTCTCTTAAGCTCCTACCAAGTTTTGCCTCTACTGTGGTTAAAACGGCTTCCTCTAGCTCTCGAGTTCGTATACTTGGTGGGTGACCCTGGTTTTCCCTGCGTGGCATAATTTGTCCCATTTCTCGTAGACGTTGTTCCACTCGCCGAATAACCTTTTTGGCAGGATGACGTCTTTCGGGATACCGATGTGCATAGTTTGGAGTTGCATCAACTGCATTTCCATTCGCCTGTCCTAAGCATAATGACATTACGTCGTCTTCATTAAAATTGGATTCCATCGCTTTTCGTTATTTTACAAATACAGATGCAAAATATTACGCAATTAAGTAATGTCACTGTGTTATAAATGTTGTAACTAACAAAAGCATACTCATACATTAACTTTCTTTTTTATATTTTCTTAAATAAAGCAGTGTTGTCAAGATGAACGAATATTCCTTTCAGTAATTTCCACGAAAAAATATTTTTTTTATAACACGGTTTGCCGTTACAGTGGCGGACTGCATATTTTTTCAATAAACAACTTTATGATTACTTTTGGACACCAAATATGGTAGTATGGTGCGGGGGCGCCATTTTCCCTTCACCCTATACACTTCAATTTTTTACAAATAAGGAAGTAAAATTGCCACAGTTGAATATATAACACAAATTGTCTGTTTATAGTTTATAAATAGCTTAGCCTTGCATTTGTTCTATGAATTCAGGATTTGCACATTTCAGCATTTCCGATTTGTAGAACAATTCAAATATACATATGTAATATCGATTTGGAATTTCAACAATAAAAAAATATAATAAAGTTTGTTGTGGCTTGTTCATTATACAATTCATTATATAGTAAAACATAGAAATTAAAGTATGATTATTATAAAATTCAGTATGAAACTCTAGCCAAAATTCATAAAATACCCGATAACATAACCTACCCAAAATGTAAGGAAAACTTCCAATTTAGGTTCATTTAAAAAAAGGGACAAATCAATATGGCGTAGCCTGTAGCTTATATAGCGTCATTCAGAAAATTTGCAAAGATAAATTTTGTTATTAATAGCTCTATCGTGAGACAAGCATCTTTTTCATAAAGATTTTTTCGCAATATTTTTGAATAGCCTTCGAAGAAATTAAACTTTTTTGTGAAAAATACTAGTGGAATAAGTCTAAAAACAAAAAGACTTTCATTGGAATGATATTTAAGCCATTTCAGAACCAAAATATAGTTTCAATGTTTAAAATTTAAATGTTGTGAAACGCTTCATATTTTTTTAATTACCTAAATTTAATATAAACTTTTGAAATAAACTACTTAAAAGTCCCCATATGGGACTGTAGTGCGAACAGAGGATTGCAAATCAAGAAAGCAAAGTTTAGTGTGCTTCCAGGTACAAAGCTCGTGGGGCGAACTGTATATTCCCAAGTTCACGTCGGGAATCCAAACGTCAAAATGCCCGGAGATCAAAGCGACAGGGCACTGGTCGCCAGTAAATGTCCATACAAAGGGGAAACTTTAATTTGTAGGTACGTTCCGGAATCAAGTCCTTTCCTGCACTCTTTAAGAAGTTCACGCAACAGGTGTGAAGCGGGCCGCGACTTAAAGATAAAGACGGGTCAAAATCATGCTTCGGAGGACAACCGCATCCAGATGCCATGGAAGCTAACACCTTTGCAAACTGCCCTACGACTGGCTCCTCACTGACTGCTATAGGCATAAATAGTCCACGAACATGATGAATTTAAATGCAGCCCGAAGAAGGCTTCCTTCACTTACCCCTGGGCACGTGCGAAGAAGAAAGTCGGCAAGCGTAGAGTCCGCCGACAATGAAGTTGGATTGAAACGTCCCTAGTTCGTGGTCTAGAAATGCAACTCCGCCTAAAAGGCGCGGCCAACCCTTACACAAAAATCAAACTGCATGCCCATACATTCACTGAACTCTTTGAAGATGCTCAAACTGGCATCATGCCGCTAACAAAGGCAAGTCGGAAAAGAACGCCGAGGAAACAATCGCGACCTTTTACATTCTGGGCTGCCAGCCAAAAGTAGGCGTGGCAAAAGCGCGCGAAATATGAACTAAGTACCATAGACCTTGAAATTGAAAAGATGCGTAACGGAGACGTAATAATAAAGAATAAGTACTACTGTATTCAAGCTACAATTAATAGATGTTAAAAGCGATCGCATAACTACCCCGTCAGGTGGTGCAGTGGCAACTATCGGACTTCCAAGCTCGAGGTCGCGAGTTCCAGTCTCGGTCTCGGTAAGATTTTTCTTTTGATGTTATCGAAAGATGCGGATGAAAATGTCTATCCTTTGTTACCTTTAAATCTGAAACGCCACATTATCGGCGCCCTCTCCCTCATCTGCAATACGAAATTACGAAGATTGAATGTGTTTTAATAAGTGGGCGTCCCAAAAAATACATGGTAAAAACCGTTCTATGCCAACAGTATGCCGACATATTGATAAGGGGCTTGCATCGTCTCACCTTGTTTGAAATTATTTTCAATTTTCAAGTTTTCTCTATCTTAAAAAAGAAAATTGTTTTACTTTTGGGTCCATTTCATTTCAGTTTCTATATTGACATTAATACTTTATCGTAACAACATTTTGCTGAAACTGTTATTGAACATGTTTCTCGTTGTAAATGTTACTGACCACAGAGAAACAGAGATATAAATGCAGTTTTAATTAGAACCCCATCAATAGTAAACAACTTCTACAATACAAAAATATAATGTGCGAAAAGAAATTTATTGAAAAAATAATCAACAAAATCAAACAATATAACAAGAGTAGACGATTAAGAGAATATTTACTCGACTAGAAAAAACATTTTTTTTAACTACAAATTTCTGATAAATTGATCGCGTTTAGATACTTAAACAGTCAGCACGGAGGGAATATTTGTTAATGCAATAACAAAGCAAACAACTCAAATACATTATAATTCCTTTCCTCAGAAATTATATTTGATGTATTTTGGTTCACAACTTCCTTGTCACAGTAGGACCATTAACATATATTTCCTCAACCATTTTCAAATAAAAACCAACATTAGGGAGTACTAATGGAGTTATATTTTATTGCGGTGGAACAATGAAGCATTGTTTTGGCTCCTTTGAACTTCTTTCCTGCCATCGCTTAATTACAGCGCTCATGTTTGATATCCTGCAGCAGCGTTCAATTTTTCGGTGGCTTGTTTTTCCTGTGTTCCTTCCGGACTTGCAAAAAATACAGGAACCTTGTGTCCACGAGCCCGCAAGTTTCTCTCCGCAACCGCCTACACTAATAGCGAGCTGGCTTATCTAATAAGCTTATGCAACTTGGGAACTAATTAAAAATCGTAAACGGCTCAGTGTTGGTATTTAAACAAAAAGCTGACCCACATGCGTAAGTGCAGCGCTTATAATGTTGTGGCGTAACGGATAAAATATCAAAGGAAGACTGAGGCTGACGTGCATGGAATGCAAAAATCTTGTCAGTTTTAAAGGAATCTTGAATTCTGGTTTTGTTCTAGTTTAAAATGTTTAAAGAACGTCTTGGTTTTTGATAATTAATTATCTCCATATTGATTTTGTAAGGAGCGCTTTTTCTCATTAAATAAAGAGCATTTATCATCAATTATTATTTAGTACTTTCCAGTAAAATGATCAGTAATTGGTGTGTATAATACATGTATAAGCAGTATGACTTGGCTGAGATTATTACTATAATAGGTTTGTACACACCGTCAGGTTTGCGCTATAACCTCTTAAGTTTTTAAAATCATACGGTGTAAATAAAGTAATTTAATACATTTAGTTGCTTGTTATTATATAAAATATAACCACACCAGTTAATTAATCTGCTCTCTAAAAACTGACCTAATTAAAATTCAATTAAAAAAGATTTACAAGAATGTTATTATATATTAATAAATAGCAAAACATGTACACTCCTGGACTATACTATTCGCACTTTATTCTTTAAACAACTTGGCACCAGAACGCAAACGTGTAATCATTGTTCGTAATTTTGCTGGTAGTAGCTAACGATAAACGATATTCGTTATATAAAATGATAATATTTACGTCCACAGCTTAGAGATCGTCATACCACTTTAAATGCAATAACTTGGAAACGATACAACCAGACCACATAGTACACAAGGCGAGTCGACAATGACATTAAGATTCTGTTATAATGACATGAATATACACATTCGTCATGCGTACACTCATAGATTCTGGTTATAACATGTTTGATATACAGATCCACAAGTCCGAATATAAAAAGCGTCGCGAGTTCTAGACAACATCCGCTGACGCCTCGCAGATCCGCACGGGCGCCCTACAAATACGGTGCGGAACCCCGCTAGACGGACAATTACCTTACGAAGGCCGAGATAGTATAGCCCTTGAAGATATAATGACCGTCGGCCCATTCGGAGACTCAGAAACACCCGGGCAGATAAGCGGAGGCGTCACAAATTCTCTCGCTGACGCAAAACCCTCCGGCAACGGCACTTTCGCTTGCAGAGTTCCAACCCAGTAAAAAGAGGCCAATAAATTATCCACTGGCGCAATTGGGCAGGGCACATAAAAACACGACCAGGTGCAAGAACTCGGTCATTCAGTTCCAGTAATTTGAATTGTTAGCACGGTAGTTGTTAATCGCGCATTATATTTATTTTTGTAGGTGATTATGCATTGATGGGTATATGTGTGTAACTTTTATATATAATTTTATTAATGGGTTGTTGTTATCCACAATGTATTTATTATTTCTAAATACCAAAGTGTTACTAGCAAGAAAGAATTTTCCGCGAAAAGCTATAGCAATTTGTTTGTCAACTTTTGGTGTAAGTTAAACAAAAACAAGTAAGGCCTTTTTCAGAAAATTGTCCTCAAACGTAATGCATCAATCCTATTTTGAGCTTCTTTATTCTTTTTTCGTTTTTGTTTTGTTTTATGTTTACTATGTGTTAATAACTAAAACTAAAAGCCAAAGCTGAATTATAACATGGCACATTCCTATATCATAATAATTATAATGCCGTTATCTTATTATAGACGCTGACTATGATGTAGGCAAACTTAAATTCGACATGGAAAATCTAGTGCGTTTCTAGTTTGTTCACTGTTATCCAATAAGCTTAGTGATGATATATTTGGGTTTCACTCCACTGCACAATCACTTCGCTAACTTTCGACAATTCAAGGTCAGTATAGATGTCTTTGTTGGTTACGAAGAATGGAGCATTAGTAAAAGTACTATTCTTTGAATAGAACCTCTCTTTGATCGGCAATGTTAGATTTGAATGCGCTTCCCTACAGCTCTATCCTGCATGTCCAAATCGATTTAAAGATGACGTTATACGCTAAACGTACTTCTTTTGTAGTGATTGATATTTTATTCGGAGTTGCTTGCTTTTTTCATAAATGCGTCCTCGAAGCAAGTCTGTGGGTCGGGATACATGCCTAGATGCTTGACGTCATATGTTTTTCCAGTAGCGGGTATACACTGCCACGTATATCGGTAATAAATAACCCCCGTGAAAAAACGTTTTGAATCCAGGGCATAAATTCTGGAAGAGAATCTTCTGCTGGATTTGGAAATCGGCAAGGGACGCGAGTAATTGACAAGCTCTGTAAGCACAATATGAAGAGTGTTGCGAGTGATTGATAAAATCCGCTGAAGCAGGATTATCAGCTCGAGTACGACAAATTAACGTGCCTTACAGTATTCGGACATCACAGAAGCGTCAAAAACGAGCCGCAGGGATTCTGACCCCGCAGACGAGTGTTTATCTAGAAGAGGTCAAAACCAATAAAACCGAGTACACAAAGACTCCGTTAGCGCAATCAGAAGAAGGAAGCAAAACAATAACATTATATTAAGTAAATTTCGCTTAAACTCAAAGAATAATTCTTGATGCCATGGTAAGCAAGGTCGCTGCGCAGTAGTTCTTCTCTTCAACTGTTTTGTCTTTGGTTCCTACAAAACGATGCACCTGTTCTACGGTTGAATGATGCTTTTTATAACTAAGGGATTGCCCGACATCAGACTTTTTACAGATAAAATGGCAAGTAGTTTTTTTGCTAGTATTTTTGACATTTTCGACAGTAAACCAATTGGACTAATTGGACACCACCTCTTATGGGGTCGTTGGTGGGTTGTCTGGTTTTTGGAGTATTATTTCAGCGACTTTCCATTTAGGATAGAAAATGTTTGAGTCGCAGAGCTGTACAAAACAGGTGTATATTAACTTAACTATGTCCTTGAAAGACATCTTTTCGTTATCTGTGACCTGTTAGATCAAATTCTGGTGCCTTTTTCGCATTTAAATAATTTTTAATAATATATTTAACTTAAATGTTACTTGCTTCGTTGATTCGTAGAGTTGTAGCTTCTGAAGGGATAGACGAATATGTGCATCTTCTCTTTTATCCCCTAGTGGTAATGGCCGAAACACTTTTCCCAAATGCTCAGCAAATTTTTTAAACTTTTCTCCGTCTGTTTTGCCTAAGATCTGTTTTCCTGATGGGTAGGCAGTAGATATTCTTTTGGCTGTTACGTCTTTTCTGTCTTTCATACGATTCCACTTTCTTAAATTGATGAAGTTATAGAACTGAGTTGTTAAAGAAAGAATATCAAATTATGGCCACTAATTGACTGATATTACAAACTTTTTCACCTAAAGTGAATTCGAAAGCTGTACGTACTCTCATAAATCATTACTTTCTGTTCACCCTATATAATCTAAGAATGACCAGGCAATTACGAACGGATGGTTGTGGCATGCAGAAAATAATACCAGCAATGTTTTGATAACAGTCGCTATTATGCGTAATCAATATCAATAACAATTCAGTAAGATAATTGTGTAAACACAACACTGTAAGTAAAAAATTAATTCGTTTGACATTCGAATAGAAGCGTCTGTATATTTCACATTCAACAGGAAGCAATTTGCTGTTAAAATGATGTCGAGTGATTGAACTGTATCAGGAAACTGGCTTCAATAATGTTTGTAACAATAATTGACACGCATTTACTACTGTATATGTGTAAATATTGTTATTCGATTCACATTATGACGGTTCGATAGTACTATTGGCTCATGTTTTCTCTAAGAATATGTTTTCATATCAAATTGAATAATATTTTCTGATTCGCCCTTCACTATCAGACAATGATAATAGTGATTACATTCATAAGGATATTATGATTTTTAATATTAATTTACTTCTTCGCATATAATTTTAACGGACAAAGCCGATACATTGTTCTTTATTGTGTTTTAACGTACGCCTCTGATAATTCTTTTCTACAAGTGCGTGTGATAGCATCAGGATACAAGTTTATATAAGAAAATGTCAAGGATAGAGCAGGTACTGGAGCAAGGGGCAAAAGTCTTCCCATGCCAGTTCTCAATACAGTACAAATACGTTAATTAATATTAATAACAATTTGAGGGTCAAAGGCGATAGATAAAACGCTAAAAACACGTTCAGGGTTTGCACGTTCCGTTTGTTATTTTTGGCTTTGGCAACTTGGACGTAAATATTCTCGATTTTAGTAGAAAATGCAGGAATCGTTCTATTACGAACACGAACACTAGAAAAACTGTTAGTGGTAACTTTAATACTGGCCTATTTTTACGCGGGGAAAAAGCTTTAAAAAGGACTTAAATACTAGGTAATTCTATTTTTATATAGAAAACATGGCCGTTGCCATTGGTTTACTTTGGCCAAGTGGTGGTTTCTACCGACAGCTGAAATAACTTGGCATTGGCGTGTACCATTGAACCTAAAACCCGGCCGCTATAAATTAGTTCCAATTTGCGGATACAAAAATTTCAGCCAACACTAATCTAATACAGCACGAACGTGCCAAAAAGTACTGGTTAATTTTTAAATTACTTTAAGTTGCACAAGGCGGAAAATCTCAAGTTGAAAGTAATAATAAAGGTAGACTGCACAATTTTTGACAATTTCGCTAGTGCCGGTTCTGTATTTTTCACTGATAAACTGGGTTTAAATTCAATACAGCATTGTGACATGTACCCATTTCTCAAAGGTTTCCTGTTCTTTAATTTATTCCAACAAAGATACTAAAGTGTTCTACAGCTGTCAGTTGCATTTAGAAACAAATTTTCAATAGTGGAATAGTATTAGTCATAGTTAGAAAGTTAATTTTGCTTAATTTAAATTTGAGAACATACACTGATTTGTTAATAGTAACTTGAATATCAACAATCTCTGAAAAATGTGTGGTACTGTACTGCTACGGCCGTGAAGTTTTTAACTTCGTAACAAATTCGAGATTGTTGTAACAATAAATATTTTGTTTCCCATGGATGTGCACATTAAAAATAATAGTAAGCTATTTTTTCTAATTATTAACTCTTTGCCTAATTAAAACCGCGGGAACTAATAATTTTTGCGATTTAAATGCGTTATGTAACAAAATATTAACAGAAAAACGAATAATTATATAACTGACGCATCTAAATAATAAGTGCTTAATTAATTAAGAACCTCCAGTCATAACACCTTTCAAGAAGCTTTCTAAAGTGGCAAACACTTTTAACTAAAAATAGGGAATTGTATGGTCGTATCAAAATTTATTTACAAGCTTCAACCACAAGAAACTATTTTTAAATTAATTATTACATGGGATAAAACGTATATTCTTTACTATAAGTATCAAACGTTACAGTATGTACAAATACGCTTTACATAAAATAGCAAGTTAAAAATAACTGGCATTTAGAAATTGCAATTATACAACTAGCGATTGCTCTTTACTGCGCTTTCACTGCCCATAGACAGATAAAATTTGCCAGCAAATTGCTTCTAATATAGTAGGTGCTGTTAAACTTGTTTTTAACAGTTTAATGGCTCAATTTTACTATTAATTAATTTAGAAGCCTCTCGGTTTACACTGCACTTTGACTTTTAGTGAAGCAGGAAAATGGATAGCAACAAGTGAGAGAGATTAGACTTAGAGAAAGTACCGTTCGTGTCTTATTAACATTTAAATTTTCCCTAACCACCGAACGTATCCACTAGCAGGACTGCTTAGCTATAATCATTTAGAAAACAACCTCATCATTTGGAATTTTCGTATATTAAATTGTAATATATAACTACTCTATAATACCACGAGTGGTCTGATTATTGCCGGCAATATTTGTAGTTCAGAGCAAGAGCAGTTGTGAGACAACACGCCATTGCACATTTTCCAAAAACAACAGCTACGAGTAAGGTCTGAATGACAAATATTGAAGAAAACATGAGACCACGACTTGTCTTCAGCGAGACAATTCAATGAAAAGATGAAGTAAATCGACAAAAATTATCTTTATAATGTCAGAAATTTGACATTACTACATCACTATTTGTCGACTATGCAACCATTACTCTGAGTTTATTTTGATGTTAATATTGCCACTATAAGAATTTTTGCGGTAAATATAGCCGAAATACGAAAAAATGAAAGGGTGCTATTGGTTGACTACAAAGAAATGCATTTGATTGGTCACTTTATTTTGAGTTCGATTATCAGAGTAATTCTATACATATTTATACAGTATAACTCTCTTATAACGGATTCGCTTTTAAAGTACACTCGGCCAAACGCCTACTTTATGTGTTCTATTAAAACGTTCTTCTTTTACTACGTCTTCTTATACAACGTACAAAAACTACGTCCCCTAAGCGGCATATTTTTTTTCACAACGTACTTTACTCTTAAAAATGCGAAATCAGCAAAAGTCGCATACATTTTGGTTCACCAAGTACACCACGCAGGTATTGCTTGGTTGGTTTAAGAAACGCACCTTGAAATTCACTCGTTCAATTTTTGTGTCATGTATGCAGAACATTATTTACTGAAAACCAGAAACAATCAAACACTCATGCTAGATTTTTTAAAGAAGTAATTCCGCATAACGTCCTTTCGTATTATGTTTCTAAATAGTTTGTGTGTTGTTCAAAATAAATTTTTTTTTGTAATTCTGTTAGTTTTTTGTAAAACGGATGTTTATAACGGAGAGATTTTCATAGACCTGGCAAGTACGAGTACGTTATACAAAAGTTTACTGTATTTATATGAAAATCGCTAGAAATTTGTGCAAATATATCATTTTAAAGATAACAAATATGGAATGGGAAAATAATGAACTTTATACACGGTGTAACAAAAATGTGAGCCGCTACTTCAGGAACGTATTCTACTCATCAAAACGATGAAAACAGTTGATATAAACAGATGTCCAAAAATGAGTCGTTTTCCTGTTACAAAAACCTAACAAGTAATGTCAACACTGAATAATACATTTCTTGTTTGTTTATTTGATGGAAGGCCACTAGATACATTTTAACTTTCTTCGAGTGGTAACTGATTATCACCCCCATGTCATATCTCCGTGGATAATTAATTCTTTTATTTCATTATGGCTGAAAATAAAATAATAATTCTTCAGAAATTATCTTAAGTTTCAACACAAAAATGACTACCAGGAAAACGACTCATTTTTGGACATACGTTTATATCAACTCTTTTCATCATTTTGATGAGTAGAATACGCTCATGAAGTAGCGGCCCACATTTTTGTTACACCCTGTATTTCTAAAAAATGATAGAAGTAGAAATACTTACAGTTCAATTAATTTAGTACTTCAACTTTCCTGATCTAAAACACGTGGAGGAGCCATACACATTAAAAGCGAAAATTTGGAAATAGCAATGTTATGTTTTTAGTGTGACTTTATTATTTATTGTTTTAAAATGTAAGTAATTTTTACTAGTTATTAACGAAAAATGCCCCAATCTTCTTGTAAAATGTTAATTTAATATAGAAGTAAGAAGTAAGTGAGCAATTGGCAATGTATAAGGATGGTGCAAGGGGTACACAGCACCTGAGCGGCAGGGCCTAGAGGGCGGCAGCGACGCCTTGGATACATAACTATTTCTTTCATATTCAAAATTTCTAACGCTATTGGTGGAGATAAAGCGTTGTAACCAATGAGATAACGTGACTGTGCACCGTCACGAGAAGCGTGTAAAACACCAGGAGCTGAGTAGGCCAAATGACGGTGTAACAATATACAGACGGAACGATTCCACTTTCAGAGCTGGCGAAGTGTCGCTAAAGCAGGTGTAAACAATACTGGCGTACTACGTATTTGTACTAACAAATACGTCAAATATCGATATCAATTGACTTGCGACGTGACAATATGTGACAAAGTATTATCCCTATATATAAATTATGTTGTGCCTGCGTCTCTGCGTCCTTGCGTATCTCCGTCTCTGCGTCACCTTTTCATCGGCAATGATCGGCCGCACTTCGTCCACGATCGGCGATCAGTTCGCGTGTTCGTCTAAAAGCTCGAAACCGAATACACTTTCGGTCAAATATATACATGATGAGCAACTTAAAAATAGAATTTGCCCATTTTTGCTTTAACTCGAGAAATATGAGTGAAATAAAAGTAATATTTTGCACATAGCTCAGCTTTTTACCCTTGATCAAAATATGCGTATTTTGGGCGAACAGGCACACCTCCAAAAATGAGATTTTTTCCATTAGCGGGGAAGTTCTGAGTAAAGCCCTTTTATATTATGTGCACGTTACATGCACTTTCAGTGGTACACCAATATTTTAGCAAAGAACTATCACATTAATCAGGTATATTAATTACTTATTATCAACACGCTAGAATATATCTTTGCTTTCTACATCGAGTTGAATTTTTTTTTACTATGCACACATGAAGCTTTGCTCGACTCTTACAATCATCATCTCTCCGTTTTCCTCGTTGGGCTGCTCTGTGCTCTCTGATGCACTATATTTACCCTGTCTGAAAGTCGAGACGTGCAAAGGAATGAGCAGTTGGGGGTTCCCCTCAGAGGGAACGTTTTTCAATTTAATCTTAAAACTGTCATTTTTATGCCATCCTGGGCTACTGGATAAAATACGAAACGAAAATATAACCAGAATCAACGAGTTTTCGATTAATAATTATAATTACATTGAACCTGAGGAATTTGTATTCAACTATTTGACTTAGCTTATCTTTCTATCAGATGTTGCTATACTATTGAAAGTATCCTGGTTCAGCATACTGAATAAATAACTGGCAACTTCACAAGCTCTAAGAATAATCAAGAACATTTGAAAAAACGAAATAAAAGATAAAAGCTTATGTAATGTAAGTAGTTATATACAAATACATAAAATATGTATGGATAATCGTTCTTAATTGATACTCCATTATTTATTATTACAAAATGCCTTGCACAAGAAGGTTGTTGAAGATGAACACAAAATAATAATATAAATGTCAACGATTCTTTAAACCATTTTTAGGAGGCTTTCACGACCATTGTCATTATGTAACGTACAACTTCCGGGATTGGACCGTGTCCGTATTGAGTTTGAAGGACTCAACGTTTCGCCCATTTTCATAAAACCATTCATCAGGGGGTAAGCAAAAGAGCGGGAGTTCATCAATCTCAATAATGACACGGTCAAATCCCGGAAGTGTTCGTTACATATAAACTACTTGGTTTTACTTCCTTTTGCGAAGGAAGTATTGGATTCACCCCAAAAATTCCAAATTGAGTTTTCAACAGATCTTCACGTTTCAGAGTCCCCTAATCCCAAAAAACATTTTTTATTGGTCTGTCTGTCTGTGTGTCTGTCTGTGAACAGAATACATATCTAAAAAACGAAAAGAGATATGGCATTGAAACTTCATATATAAGTTTTGTGTACTATGTAGATGAGACAGCAAGCTTTTGAAGAAAATCGCATAACCGGAAGTAGGTGTTTACTCTTGTGATTTTTCAGTTTTTTTCGATTTTTTCAAAAACGGCTCTACTGATTTTTTTTAAACTTTGCGTTTTTATTATATTTTTAATGTGTATTGATGTGAGATATGTAATTTTCCAATTGAATACTTCTAAACTGGGTTTATTTTGTTTTTGTTTTTTCTATTTTTTTTATTAACTCCTATTTTAAATAGAACACCCCCGGTATATTATTACATTTTTGAATTCAGCTTACAATTCTAGAGAAAATTTGTCTCTTGAACTAACGCTCTATTTTGTACCATTTTTGTAGAATTTGTAATTTTTGAAAATTTTTGACAAATGCTTGAAAATTAAAAATGAATTTTTTTACTAGTTATAAGATCACTGTAAAAGGAAGTTGTGTGAGTGTATCACACCAGATTATAATAAGGCAAAATATAATCGTTACTGTCTGAAAGACCAGGCGCAAGGTAAGTTAAAGTATAATTATTACTACTGAAAGTCCACCTAGAATAAAGCTTAAAAAACTCCCAATTAGTGGTTGAACTTCACTTATATAGCCTATATTCAACACCGCTTAAGATTTTAAAAATAATATGATTCTTCATTTATGTGCAAGATTGCAGCAAAAAAACTAACAAAATAAAAGCTTAGTTTTCAGTTAATCCTTTTGACCTACAGGTACCCTTCCAGGCGATTTTAACAAGCGTGAATTCATAACACACAAAACAAAAATTTCAAAAATGTCAGTCGATAAATAATCAATATAACATCGGTTATAACGCAGTTGGGCACGTATATTATGATGTAGTACGTATATACAATCTAAAATTGATACAAGTAGTTTCATTTAGTCCCAAAAAGTTTTAAACATCCTAAAAGTGGATCAAGCTTTTCAAAATTGAATGCTCTTTGAATAAGGCTTATTTATAACATACATAGCACTATAATAAACTGTATCCCAACCAGTTACTGGCAGATATTCTGACGTCACTGAGATGGTTTTCAAATATTCATATCATTCGATAACAGCTAAGTAGCATATCGCAAAAGAGAAGTTACAAAAACTGTATATTATTAAATCGACAGCTATCATATTTTCATTTGTTATTTCTTCGCATTTTTCGATATCACCTGTTGAACGATAAAATTATTTATTTACAGTTCCATAGGAGTAAATAGCGATTACATTTTGCAAACTTAAATAGTATTATCGGTTATCTCTAGTTACGTACTCGAATACGTTAGATAAAGCAGTGAGCAATCTATTATGATGATAAAACTGACTATAACGAAATCAATTCAGAAAAAAACATTGCTTCATAAGCTATTTACTGAAATTTATTAAAGATGTTGCCAAAAGGCAACAACAAAAACGTGTGCAAATTTCTTCTGCTAATTTTAAAGCGGGTTGAAATCTTAACTAGGGCATCGGTTGGTTGCATCTTGGAATAGCTGGGTTTGCCTTTCTAATTAGTTAATTAATGAACACTAGCAATAAAAGGAACATGCTGATAAAGTTTAAATTATTAACAACAAAAGTTCACGCCAGATAAAAGTTCAGTGAATTCTCATTTGTGTATTTTTTTGTTGTTATTTCGAGTTGATTGCCACCTATCTGTGGCAATGACATTCTATACATTTTTCAGTCTGCTATGGATTGCTAACATTTAATTTTTACTGCTTTGAATGTACATAAGTGGTGCTATAAATTCACAAAAAATTGTAAAAACTAGCCCGCAGTAAATCATGCTGTGGGTAGTAAGTTCCCACAAGAATTCCTTTATTTTTTACTAGTAAAACAAGCTGGAGAAAGTTTACCCAATTGATTAACGAACAGTGATTTGCCTATTTCGAGTCGCATTGTTTACGTATGAAATGATGTCAATTATGCAGGTTTTGTAAGACCTCCAACGCAAAAATGTTGGAAATTTTACTTCGACTGCCTAAGGGCTAGCCACATACACGTTTACGCTAAAAATACGCATATAGGTTTCTGGGTGACGCAACGATCAATGGATTAATTATTAATGATAAGTGGAAACGTCTGGGAATTTCCGATACTCAATAAACACTGTAGAATTTCCCCACGGTCTGGGAAAAGGTGTAAAGGCGTTCAGCGTTGCGAGAATTTTACTTCCGAAACCGTGAGCTATGAAATTTGCGTTGGAAATGGTCACTTTTCCATAACGGTTTTCTTATAGCTAACACTTACGTTATTAAAAAAGAACAATTTCGAAATATTAAAACTATTAAAAGGTAAAAACAAACTACTTTAGCCGTGGAGGCGTTGTTACAGCTCTAAAAATTGCTAATTACTACTTAGAACACATTCTTAATGTTTCCATTTATCCCATGAAAAATTATAAATGTCTTGTCCAATTACATTAATAAAATTCTCTACATAAAATATTTTATTATTGTAAAAGCACTTTTTCATCGAATTTATTTATAGTATACCTCTGTTATAATGTACCCAAAATACGTTATACCCGATGTATGTTATATTAGTTGTACTCGAGCAATAACCCAATAATTACATAAACGGCTTCTATCCGATATATCGTTTCATTATTACCTTGGTGGTTGATTTCGAGTCGAGATACACGTTCGTATGTATTTACAATTTAACATTCATGTTCTAAACGAGCACTCTTGTATCAACACCGTAAATTGTTAAGGTTTGAATTGTCATTTCGTTTTAGTAGTTTATTTTAAGTGAAATTTTAGTAATAATATTTGAAGTGTTGGTGGACAATTTTATAGGTGTCGGTATTAGGATGTCAATTTTGCAAAATCTCTTTTATGAATATGATCTCACAGTATTACGATAAAACTCCGTGGAAGTTTTTTAATAGTAGGCGGTAGTAGGTAGCTAGTAATATTGACAAATATGTAAAGCAAATACATTTATAGGTGGCGTGGGTCTCTGCATTTTTTATAATAAGTATGTTGGGGGAAATATAATTTATATACTATACAATAAAAAAAATCTTTATGTATTGAGCTAATGCCACCCGTAGACAAACTCAAATCTCAATTAAAACGCAGTAGAAGAAAGTAAAAATAATTTAATAGACAAAAAGAAATAAAAATTCAATCGACACACCATTATGAGTTATGAGTCAATTGATTTAACCTTTTTCCTGTTCTCATAATTGTGTGGTGTTATGACCATGAGTAACCTTTTTTTGTTCAATTCTAGTGGCTGCACGCCCAAAATTAGTAAAAAACGTACGGACTTGAAATTTATATAAGTAAATTTAAACAGATTAGTGGCGTACTAGCCTGATTGCCCATTAAAAACGACTTTACCACCAGTTGCCAGTAAAAACTACCCACAAAGTGTTTTCATATTCTACAATGGCATAAAAAAGTTCTAGAGAAAACATTTTGTTAACGATAACTGAATGTGTATTTCAAAAATAATTAGTGCTATGTTTACAATGTATACAGCTATTTAAACATACCCTGTGATAATGCACTCATTTTTTAGAACATGTTCACTGCGAATACCATTAAATTCAATAGAATACACATTACACCTGATCTCAGTTAATACACAACCCTCTTACTCGTCCTCTTGTATTATTATTTCCATATGTAAAAATGCTGCACTATATATGGTAATAAACTCCACTGAAAGTAGAAGAAAATTATCGTTAAAGGAGATGCTTGTTGTGGAAGATTTTTCCATTGAAAAAAAAGACATAATTTCTGCTTGTACAAGAAACAAAAATATGGTTATCGTGATCAGTTTGAAATTTGACGTTTGCAAAAACCAATCATTTTTCAAAACCAAATTTGATTACGTTTTACAAATATTATATATTTTGGAAATACATATCAAACATACAACTGCCTCATACTGTCATACTATTACATGCTTGTGACGACACAATGTTTAAATAATTTCGTAATCAACCTTACATACACATTGTCCTTGACTCAGTTACAGGAGGGTTTATTTTAGCTGACCCACACTAAAAGCAACAGAAAACAAACAAGCACGAAAACTTTACAACATATATAAATTTCAAAACATAAAACTACATTGTTGTATAACAACACTTAATAGTTATTATGACAGCATTTTAGAACACGGTGCAATTTCATATTATACACTACGAACACAAAGAAATGCCTTGTGTGAAGGGCAACTAGTTGGAGGTTAATGCCCCAGTTGAAACCGAAATCAAAAAATGGATTAAGTCGAATCGTCCCGGAACTGAATATAGTACACTATAACTTATAACAAAATCCTGACTGAAGTATCCCTTGCCCCACCCTTACTTAAGTGTGAATGACGTCGAGGGTGCGAGTTGAGCAACTTCAGCCTTAACGCCCACTGATGATGGCAAGATCGGGAGTTGTCGAATCATCGTATATTTAGACATAACCTCAGAATAGATCAGGCAAAGGTACTTACATCAGTGGATGTAATTTGTTGTAAATCACACTCCTGCACGCACTGTTTCAAAACCGTCCGCAGGCTAACCGTCTACTTAGCGATTAATAATAAACAAACAACACTAACTGAACGGCACCAAAACAAAGAACACTCTTATACTGAATACGTCCTTTGTGCACGGACAACCGTAATCAGTTCCTGCCTAATCAAAATGTGTCAGTGCTCGAAACACCATCGGGCTCATTGTTTTGAAAACGCCTATTTGCATATTCGCCGACACAAATGTAACTGTGTCCTTGTCGTGGCCATTGAACAGCCGGGCGAAGGAAGAGGGAGTGAACATGCGGTTATTTTTAGATAACAGCAAACAGCACTATCAATCGTGGCTTATGGTTGCAAATCGCGCTTTTGTGGACCGGCCGTCAGAGTTCGCCGCTAATTAACTGAGTCGCCGCTAATTCAAATGAGTCACCACTCCTGGAATCTTCGGATTCCGCTCCAGGAACCCGGAGGAAGCCTGATAACTAACTACTACAAACTCGAATACGACAAACTTGCCATTCGACGGGTTGGCTGTGTGGCGTAAACAAAACGTAACACACATGATAGGAGAAAGTACCGTAAATTATGCTGATTTCGGCGGAGTTTTATAACCAGCTGTTGTGGAATGTAGGTTAAAGTTCGCTTCTTGCTTAGCAAGAAGCATGCCACTTCAAAATGTATGGAAAACCAGCGGTTCTAACACTAAGAACGTTAACAACCGGCACCGGGTTTACTGGAATCCTTTTTTGTCTTTATGTCAATTTTACCTTACCTTTACAATATTGTCTC
Source organism: Agriotes lineatus (assembly GCA_940337035.1). Classification (NCBI taxonomy): domain Eukaryota; kingdom Metazoa; phylum Arthropoda; class Insecta; order Coleoptera; family Elateridae; genus Agriotes; species Agriotes lineatus. Next base: position 68,441,321 of record OW679200.1, on the reverse strand, counting down.
CATTCCTTCCAATCAAACAAGGGAATTCCTCAATTTTGTTTGTAATTTCCCATTCTTCATTCTTTAAAGCAGTTTTTAGACATCTCACATTCTGGAAATCTCCATTCTACATTATTTACCGTGATTAATTCACTTAGTTTTTGCCAGTTGTTTGTGATGCACAACCGAGGATGGATAGCGTGACGCAAATTCCAAATACAGCGTCTTCCAGATGAAGAGCTGCTTAAGATGATGGTTCTGAATTTAAAAATGAATGTAGAGGTTGATGTTCCAAACGAAGAGGAAGCCAAAGACGAAAGTGCAGTTGATCAAAAGACCTAAACTGAGATTGAAGCCGATATACAATCCATTAACAAATAGTATTCGTAACATTGCGCTTGGACCAATAATTTATAGCTTGGATTCTTGTATATCCTCGGTATCAAACAAGATTTTTTAGCCAGACATCACTTACTGAACTGAGACAAACAGGAAATCTTAAAGCATATTATTGGACTGCATTGTTTAAAAAAGTTGGTGGTACTTTTTGGTGTAAAGATATACCGTAGAACACTTACTGATATGCCAAGAAAGAAGAAATCGTAATTTTCTTGTGATTTGATAACTTTGAGACCATGCACTAGCCAAAAGCAACAGGTAATTTAGCTCCAATAAGGCACATATTCGAAATTTTTGTCTCCAACTGTAAATAGTCTTCTAATCCAAATGGGTATATGTGTAGACGAACTTGTGAGTAGTATAGTGGACACCACTAATTGGATTAATTGTTCAATTAAATTAATCGAGGCTCGATTAAATTAATCGGATGATTGACGGGTGCTCTAATTCCGCGAATTAAACCGCGGATTTATTCGCGGCTTGATCTAATTAATTTTCGCGGATTGACCTAATTAACCACATATGTATTTTGATATGTAATTTTCACATGTGCTACTGAATAAATTACGCATTCGCTTCCGATTAAGTTACGCGTCGGCCATCTTGGATTTCTGGCGGGAATATTTGAAATTTAATTTTTTTCAGATTTTTTCTAAGTTCAATTTTTGAATTTTAAACTTCGCGGGATGTCCGCCATCTTGGTGCGCGCGCACTTCTCACGGCGGTTGTTTTTAATTTTGAATTTTCGCGGAAATATTTGAAATTCAAACTGATAGATCTATCTCGCTTTTCGAAGCCGCTGTCTCTCTCTTGCATTCACTCGCGTAAATATTTGAATTTAAAAAAAGCTTCCTGCGATGTCCCATGGCTGGAATCGAACCAGCGACCGCAGCATTACGACTACGATGCCTTAACCAACTGGGCTATCGAAGCGACCGAGGTTAAAGGAATTAAACATAGTCACTACTTCAACAGTTGCGTGCAGTTTCGGTGCCCTGTTTAACTAATGAATTTCAAATTTACATCGCTATTTATGAACATAGATATTTTTTTAAATTATTCTCACTTTTACTAGAGCAATTACATTTCGTCCCTCGAAGAAATTTCAGAGAGGCCAATTTAATACCGTTTAATAGATGTTTTACATAGTTTAATTTCGTTCTGGCATATTGCCTGATTTAATTATGTATTGTTATCAGTCGATAGGCCTTTAAAATAAATATTTGTTGATATCTGTATCGATTTTCATTCAATTACAACAGAACATTCCGTGCTTGTGAGCCGTTACGCTTAAGTTTAGTCGTGTTAATATTTTTAATTAACTCATCGGCGTGTTTATGTATCAATAACTTGTTTTATGTAATTACAATTGGGGCATTTTATATTAGAATTTAAATAAACGATAATATTACGCGGCGTCTTTATGCAGGAGTCGTTTGAATTTTGTAAATTGTGCCTTTAGAAAACAGGTTGATCACAGTATAAATGCAAACAGACGAGCATAGCGGTGTATCTAAGTTGCTTTTTGGGGCAAATTGGACGGTTCTGAGAAAACAAACGCATTGTCCCCGTGAATTCTGCCCTAAGGGTTCAGACTTTATTTAACGTGCTTATACAAGATTGTTTATTTCCAACGAAACCTGGGCTGACGTCACGATTAGATTTCTCTTTTGCAATGCAATATGGGTATGTTCGAATTCCTACGCTGAAGCCCCCTCGATAGCGTTCGGCTATCCTCGGCGTGTACCATAATATATACAGAGCCGGTTCGTGTAGAGGTCCTTTTTCGTTCAGCCAGTTTGTCGTGATACACGTACTTCTTTTTCGCTGTGTTAGAAAGTGCTTTTGTGCCCACGCGTTCAAGATGGAGAATTCAGGTCTTGCTATGTTGCCGACCAGATCCATTTTAGAATGGTTTAATAGGGGCATTTTCTCCGATGAAAAGTTCGTGGTAATTGCATACGAAATTGTTCTTTTTAAACTAGCACGAGGGGACATCGTTCCACCCGAGTATGCCAGTGCATTTTCGAACTTAGCCCGGAGAGCGGCTAGAATTCGCTATTTAACCGTAAGTAAAATTTAATGAGTACATTTAACCAACCCAGGGTATTTTAGAAACTAGACACTCATTTCAAATTTGTTTTTACAGCCTCTGAACCAACCACATCCCTCTGCAACGAGAACCCTTAAGCCGAGATCTTCGAAAGCCACTTCTAATGCAACCCTAGCGACTTCTTCTGCAATATCAGTAGTAAGTAATTAATATGAACCCCCTTATTTACATCATTCCCGCATTATTTTCAAAGAGTATTTATCTGCTGTTATGCCTACTGCAATAAATTATAATTTCAGATACAATATGCACCTCCGAGTGTTGCCTCAAGCAGCGAATACACCGCAATTCAACGCAAGGATCAGTCTGTTGGAATTTCAGGCCCATCTCGAAGTGATGTAAGTTTCCGCATTCAATTAATTAATACCTGATACTGCGTTTATTTTGCAATTACGCTTTAATTTGTGAAGTTTTCGTTGATGCTCTGCAATAAATTGACCGCTAATATTTTAAATTTTTATAATTACAGATCACTAATTCTCTACAAACAAGGGGGCAATTAGCAGCGACCGAGTCTAGTCATCAAGGTTGTACCACGATTTCTCCACAGATAATGGGTCAATTAGTGACGTCGTCACAGAGTACGAGCTCCAACACGATTTCTCGGCCTGCTGTGAGTCAGCTTATAGCTCGTTCCACGAGCACTGATTTAACCATGCCTGGGTGTTCTAAAACGGTAAGTGTTTTATTTTAAAATATACATCCTTATTTTATTTTCCAAAATGAAACTTTGTTTTTTCACATATTCATTTTCATTCACCGTTATTTATTTTTAAAAGCGAAACTTTGTTTTTTCACATATGCATTTTCATTCACCGTTATTTATTTTTAAAAGCGAAACTTTGTTTTTTATTCCCTGTGTTTTAATTCGTTTATTTTTATGGTCTAGGCTCAACCAACTACGTCTAAAGGTCAGGATATCGTCCCCTTGCAACGCGGTCTTGGTGTATCGGATGATTTTAAATATTTCGAGCTGAAGGAAGTGGCGTCCAGACACATAAAAAAGTTTAACACAACATCCGATCGAGTTACGTTCCGTTTTAAACCTGTGACTGAAGCTGATAGCCCTTTGGTATGGTTGGAGGTAAATATTAGTCATTTTTATTGTTGTTTAAAAATCTAATATCTCGCGGTTGTGTTACAGAATGCTTTCGATGAGTTACGCCGCCACGTTCTTAGGGATACCGATGCAGCCGATCTCGTGGGTTTGGTGTTGCAAAACCCTAATTTTCCCGAGAAACCGATAGGCTTGTCATTTAGGCGGGTGGACCAAGTCAGCACGCCCGTCATCTTGTCAATCTTGGGGAAAATTCTACAAAGCAACGCGAGTTTCTTCGCTCAGGACGTAATGACTCTACAGATTGATCGAGTTCGCTTACCTGTAGGTCGTGGGCGCATTCGACTCACAGGCGTTGATTTCGAAGAGTTTTGCGAGCGAAAGAAAGGTATTCTAGTTGTATTAAGTAGGAATAATAATTGTTTGGCTGCTGCTCTCGTATTAGCTATCGCTTTTAAATCTAATGATGTACTGCTGGATAGAATGAAATTAGGTTTCGATGTTTTACATGAGAGGGCTGCTGATTTATGTAGATTAAGCGGGGTTAATTTAGTGAACGGTGGCTCATACGATCATATACAGCAATTTCAAAATTATTTAGTTAATTATACTATAGTAGTTTATAACTCGCGGCAGGGTTCGACGACCTATTTTGAGGGACCACGGTCCGTTGATCGACAAACGCTTAATTTATTATTAGAAGACGGGCATTACAACATAATAACCAGTCTGACGTCTGCTTTCACAACAGCTTATTTTTGTGAGTTATGTAAAAGTAGATTTAATGAAAAAAAGTCCCACCTTAACTGTCTGTACACATGTCCTGCATGCCATGTGGCGCCTCCATGCACATACATGTTTAATAAAATAACATGTAACAATTGTAATCGTGAATTCAGGGGACAAGACTGTTTTGATAGTCATAAAAGATCTGGTCTATGTAAAAAATTAGTTAGATGCCAAACATGCCTTTTCACTATCTGGGTGACACAGAAAGCAGTGCATAAATGCGGGCAAAAATTTTGTAAGGTGTGCCTAAAACAGCAACCTGTACGTCATTTATGCTATATGAGTAGGAACACGGCTAAATCAGATAATCGAAAAGCTCTATTTATTTTTTATGACTTTGAGAGTCGTCAGGAGTCATCACTTCAAGGTTCGGCCAGTACATTCATCCACGAGCCAAATTTGTGTGTGAGTATGCATGTATGTTTTGTATGCATGGACAATGAGGACATGAATGACAATTGTAGAGAATGTGGTACACGATTGAATATCTTTCATGATTCGCCTGTTCAGGCATTTTTAAAATATATAGGAAAGTATTCCCACAAATTCAAAATTACAGCCCTAGCCCATAATATGAAAGGTTATGATGGTTGCTTTATTTTAAAAGAAATATTAAAAAACAGGGAGAGGTGGAACCCCAAAATTATATCGACGGGTACCAAAATTATTTCATTAACCTGTGATAATATAAGATTCATTGATTCATTAAGTTATATACCCCTGCCTTTGGCGAAACTGCCAAAAACATTTGATTTCCCGGACAGCAAAGGTTATTTTCCCTACCTATTTAATACATTAGACAATGCTAACTACGAAGGGCCTCTACCAGCCACACATTTTTACTCTCCCGACTGCATGAACCCCACTGAACGAGCCGTGTTCCTTCATTGGTATAGTGAACAAACAGCTAGCGGTTGCACTTTTAATATGCAGCGCGATTTAGTTAATTACTGCATTGCAGATGTCAAAATTTTAATGAAAGCCTGTCTAAGATTTTGGCGATTTTTTAAAAATGAAAATGGTGTCGACTGCTTTCAGGAGGCTACGACTATTGCCAGTGCTTGTAATTTAGTATTCAGACGGCGTTTCTTAAAAGATGAAACTATTGGTTTAATACCCCCCGGTGGTTACCGTTTAGGCGACAAACAATCCAAGATCGCTATTCAATGGCTTTGCTGGATTGAGAAATCTACAGGCACGGCAATACAGCATAGTGGTAGGTCTAGGGAGTTTAGAATCCCCGAGGGACTTTTAGTTGATGGGTACTGCAGGCAGACCAATACCATTTATGAATTCCTTGGATGTTATTGGCATGGCTGCGAACAATGTTTTCCGGTACAGACAGTTGATATCGATTGTGACGATAAAGATGAGGCTATGTTTTTACGACGGGAATATACAGAGGCTCGTCTTAAACGCCTCAAGGGTTTAGGCTATAATTTAGATTTTGTTTGGGAATGTCAGTTTAAGGAACTCTTAGAATCCAATGATGCAGCCCGAGATTTTATACAAAACCTGAATATATTCAAACACGAACCCCTTAACCCTCGTGATGCATTCTTTGGCGGTCGTACGAATGCTGTAAAATTGCATCATAAATGTGTAGATCCCACTGAAAAAATTTATTATATCGATATTTGCTCTTTGTATCCGTTTGTAAATAAATATTGTAGATATCCTATTGGCCATCCAAAAATTCATATAGGTCATGACGATTGCTCACAGTTACCAATATATAGCATAGATGGTCTTATTAAATGTTTAATTTTACCCCCAACCGATTTATATCATCCTGTTTTACCCTATAGAATGCATAACAAACTCATGTTCATTTTATGCCGTACTTGCGGCGAGGAATTAAACCAGGGTGAATGTAATCATAATGAACACCAGAGAAGTTTCGTTGGGACATACGTTGCAGACGAATTACGGAAAGCTCTATCGTTAAATTACAGAATTATAGAGTTTTATGAAATTTGGCAGTACGAGGTAGAGGTGTATGACCCACTGGCAAAAACCGGTGGTCTTTTTACAGAATATATAAATAATTTTCTTAAAATAAAACAGGAATGTTCAGGCTGGCCTCCTAATTGTATTACAGCCGCCGAGAAAGATAATTATATTGCGGCGTATTTTGCTGTTGAGGGTATCAGGTTAGATCCGCTAAAGATATGTAAAAATCCTGGGATGCGTTATATAGCCAAATTAGAATTAAACAGTTTCTGGGGTAAATTCGGGCAGCGGGAAAATTTAATGCAGACGTCGATCATCTCAAACCCGCAGGAGTTCTTTCAAAAACTTACTGACCCGAGCGTAGAGGTACACTCGATGATCCCTGTAGATGATGATGTCATCATATTAAACTGGAACAATCGCGCTGAAAGTGTACGACCTCAAAAAACTGTAAACCCCGTAATTGCTGCATACACCACGGCTCATGCACGACTACACTTGTATAGCTATTTAGAAAAGCTGGGAAAAAGAGCTATTTATTTCGATACTGATAGTCTTTTGTATATTCATCGGGAGGGTCAATGGCAGCCTGAAACAGGCGAATTTTTAGGGCAAATGACAAACGAATTAGACGAATACGGTTTGGGTAGTTATATATCAGAATTTGTGAGCGGTGGTCCAAAAAATTATAGTTATAAAGTATATTCAACGGACAAAAACACCGAAATTGCCGTTTGCAAGGTGAAGGGGATCACATTAAATTTTAATAATTCAAATATTATAAATTTCGATTCGATGAAAGAAATGATTTGCAATAACGGTATAGATGGTCCTTTATATGTAAATACAGACCGCAAAATAGTTCGGACATCAAATTATGAGGTTTTATCAAAGCCCGAGCGCAAAATATACCAGTTCAGCTATAATAAACGGCGAAGGCTACCCGATAGCTTTGATACGGTTCCTTACGGTTTTAAAACGACTTAGATAAGTGCGCCTCCATATTTGATTAGCTCGTAAAACTGTATTTTTCTAGCGCATTTTCGATATTGTTTAACCTGAAAAACTTATCTCACAACAATCTGATTATGTGTTAACTTTGTTTTATAAATTTAGTTTTCTGCTATTTTTAAATTGTATGCTGCCTGCTAGGTTTAGATGCATCGTTAAAATAAGAAATCTATTGTAAAATACATTTATTAAAAATATTTGCAGTGACTAAAACGACTTAGATAAGTGCGACTCCATATTTGTTTAGCTCGTAAAACTGTATTTTTTCTAACGCATTTTCGCATTGTTTAACCTGAAAAACTTATCTCACAACAATCTGATTATGTGTCAACTTTGTTTTATAAATTTAGTTTTCTGCTATTTTTATATATTTTGCATTTTGCGCTAACTTTAAATGCATGTTAGATTTAATTGCATGTTAGATTTTAATTGCATGTTAGTTTTATTTTGCATGCTAGGCTTAAGAGGCTGTTAATTTTTGTAAATAAAACAGTCGAATATTGTAAATACATTTATTAAATATTTTGTGTGTAATAAAAATATGTTTAATTACAAACTATTTGTGTTTTTATTTTCTAAATAACATTAAACAAGTTTATTAAGGTGAAGTATTGGATATATAGTGCTTTTACATATGTGTCATTAGAAACTAAATTATCAGTGAACAGGTTTACAAAACTTATCATAGATGCACCATTCATTTTAAAATATAAATACATTAAACAGTATATGCCGCAAACGTTAGAGCTAAAATCTTGCAAAATTTTTGGATTATGAGACCAGCTGATTGAATTTTGTTGTAAAAATTTTAAATGATAACCGCTTGGAGGGCGGCCGTATGAATCAAAGTATTCCCCATATCCATATTGGTCTATATACACTGCATTCCAATGTTGTCCAGGTCGGTTTGCTGGATCTGTGTTGACGATGATTGCCACAGGTCTTGCAATTCTTGTAGGGAGTTGATCAGAAGCAAAAACATAGCGTTTCACATTCAACAGACTCGGGATTGTTTGCAATATTTTCTGAACTTCCAGTGTATTCATTGCGCCACCAGTCGGATAAAATTAGTATGTTTTCCAATGCACATACAGGCGAACGGATGTTGTGATTGAGGCAACGTACGGCAGCAGTAGTTTTTCGCAGAACTTTTAAAGACGGGCACTCGAGATCCTCCAAATTTACGACGATTTTATTCAGAAAACTTAGAACCTCCTTCTTTTCTTGGCCCTTAACGTACACTTTTTCAAATTTTTTGAGAAGTCTTGTTAGCTCTGTTTCAAATTCATCAAAATGTATAGTACCAGAATCCCAGGTTAGACCGTGATGTCTATGCTCCAGATAGTTTATGCCTTTTTTAACGAAATAGGGCAGAGTGTCATATTTTGCAGGGGGTTTTAAAACGAAAATTGCTAACTGGTTGCCATCTGCTGAAATAACAGCCACTTCTTTCGGGATAAACTGTTTCTTATCACCACGGAACCCTTGCAGATCTACGAAGACACTGTCCATACTGACGAAATGTTTGAGCATGACTAAATTTTAAAAAACTGTTGTTGGTTTTTAACTACTAAAATCCACCAGCACATTTCTGTGTTTGTCAATTTCTACGACGTTATCGAACTCTGCATAAACTAGACAATTAATAGTTTCTTCTAGCGCGTCTTGAAAACCCGCCTCTAAACGTAGAGCGCCATTTTTAAGAAGGTTCCAGTGTGTGGTTGCATTTGCAGCCAGATCGGGGGTTAAATCAAAAGCAAATAGACAGTAGCCATGAGGGTAATCTTCACGTTTTATAGCGTTGCCTTCATTGAGGAAATGTATACCGCTACCGGAAAATAGTGTGTGATATGCTTGAACGTACATGCCATTCTTAGAGAAATCAGGCTGTAGAGGTTTTGAAGGAATTTGTTGACCGTCGATGTATAGGGAGAAATAATTGATTTTGTAGTTATTAAAATTGAAAGGGTTTGCTGCATAATGGCCGTTAAATGCTTTATTCGATACAAAGCCTACAATGCAGCGTTTTGGTAATTGCCCCAGAAAAATATTATCTAAAGATTTTCTTTGCACACCAGCCGGAATAGTTAACACTTTAACATCGGATCTTGTAATGGGGTATTTAGCAGGCGCAGTCGCCAAAGCTTTGGTGTGAGCCAACAAAATAGACGGGTTTATTTTCATTTTTCTCACTAGTAAGCTGGCATCACTAATTTTCACTTTGAATGTAGATCCTTCGGCTGCCATTAAATTGAAAGAATCTCGGGATCTGATAAATTTGACTTTCATTTCAACTCCGTTTATAAGAAATTTTTCTTGATTGAATAAATCGGAATGCACATGTCCCATCATCTCGACTTGCTTACTTGCAGCAGTAAAAAATTTCCGCTTTACAAATCCTTCATTATGCGTAGTGATGTCATCCATGTTATTGGCTGTGTCGTTGTACCATAGTGTGCATGTTAAATGGGTTGATTTAGCACCATTGCCGTAATTCAGCAGAGTTTCAATGTATGAGCGGTATGCGTATGTATTGTTTGGCGGGCTCACAAGCTTCTGATTCAAATACACCTCAACTTGATTAAACATAGAGTGCATCCAATTATTAACAGGGCCTACATCATCTTTGTCGGTTAATGGTGTATCATCTTGTTTAACAATTTTAGCAGTAATGTATAACATGGTCTGACTTAAATCGATATAATCGTTACCGTTTCCAGGCACAATAAATTCAATCGGTGCATCGTCATTAAGCGAGGAAAGCGGTTTGTAAAAAATCCATTGTCCATTTTCGATACTGGTTTGAGTTGCGGGCAGAGCGAACAAATCTAACTCTGATTTAACACACTCACAAGACTGCGCATGCAAAAACGCCATTGTGAAAACTACTTGCTGGTGAAGATATCGGTGTAGTTGGGTTTGCTCAGCTTCTTCCTAGCGATTTTTCTTGTAGACTGATTGTAATTCACAGTGCGTTGCCTTTTATATCCCGATCCTTCCATTAGAGTATCAATTTTTCTATCGGCTTTACGTTTGAGATTCTTTCCAGCCTCCTGTACACGGTTATGGAACGCTTCTTTTAGCGGTCGATTTTCACTAACATCTCCTAAAATGTTAGCGCCTGTCCTTAAAGCTTCCTTTCCAACAACTTTAGCACCGGTTTTAAAAAGAGGCAGGATACTACGAAATATTCCACCTAAAAAGCTTCCGATCCCATGACCTCTCTGGTAGGATGAACCTCTGTAGATAGCTCCAACGCCTTGACCTGCCTGATTGGTGTAGTATTGTTGATAAGGACAATCCATAGCAGCTACTGTATCCTCTTAAAGTGTAGTTTTAAACTCAACGTTCCAAACTCGAATGGCATCACACCCGACGTTTCGGTCCTTATATTTATTTCGATATTCTCAAATTCCCTCTTCATGACATTTATATAATGAGTCGGCGAAAATATGGCGTCTTTGTGGCAACCGTAATTATAATTATCAGAGGTCACGTTAACAATACGAAGAAGCGGAGCCAAGACATCTCCTACAAGCTGTGGTTCCACAATATCGCAGTAAATAAACATTTGTGATGGTAAACCAACCCAGATATTTGCGGGGTGGCTTGGTACAGGTGCTTCAGCTATATTTATATCAGGTTTATAACCAAGTTGTAAGGCCAGACGTTGTGAAAATCCTAGCATTTTCAATGACGACGTTTTAATTTCAAGAGACACGCGTTTTGTTACTCTATTATATTGAAAATTCAGCAACTTTTCTAATAACCTGTGATTGTTAATTTCGGCTGTAATATGTTCAATGTTTTCATAATTGCCGGGCTGAATACAGATTACGTGCCATCCATCGCTACCATAGTAAATTTGTTCTCTATCACTTTTAAAATATGAATTAGCGTTTTGCAATACTTTTTTCAACTCAGTATACGTTTCTTCTCCGGCTTGCATTTCAGGTATTTCTGTGCGATAATAGACTAAATTTTCTGTATCTGTCACGGCCAAAAAGGAGCATGGATATTGCACTTCAGCAATACCTGTAACCCATTGCCCCGGTAACCTTATTCGTTTAGGGAGCTGCGTTATGAATTGTGCTGTGGTGTTATTTGGAAAATAGCTCATAGAACTATTGCTAAGTAATGTTAGATAAAATTCTTCATCTGTATTCATAGTTGCTGAAGATTAGCTGCAGGAATCCAAGAGTTGAACTTGTCGTTATAATTTCGCCACTTTACAAAGTACTCTTTGCGCTGACCGTGTCCTCTTTCTTTTAACACTTGTTCGACTTTAAACAAAGCGTTATCATCCAAAGTCACTGGCTGTAATTCCTCTTCATAAAAGACGCCCTCTATCGTATCGTTGCTTAAATCAACTATTTCGTACACAGGTGGTTTTCTAAGAATCACTTTTTTAATTATAAACACTTCGCCGCTCCAATTAGTTTCATATCCTTTCTCGAATGCGTCCTTCGTTCTACTAATTCTTACATGTTGGTTCACTTTATATTTAGGCTTCCTGTCGACTCCCATCCCCTTTCTGTACAGATTGTTCCACACTTCCAGTATATTACCATCATTTACTGCGGAGGGTGCCATCTTGATGCTTGAATGATAGCGGTTGTTATACGAAGTCAGTAAATTTTGTAATACGTCTATGTATTTGTATGAATTAGAGTATGTGAAATAGCGCCACATTCTGGTTTTTAATGTTCTATTGAAACGCTCAATGACTGATGCTTTAACATCGGGGTTTTGCGTCACATAAAACGTGATATCGTGTTGTTTGAAAAAATTCTGTACGGCTCTAGCAACAAATTCTTTGCCTTTATCGGTTTGTAAATTTATGGGCGTGTTACCCACTTCAGCAAATATTTCACGAAATGCGTTTATTACTGAAGTAGCCGTTTTAGATTTCAGGGGTCTCGCCCAGGCCATTTTACTAAACACATCAATTACGGTTAGAATAAAATTATTTCCGTCATTGTGTGGGGCTAAACTGCGCATGTCGCAGAGATCAGCCTGCCATAATTCGAAAATGTTGCTAACAATGTATTTGTTTCTAGGGAATTTTTTTCTTGCAGTTTTGTGAATAGTATAGGCGTCCTGTTTCTTTAGCCAATCCTTTACTTCACCACTGGGGTGACTATTTTTCACTGAAGAAATTAACGAATTTGCACCAGCAAAGCCTACTGGGTTGGCCGGATCATAATAGATAGCATCCAAATTCATTTCTGCTATGTTAAAGTTTAAGGCGCTCCCAGCCCGAAATGCCCTTTATTTTTGGTATCGACCTCCGCGTTGTTTTCGTTATTTTTCCTGCTTTTTGCGTTGTTGTTACTGGCCTTGCTAACGGATTCGATTTAGACTCTGTTTCGGTGTCGTAGTTCTCACTTTCCACCTCAGAACTCCTCACGTCTTCAGGCTGAACTGCTAAAATTTTGCGTTTCGAGTTCCCCCGCAGCACACTTGGGAAATTTTTTTCTTTAATGTAATCAGCGAACTTGAGATGTCCCGATGGACTTGCAATTTTTTGAGGCCTTAGAATGGCGTGCACTAGATCAGTTATGTTAGATGATGGTAAAATTTCGCCTTTTATAGTAACTGTCCCCTTGCTATCCCAGTCCACGTCCTGTGATGCCCTCAAAAAACGTAAGAAAGCTTCGCCTTTTTTCTTAAAAGTGCTAGGTAGTGTAGACAAAATATCACCGTCTGAAATACTGCTGCTGGTGTTTGATTCTATTGGTATTTTGATTGATTGTCTTGTTTGGTCGGCAAAATGCAGATAACGTTGCAAGACTTGATTGTACTGCACCCATTTATCGTGGTCAGATAGTTTAGATTTTAAAACTTTCTGCATTTCGTCATCAAGCTGTGATAATATATTTTGCTCGGGATTCTCAGTAGCCTTAAAGCGGTGCATAACTTCAGGCGGCACAATCACCATCTTCTTTGCGTGTTCCATTTTTATTTAAAAATAGAACTCAATACACCCGTAATTAATGGGGCTAAGATCAACGGCAAGAACGCACCCCCTTTTTGAGTTAAAATTTTTCGCTTCTTTTTGATGGACTCTCCAGGTTTAATTAATTTTCTAAGTACTTTTTTATGCAGGGCTATCTGAGTCTTCTGCTTAGTCGACAAAGGTATTTTTCCTTTTAGAGTGTTATATATACACTCGCAGACACAATGGATTTGTTTATCGTTAACGGTTTTTAATAATGCGATGCGTTCTTTAGAACCTAGTTTATGTAGAGCACGCAGCAACTCTGAATTCTTAATCACCGCTCGAGACATCACTAGTGAATGATTGTAAATTGATTCGAGTTGCTGTTTTTATACCCCTTCTTCGGTATATAAATATAGCAAGACCCATCCTCTCTAAAAATAGACGTTCGGTATCTTGCAATGTCGGGGGTGCTTTGTTTTAAATCGAATAATAAATACCCGTGTGGCTTAGATGTGGCGTTTTCATATGCCTCCTGTAGAAAACGAGGATTTTCTGGACATATCTGCCTGGTTAAGTGCTTTATTTGAGCTCTATCTCGCGGATTTTTGAAAAGAATAATGTAATGAGCATTTAGGGAAATATCCCGCTGTCCTTTTCCTTGGTGAAAAATGTTTTGCGTAATAAAAAAAACACTGAGATTGTGGTGATGGCTCCCCTTGGTGAATAGGTCAACGACCGAGTTATTTGTCTCCCTCATTAAATCGTCGATTATTAAAAGTTTGGGTTCGGACCCCTCAAAAGATGTCATGTCTGGCAGACCCTGTTGAAATTCGACTAAAGATTTTAAATCTTCGTACAATTTTTGCCACTCGCCATAACACCAGATAACTTTAGCGAAATTTACACTGCAGAGTTTTTTCATATTTTTCAAGAAATTTATTACAAAAAACGATTTGCCCGATCCTGAGGGGCCTGCTATGATAGCAGAAAACGGATGTGAAAACTGATGCTCCATTTTATGCAGTGAGCGATTATTACAGTAGGGCCGTCGTGAATAAACTAACTTAAAAAATCAACACGCTCATAATAAATACATTAAAAACGTGGTAAGTGCGGGAATCGAACCCACGACCTCTTTCGAGATCAGATCTTAAGTCTGACGCCTTAACCACTCGGCCAACCTACCTCATGTATAAACCAACACTCGTCACATAATTAAAAAGAAATACAGTTTAAAACATTTTTATTCACATTCTCATACAATATTTTATATAAACTAGAACATGTACGATTTCATGCGCTCATCTGCATCAATCAGCTTCTGCAATTCTATAATAACATACATTTTAAATTTGAACACAAGTTCCCACAATAAAATATCGTTAGCGAAAGTCCAGCGCAGAGTATTAAAAATGATTGAATCATCAAGACACAAATTTTCTGTATGTATTACTTTGTCAACGATCACTTCACCAAAATTTTGGAAATTACACTTTACACGTTTCAAGTCATTTATTTTCACAACCATCAAGTTGTACATCGGCAATAAATTTGATAGTGTTTCATACGTTACGTAAAGAGTAAACTTGTTCTCGGGGTCCTTTGTAATAATCCTGCAGGTATCATTGTTCACGTACTCCACTGTGTGCTCAGTTAATTCATATCTGAAAGTCCCCTGCTTGGCCATCACAAATATGTCCGGTAGCGCTTCCACAAAAGCCATGAACGACTCGGCTGTGAAGGAAACACCAGCACCAATGTCGGTCTTCAGAATTCTTGCAACAGGCGAAAATTGTTTATAAGGATCCAGACCCAAATGAACAACCTTGCTGGCGCTATTGTTTAAAGGCACAGTGAGGTCGCATAATAACCGTTTCTTTTCCCGTCGGGTTTGGCGGATCTCAGGCGTTACGATCGGTGTTACGTCATAGGAAGGCATCGTCTCCTCAATGAACACCCGCAGGTCCTCCTCGGTGGCATCTAGACGTGGTGAATACCCCTTGGCCTCCACGTTCATGGCTGGAGGCTGTGGCGGTGCACCGTGTTGTTTTTTATTTAAAAGATGCGTTTTCTTACTTGTTTTTTCTGCTGCCGGTCTCCTGGTGTAGGGGCCTGGTTTTTCTTGGCACTTATTAACACTTCGAGGATCCATCTTAGTTACACTGGTGCTGTTGACACGACGGTTGAGAGTGAAGCAATTCGATGCGTTATAGAGACCGCAAACACTTTTATACAGGTACTAAAACAATACGTCAGCGGCACCCCACTCTCGGATCAAATCATGCTGGAGCTTGCATTTTCAACGGACAATGCAACGTTAACCGCAGCAACAGGTCTCAACCTGCTTTAAACTGCAAACCAAAAATTCGTCATGTTCTAGCATCTTATAAATTATTTATTTCTGCCTTTGAACACTTACTGCTATTTAAATCATTTATTTAATGCGTATGTCTTATTTTATATGGGCGAGGGCATAACAGAAGTATGTCAGGAATATATTAAACTCAAATTTGTAACTCGATGAATTTCTAGAATCTGGTTCAATAAAACATTTTGAATAATTAGCGAATACAGTTACACGATGCAGTATGTTTTTCCAGGAATCGATTCGTGCTAAAAGACATTTACAAAATTCAAACGACTCCTGCATAAAGACGCCGCGTAATATTATCGTTTATTTAAATTCTAATATAAAATGCCCCAATTGTAATTACATAAAACAAGTTATTGATACATAAACACGCCGATGAGTTAATTAAAAATATTAACACGACTAAACTTAAGCGTAACGGCTCACAAGCACGGAATGTTCTGTTGTAATTGAATGAAAATCGATACAGATATCAACAAATATTTATTTTAAAGGCCTATCGACTGATAACAATACATAATTAAATCAGGCAATATGCCAGAACGAAATTAAACTATGTAAAACATCTATTAAACGGTATTAAATTGGCCTCTCTGAAATTTCTTCGAGGGACGAAATGTAATTGCTCTAGTAAAAGTGAGAATAATTTAAAAAAATATCTATGTTCATAAATAGCGATGTAAATTTGAAATTCATTAGTTAAACAGGGCACCGAAACTGCACGCAACTGTTGAAGTAGTGACTATGTTTAATTCCTTTAACCTCGGTCGCTTCGATAGCCCAGTTGGTTAAGGCATCGTAGTCGTAATGCTGCGGTCGCTGGTTCGATTCCAGCCATGGGACATCGCAGGAAGCTTTTTTTAAATTCAAATATTTACGCGAGTGAATGCAAGAGAGAGACAGCGGCTTCGAAAAGCGAGATAGATCTATCAGTTTGAATTTCAAATATTTCCGCGAAAATTCAAAATTAAAAACAACCGCCGTGAGAAGTGCGCGCGCACCAAGATGGCGGACATCCCGCGAAGTTTAAAATTCAAAAATTGAACTTAGAAAAAATCTGAAAAAAATTAAATTTCAAATATTCCCGCCAGAAATCCAAGATGGCCGACGCGTAACTTAATCGGAAGCGAATGCGTAATTTATTCAGTAGCACATGTGAAAATTACATATCAAAATACATATGTGGTTAATTAGGTCAATCCGCGAAAATTAATTAGATCAAGCCGCGAATAAATCCGCGGTTTAATTCGCGGAATTAGAGCACCCGTCAATCATCCGATTAATTTAATCGAGCCTCGATTAATTTAATTGAACAATTAATCCAATTAGTGGTGTCCACTATACTACTCTTGTGTCCTCTCAACGACTAAAAATTCGCACTTGCTGTGCCAAGAAAGAAAAACACAATTTTCTTGTGATTTGATAACATTGAGACCCTGCACGAGCCAAGAGCAACAGGTAAGCTAGCTCCAATAAAGAACATATTTGTATTTTTGTATCAAAATGTAAGTAGTCCTCCAATCCAAGTGTGTATCTATGTATAGAAGACTTGTAACCTTAGGATGATGAATGGTTTTCCCGGACGAAAGAGTAAAAGTTATGGGCTCTTGCGGACTGATTGATAGAGCATAAAGATGATGGAGTAGCTGGTGCAGAGGAGTCTTACATGCCGGATATGATCTTGCACTATGATAACACGCGGGCCAGTTCGTGCCACCTGTATTTACCTATTTAATACCTTTTATTATATACTAATTACAAATAAGGCCCAGTAGTATCGTACTATAAGTAAGAAATGCTGTGTGCGTGACCGCTAACTATGGAGTTTTCGAGTGTAACGTGCTCGGGCTGCGTGAGAAAATGTGCTAACAATGCAAGTTAATTCGGAGAACCGGAAGCTGCGGAATTGAAACGACGCTGTGACGCTGAGAGCTGCAAGGGAAGGCATTCGCGCCCAAGTAGGCGAACTCGGCGAATCGACTGATTCGCGCTGAAGTGAGTGAACCTCGCAGATAAAGAGAGCGGGTCGACCTTTTAAAAGGGTCATTGAGGTTTTGTGCATGCAAACCGCATAAGAAGGGCATCCTTAGCCGCGTCCAAGGTGCAATCTGTTCAAGTAAAACAGCCATCCAACGTGGTCACCGTTCTTCGCTGGACGTATACCAGGTTAGTTGTAACCTCGCAACTGCTGCGAAGGTGATCGCGGCCCGAGAACGGGAAAGGACCGGCAGCGCATCACATCAAATACTAACTCGGCAGATTGGGTTCCCATGCATCGAGGCACTATAAAGGAACGAGCTTCGGGTTCAACTTATTGGTGCGCGCGAATTATTTCATACTTAGCGTTGGTGAACTTTGTATTGCCCTATTAACTGAAGCTTAAGCAGTTAATTAATATATTTTCTCATGCGCAGTGCGCCCTTGTTTTATGTATTTGGTTGCATGTATTTGTGTCTTTATAATTTTCTTACAGATTATATGTATTCATGTAAACTGTAGGGTTTTTTATTACCATTGGTGTTTGCATTTGTAAGTACAATATTTCAGGTGTTTACGGGCTGACTCCGACAATATTAGTTTACCCTTAGCTGCACTGACGATGTGAATAGAGCCTCATAGCTCACCGACTGATTAAGCTAGCGAACCAGGGGATTGTAACGTAATAATTCAGTAGGTGTAAGTGTAAATAGTCTTCTAATCCAAGTGGGTATCTATGTGTAGACGAACTTGTGCATTTCGATGACGAATAGTTTTTTTGGGACTACATTTTGTCAACTAAATATTCACAGAATATAGAGATGATAGAGTGGCTGGTGCAGATGCCTCCTACAAGCCGGATATAATCTTGCACTGTGATAAAACCAAATGCACTGTTGCTACCACAAATATTTTGGCCAAAGACTATACAGCACAGCTGTTGTTCTCAAAAAGTCGGTGGCATGTTTTGAGGTAAGGATATATCGTCCAACACTTACTGATGTGCCAAGAAATAAAAAACACAATTTTCTTGTGATTTGATAACCTTGATACCATGTACGAGCCAACAGCAACAGGTAAGCTAGCTCCAATAAGGAACGTATTTGGAATTTTTGTCTTAAAATGTAAATAGTCTTCTAATCCAAGTGGTTTTCTATGTGTATACAAGTACAACTTGTACAGTTTCGATGACGAATGGTTTTCCGGGACTAAATAAAGAGTAAAAGCTATGGATTCTTACGGACTAACAATTAATAGGCATAGAGATGATGGAGTAGCTGGTGTAGATGAGTATTACATACCGGCTATGAGCTTGCAGTATAACACAAAATGTACTGTTGATACTACAACTATTCTGGCCAAAGACTATACAGTACAGGTAAGTTAGCTATATAAGGATCATATTCGGATTTTTTGTCTCAAACTGTAAAGTCTTTTAATCCAAGTGAATATGTGTAGAAGAACTTGTACCATTTCGAAAAAAACGGTTTTCTGGGACTACATAAAGAGTGAAAGTTATGGGCTCTTGCAAACTAATAATTCAAGGAACATAAAGATATATGATAGACTGGCCGATGCATATGAGCCATATAAGCCAGATATAATCTGGATATCTAGCACTACGATAAAACAAAATGTACCTATTGTTGATACCACAAATATTCAGGCCAAAGACTATACAGTACAGAGCTGTTGTTCTCAAAAAGTTGGTGATATGCTTTGGTGTAAGGATAAATCGGACAACACTTGCTAATGTGCCAAGAAAGAAGTAATCACAATTTGCTTGCGATTTGATAACTTTGAGACCATGCAGGAGCCAAAAGTAACAGGTAAGATAGATCCAATAAGGAACATATTCGGAATTTTTGTCTCAAACTGTAAATAGTCTTCTAATCCAAGTGAATATCTATGTGCAGAAGAACTTCTACCATTTCGAAGACGAATGGTTTTCTGGGACTACATAAAGAGTGAAAGTTATGGGCTCTTGCAAACTAATAATTCAAAGAGCATGAAAATATGTGATAGACTGGCCGGTGCAGATGAGTCTTATAAGCCAGATGTAATCTGGCAATCTAGCACTACGGTAAAAAAACTGTTGATACCACAAATATTTTGGCCAAAAAATATACAGTACAGATCAAAACACATCGGTAGCGAATGGCAGTATTTTATCAACTCGTGAATATTGCAGCCGTAATTCTTATAAACTCTGGCTCTTAAATTTTTAAGGCGGACTGCTAAAAGGAAATTAGATGGCAAACTGCAGCTAGGTAAAGATCCGCTAAAAAGAAATATAGTACGCCGATGCAACGATAAACAAATCCATTCAAATAGAAAACGATGCATTAGTGAACAAGCAAGTGAAGAGAGAGGATGTTGCTACGCGTCAAAGGAAGAACGACCGAAAAATTAGAAAGATGTGCGTAAATTGTAAACATTTTGTATGCTTAAAACACAGTAATAATTTAAATTAGTTTACCCTTTTTGGACTGCTTGTATTTTCGTTAGCGGTACAGAACCCCTACAGACGTTTTGTTTATGGTACCTAGTAATAATCTTTGATTATTCGAATTCGAAGAGAGAGGTGGTATTTATTAATAGTGAAATTATAATAATTTGTTAAAAACTAATTGACACTACATACATATCACACTGTGCGTTTAAAATACTATAACACAGTACTTCCGTATGCGAATACAGTATTTGAATTTTTTTTTAACCAGAAAGCGAATAGGCTTTATGGGGTCACCTTCTACCAGGTAAGATAATTAAAACATTGATATAAGCACACCCGTTTTATTACCCCTATTATTAGATGAACAAACTGGATTTGTTCGAAGCAAGATAGCCCTCCAAAAAATTCTCAAGATCGAGCAGGAACTGAAACAGCAAGAGAATTTAATATAGATATGTAGGAACTTAAGTTGCATATACCTCGATTCGATGATATGTACGAAATTATGGAAAATGCTCCAATAAATGGATGTCCTGAAACACTCAATTCAACTAATACAACACCTGTATAAAAACAAACACTGCCATGATCTCAGTTACTAAAACGAATTTAATAAGGGGAGGGAGTGCGCCAAGGATGTATGGTTTCTTCAATCTTGTTTAACACCAACAATGGTTATTACATTCTGTGGGAAATACTTGATGGACGGGAAGCAAGCGCGACCAGTGGAAGAAGAAAGCTAAGCAATTTAAGATACACAGATAATGTTACGATACCTTCACGCAGGGCAGTAGATATACCAAAACGACACTGAAATGAAGACTAAGGGAAGGCTACATAAAAAAGTCGCGGATGTGCACTGGATAAGCGAAGCTCAGAAAATCTTGGTATGAGATGAGAAAGGTCAACACTCAGCAGTGGTTGACGATATTACGATGTTATGATACTAAAGGAAGAACTTGCTAAATTGGAGAATATCAGGAAAACTTATGGATTGAAGATTAACAAGCATAATGTCAAGATCATGATTGTCTACACGTCTACAAACAACATCAGAGTGAGCATGCAGTGAACGATATTGGAGATTAAGACGTACTAACCAGTTTCAACTACCCAATAAGAGACGCTGCAAAGAGGAAGTACAGGGCAGATTAACAATAGAAGAATCGCCGTGAAAAAGTTGACGAACATTTGAAGAGACTCGGCCATACTGTCAATACTATCAATACACTCGCCCATACCTAATATATCTGTAATATACCTGAAAATACCATATGTACATGGTCGTAATAACTGAGTCGTACTAACAAACAAAGAGTTTATCTGGGGAGTTTAAAGAGGAGAGAAGAAAGTAGTTTAAAGAGTTAACTACGCATTATTTGACATGTTTCAAAGATAAAAATACAGAAAATGTAGTCAAACTAAGTTTTATACTTATCTACACCTTTGAAAACTCCAATCTGAAGACCATCGCTTGACTTTGCGTCTTTAAAAACAAACCTAACTTTTCTTGTAAATAAATAAATGTTGGACTGCTTTTAGTAATGTTTCTTTTCACTGCTCTTCCCTCTTCTATAACAACATATTTGCCACTGATTCGATAATAAATGCCAATTTCAAAGCAATCTTGTAATTAATAAAAAAGCTGAAGGATCACCTCACTCCTCAATATTATTTTTGCTTTCAGCGTCCATTTCTCTTCATAAGTTTCGTAATTAATTTTCTGGTATAAAAATTCTTAGATACATTTATTTATACATCACCATAGTCTTTTTATTAGAATTTGTAGCACTTCAACAACGTTTACGTTTTGTTTTTCGAAGTAGTGTTATCACATGAAATTAACAACAATAACATAAACGTGAACAGCAGTTGTCAACAATATTTACATATTATAATTCCAATCCAGGAAGTCGTTCGTTACATAGACCGACAATACTTTTGTGGTAAGTTTGTAAAATTGAA
This sequence comes from Agriotes lineatus, assembly GCA_940337035.1. NCBI lineage: Eukaryota > Metazoa > Arthropoda > Insecta > Coleoptera > Elateridae > Agriotes > Agriotes lineatus. The sequence goes on along the minus strand of OW679200.1, from coordinate 68,419,308 downwards.
TCACTTGATCTTTGGTATACGTTTTAGTCATGCAATTTATAATTGTATTTCAACTATTTCTTAACAAATGGAAATGCATTTTTTAAATAGATTTTTTTATTATAATGATCAATAGGTTTGCACATAGCTGGGGATGACTAATGGTCTAGGATTTTAGATCATTCTGATCTTTTATTAATGCTTGTGGTTTGTAAGTTTGTATCACATGGAATAAAAATAACATTATTTTTAACTTATTTGCTTCATTGACGTTTTAGATCCTCATTGTCGGTACTGTTAAAGTCAACAGGATAATCGCATATTTATTGTCATAACATAAGCAATGCTATCTGAATGAAAAGTATAATTTTTTATAATAAGTATAAAGTCTAGTTATATTTTACCGGATATTTAGCATCCGTGGTTGCATCATCTCAATTAAGTGTTTTTACTTCTCTCGTTTAAAAGACAAATACTTGACGAAAACATTAAGGAATCTCTCTCTCAAACTTCCTATGAAGCCTTGGGAAAAGTAGATAATAAAAAGAAATTTAGTAAAAAGGTATGGTGGACAGAAGAAATAGAACTTAAAGTAAACGAAAAGAAAGAAGTTTGTTTGAAATGGCTTAATATTAAAGTACTTGAAGATAACCAAACATACATAAGAAAGAGAGCGGAGGTAGAGAGAATGGTAGCAAAGGAAAAAAAGAAAACCTGGGATAAAAATTTAGAGACATTGAAATGCATATTGGAGGAAAACGGGGCACAGAGGCGTGAAGGTTTGTAGATAGTATTAAAACAGATAACACGCAAAGAGTTCTGCGGTTAATAGGAAAAAAAGAAAAGAATATTATAGTGGTCTTCTAACAGAAAAGAGAATTTTAACAATAACAACGAAATAACCTCTGTCACAGTTCAAGGTGATCCCATAGATATAACACCTGACACAATTGCAAAGGCAATAACGACTATGAAAACAGGCGAATCAAGAGGTCCAGGAGCAATTGATAAAATATGATACATATGAATTAAGAAGAATGATATCCCAACTATTCAGTCTGTGTAAAAATACAGGAGCAATACCTAAATATAGAAAAAAGGAGTCTCTCGTGAATGTCAAAACTATAGAGGCATAACAGTAACACCAACATAAGACGACTGTAAGGAAGAGTGTTGCGGGAACTAGTCGAAGGCGAATGCAAGGTCACGAACTCAAATAACGAAGCAAATTTCAAGCAGGTTGCTCCTGTATGGACAATATATTTTCCTTGAAGCAAATAATTGAAAAAGAAAATTAGCACAAGAAGAAGCGTTTATCTGCTAGTTACAGACTTATCAAAGGCATATGATAATATTCCAATTTCAAAATTATAGCAAGCATGAGAAGAGAAGAAGATCAACAATGTTATTATCGAAGTCACAAAAGAACTATATAGAAATACAAAGATAAACGTTGTAATTGGAAATAATATAACAAAAGCATTCACTGTAACAAACGGCCTCAAACAAGGTTGCTGTATTGCACCCACTCTTTTCAAAATATACATGGAGCATGCTCTAAACAACTGAAAGAAAAAGTGTGCTGGATTGGGATTATCAGTAGAAAATAAAAACAACTAAACAATTTGCCGATGACCAGGTCCTTCTTACTTAAGACAAGGACGACCTGGAATGTATGACCCAGAAAATAAAAGAGGAGTATGAAAAAGTCGGCTTTCGAGAAATCTAAGTAAGACAAAATATTTATGTGTAGCAGAAGAATCTGATGATGTAGATTCGGAAAATAGAAAACAGATATCTATATGCAATAGCTACAAATATCTATAAATTAGAGTAGAAAATGAAGAAAAAAACGCAGATAAGATTCAAGAAAAGGTAGGACAAGAAGGTAAGGTAATTGAATGGTGGCACAAGGAAATCTCCAAAGAACTTAAATATATGTATGCAATGTAGTAGTAAACAATTATTTTATTTGGTGGAGAAGCTTGGGGAAAGAATTAAGCAAACAAGAAACGAATAGTTGCGTTAGAAATGTATGCACTCAGAAGATCATGCTGAATATCAAGATTAGAAAGAGAGCCTAACGAAAAAATTAAAACACTGATCGGCTTGAAACGTACCATAGTCGAAGAAGTAGAGAAAAGACAGTTAATTTAGTACGGACACGTTAAACAAATTGGAAGACATCGATTACCTGGAGCAGCATTTGAATGGATACCCCAGAAAATAATGTGTAAAGGAGTTTACACGGAACTTACCTCTCACGAACTTGATTAATTTGCAAATAAAAAAAAAATACTTCACTGGAATTCGAACTCCGCGCTCCCAGGCGAATAATTCGACGCCATATTGAACGAGTTTCTGAAGCGTTATAAAGCACCATATTGTTCGCTTTCATGTTTACTTTGTATCTGTTAGATCTCATTTTCGTCAACGATAAAGCCTGAGCTATGTGAAAATTATTACTTTTATCTATTTCTCAGTTAAAGCAAAACTAAACAAAAATTTTTTTAAGGTGCTCATCTTGTATATATTTCTCGGTTTCATGCCAAATAAATATATAATATGCATGCAAAATATCGTCTTCCTCATAAATAGTTTTTTGAGTTGTAGCGGCAACGTGTTTTTTGTCATCAAGAGGCCCTGAAACGTGAAGATCTGAAGAAATCTCGGAAGGTAATTTTTCATAATTACAATACTTCCTTCGTCTATTACTATTAGACGAGGGAAGTAAAAAGAAAAAGAGCAAGGCTGACAACAACTTGAAGCACCAATATTAGAAAAGCAATGAGCGCCCGAGGTCTTCAAGATGAGCATTGCCAAGACAGAAGTCGATGGAAGAGAAGTTGGGATATCGGACAGCCTCGTTAAACGCTTTAAAACCCATTTATATATAATACATTTTTGCTATGTAGTAGTTTAATTTGATTTATAAAAATTTTTAGTGTCAACTTCGGGGGAAATTATAGATTTTTTAAGATTTCTATTACATTCTTGCTTATAGCGAAGATTGCAATTTTGATTTATATAGGTATCATTAATTACTATTAACTCTAAATCAGTTGATAACGTGAATAGGCGAGGGTTTTTTTGTCAAATTGTAAAAAAATTAAATCGATATTTGTACAGTAAGCTGCCTGAGTAAAATCTAGATTTCTGCAATTACCACAATTTGTTGATCCATAATACATAGCTTAAAATATACACTAATCAGGATAAAACAGTAGCCACGATGTCTTTTAAATGTTCATTAACTATAACGCTAAACAAGATAAATAAAAGAAAAAGCTAGTAGACTAGCATTAGAATGCAACTCATAGAAAACAAGAAAAACCAAGCACAATGTGGAAGAAGAAACAAGCATGATGATTCATCAAATGAAGAATATTGCAGCTGATAGAGCACAATGAAGGATTTCATCAAACCATAATTCTTTCTTCCAAGGGAATACCGGAACATATATGTATGCATGTACAGAGTGAAAACTGCAACAAATATAGATTTGAAGAGAGAGGATATAGTCATCATTATTTGATGGAACAGTAAGAAGGAATCAGATAATTTCCGAAGAAAGTGTATGAAACAAAATACTGACGATAGTCACCTAAATATTGTTCTCCCTTTCTCTTATTTAATGATGCACATGGTTTTGGTGTCCCAAGATCATTTATAATACGTTAATACTTAAATTAGGAGCTATTCCATAGCAATACTACATGAAAATCATATTTGATAATACTATAAAAAGCGTACAATTCACATACGAGTTCAAAAAGATTGCCACTGGAAAACGCAGCTGAAAAACGGAACAACACAAGTGCTAATGAGTGTTCCATTCACATAGGTACGTTTTCCAATTGCCTTTCTATACGTGTGTAACATACTATTTTTCCTACGACGCGACGGCTTCAACCTCTATAAGAAATTTAATTTTGCAGTTTGACATTTGTCAAAAAATTACATTTGTCGGTTTCAGCCAATCAGTATGATTATCATTTGACATTAGAGTGAAGAAAGTGCTGACGTTGGCGTACAGAAAAAGGCACTTTCTGCACCAAAGTAGGTAAAACATTTTGAAGTTTGAAATTAACGTTTGGAAATTATTTTAATAATACAGGAATTATAAAAGCAGAAATAACCGATTTTTTCAAATATCTGCCAATATTTCATACAAATTGGAATCGCTTGCCTAAACGAGTTGAATACAGAAAAATCATATCTGGTAAGCGGAGTATCTATTTTTGTAAAGAAATAGTCGACTTGCAACTTATTGTTATAGGAATAAATGTTTCTCTTGGTTAATCCGCATTTGCACCCACTATAATTACTTTCAGCAATTTTTCTATATGGCATATATTTACAAATCGAATTTCACGTAAATTTTCAGAAAATTTAGCAAACTACACATTTGGAAACTCCAGCTGAGCAATTGAAAATGTAGCTGCACGTAGGATAAAATATATAAACGATATGACTAAACTTTGTTTAATAAGCACATAAGCAATAAACACGATCTTCCGAGACAAGTAGGCTTCGTCGGCTAAGCGATAGTAAACATAAACACCGACACGTAAGAATTTGATCAAATTTCTTAGAAAAGTGTCTGGAAGTTGTATAGACTGTACTGATATTAGTATTTGCATAACGGTAGCTGGTTATGTTGTTACAAAATAGATCAGAGGTTCTCAATAGGTTAACTCATTACTGGTTTATAAGTAGATTGGTTGTAAGTATTCACATTCGATCGGAGGTAGTTTCTACTATAAACAGAATGTAGATCAAAATATCATTTACCCTTACTCCAATTAGGGTTGCCATGAAAATAACAATTTCGGTACAAAATTAAGACAATGAAGTGATGGGGGGAGAGGGGTGCTTGTGGGGAAAAGGTTATTCAATACCCGAGTTTTTAAAAGTTTGTTTAAAATTTGTTCGTAGTTAAGTTTACAAATACTAGAAACTAAATACTAAAGAAACACACGTATTCCTGAAGGAAACTAATAATAAAATCAATTTAACAGCAATACTAACACGAAGCTCTAATAACAATGCTAATTTAACAATGTGTGATTTTTAATATATTAGACTCAGATTCCACAATAGCGAATAGCTAGATACTGTATATACAGTTCTTGTTAAACAACTAGTTCTAAATTTTATTTAAGGTATTGAACCAGAATTTGCAGAAATCGTTCGAAATCGGTAAAGCATAAAATTTTCTTGGGAAATCGGGACATTTCGGGACAACTAGCTCCAAATCGGTAAAATCCCTAAGAATCGGGACGTAATTTGAATTTGAATTATAGGATCTTAATAGACGTTACAATCTGTGATACTTGTAAAGAAGCACTTACAGAATGAATTGCTATTAAAAAAAAAATGCAACTCGAATGACAATATAAAGCTTTTTTGAAGCATCGAAACAATTAAGGACAAAATATGATTAAGACCAGATGAAAAGAAAATATTTTCATGATCTTTTTGTGGATTTTATTTAAATGAATTTTCTTTACTGGAAAGTAATTTTGATATCAAAATAATGTTATCAAAATTACTTTCCACATAAGCTTGCTCGAATTTTTACTCTTTTAAATGTGAGATTGACTTAACCTGAAACAGTAATGGTTATGTATGTACTTCTTCATTTTATTAATCTACTCGACGGGCCAATTCTGTTCTGTTAAGTAAACTTTTACACTAGTTCAGTGAATAATTTATAAAACATGTATATCCTTACTCATGTCGGGATATACATTTATAGTCATTCTAAATTTGTAACAACTTTTTCCGTTTAAGCTCAATATCGGTTATATAGATTTTTTAATATAAAGTGTACGTTGGCAGTTCACTCAACCTTTCAGCTAAACAGCTCTTGTCATTATCGCTTCTCAGTTTGTTTCAGATAATTATTAATTAGGCGTTACATGTTTTAATTTATTTATCATAAATCTTTTCTTTCATAAGCATTTCATTCCACTCTTCCATATACAATATATCTAACCCTTTTAGGACCCTCTCTGGTAATTTGAAGTGGTCTGATATTAAGAAGTTCTCTGCTATGGCTAATTGATGAAACCCTAGAAGTTCACAGCAGCTCCTTTCATCATTCTATGATGCGCATACTCCATTACTAGGTGTGTCCCAATTAAAAAAACATTATTTTTAAAATATCTCTTTACTAGGGAATTTATTCAATCTTTTATGATTGAATACAATCTAATTTATTTTAACATTTCAAAGTTTTGTGTATTTTTTCTTTATGGAAAATTACACACTGTTTATTATTTTAATTCAATCTCCCTTCTAGCACCCAGCCTAGCTACTACAATATTCCTAGTTACTATTAAAATTTTTACTTTTCTTAAATTTTATAGGCATTATTACAAATACTAAATCATTTTCTAAAATATTAAAATATAAATTACCGTCATAAATAACTTCATAACATCTATTTCCAGTACATAACAATTCCATCAGTCATTTCCAATTCCAAACGTAGCACTTTCCCAATAACGTCCACAATTCTACAAATTCCACCTTAAAATTTTCTTTTATTATTTTTCTTGTACTTCATTCGTGTTGTAATTGCAGGTCATTCGGCTGTTTATACATGCGTTTGCTACTTCATTGAAAAGTTTACTGTTATGACTCATTGTCAATTTCCAATTAAAAGAAACTGTGTAATTTTAGTTCCGTTCTAAATTATGGTTTCTAGTGTTTTATTTATTAATTGTACACCAAATAAAAAATAATATCATGTTAATGAAATTCTATTGTTATTGAGCTAGCAAATCTCAATAATGGCGGCTGTGCCTATCTTTTAATATTCTTATTCATTTAATATTAGCTGAGAGATAAGAGATAACGAATAAGTGAAGGAGAATGATAATATCAGAGACGAAACATAAGGTATCGATAGGATACACAAGGAAAAAATAAAATAAACTAAGACAACAAAAACAGAAATTGTAAGATGGACATGGCATGCGCATTCACTGAAAAGATACTGGGTTACAATACTGAATTCTAAAACGGTTTAGTCTAATGTTTATTAATAAATATTTAGTATATTATCACAACCAAAGAAATGTAAAACAGATTGTTATACATAAATATTGTTGTTTTAATCAGTTATTCATTTTTAATTATTTATTTTTCCTTAAATTCATAGCTGTATACGGCTTTTAAAATAATGACATCGTTACGAAATCTTTCAAGCAAATTCATCAACGTTGGAAAGTTGTTGGTTATAATTGAATTATACTTAAAATGATTTATGAGAGTAGTTTTTAAACTAACAATGTTTGATGAATTGCGAGAACATAAATATTGTTTGAGATACGGTAATCACCCGATATGAATTAATAACACGTAACATTTTCAAGGCGTTTACTTAGGAAACTATCAACATAATTAATAAAAAACGACGCCAAACATTCTTAGAAATGTTGTTAATAATTAATTTTGAAATTATGACGATAACCCACGTACCTAGTGAATTAATTCTCATAGCTGTTTATTAAAAAATAAAGCATAATTAATATATGTACGAAACGAAGATTAAGTCGTTGACTATCTTCAACTAACATAAAACAGAGCTCTAGTAAATCTCTAATTATTATTTAATATGCAATGTTATAATAAAAATGTTACCTTGTCTTACACATTGATAAAGCACTAATTGGATATAATTTTGTTGTAGTTTTAGTTTTATTATACTTTATAAGCGTCTTCTTTGTTGTTTACACCATTTGTGTATATCTAGTGATTATAATTTGGATAAAAGTCGAAACTTATAAAGCAGTTCCTATTAGCAACGACATTGTGAAACAAATTCAGCTGTATTAATACCCATTATGTTGTGACTAGTAACTATGAAGTACGCTTGCTCAATGCAAATATTATAAATTGAAACATATTATTTTTCATTACAAAATGCATGTACACATGGAATTTGCATAATGCTTGTCTATCTTCCGAGTTCTACTTAACAACATAAACTGGAATAACATTGATAATTCATTCGCAAATATTACATTATTATTATAATAACAAAAAAACTGAAAACTATAATTATTGTCATAGCTGCAGAATGCAATCGTTAGTTTAATTCTTAACAAAAGTACGATGCAGGTTCGAATTGCATAGTATTGATTGCAGCTTTGTGTACAAATCGATAAAGTTTTTACCTGTCGTGCCATATTTTCCTATATGTAAAGACGCAGTACGTGGCTTTAACTTCTAACCTACGTCAATAATTAGTTAAACAGTTTATTCTGAGTTCTAAATGACCCCATATGTAAATTATTGAAGTGCAGATGGATTCAATATTTTATACGGATGGTAATTAATAATTTACTGCCAAAGGACGATAATATAATAATGAATAATTAAGTAGGTAATGGTCGATATTTAACCCAGTTAATTCAATTTTTTATATAGAAATATGTCATATACGTAGTTATGAAGACTAAATTAAAACAGTTTTGCAGTTAATTTAATGCCAAAATTATTTTGAAACTTAGAAAAAACACGCCGAACGCACACAGGTACTGCCTGTCTGTATGTCTGTCTGTTGTAGGTATAACTACAAAAATATTTGTTGGAGGAAGACGATATTTTGCATGCATATTATATGTCTACCTGGCATGAAGCTGAGAATATTTCGGACAAATATACATAAGGTGAACATCTTAAAAAAATAAAATTTTGTTTATTTTTGCTTCAATGAGAAATAGATAAAAGTAATAATTTTCACATAGCTCAGACTTTACCCTTGACGAAAATAGGATCCAACAGCTATAGGGTTAATGTTCTAAAAAAGACAAAAGGGGTCAACGATAAATGCGTTGTATTTAAGGTAGCCGCATCTCACAGGAGCGAGGAGTTCTCCGTTGGCGAATGCAACAAACGGGTGGTTTGCTTGCGGGTTATTGTTAAGCGTTGAATTCGCATGCGCAAGCCCTGACGTTCGAATCTCACCGCCGGTAATATTTTTTAAATTTTAAAATTGATGTAATTCGCATTGCCAAGTGTTTCCTTTTATTGTTTTAGTATTATTGCGAATGTGAAGATACTTTTATCCTTAGTTTTTTAATTTTTAAAATTGTTTAGTGTCACAATTCCACTTGTGAGTAAAGCCCTTTACAGATTTTTAATCAAGTTATAGTAAAATTAAAAGCTGAATGGGTGGTTGAAAATGTATTCACTTTAATGCTAATATTTGTTCTTGACAAGAATATTTTATATAAAATGACACGACCCTCCGACTGTCATGTTCGTCAATGTATGAACGGGGAGTCAATATTTTAGTCCAAATAATGACGTATAATGGCAAACGCAATAAATAGTAACTGATTGCTGAATGTTTTTATCTATAGTTGCACTGATGGTATCGAATTTAAAAATAAGCAGCTAAACAATGCATTTCTGGTATCAAGTACAGCCAGATTTTCAAATACAACTTTCAAAGCAACTTGTTTCCCATACATTTATTTTTATTTCTAACATTCATATTTTTAATTTTGTTTTATTGAATGACGCTAACAACGAATTATGTAATTCCTGTTCAAGCTAATTGATTGATATGTTAACGCAATTTTACATCTTTTGGCCGTTTTGTAACCGTAAATCCAAAATAATCATGTTAGCAGTTTTTTTGCATAACAGGTTTCAACGTCTTAACAAACACACTTTTTGTTTACATTTTAATTGCGACTTAGATTTGTTTTTAAAAATACAACGACGTCAATTTAACTTTAGAGTGGCATAGTGAAAAAATAAACGATTTATAATTTATTCAGAGCAACATATTTTGTCAGTTGTTTAGTCGAACTGGTTTTTATATACCGCATGTTGCACGTTGCAGCGAACAAGACAGTAGTGTGGAAGAGTTTTGACCTTCAGAAAATGTAGGCAACGCTTTGACTTAAAGAAGAAATATTGTATGGTACTACTTTCTTCTTCTTTCTCTACTTCAAATTAGCATTGCTGCCGGTTTTTGTCAGCTGGGGTTGTTCTCATTTTTATGATGTTGATTGTCAGATTTTTTTCCATCCTTAGTGTGGTCTTCCGCGTGACCTTTGTCCGTCTAGTATTCCCTCTCGTGCTATTCATACCAATTTCCTCCATGTTTTATCTCGTATGCTTTTACTGCACAACATTAGTAATTTCCACACCCAAATACTCAAATGACGTCTAGTTGTTTGCACATAACGAGAATACACCAAGCTTCGATGAAAAGCTCACGTCAAAAAGAAAATGGAAGAACTAGGCCTTAGTAGAATGTGTTGGCTGATGGACATAAACTTCTCATTTGTTGTTGTAATATTTACTTTTGTGTTCTTTGAATTGTTTGAAAATATTCTATCACTTTATTTGTATTCGTATAATAATGGCCTTTCGTTTAAACTAACCACTGAAGTAAGATACGTTCTAAATTTAGCACAGAATCAAAACGAGCCCAAAGTTAAATTAAGCCGGGGGTAGTTTTAAAATCTCGATGGGCCGGCGGGCAGTTAGCCGATGGCGTCCATATGGGAATGTTGTAAAACTCGACACCACCGGGGGTGACATTTCTTACAATGCCAGGGCTTTCATGTGCTTTGGCAGTGTTGCTCGTGGTAATTATGTGAATTATGATAAAGTAGTCGGCGACCGATATTGCGAGTCTGCGAGCGGGGTTGCACACGTGCAGACGCGAAACCTAATCCGGCCGCGGGTCACTCCTCCGCGATTATGTGTTTTTTAAGTGAATTGTGGTAATTATGTGGATTATAAGAGAGTGAATGAAACAATGAGGTCTGCAAAAAGTACTAATGCTTGCTTGGCTTTGAGATAGAGACTGTCTGTAGTTATTGTACAGCGGAATTGAACACTGGTTTATTGTTCGTGTTGCTGCTGATTGTCGACAGCTTTGTTGTTAGGTCGTTGTTCATTGTTATGGTTAGCTTGGGGCCTGACCAACCCGCAGATAGCGGTATCGTGCCTGGATCCTTGGCCACTCGGCGAGGTGGTCCACGATCCTTAACCTGTTAAGCACTTCGCTTATCAGTGACTCTACAGGCACGTCATCGGAGGTGCACCGAAGAATATCCTTGAACGATGTCCTCTTCGAGAAGCTACGTGGAAACGCAGCGGGGGGGGGGCATAAAACCCCCTGTAAGTATTATACTTGTTTTGCTTGCATGGCTGATTTTGGAATTGACTGGGTTTGTGTTCGCGGTCGAACGTGTGTGACCACCTGCTACATGAAACGACTTGCCGATCGCCTTGCTCTCCAAGTATCATGTTTCTGATTTACAACCCCAGACCGCAGGGGCGTTATGGAATTTCTGGTAAGTCGCCAGTTCTTGTAAATTTATTCATGGGAACCGATCTGAATCCAGGAAAAATAAATTACATAGGAGCACCGAAAATATGTGCCTACACATTCTCAATAGCTACTCCAGTTGTTTTCACATACTGAGAATATAGAGGGGTTGGCAGAAATTGTCGGTATGCGAATACAACTTTTTTGTAACGCGTTCTACATTCTTGTTGTTCACTGATAACTTGCATCTTATGCGTTCTTTAGATGTAATTAGGTAATTAGTATTTTTTAGGTGAGATTCTCATATTACATTTTCAGCTTCCAGTTGGAGAACGGAAAGAAATATTTGTAAGCCATCTTCATTTTCCGAAATTTGGTCGCATCCTAATCTAGCCCCAGCAACTGATTTTACGTTACCAATTATTTTGTCTGTTATCAGGTTAAATAAAATTGAACTAAGTTGGCCTTGACGTATTCCTATTTTTAATAGCAGTTCTTCTGTAAGCTCTCCTGTAATTCTCATTTGAGTTTTTTCCTCGTTCCTTAATTCTTGTATTAACTTCATTGCTGCAGGTATTACTGTTTTTCTGTTGTAATATTTACTTTTGTACCATTTTATTTGTTTGTAAATATTCATTCTATCATTTATTAGTATATTTATGATTATAGGCATTTGAAGAAATCATCTGCTTAAATATAATACCTTCTAAATACTTCTAGGATCGAATCGAGCCCTAAGTTATTTTAAGGGGCTGGGGGTAGCATTTAAAATCTTGAGGCTAAGCGGTCAGTTGGCAGTTGAAAACGTTCATGTGTGGATGTGAAATATGATACCACAGAGGGTGTATTCCAATGCGGGTGCTTTAGTGTGATTTCTGAAACGACTTGTGGTAATTACTTAGCTTAATCAAAAGGATGAAATAATAAAGTCTGTAATAGATGCTACTGTTTGAGTAGCTTTGCAATGGACGTTGTATGTAGTTCAATGTTGCAGCACAGTTGGACACTGCATCATTGTTGGTATTGCTGCACTGATTGTACAGAGATTTGTGGTTTGAGTCGTTGCTTATTGTTTTATTGCTGGGTTGGTGCATCATTGTACCTGGGAATGGCGGATATTTAGGAAGATGAGAACTAACCCTTGACGTGGTAATCAATTATATTATCAGTAATCCAGGAGCGCACCTAGATAGCCTGGGAGGTTCACTTCTGACAAATGCCTTGTGAAGCTAATATTTGGGGGCGACAACCACAGTTGCAATTAACACTGATATGAGTTGGAGCTCATTGATCTAGTTAGCATTCGACTAATGGGCGCTAAATGCGGTAAGCATCCATAGTCCATATTGCAAGTGTTTTACATGTACATCATCGGCGGTAAACCTGAAGATCACTCCTGATCGAGATATTCTACTAGATGCTACGTGAAAACGCCACGGGGAGCGATAAAACCTCTGTAAGTATCATCCCGAATACATACTGATCAGTTTAGTAATGCTTGGTTACTCATGTTTATATGCCTGGTTACACAATTTGGCGGTTTTGTACTTGCAAGCGAGTGTGCGTGACCACATGCCACATGAAACGGATCGCTAAACGCCTTGCCTCTCCGAGTAGTATTTCTGATCCACAACCCTCAGACAGAAGGACGCCAGCCTGTAAGATTTATGCATGGGAACCAATTTTATCCCAAGAAAAATAAATTAGCCCCGAACCTAAATCGATGTGCCTACAAACATATTAATGATGGCGTTATTCTCACGTGGTCGAGGTATTTTGCCAGATTAATGAAGTATATGCATGTTGGTTTACAAAAATGCTAGGATTTTGCTATTATTTGCGGTACTGTAAATGAACATCGCATCGGCTGTTGATCTATTTTGCCGGAAACCTTGTTAATTTTCACCGATTTCTATCATTTCGGAAATGTCATCCTTGGAGATCGTTGTTTTGGCAGCGATCGTAGCAGCGTTATTGGCTACGATGATTTGAGGGGTCATTGGTTTCCACTTTCTTGAAAATGGGTACTGTTATGCTTGTCTTCCACTCTTTTGGTAGTGCAGAGTTGCCTAATATTTTCCGAAAAAGGTTAGCTATTTTGTTGTTGTTATCTATCCCACGTCTTTCCCATCTTTTAGTTGACTTGTTGCGTATCTTACATCCTCCCGCCGTGACATATCTCATTTTTATCGATTACTAGCTAGCCCGGCAAACGTTGTTCTGCCCAAAAATAATTTGTGTCTGAAACCTCGTTTAACCACTATAGAGTTTTAATTTTATATCATGTCCATCGTCTTGGACTTAAAAATATATGCCATTTTCTAGCTGTAACCCGCGACTTCGTACGCTCGAGGTTCGTTATTTGTGTATTAAGTAATGACTAATAATTTTCTGTCATCCCATCCCCGTCGCCGTTCCCGTCCCGTCCCGTCTCTTCTCCTCCTCTACCATCCCATCCCATCCCTTCCCGTCCCGTCCCGTCCAGTTCAGTCCCGTCCCGTCCCGCCGCGTTCCTTCCTGTCCCTTCCCGTCTCGTCCAGTCCTGTCCCGTCCCGTCTCGTCTCGTCCCTTCCCGTCCCGTCCCGTCCCTTCCCGTCCCCTCCCGGCAAACGTTGTTCTGTCCCAACATAATTTGTCTCTAAAACCCCGTTTGACCACTATAAAGTTTTAATTTTGTCATGTCCATCGTCTTGCACTTAAAAATAAATGCCGTTTTCGCAATCAACGTCACAAAAAAACCTCAATAACGACAACCATATCGATTTTTAGGCTTATTTACCCCATTTCACCCCCTAAGGGGTAGCGAATCCGACAGACGTTGTCCTGTCCGAACATTGATTTGCCTGCTATTAGCGGGTTCAGCAAACGTTTTTCCCATATTCGAATTTTCGATTCCTTTCATTTTAAAAACATGCTAATATGACTACATATTTTCGTTATCCGTAGGGCGCTGGTCATTATTGCGGTTCGCACGTAAAGTGGATACTTGCGCAGCTGACTGTCTTCGACGACCTATGTTAGCTCGTCGTGCCTTTTGCATTGTAACGGATACTATAAAACGACACGGAATTGTTTTCACAATCACTTGTGCACAAACCAAATTTGAATGTCTGACTGACTGACTGACTGCGACGACTTATGTAAAGCATTTGGAATTACATAAATTGCTATTAGTGTCTTATTTCTTCCGCCTTCGGTTACCTGATGCGGAGTATGACATTATGGGGAAAACCCTTCATTCCATTAAGCACAGGTGTGACTGCAAATAGAAACAACACACTTTCCATATTTTCGAATTTTCCGGCTTTCCCTTTGGATTTTCTTAATTTTTCGTTCCGTAAGAACCTTCTACAAAGTGCTAGAAAACCTAAAAAAAAGATGAATAAACTCGGTAAAGTCGTTCTCAAGTTATGGCGTGACCAAGGGAAATAGGGATTCATTTTTATATATATAGATATCGTATTCATCCACTTCCCTATTTCCTTCTTTTGGGATTTCATAAATGCCATGTGCTCTTGCGTCCCATATCTTTTCAGAATGTTTATAGTTTTGTTTGATTGAGGAATAATATCGTAGACTTTTTGTAGACCATTATAGAACGCGTTCACTTTCTTCCTTTGGTGTGCTTATGTCCGGTACGGATATTATAGGTAGAATGAATCATCGAACGTCAATGTTATCTTGAGAATTATGTGGTGGACGTACTGGACGCTATTAATGTATTGTTCTCGTATTTTCTTATGTAGTTTGATGCAGATACGTTTCGTTGCACTTCTTTTCAGTCTACGACGACGAGCAGATGTCTATTTTGTGTTCGTCCGCTTCCTGAATAATTGTTGGTCTCTTCTATTCCAAGGCGCTACATTTCAGCAGGTAATTCGTAATATATTTCATTTCCAATAAGATTTCTTAATTTTTGTGTTCTTCTTTGACCTTTCCCCTCACAGGTTGGTCGTTCTTAGATGCCAATATTCTCTATTATTCCAGTAATCTTCCAAACTTTTTTCTTGCATTGTTTAGTGTATATATTGTCACATTTGACGGCTTGTCGTCCTCTTTTTCTTTTTCTTCATGATGCTTATTAAGCCACCTTACTTCTTTCATTCTTTGAATGTGTCCATACCACCTTAGCGCTTTGTTCTCTATTATTTTTGTAATTGATTCTTTTATGTCTATAATCGAGATCCGCTGTTCTTATCTTGTCTCCTTCTGTCTTAGTCATTGGACTCTTCGCCATACGTTGTTATACTTTCGATAGCTTTAAATATATTTATTTTTGTTGCATTTTTGTTACAGATCGTCTCCTATCGTGCTTTTCTAGATCTTTTTCTTTTATAACCATATCTTGTATGCCTTCTTGCACTTTTCCTGTGTTTGTAATAATCGATCCTAAATGTCTGTATTTTGTGCATGCCTTGATCATATCTTCTCCTATTTGTATATTGTTCTTTCGTTCGTTCACCCACGCACATTTATTCTGTTTTAAACATTTATATTTAAACCCATTTTTTTCTTTGAGTTTGCGTAGCATATAGTATACAATGTCCTCTTCTTCTTGGACAAACAAAACTTGGTCGTCTGCAAACATTAATGAATGTAAGGTTTTATCATCTATGTGAATACCCCTCCATATGTTCTGTACCAAGTTTAAACAACAAGGGGGACAATATGCAACCCTGTTTTAACACTTTGGGTATTTTTATTTTGTTTGTCAACTTATTGCCTATTTTAACTTGAACTGTGCTGTGGTGTTCGTCATAATTATCCTTTGTCCTACATTTGAAACTTTTCCGCTGGTCTATGAGCTTGTAGATTTTACCGTCGCGTCGGTAGGCTGCTGCTCTTGTCAACTAACCCTCCTCTTTAATTGTGCTTGGGACCATAGTCTCCTCCAGGAGTAGTTGGTGAAAAAAGGGAAATTACTTAAAAAACATATATTCCAAATGAATTATTATCATAATGCTTTAATGAAGCACGTTTCGTTGGTCGAGGTTACCATGAATTGCTTTAGCCATTTTAATTTTTTTTTATTTGTTTACCCTTAGAATAAAGTTCTAGCATTACAAATCTAACGCCACTTCAATAATGTACAGACATTTTAACATTTTAAATTGAAGACAGATCTTATTTAAACATAAGTAATTCAACTTACAATCCATGTTTTTAGAAAGACCGATTTAGAGAACGTATTTTATATATGTAAATATTAAAATTATTTAGTATGATTTAGAAAATAATTCGTGTTTCAAAAAAGTTAACATTATAAAAATAATGATTTTAAATGGATTAAACCGTATTGAAAATCTACTACAGTTCTGTTTGCAGAACAATTTTGAAAGTGCAATATACTTTATAATATAATAATAAATAAGGGCTATTTTTAGTATAAAATTTTGCTTAGGAAATCAGTGGCATAGCAATACCCTTATACCTTATCGAAAATCAGTTAAGAAAAAGAGAAATGTTACTCCTGCAAACAAGAACCTTTTTAAAGAACATTCTCAGTTCTGAAAATAACTATTTAAATGGAGTTAATTCCGTTAAAAAGCTCTACGGATTTAGAAATATGGAACAATAATACTAATGTTATTTAAATTGTGTGAAGCATTTAAGTATTGTCACCGTAAAATTATAGTATCCTGCAGTAATTCACATGAAATTTTAAACTCGCAGCAGGTAGGTACTAATACATTTTAACTAAACTCAGCAACCATTATAATTATTTCCAAATAGAGAAAATTGGGGTGCATCATGTTTACATTAAGAAGAATGGTTCAATTAAGATTGCAAAAGTCAGCTTTGTCGACAGAACTTGACACAGTTACATAAAACTTAGTTTAATTGCAGGTTAATGATAGGCAAACCTTCGTTTAAACGCTTTACTTATTCAGGCACTTCATTCAGTGTAATTTCACGGACGCATTTTGTCGATACTTTCTTCCTGACAGCCGATGCTCTTATCTACGATAGCAAACGTATACATAATTAAGTTAACAATCGTGTTCCAATCGCTAACCTTGATGATACGCTCAGGTTTACTAGTTTGTAAAAGGACACGTTGCGTTTTGAAACAATTCTGCTAAGTAGATAATGCAATAAGTAAATGTTAATTGGACTTACATATTAATTTTTATTTATTTTTTATTAAATCAGCTGTGACGAAAGTCAAGGGTAAAAGTATTCAATTTAGGAAACACTACAAAAATGTCAGTAAAGGATAATTAAAAAATTAAAGGTTACTAAAGAAATGTCTTTTAGCTTCTTGTAATCTTGAAATTGTGTGCAAAAACCAAATTAATTTTGGATCGCCTCGGCCTATCTACTTTTTCGATATTCAAATTACTACTAGTGGAAACATTTTACTCTTAATTCAACCATAAAAGATGTTGCTTGATGAAAAAACATCATTATGGTAAAGACAGCCTTTGGAGAGTTTACAGAGAATTTTTAGTGGGTTTGTTGCAGTTTCATAGGAAGCGAGTAACCCTAACATATAACAAGGAACTACAACCACTTTAATAATGTTCCATTTTGAAATAATGAAAATGGCCGAAGACTATTAGATATGGAACTTGAATAGACAGGATAGCTTTTACTAGAATAATAATGATATACTTCTTGATTTGGTAATAAAGAAAATATTAAAAAAAAACGTTATCATATATACTTATGAAAGATATGTGAAATACATGTATGCTACCTACGATACAACGGAATCAATTTTGTAGCGGGTCAAAGAATGACGATGATAAGTGGATATTTTAGTAAAAAGGAAATGTGCAAAGGTACGAGTACATGGATGACACCGGTCAAAGTTATAAAACCTGATAGACCACATAATGATAGACGAAAAAGATACTTAATATACCTATATGGTGAAAACACCACTGATATAGTGGTACTAAAATCGCAGCCAGCCGTATCTTGGAGAGCTTCTTAAGCCGTCGGTCTCGGTTGTCATTTCGGTGGCAGACGCTAGGTTACGTCAGAGGAGCTTGCGCAATCTGAAGACTCTAAAACCAGGATTCCTATCACAAGACATGCGATTCATATGAAGAATACTGAAAAAGGAAATAATACTAAAGATACAGACGGTAAATTAAAATAAAAGAGCTAGAGTTAATATCAAAGGACTGAAAATGATGACATTAAAAAAAGGTATGCAGCTAAAGTTTCAGAAGAAATAAAAAATTACAAATAAGTAACAGTCAACATTAAGCAGATTTAGAAAAATAACAAGCAAGGAGAATTGAGAGGAGGCCACGAATTACTTAATCGAAAAAGCATTGACAACGAAACCATAAAAACAGAAATTAAGGCGGAAGAACCAAACTATAAGAAATATCAAGAGCCCAAAAAGATGCTACAATGGGCAAATTAATAAAATTTGCAAGTGAACTTTTACACAGAGTAATAAAAAACAGAAGTTACCGGAAAAATGAAAAGGAACAATAATTTAACCAATCTAGAAAAGAAAATAAGTTGTAGGCTATTAGTACGGCTTTAGAACAAATAGATCCGACACATGTAAATCATCCCCACTGATGCCAAACAACCGTAGGCTAGTGTTAACGGGAAATAGTTGATGAACGCTTTAAGAGAACTAGAAGTATAAGAAAATCCTATAGGAATAAGTGAAATGACCGTGAAGGAAAACGGAAGAAAACGTGATAAGAAATGCTGACACAAATAGAAGCGAGAAAAGTTTGAGGAGATCACATAAATACGTGCTCTAGGTAGATGATGTAGGTCTAACGGCTCAAATTAAGAGAAAAGTTAAAAAAGTGACGATAACATTCATCAAAACAAGAGGCATTTGGACTAACAACAAATTAAAAGAAGACAAAATATAGAGAAATAATGAAAGCTTAATACGAAGAGCCTCTAAAAATTACCAAGCAAGAACAAAAGCAGTTTGAAAATACCATAAATTTTACAGTTTTCGGATCGGAAATAACATCGGAGAAGGAAGTGAGGAGAGAACCAAGCAGAAGAATAGAATTATGTAACAGGAGTACTGCAAACACGCACAAAATATTGACGAGAAATAAAATATCAACAGCTAGTGAGACGTGGCCACTTTCAAAACAACTGAAAAACTTAAGGAACATTTCTCACTAATTGAAAAATATGAAGAAGCAGATATTGTAATACTTATTAAAATAAAAAAGATCAGCTTACTAGGGCTTGTATGGAAAGTAATATAAGAATAATAAGGAAAAAATTCATATATGAACCCTGCAGCAATAAAAAAGTAAAACCGAAGACAGTTAGAAAGCCATAGCGTTCAATGGAAGAAGATCGAGTACAAAGCCAATGTTCATGATTTGTAGCTACTTCTCATTACACTGGGTCGTAGTAGTACTAACTGTCTTTAAATTTCCGTTGGATACTATAAATCAGTTGACTATTTATGATCAATAAGTTGATTAGCTCTCACAGTGGAGTAACTATCCGGGTGTGATGTGTGCTATGGCTCACGGGCGCACTTTGATAAGCAAAAATTTATATAATAGTGAATTGAAAATCAACTGCGAAATGTGTTTATGGTGCTAATCATACGTTCTATCTCCAATTTTGAGACGAGAACCAATTGTATAATTTGGTCCTTGGCTGCTTATAGGTTCAATGTTACGTTGTGGGACAAGAACTCACGGGCGAAATTTGTTCAACGCGCGGCTCACATGTTCAATCCCGAATTTTGAGATGAAAACCCACTGCGATTTTTTCCCTCTGCTGCTTATGTTTAATCTTGCATTTTGAGACGAGAATCGACGGAAAAATTATTTCCTGTGCTGCTTATAGGTTCCATCTTGCATTCTGAGACGAGAACCGACTGCGAAATTTCTTCCTGTGCTGCTTATAGGTTCAATCTCGCATTTTTTTTATAAAGTTTATTGGAGGAAACACAGATACAGACATTTTTTACCAGAAGAAATTTTATATGGCAATAGAACTTGCCTGCATCCTAAAGCATTCCTCACTAATATAAAGATACTAAATTAACTTAATCTAAGTTCACAACATAGTTGTTACATTTAAAGGCAATGTAAATTAGGAAATGTTTCATAAAATGGGTGTTCATGTAATAGTTAACCTAACTTTATTTTTGAATGTATGCTGAGAGTCAAAAAATATGTCCAGGACATTCATCTTCTCGTTATACAAGTGGCACATTCTTTTAATGGGATCTCTAATGGCAGCATTCGTGCGTGGCCGACTGAGATGGAATAAGCTCATGAGTCGAGTATTTCATGAAGGCACTCTCAGTTCTATCAGTTGCAGTAAACATGGTGAATCAATGAGGTTATTACATATCTTATAAAGAGTCATTAAATCAAGCTGCAAAGAATTTTATGTCATCAGCATATAAAAGGAAAGAACAGTGTTCGAAGCATGTGGCTACGTCATTGATAGATAATATGAACAGGAGTGGGCTGAGAATGGAGCCTTGCGGCACACCTGAGGTTACCGCTTCCCAGTTCGAAATGCGTCCACAAACGGACACAGCTTGTTGTCTATTTTTTAAATACGAAACAAACCATCTCAGTAAGTTACCTCAAATTCCATTAAAAATAATCTTTTTTATGAAAATGAGGTGATCGACTTTGTCAAAGGATTTTTTAAAATCACGGTAAATTGCGTCTACTTGATAGCCATAGTCCATGTTGTGAAAAAGGAAGTTTGAATAAATGAGCAAGTTACTAGTGGAAGATTTACCTTTAAAAAAGCCGTGCTGCTGTTCAATAATTTGCCATGATAAAGCAGGATATATACAGTCATGAACCAGTCTCTCCAGAAGTTTAGGTAGGATAGATAAAATAGAAATTGGCTTGTAGTTTTCAACTTTTTGACGGGAGTCGCCTTTGTGCACTGGGATAATGTAGGCCAATTTCCACGTATCAGGAAAGGTGCCTTCCTCTAAACACCTATTAAAAATTAAAATGAGTGGAATGTACAGGGAGGAAGCAGCCTGTCTAAGAAAGTAAGGAGGGATTCGGTCTGGTCCTGCGCCTTTCTTGATATCTAGTGACTTTAATTCCTTTGGGACTTCTAGTTGAGATGAAAACCCACTGCGACTTTTCCCCTGTGCTGCTTATGTTCAATCTTGCATTTTGAGACAAGAATAGACGGCAAAATTGTTTCCTGTGCTGCTTATAGGTTCAATCTTGCATTATGAGACGAGAACCGACTGCGAAATTTGTTCCTTTGCCGGTCATAGGTTCAATCTCGCATTTTGAGACGAGAACCCACTGCCAAATTTGTTCCTTCTGCTTTTTATAGGTTCAATCTTGCATTGTGAGACGAGAACCGACGGCAAAATTTACACTCTGTGCTGCTCATAGGTTCAATCTCGCATTTTAAGATGAGAAGCAACTGCGAAATGTGTTCCTTGTGCTGCTTATTGGTTCAATCATGCATTTTGTGACGAGAACCGACGGCGAAATGTGTTCCTTGTGCTGGCCATAGGTTCAATTTTGCATTTTGAGATGAGAACCGACTGCATATGTGTCTAGTGTGCTGATTATAGGTTCAATTTCGCATTTTGAGACGAGGATCGACTGCGAAATTTATTCAGTGTGCTTTTTATAGGTTTAATCTTGCATTTTGAGACGAGAATCTACGGAAAAATTGTTTCCTGTGCTGCTTACAGGTTCAATATTGCACTTTAAGACGAGAACTGACTATGATATTTATTCTTTGTGTTTTTTATAGGTTTATTCTTGCATTTTGAGATGAAAACCCACTGCAACTTTTCCCCGTGCGGCTTATGTTCAATCTTGCATTTTGAGACGAGAATAGACGGCAAAATTGTTTCCTGCGCTGCTTATAGGTTCAATCTTGCATTCTGAGACGAGAACCGACTGCGAGATTTGTACCTTGCGCTTTTTATAGGTTCGCTCTTGTATTGTGAAACGAGAACTGACGATAAAATTGTGTCCAGTGCTGCTTTTTGGTTCAATCTTGCATTTTGAGACGAGAACCGACTGCGAAATTTGTTCCTGTGCTGCTTATAGGTTCAATCTCGCATTTGCGACTTTTCCCCTGTGCTGCTTATGTTCAATCTTGCATTTTTAGACGAGAATAGACGGCAAAATTGTTTCATGTGCTGCTTATAGGTTCAATCTTGCATTTTGAGACGCGAACCCACTGCCAAATTTATTCCTTATGCTTTTTATAAGTTCAATCTTGCATTGTGAGACGAGAACCGACGGCAAAATTGTTTCATGTGCTGCTTATAGGTTCAATCTTGCATTTTGAGAGGGGCATCCACTGCCAAATTTGTTCCTTCTGCTTTTTATAGGTTCAATCTTGCATTGTGAGACGAGAACCCACGGCAAAATTTACACTCTGTGCTGCTCATAGGTTCAATCTCGCATTTTAAGATGAGAAGCAACTGCGAAATGTGTTCCTTGTGCTGCTTATTGGTTCAATCATGCATTTTGTGACGAGAACCGACGGCGAAATGTGTTCCTTGTGCTGGCCATAGGTTCAATTTTGCATTTTGAGATGAGAACCGACTGCATATGTGTCTAGTGTGCTGATTATAGGTTCAATTTCGCATTTTGAGACGAGGATCGACTGCGAAATTTATTCAGTGTGCTTTTTATAGGTTTAATCTTGCATTTTGAGACGAGAATCTACGGAAAAATTGTTTCCTGTGCTGCTTACAGGTTCAATATTGCACTTTAAGACGAGAACTGACTATGATATTTATTCTTTGTGTTTTTTATAGGTTTATTCTTGCATTTTGAGATGAAAACCCACTGCAACTTTTCCCCCGTGCGGCTTATGTTCAATCTTGCATTTTGAGACGAGAATAGACGGCAAAATTGTTTCCTGCGCTGCTTATAGGTTCAATCTTGCATTCTGAGACGAGAACCGACTGCGAGATTTGTACCTTGCGCTTTTTATAGGTTCGCTCTTGTATTGTGAAACGAGAACTGACGATAAAATTGTGTCCAGTGCTGCTTTTTGGTTCAATCTTGCATTTTGAGACGAGAACCGACTGCGAAATTTGTTCCTGTGCTGCTTATAGGTTCAATCTCGCATTTGCGACTTTTCCCCTGTGCTGCTTATGTTCAATCTTGCATTTTTAGACGAGAATAGACGGCAAAATTGTTTCATGTGCTGCTTATAGGTTCAATCTTGCATTTTGAGACGCGAACCCACTGCCAAATTTATTCCTTATGCTTTTTATAAGTTCAATCTTGCATTGTGAGACGAGAACCGACGGCAAAATTGTTTCATGTGCTGCTTATAGGTTCAATCTTGCATTTTGAGAGGGGCATCCACTGCCAAATTTGTTCCTTCTGCTTTTTATAGGTTCAATCTTGCATTGTGAGACGAGAACCCACGGCAAAATTTACACCCTGTGCTGCCCATAGGTTCAATCTCACATTTTGATATGAGAAGCAACTGCGAAATGTGTTCCTTGTGCTGCTTATTTGTTCAATCTTGCATTTTGTGAGGAAAACCGACGGTGAAATGTGTTCTTTGTGCTGGTCATAGGTTCAATTTCGCGAAATTTATTCACTGTGCTTTTTATAAGTTTAATCTTGCATTTTAAGACGAGAACCCACTGCGAAATTTGTTCATTCTGTTTTTTATAGGTTCAGTCTTGCATTGTGAGACGAAACCCGACGACAAAATTTACATCCTGTGCTGGTCATAGGTTCAATCTCGTATTCTGAGATGAGAAGACTGTGAAATTTATTCACTGTGTTTCTTATAGGTTCAATCTTGCATTGTGAGAAGAGAACCGATGGCAAAATTGGTCCCTGTGCTGCTTATAGGTTCAATTTTGCATTTTGAGACGAGAACCGAATGTGAAATTTGTTCCTTGTGCTTTTTATAGGTTCAATCTTGCATTGTGAGATGAGAACCGACGGCAAAATGTACACCCTGTGCTGCTCGTAGGTTCAATCTCGCATTTTCACCTACTGAAATATTTCCCATGTGCTGTTTATGTTCAATCTTGCATTTTGAAACGATAATCGACAGCAACATTGATTCCTGTGCTGCTTATAGGTTCAATCTTGCACTTTGAGGTGAGAACCGACTGACAAATTTGTTCCTTGTGCTTTTTATAGGTTCAACCTTGCATGTGAGATGAGGACCGACGACAAATTTTACACCCTGTGCTGCTCATAGGTTCAGTCTCGCATTTTAAGATGAGAAGCAACTGCGAAATGTGTTGCTTGTGCTGGTTATTTGATCAATCTTGCATTTTGTGACGAGAACCAACGGCGAAATGTGTTCCTTGTGCTGGTCATAGGTTCAATTTCGCATTTTGAGGCGAGAACCAAATGTAAAATTTGTCCACGGCGCTGCTCATAATTATATTTAATCTCGAATTTTGAGATGAGAACCGACTGCAAAATGTGTTCCCTATGCAGCTCATAGGTCCAATTTCGCATTTTCAGGTGATAACCAACTGCGAAATTTGCTCCTTATGCGGTTCATTAGGTTCAGCCTCGAATTTTGTGACAAGAATGTGTTAAAGACCTTTCCTGTAAATTCCACCTTGAAAACACTCTTTGATACGTTATTCGCTATTTGTCATAACTATAAAAACGTTTTTCAGGCTATAACGGAAATAATTTGTCGTGATAAAGGTGGAAAATATAAATTTGAAAACATTAGAACATTAGAAAATCTGAAGTTCTTCATCTTTTTGTTGAAATGATTTGAAAAAATATTAACCAAGTTCCATACTGTAACCAGAAACTATGACATTCTGGAAGCCGAAAACGGCAACAACTAAAATTGTTGAATTGCGCAACGGTTATCAAAATGTATGAGGTGAAGTGGGAAATTGAACATAATTTTAAAATGAAAAGAGCAAAAATTATACGAAGAAATTTTCATGAATCAATTGTAGATAATGAAGAAAAATTGTGCTTCACTGTGTACACTTCTGCGACTGACATAATAGTCACTCAACTTAGATCGCTTTATACAACGCTTCAGAACGTCAATTTGTTCAAAGTTTCAAGTTTATTACAAGACTCATATTCCAAAAACATATTTTAAGATTCTAGTCAAAATGCATCAACCGAATTGAATCGTTTTCCACTACAAAAAATCTTTTATAATTTTTAATGTCCAATGGCACCACATTCCCAAATTTGGGGTGATACCTTCAACCCCTTAAACCCATACATAGAGATTAAAAAACAATTCATAAATATGACTTATATGACTTCTCTAATATATTCGTAAGAGTAAGGGCAAGGGTGTTTATTTCTTTACTACCTGTAACTACAGCAGCAGTTAAAAGATCTTTTTAAATCTGAATATAATTAAATTATTTTTACGAAATAGAATGGGGCAATTTAATTTTATTATTTGAAGAATTTGATCATACTAAGCATTGAAAATTCTAACCATAAGTCTGAATTTCGAAAAATTAGTAGAGATATTTGTTAGAATGCAATCAAAATATATAGCTATAGGGTAGGGT
Source organism: Agriotes lineatus (assembly GCA_940337035.1). NCBI lineage: Eukaryota > Metazoa > Arthropoda > Insecta > Coleoptera > Elateridae > Agriotes > Agriotes lineatus. The sequence goes on along the minus strand of OW679200.1, from coordinate 68,393,551 downwards.
AGTATTATATACAAAAGCTTTGACAGGCCCTTTAGGCCCATTGCTTAATAATCTCTCTCCATTGTTTCTTGTCCATAATTTTGTCTCTCCAATCTTCTATCCCTTTACTTGCTAAATCCTCCATCACCGCTTCTTTCCATCTGACCCTTGGCCGGTCTCTTCTTCTTGCCTCATATCGTCTTCCGTCTAACAGGACCCTTGTGCTTCTCCCCTCTGGCAGCCTCCATACGTGCCCCATCCATCTTAACCTTTGGGCTTTCCTAAAATCTGTTATGCCTGTTTCTCCGTAGATTCTCTGTACCTCTTCATTTGTCCGTCTTCTCCAACCTTCTTCCGTTTGTACACCTCCAACAATTTTTCTCAACATTTTTCTTTCCCATCTGCTTACCATGTTCTGCCGTGGGTCGTATAACTGTCTTATAAAGCCTCAACTTTGCTCTTCGCGACACTAATTTCGAACTTAGCACATCTTTTAAGGCGCCCACACTTCTGTTCGCTTTCACCAATCTTACTTTTATTTCCTTGTAGTCGAGGTTTTCCGTAATTACCGTTCCTAGGAAAGTAAATTCTCGCACTTTTTATTACCACCGCGTCTTTTTCTATACTTGTGTTGTCACCTTTGCCACTTAGCTTCATTATTTTTGTTTTTTCTGTATTTACCACCAAACCCACTTTTCTTGCTTCACATTCAAAAATTTTCACTCTTTCTCGCATTTCCTGCATTGATCTTGTTACTACTGTCACATTGTCCGCATACACGAGGACTTGGTGACTTTTAGTTTTAATTGATCCACTTCTGTTCATTTGGCTGCTTCTCATAACCGCTTCCAGCACTACGTTAAATATAATTGTAGAGAAGGGGTCTCCCTGTCTCAATCCCGTTTTTGTTTTAAAATTTTCTGAAAATTGCCCATTATACCTCACTTTGTTCTCTGTATTGGTCATTGTTTCTTTTATTAAATTCCTTAACTTTTTATCGATGCCAAATGCTTTCAAGATTTCGAACATTTTTTTTCTGTTTATACTATCGTATGCTTGTTTAAAATCAATGAAAATTGCATACATTTCTATATTATGTTCATAGCTTATCATTTGAATTTCTTTTATTGTAGATATCTGGTCCATAACTGATCTATATCGTCTAAAACCGCACTGATATTCACCTATTTCCATTTCTACGCACACTTCTAGTCTTGCCTTAATTATTTTTGCTAGAATCTTGTATGTTGTGTCCAGGAGAGTAATTCCTCGGTAATTCGTACACTCTGCTTTTTCCCCTTTTTTTGTGAATCGGTACAATTATGGATTTCTTCCATTCTTGCGGTAAGTTTTCTGTTTCCCACACCATTTTTATCATCTTCCATATTTCTTCTTCCAGTTCTTTGCCTCCATATTTGGTAAACTCTACATATATTTCATATTCTCCTGTGAATTTCTTATTTTTTTGTTCTTGTATGTACTTGGCTACTTCCTCTTTAGTTGGTGCTGATTCTCTTCCTTCTTCTTCTTTTCTTTGTGTTATGTTCTCTTCGATTTCGTTTTCTTCCTCTATTCCTTGTTGTTCTGTTTTTTGGTTTAATACTTGTTCAAAATGTTCTTTCCACCTCCTTAAGATTTGTTTGTTTTCTTCTATCAGGTTTCCATCATTACTTTTTATAAATACTGCGTTTTCCTGAAAGCCTTTTTTTAGTCTTTTCGCATCTTGGTAAAAGTTTCTTATTTCTTTTCTTTTGTACTTCTCTTCCAATTCTTCTAATTTCTCTTCTTGATATTTTCTTTTTCTGCTTCGCAATATCCTTTTCGTCTCAAGCTTTTGTTCTCTGTACTTCCTCTCGCTTTCTTCATTATGTAGCCAAGTTTCTCTCTTTTTTTCCAGGACTAATCTACACTCTTCGTTGAACCACGTCTGCTTTTTTACGTACTTTTTCTCCTTTAAAACTCTTTCTGCTGCCCTTTTAACCGCTTCTTTTATGCTTTTCCATTTATCTTCTATCGTTGTTGGTTCTTGACCCGTATTTAGTTCTGTTTTAATTTCGTCTTGGTATAATCTCTTCTCTTTTTCCTTCATCAATTCATCTAGGTTTAAGTGTTTCTTTTTCGTTTTCTTAGTTTCTGTTGATCTTTTTATTACATCTTTCTGATCCATTCTTATTCTTAGTAAGTAATGGTCTGTGTTCATTTCCGCTCCTCTTTGACTTCTTATATCTTTCACTCTTTTCGCGTCTTTTTCCTGGATTAGAAAATGGTCTATTTGGTTTGCTTCATTTCGCCCTGGTATCCGCCATGTGCCCATGTGAATATTCTTGTGGTTGAAGAAGGTGCTCATAATTTTCATCGTTCTGCATGCCGCAAAATTTATTAGCCTTAGACCATTATCATTGGTTTCATCGTGCTTACTATATTTCCAAATTATTGGTTGATAGCCGTTTTCCTTGCCTATTTTTGCATTGCAATCTCCAAGGACTCTTTTGATATCCCCTTTTGGTAATTTGTCGTACTCTCCCTCTAACTGTTCATAAAAATCCTCTTTTACCTCTTCTGCTTTCTCCTCTGTTGGCGCATGTATATTTAGTAAACTAATATTGTTTTGCTTTGCTTGTATTTGTATGCAACATATTTTTTCTGATATTGCTTTAAAATTTAGGACTTTATCTTTTATTCTTTTGTCTATTAGGAAGGCTGTTCCAGTAGTAGTATTACTTACTATTAATAATGGTGAGGCACTAACACCCCATGAAGGAGCTTGGCCTGCAAGGCGGAAGGTCAGAGCTTCCGTATCCTCGCTCTCACACCCGGCTGTCGCGTGTCAAACATGACACGTGGTGATGTGGTGAGTATCACGCATTACACAACCGCATTATTACCCCTTATTCTTTCGAACGCAGGTCCCCAATTATTTAAAGCGACTGGGTAGGCCGCCCGCCAGGCATCGATCTGGGATTTGAACTCCAGACTTCCGCGCCGCAGTCCAATGCTCTAACCACCGAGCCACGCTGGCGCATAACTTACTATTATATTAGTTAATATTTGTAGTTGTGCACCGTTAGTATTAGGAAGCATTCTAAAGTACTGTCATGTTTACATAGAGTTTCCATCGAGTACATCTGTATGGAAACGACACAAACTTGAAAATAACACAATAAAAATTTATATTCAACTGATCAGCAGAGTTTTAATTGCTCTTGAATAGTTGATTATGTGTATGACAAATCAATTGGAATTAAGGTCTATGACAGTACCTATTCCGTTCATTAATTTTATGTTATGTTCTGTGTTATGTTTTGTGTTGTCAACAAATATTATGATTAAAAATGTATATTCAAGTCTACTTATGCTACTGATCTCTCATCAATTTCAAAATATAGTATCTTCCCGACGAAATCTTGCCAGTTTATAGAAACTTTTCAACTTAAAATAATCCAAAAAGCACTCAGGTAACTGGAACACTCTATAGAAAGTGTACTTGACTGTTTGATCCCCATTTTTGTAATTTAAAAGCAAACAATATATCAAAGCATGCGATTATGTCAAACATAGTTAATACAACATTTTTGAAAATTTTTAGATATATAATAAGGTTTTGTATTCAAATATAAAAATATAGATGTACTATTTCCGTATTCGAATAACAAGAAAAGCATATAATTTTAATATATTGCATTTTTGCGCAAGCCGTTAGCTAAGCTTGTCATTGTCATAATAAATCAAGTTTATGTTTTGTTCATAGCATTGCTTAAACACAAATACAAATATAGAAATAAATTATTTCTGATGCAATACATGCATTATTTTTACTTTAAAGCGAATGAGCTTTTTGTGATGCTTTTCAGGGTGTACGTAGCAATATCCCGTAAAAATCATGCAGTTTTTATATATAAGATAAGATAAGATAAGAATTTATTAGTCCATATTGTAGCTTCTACATACAAAGAAGTATATAAAAACAATTCAGACAAGTCCAAAATTTAATATAAAAAACGCTAAGTATTGTAGGCATATAGCAATACACAAAATAAAAATATGCACTAAAGGGTCAGGTTGGTTCACGTTTAACACAGTGCTCAATAAACTCATTAATAGAATAACAAGCAATCTGAAGTAAGAAGTCTCTTAGTTTTCTCTTAAATATAGTTAGAGTTTTTGTTTGTCGTAGTTCAGCCGATAGAAGATTGAAGTATTTTGGACCGGCGTAATACATAGATTTTTTGTAGTAAAAATGATTGAAATCAGGGGCTCTAATATCATCTTTGTTACGAGTGTTATATTGGTGGTTGTCACCATTTAAGGCAAAAGTATCTTTATTTACATATACATAGCATAATAACTTATATAAATATATACTAATGACGGTTAAAATTTTATTTTCACTGAATGTTCTTCTACATGAATCTTTAGGTTGTATGCCAAAAATCAACCTAATTATTCTTTTTTGACAAACAAATACTCTATTAAAATGTTGAGCCTGTCCCCATGACAAAATATAGAATGATAAAATAGGATATACAAGTCCGTAGTAAGTAGACATAAGTGCTGTAATTGAAAAATCATTTTTTAGGTTTAAAATAGCAAAAAAATTACGATTGAGTCTTAAGCACATATCATTTATATGACTACACCAGTCAAAATTATTATTTATACAAAGTCCAAGAAATTTGACGTCAGTAACCTTTGTTACACTCTTGCACCAACTAAAATATCCCGGAGTCCGGGTGACTTAAATTTTGGGTATATACTACTGCAGAGTAACTAAACGTTTCTTATAAAGATGTTTCAGTGCGAAAAGTAGAACTATTTTATATTAAATGATAGCAGGTTCATATCTGTTTCCTCAATCTTCTAATTAATCTTTTAAGTTGTAGGAAAATATTAAATCATTCCCCTGTATCACACTTTCCAATAAATTGGGGGCGGGATTAAATTACAATTAGCGAAATTACCGTATCCAACCTTTTGGTTTTTACATAATTATTGCAAACCGTAATTGTCGCCGGAAGTATTTCAATTACGTTTCCGCGTCCGCTTCTGGAGTCACATACGATACTTATTAGCGAAACTTTCCAAAATGTGCACGTTATTTCTGCCCGGCGCGGTTTAAAACACAGTTCTTGCCCGATATTTATTTACTTAAATCGCATAGCCATATGTAATCCAGTGTAATTAACATTGATGTGAAGAAAAACAGATTATCACAACAATCGCTTGTGGATATTTTGGAACCTGATGTAATGCTTATAAAATATAAGCTTAATACCTAAATAATTATTTTTAACAACTTCCTTATTAAAAAGCAGGCAAGTGTTGGAAAGTGCAGAGCTGCAAACGAGCAGTTTGTTTTATTTCACTGCCATTGTTTGAGGAAGACAATAAAAATGCTTATTTTAGTAAGAAACGGCACAAACTGTTGTTCCCATTAATTTCTTCATGTATGAAAAATACAAAACAATAGCAAGTACCTTGCTTTTCAAGTGAGAAAAACAGGAACTGAATAGTAGACCGTTTTTGGTACAGCAATGATTCATTTTAAGTTTTAAAAATAAATACCAATTCTATTCTATTTATTAGATAATAATTTAGAAAACAAATACAGTATACACTCTGAGAAATTTAATAAAGAAAAACAACGTTTGGGTTCAAAAATTAAAGAGCTTTTTGGCTTGAATGTGAAATTTATATAATCCTTAATATAAATTACATCATTATGTCGCACTTATTTTTGAAAATACAAAGAACAAAAATGCTCTTTAAGCAAGTTCAAGCTCCATAATTATTTTAATTTTGGAAATTGTATATTCGTCGCGTCAGCGTCGTCCAATAAAATAGATTTTGTAATATTTCGCCATATTGAGTCAGCTCTCTACACCACGTGTAACGTCTTCAGTGCTATAATGGATCTTCAAAATTGTAGCAATAATAGTCGCAAAAACTGGCTCTTCAAAAATTTACATTGTTGTCTTTCATGTTAATGAACAATGAGTAATCGAGGCAAGTTCATTGTTCTCAAGGTCTCCAGATTTAGATGATATGTAAATGTTATTAACATTAGTAAAAACACAAAAGCAGAAGAAAAAGTCGAAATTAGATTAACGACAGCTCTGAACTTTGTAATAGTTCGGCGACAAAATAACTGGGTTTTTATGAGCATCGAATTTTTAAAAGCTTTGTGTGCTTTGTCATGCTTTGTTTTTCTTTGGAACAATAAAATAAAATAAATTAGTTGTTTTGAACTATAGCATTTTGGATAACTATGATTGTATACGTATAATAAAATTTGCATTAAAATTGCTATTACAGGATAATTGCGTGAGATCGCCGAGTGAACAAGTGCTTTATAATGCTTGGAAGAATGCTGAGCATGAACGAAACTGCATAGCTAACAAACTTCTTACAATGCAGCAGCAACTCGAAGGCATGCAAAAAATGCATGCAGAGCTAGAAACCAAATACAAGGAGCAAGAAAAAAGTTTGGCGCAAGGTGCACCAGCCCAAATAGACGACGATAAACCGGTACAGTATTTCACTGATGAGGAAGAGTTAGCCAAGGAGACAGAATGGATAAGGGTAAAAAACAGGAAAAAAAGAAAAATGGATACGTCACTTAGCCCACCACAAATTACCACAAAGGACCTGGAAAAAGAAAAGCTTGAAGCTAAAAAAGTGCCTAAGCCTCCGCCAATAGTTGTGGATGGCGTAGAGAATTTTAAACAGCTCCACACAGCAATCGATAAAATGATGAAGAATTATCAAATTAAATTTATAAACAATAGCAACATTAAAATTAATGTACCTGACGAAGAAGGTTATAAAGCGCTAACTAAACTGTTGAACGAAAATGACTTTTCATGGCATTCGTTTGAAAACAAACAAAATAGACATATTAGGGTGATGGCTAAGAATTTACATCATACTTGCGACACCGAGCAAATAATCCAGACTCTACGGAAAAGAGGATATAAACTGATTGAAGCAGTACCCAAATTAAAATATAAAACTAAACAGCCACTGAATATGTTTGTACTTGTCTTCAGACATGATGAAGATATCAATAAAATATTTGGGATAACAGACATCATGGGCATAAGAGTTGAAATTCAGCCAATTCGAAAATCTAGACTAGTACCACAATGTAAGCGGTGCCAAGCTTATGGGCATACCCAAAGGTACTGCGCTAAGGAACCTAGATGTGTGAGATGCACCGGGAGACACCTCACAGCGAATTGTACAAAGCCAAAAGACGCAACTCCAAAATGTGTTCATTGTGGAAAAGAACACCCAGAAGACGCAACTCCAAAATGTGTTCATTGTGGAAAAGAACACCCAGCCAATTACCGTGGGTGCATAGTAGCGAAAGAGATGCAAGAAATTAAGAATAGGCAGTTTAAGAAACCTAATCTACCTAAACAACCTCAAAGATCCATTCAACGTATAATAGGATCAACACAACAAGGAAACGGATCTAACACTAAGACCTATAGTCAAGCAGTATCCGGTAAAACAGATAAACAACATGAAGAGAAAAAGACGAACCAAACGAGCTCATCCATTGACAAGATGCTTCTGCAAATATTAGAGAAGTTAAATAATATGGATGAACGTATTTCCAAATTAGAATATCGTGCACAAGGAGCGATCCCTAAAACTAAAAATGGTTAACCAGTTAAGAATACTAGAATGGAACTCCAACGGACTGCTACAACATCAGCAAGAGTTGCAAGCAGTTCTTGACCTAGAAAAAATTGATGTCTGTCTTATATCTGAGACTCATTTCACGAGAGAGTCATACATCAAATTTAAAGGATTTAAAATCTATCATACGATCCACCCGGACAATGCAGCAAAAGGAGGAAGTGCAATCATCATAAAGGAATCCATCTTACATCATCAAGAAATTGGATACCAAACAGTGGAAATACAGGCTACATCTGTTAACATTAAAACAAAATCATACGAAGTGATAATCACAGCATTATATTGCCGACCGAGACATGCTATAAAGAAAGAACAGTATGCAGATTTCCTCAATAGCCAAGGAAATAGATTCATCATTGGAGGTGACTTTAACGCAAAGCACATACACTGGGGATCTAGGCTAACTACAACTAAAGGTAGGGAACTTTTAGCAGCATTGAAACAACTAAAATGCGAAGTATTATCAACTGGTAAGCCAACGTATTGGCCTACTGATCCGCATAAAATTCCCGATCTCATAGACTTCTTTGTAATCAGGAATATTTCATCAAATTATGTCCATATTGAAGAAGCATGGGACATGAACTCAGATCACTCCCCGATACTTCTTACACTGAGTGACAGTGTAATCCAAAAAGAAAATCCACCGAGCTTGACTAACAAGATGACGGATTGGCAAAGCTTCAGAATAAAACTTGAAGAACTCATTGACCTTCCAGTTCCACTACGAACAGAAGAGCAACTAGATGACGAAGTTGATTTGTTTGTTGAGAACATCCAACGAGCAGCATGGGACAACACACCTGAGCACATCCGTAGGACAAAAGGTAATAACTATCCAAAAGAGATTAGAAACCTTATTTCAGAAAAGAGAAAGCTGAGACGAAAATGGCAAAAGACCAGAGCACCAAGTGATAAAACAATTTTGAACAACGCTACTCAGCAATTAAAGCGCGAAATTCAGCGTATCAAGAACGAGTCGATTGGAGACTACTTGAGCGAATTAACTAATGACAGTAAAACGGATTACTCACTTTGGAGGGCAACCAAGCGACTAAAAAGACCAGTACTACATAATCCACCAATCCGAAATACAGACGGAAGCTGGGCCCGAAACAATACCCAAAAAGCGCATAGGTTTGCAGAACATCTAGAGAGCATTTTCCAGCCAAATGATGGAGAAGACCCTCAAGACTGGACTGAACCAGAGCAACAAGATGCCGTCATTAGAACTACTTCGCCAAAAGAGGTATCAGATGAAATTAAAAGAAACATCAACCCAAAAAAGGCCCCTGGCTTTGACCTAATCACTGGTGAAGTTCTAAAACAACTCCCAAGAAAAGCCATAGTAAAACTTTCCAATCTTATTAATGCATCCTTCAGATTGAAGTATGTTCCTAGGATGTGGAAAGTCGCAGAGGTCATCATGATCCCTAAACCGGGGAAACCTCCTCAAGAGGTAGCATCATATAGGCCTATATCATTGCTGCCAGTGATTTCAAAATTATATGAAAAAATACTGCTTAAGAGACTAAAACCCATAGTAGAGGAAAAGAATCTGATTCCTTGTCACCAGTTTGGATTCAGGGAAAGCCACTCAACCATCGATCAAGTTCATAGAATCACAAACGTCATAGAAAAATCTTTAGAAGAAAGAAAAGTCTGTTCCACCGTCTTCCTCGATGTTGCTCAGGCTTTCGACAAAGTGTGGCATGAAGGCTTGTTTCACAAACTGAACCTGTTTCTACCACGACAATATTCACAACTTTTACAATCTTATCTAACAGAAAGATATTTCAGAATCAAACAAGAAGATGTCTATTCTGAACTAAAGGAAATCAAAGCAGGAGTACCACAAGGTAGCGTGCTAGGTCCGGTACTCTACTTATTATATACTAGTGATATTCCAAGCCTTGAATACAAAACAATAGCAACATTTGCTGATGATACCGCAGTTATTGCCGTCGGAAAAGATCATGTAGAGGCTGCTGAGAAATTACAAACCTCTATTGATAGAATTAACACTTGGACTAAAACTTGGCGTATCAAGTTAAATGAAAATAAGTCTGTACATGTAGACTTTACTAACAAACGGAAGCAACATCTTCCCATCATAAGCAACGAGACCCAGATTCCCTATGCTAACTCAGCTAAGTATTTGGGAATGACCTTAGACGCTAGACTCCGCTGGAGAGTTCATGTCAAAAAGAAACGCGAAGAGCTTGGTATCAAACTGAAAAAAATGTACTGGCTACTTGGGAAAAACTCCAAATTGTCAACATATAACAAATTGCTTTTATATAAGCAAATATTGAAACCTGTTTGGACTTATGGCATTCAACTCTGGGGTTGTGCCAGTAAGAGCAACATCCAAGTGATTCAGCGCTTTCAGAACAAAGCACTAAGGAACATTGTTGATGCACCCTGGTACTGCCGAAACAGAGACATCCATAGAGATCTTCAAATGGATACTGTTGATCAAACCATCGCCAAATTTGCCAGTAGCCACGAACATAGGCTGCTTCACCATGTGAACGTTGAGGCTATCCAGCTCCTGGACAACACAAACCTAGTAAGAAGACTCAAGAGGACGAAGCCTTATGAGTTAGTGAAATAGTGATAGTGCAAAGCAGAGTATCGTGCGGTTCGTGCTACATGCCATGATTAGTGTAGTTAAGTTACTAGAACACAAGGCAAAACTAGTGAGTAAGACCTTAGTTTAAGAATCTTCAAACGTAATCAATTAAGTTAGAATAAAATTACTCATTGATCTACATAAGTGATCAGATTGTAATAACATTAAGAGACCTTGTAATGGGTAACTTAATTAAAAAAAAAAAAAAATTAAAATTGTATTTTGAAATAACATGCTAGATCTCCGAATTTATACTTCTTGATGCTATTAATTAAGCTATTTCACGATTTTTTTTTCTAATTTTTAAAACAATTTACGTCGTTCGTCCATGCTTTTCGTAACAAAGTATTTTTATGGAAACTTGTAACATGGAATTGATGTACTTCAAATTTATGTTTTAATAACTTTTTTCTTTAGCAATGTTAGTGTTCAAATCAAGGTGGTACATCAAGTAATACCAGGGTAGATAAAGTAATACTTTAACAGTAAGGGTGATAATAGCTATTTATGATACAAGTTCCTAAATGTAAGTGTTGTCTGAAATAAAGAAGGCCGTTTTAACGTTTGAAAATAACAATGCATAAACAGTGCCTTAATAACCCATTACAGCACAGTTTTCCGTGATTTAATAGCCATATTAAAATTAAAACACCAAAGTGGATAAAGTACTATTTTATGTTTTACTCAAGTTTTTCTTATTTTTTCTTCAAAACTGCTATAGAAAAAACAGAATTTTATGCACTATGATAAAATTTAATTATTGATTCTCGAAAGATAAAATTGATTTTATCGTCTTGTATAAAAATAACTATTTCTTCATCATCTGGTTGTTTAACTTTCTTATAAAAAGGGCTTAGCAACCGCTAACGTTCAACAGCGGCGTTGGACAACTGCACTCGGGCAGGTAAAAATTCCTAACTACATACGACAGCTGCACTCAGTACTTAAGCTCCCTCCTTATTTCTTATGGACACTCGCTTCTAGTAAGTTAGTTGATAAGCGATTTAATGATCTAACGAGGTTTCTATATTTTTGTTTATAAATTGGAACTGAGAAAGTAAAACTTAATTGCATTGAAAAGTCAAATATGATTTTATTTACCATAATTTTGTGCTTTTTGATTTAAATATTTGAATCGCAATAATAAAGCATATTTTACGCTCATTGGCGATCATCAATTGTAGATATCTCTAACGATAACTTTAAGAAATGATTTTTTTTGCTTTTTTGTTTTTATTTTTTTAACTTTAATGCATGCATTAATGGAAACTTACATTTTACGTACACAATAATTTTAGGATGATATTTGTACGCCACAAGAATAAGACACTATTTTTACAGAATGTAGTCTGAAGATTACGCCCTTCGCAGAGCTGGGCAAATTACTTTTAAAAAGTAATTAATTACTAATTACCAATTACCGCCCAATGTAGTAATTTAATTACCAGAGATTCAATTACTCACAGAAAATAGTAATTCAATTCCCAATTACTTAGTAATTGTAATTGTACAACATCAATTACTTGTTCAATTACTTTCAATAAAAATTATTGTCATATAGTTGTATTTAGTAGAATTTTCTTGCAAGTTTCAACTATTATTAGTGTCGTGTCGATTCGTAATCGTTATCTAAAAATGCTTAATTTTTATTTCTTGTTAACTATAGTAACCTAATACTTTATCACTCTTGAAGGTTTTTTGATAATTAAATCTTCTAGCTACATGCACCGTTCACCAAAACCAAAAGTTTTTAGTTTGTTTTGATGTAAGATGTAAGTAAATAAATAAATTCAAGGATAACTATTATACAGGGTGTCCCAAAAAAATGGGACACCGATTTGGCATAGATTCCTTAGGTTATAATAAACCGATTAAACCTAATATAATTTAGTACAAAGTCCCTTCAGTAAGAAGTTATAGGGAGTTGGAAGTTCAAATCTATATATTTTTTTATATTAGTTTCCACATAAGTTATCACTAAAGTTGAGCTTTTTATCACGATTGTGAATTTAGTTGCCGAGGCCCGAAGGCCCAAAGCAAACAAACCACACAAGGATTGAAATGAAACTTCCAGTGCCCAAGGGTACATTGTTTTTTTAAATCGAGAAATCGCGAAGTTACAACATTTTAACCAACTTTTATAGGTTACGTTGGCGTCGGTTGACGTTTACCTATCGTCCAGCCGCCTACAAAAAGTTGTAAAACAATGGATTACTTCACTGCCGATTTCTCGTATTTCATTTGAGGATTTCGACGTTCACTGCCAATTTAAAAAAAAATGTTTTTCGAATAAGTATGAAGAAATGTCGAATTTAATTTTGACTAGATTTTGTAATGATATTAGAAAAACTAGCACGCTGAATATGGTATAAAAGTGATTTTTCCATGTTCGTGATAAATTAATCCACTCCCTTTGCATCACTCGCTCGTAAATTAAACGTTGAAAAACTTTCACTTTTCTTAACTTGTAGAACAATCTATTATTAAATACGCTTAACATGGGGCTGAATGACGAAAATATGTAACTTACCTAAGTATACAGGGTGGAGCATTGGATTTCTTAAGTGTTTGACAGTAAATTTCTATTTAGATTTTGTAGAAGAACGATCCAATTGGCGAACTTGAGCATTTTTTGTTGGCTCTGTTCGAAAATATTTTTATTACCCTTTTATACGAAAGTGACATTTTCTGTCGCCTGTTAGGGGCATAGGGAACATATACGTTTGGGTCCCTGGTTGGTTTCCAATGGCAGTGGGAGGGAATATAATACATTGACTGCCGTTGCCATTAGAGACGGGAGACAATGTGATTATTATTAATAGTAAATCAACTAGCCTCCTGGTTTTCATTATTAAATAATTTTGAATGCAGCTGATTACAAGACATAGTCTCATCATAAAATGTAAAAGTGTTGAATGTATAACTCTGGACTAAAACGTCATTTCATCCCTTGCATGATTACAATAAATTGATTAGGTACTGTTCTCGCAAACTCTGAAGAACTAAACTACATCTGCGGGAGGGAATGATACATTTTCTTCCCTAGTAATACAAATAGTTATTAAAAATGTATTAGGTAACTTGTGAAATTTTAAAACAAAATATCAATTTGGTGTTGATCAGGGACCATTGAAAGTTGACAGATGACTGATAAACCTAGTTGAAAACGGCTGATTGAAATCAGATTTCGTACTTTAGATACAAAAACAAAAGACATTTACTCAAGCACGTAACAATGAAGTCATTTTTACTTTCCCATACCCATAGGTATAGGGAAGTCTTGGAATCATGAAAATTTTGGAAATCGAGATTTTCATAGAAATATCCGTTTTGGGCCTCTAGGAACCCAAAAAAGTGGTTTTTAAAAAATTTCTGTCTGTGTGTGGGTGGGTGACGCTCCTACAGCCGAAAGTATTGCTCCGATTTTGATGCGCTTTGGAATGCGGGGGTGTATCGAAAATTCATCGACAAAATAAGCTTTTCAAAAAAATCCGAAACCGGAAGCGGAAGTTACGCATGTTTTTTGGTATCACTGTTTTCGTGATTAAAATTTTGAAAATTTTATCGCGGATAACGATAGAGGGTCATAAGACAAATCTGTTAGTTTTTTGCCGAACTCGCTAGGTTTAAAATGAAGGGCGCTATGATTTTTGAAAATTTTGAGTTTAACGCCCTATTACTCAAAAACGGATGAATCGATTCAATTGATTTTTTTTCTGAATAGTATATGAAGGCTAACATGAGGTGATATAAAAAGTGTTTTGAAAAATATTAAGGGGCCTAAATTACAAATTTTCAAAATCTTGGAAATTTTCTAAAAATCATTTCTCAAAAACTGCCCACAGGAATTTGTTTAAACTTCATACACTGATAGACCCCGAAAAGGGCTATCGATCGGTTTTTAAAGAATCTCATGAATTATCTGTGGCGCCCTCTACGAAGCTTTGAAGTTTGAAAATTTAAACCCCTTTAATTAATAAACAAAACAAGATAGGTAGCTGGGGTTTTCACTGAATTGCTCAGTGCATAATGGAGCATATGAATATGCAAAAAATATTACACTCGTGGATATATGTAAGCGCACCGGCCCCCTCCCCCCTCTATTTTTGAAAAATAATTTTTTTATTCTAACGGTTGTTATATTTTTGCGTCAAAGAATCTTTTTCCGCGAAAATAAAAAAATCGATTTTGTATGCCCTAGAAAATATAATTTCCAGGTACTTGGCGCCATCTGCAGAAGCTCGGTGGTCACGTTTTGAACTACACATTTTATATTTACCCGCAATTTACGTGAAAGTGTAAACGCTTATCACGGTGAAGACGTGAGTCATTGAGTTGAAATTTTGATATGTTGTAAAGACTGTTGAATAAAGACGATATGAACAGTTTCCAGTATGGGAAAGTCCAGGGAGGTAGTCACGTCCACTTTTTTTACATTCAAGTGACCTTTATACCTGTTCAAAAAGAAATTACATAAAGGTTGAATATGGCAATTTTTAGAACTTTTAATCACGATATCAGCGTATAATATAAGCTTATGACAGCAACAACAGTGATTATGTTAATGAATTCTAAAGCTTGCTGTTGCCAATACTTTTATATTCCATGGCCAACCCTTAAGTAATTTCTTTTTGAACACACCGAATAAGAAAATTACTATGAACGCTCAACAATTAAATTGCTCAGGTTAATTTCATATTTTTACTTCAAATTTCAAAATGCTATTAACATCTTTAATAATACCTATTGATTTTAAGTTTAGGGCAATAAAATATCTGAAATTACGTAAATTGGGTCACTATACACTGTTCTTCTAAAAAGCTAAATGGATTTTTGTGTAAAATCATTAAGAAGCCAATATTTGAATGTCTCGTAATTAACAAGGGGGTTTTTAATAATAATCGAAGCTAACATACTGCAGTAGTTTATAAAAATTATGCACTAGTGCCAGTATACAAAGCAGCATATGACATTACAAGGCAAGAAAGCGACAAAGAATGGATAATTTACAATATGTTCAATGCAAGAATGCGGTAAACTTATGCGGCGGCGTTTTAAAATTACCATACGCCATAATGCATTTTTGAGTCAAACAGACATGGGATTTTTCAATTAGGTACATTTTATATGTGTGTCTTCCGCTGTTTAAATGTTGTTATCGAATTTTGTCCGTTTAATTCAATTCCTCACTCAAAAACGTAATTTTCTGGACTTAACGTCTGTTACACTTGCACGGATCGTTTAAAACAAGCAAATTGAAATGAATAAATAATCATTATGAACCAATATCGTCTAATAAAGCTATTTAAAATTATTAGTTTACGGTAGGTATTGTAATGTGTAATGTACTTACCGCAAATATTCTTACAGCGTCTTACACTTAGTGTCTCTCAAAATAAATATTAGTGTCACTACTACAAGCTACATACACGCACTAATGCTCGTGGACGCGTCATACAACAAAAGTTGCTGTTATTCGACTCGTCAGAGGAAATAATAAATTAGGCTTATATTGCGCGGGGAATACCTCGCCATTTGCATAATATGTAACTTAATAAGACCTTATCTTATTATGCGTTCTGGAGATTTAGCACCCTATCGAGGTCAGTAATTCAGTAATTGAAATACCACAAAGTAATTCAATTGTCTCGAGTAATTTCAATTACCACAAGTCATTCAAATACCTATAAAATAATTTAAATACTTTAGAGTAATTTAATTACACGAAAGTAATTGAGTAATTGAATGGAGTAATTAATTACTTTTAAAAAGTAATTTTCAAGTACTTTCTAACAAAGATGGCAATTCCCAATTACAATTACCGCATTTTGAAAAGTAATTCAATTCCAAGGCAAATAAACAAAAAGGAATTTAATTAGTAATTTAATTAAAAAAAATTAATTACTGCCCAGCTCTGGCCCTTCGTATATATATATCAACTGTATTCTGATGCAGATCCCTTTGCCTATCAGTTAGATTTCTAGATTTATATTTATCAGAATCAGAAGTACACCTTTGCATTTTTATGTACGTTTCTATCTGAATGCTTGAAAATAAACAAAGATGGGTGACTATGTAAGAACAATTTTTGAATTCGGCGCTTTTTCGCATTTGTGTTTTAAACATCAGTATTTTTCCCGTTTCACCACTTCATTTGCTGTCAAGTTTACCTCCTGTATTTAGATTAAACGTTACGCAATTAACAACATTAACCTTTATCGAGTATTTCATTTAATGTTCATTATTCACATTCATATTTCTACTTTAATATAGTTCATCTTCAATTAGTTGTGCTTTGCTTTAGTAGATTTATGACGTTTGCATGTGTGTTTTGTAATGTCTCCTCTGTAAAGGGGTTCAGGCAGCTATAGGAAAATGCAAGCAAGGTAAGTTCAACACAGCTGTAAGGGAACCGAGCACTGCCAAAGTTGGATCGGAAAGGTTGGTTCACCGCTTTCACATTTTCGGTGGGCCCACCTGTGTTTTTCTCGTTTTAGTGAAGTGGTGGCGTCTGGCAATCAACATCTTTATTTCGTTTACCGGGTCGTTGCAATAATTAAGATCGTAATCAACCTCTCCTTCTCCTTATGAGTCTTAGTCGGCAACTTTTGTTACAGCCCATCGTAACATAATTGGGGCAACGGATGCGAGAATTTTCCGATGTGTGTCGTTTTATCGGGTAACTAAAGGTTGAGCATTTTGAATGTCAAATTAATGTCGTAACAACGTTTTCGTGCTGTAACAACTATTAGCTAATGTTATTCCAGTACTGAAATCCCATTAAAGGGTTAAGCCGCTTGTCTACCTATCTGTTAATGGCGAGTGCAGTTGTCCAGTCCGATTTCAACCCAAATATTTGTAAGGATATTACCCGGGGGTAGCGAGTGCAGTTTCCCTGCGTCCGTTCACAGAGTTCGAATCCATCTTGTAGCCGACATTTTCTGGAAGCGCTCATGGAGCGACTTTAATAGTTAAGATTAGTAGAAATTCTTAATACGTTAGAGGGTTAGAGTAATGGTAAACACTACATATTATTATAATTAGTTACATTCTTTTTAATTAAAAAAAAATATTAGTGAATTCTGGACTTTATTATTTAAATAGTGCACTTCATATCTTGAATAATGTAATAATGAAAATTGTTTCTGTAGAACAACATTACTAATAGTGAGAACAATTTGTTTCAGCCAGAAAAACTTAGAAATCAGTAAGATAGTAGCAAGTTTCGAATATCGAGAGAGCGATCTAAGATTAACGTAATTTTAACCAATAGAGCTTGTTCTTGGTATGGAAATAATAAAGCAATTTCAATTTAATTACCAAAAAAACAAGAAATGGAATATCGGTAAGGGTTTTATTTTGTATCTCAAATGTGTCCATTTATAAGCATTTACTTATTTCATAATAATTTTCAAAAAACAATATTTTAAAGAATAATTTTATTGGTATATATTTCTCTACCAAGTATTAATAGTACAATACAGACAAAACTGCATCCTAAACAAATTAGTATAGTACTTATAGTAGCAATACATATTTTCCACTATTGTTCTCCACTATAGTCTTATGGATAGTATTTGTTCTTTCATTTGATACTATTACCACATGTAGGGTCTCCAAACCATCTGGAAAAGTTCTATTACGCATTTACTACTAAAAAGGTACAAAAAATACCGTGGTCAAGTACTCGTGTGGCAGGGGCGCAACAAATTCATATTTTTGTGAATAGTACACCTCTATTTTGTCTTTTAAAATTTCGACGAATAGTTTAGAAGTTATATTTTTGTGAAAAGAATGGATATTTAGAAAACCATAGCAGTCTTGTTTTTAGGAATTCCGAAAAATTGAAACTGTATCCTATTATCCAAGGACCTTTAATTAATGCTGATTGAAGCAAAGATACGTTTTAGCATACAGGGTGAATTTTAGAATTTTTCATTTTTGCGAATTGTAAAGAGCCTTAACTAACTTTTTCTAGGGATGAAATATTTTTTTTATTTTTAACAAAATTGAAATGATTTTTTGATTCTCCTTCATTTTTATTCTCAAAAATTGAAAAAAAACGAAAGTTTATCCTTACTAATAAACGGTCATTTTGCCCATGTCAATATTAATTAGCGATTATTGGCGAATACAACACAGCTTTCATTTTTCGAATTCTTAAAAGCAAAGCTGCTATGTTTTTTATATAGACTCTAAGTTCTAAACTTCTAAACTACTTCTAAACACTGGTAAGGTTATAGCCCTTAATATCGTGAAAAAGGTGTCCCCTTAAGTTTGTATCTCCCCCCCCCCCCCACTCCTCACACGAGTCGACCATGGTGACCCAAAATATTTTTTAAATTTAGAGCTAAATATTCTATAAGTTGACCGACGTATTTTTATACATTTTAGCATAATGGTTTATAATGCAATTTCCTTACTGGTAAAACGTTATGTACTATAACTTATGCAAAAGAGTCGTTGTCAAAGTGCTGGACGAAAAGGGGAGGTACATTGTATATAAATAAATTTTAGATATAATCAAAAATTGCGCAATGGATTCGATCAAACCCAGAAATAGAATATGCACTAAAAAATATATTGCTTTATACTCAACTGTAACATGTAATTCTTTTGTGCCACAGATATTTATATGATTTTAACCGGCGCGGCATTACAAATATTAGATAGCGATATAAAAATCTGGTGGTATACACGCACACAATTTTCTTTTACAGTGATCTTATAATTAGCCCAATATTTGATTTTTAATTTGTAAGCATTTGTCAAAAATTTTTAAAAAATGGCAAATTCTACCGTACAAAATAGAGCGTTAGTTGAAGAGACACATTTTCTCTAAAATTTTAAGCTGCATTCAAAAATGTAATAATATACCGGGTGTTCTATTTAAAATAGGAATTAATAAAAAAACAAAACAAACCCATTTTAGAGGTATACAACTGGAAAATCACCTATCCCACATCAACACACATTAAAAATGTAAAGTTTGAAAAAATTCGTTAGAGCTGTTTTTGAACAAATCGAAAAAAACTGAAAAATATCAAGAGTAAACACCATACTTCTGGTTATGAGATTTTCTTCAAAAGCTTGCTGTCGTATTTAGATAGTACACAAAACTTACATATGAAGTTTCAACGCCATACCTCTTTTCGTTTTTGAGATATTCTGTTCACACATACACAGACAGACAAACAGGCAGACAAACAGAAAGACAGACAGATAGACAGACACGCAGACAGACTAATGAGCAAAAACATGTTTTTTGGGTTCAGGGGACTCTAAAACGTGAAGATTTGTTGAAAACTCAACGTCGAATTTTTGGGGTGAATCGAATACTTTCTTATTGTAAAAGGAAGTAAAAACCAAGAATTAGCTCTACAACACTCTGTAATAATTAATATAATGTTAAATCAATCTGTAACAATAGAATTACTGTTCGATCACTCTCTCTGCAGCTTTCTTTTTTATTATAATGTATTTAAAGAAAACGTTTCTTATCTACTGTTTAATAGAGAGAGAAATACGTAACTGTTTCGCTACTTCTAAATGGAAACCATTTCCGATAATAGTTTAAATAATAATATTAAGAATTGCATGTAAAATTTACCCTATTTACTCAAAAATCGCTCGTATACAAACAATTTATTTTCGTGCCGGTTTGTCTCTACCAAAAGGTTCTCTTGCCAATTTGAAAATGTATTTCAGTATATCGTAGAAAAAACTATCCATTATTCCAATACAGGTTAGCGATTAGGCGAAGTTCAGACTTAATTAGAAATAAAAGTAATAGAGGCATTTTTCTAACAGGTGCTCATGCTCACCTATTTAAATGTACAGTTTACGTATTATACGCCTCGATAGTTGCTGCTAAGTAAATCCGTATTAACGGCACTTACTATTTACAACTCTTCATGTCCAGGCATGCTATTCTATTATTACATAAATTTTACCAAGTTCTGTTTTGCTGACAGATGGCAAATGTTGGCGTCCGTGGAGTTTTTTCAAACAGGTCAGTTTAACTGTATACCAGACGTATTGTAAGCTGCGATATGATTATCTTATTCTGTTATCCCATTATGATACTACGATAGTTCTTAAAAATATACAAATAGTTATTATGTAGTTAGTATAGTAGGAGTTAATGTATAATCACTGATTGTTTGGCTAGAAGTTCTTTTAATACTTTCAATCTTTGTTCCTGTTGACTACGAATCCTTGTCATACACTTCGCAAGAAATTACAACAATAATATCAATTATAAATAAATGTTACATAAGTGTTGTAATGTTTACATTAATATGTATTTTTTTATAAAAAAAGAATATATTTTTCAATACTTAGAAGTAAATCTGGCCATATACAAAAGCTATATTTATAATAAATACAAAGAATTTAAAAGTGCTGCGTTTTAATTTTCGCATTTTTAATTAAATACGAAATATTTCATTTAAAATTCTAAAAGAGGCATAGAGTGTAGTCAAATGCAGCAAAAGTGCATGCACTTTCATGGTTAGGGGCACGTGTGGGATCACGGTAGGTGTTTAAACACACTTCATCATAGGAAAGGCATCCACTGACGGGAATATCACACTTAAAAAATTTATTATTGGCTTCATGAGTATATATGTTTAATCCAGTTTTACTTCAGCATTTTGAAATTAATTATAGTAGCTGTTCAAACTCATCCAAACTCACCAGATATCATCGACCTTTCATTTACGTTTTAGAGACATACAACTGCAGAAACTGCAGTAATAACTTGTTTCCAATGCCTCTAATTATGTAAATAAGTTTTAAAAATTAATAAATAATTTTAAACAAAACATAAAATTATCTGGTTGTGTGCTAGTTACCTAGATACACATATGTACTTCGTTAGTTGCTATGAATTATGGACTGTTTTATTCGCTAGTGAATAATAGTATATTATATCGTGAGGGACTAAAGTGCATCATTAAATCCCGCTAGTGAATATTATTTCCTGAGGGCCCGAAGGAAATAATCACTCAAGGGATTTAGGCACTTTAGTTCCGTGTGATATACGCTATTTTTTGCACTTTTGGGAACATTATTATCAAACATTTCAAAAATTTGAAATCTGTTAATTTGGAAACTGACAATTACAATTTAATTTTAAATGCGAATTTTATTGAGAATGTTGTGTAGAGTGATTTTTTAAAAACTGAATTGCAGCAGGCCCTGGATAGCCTAAATAAGTTGGCAGTAGGTACTGAAGTGTATTGTCAGTTCATGTCAAATTCGAGATTTACAGGTTAAGTTTTGAGTCAGTGTGTGTCAAATGACAAACAAAACCTAACCTACTAACCTCGTGTGTACATAAATTTACCATAGTTACGGTAACATTTTTATTTTAGTCCCCAGGGACTAACGTAATTACTTAAGTCCCTAGAGATGAAATGAGCTACTTTAGTCCCTGAAATAAATGACTAAAGTGCAAAATAGATATTTATGCATTAAGGGAGATATGAATATGTTTTTCCCTGAGGTCTGTAAGTCAACTGAAGGTAAAGAACATGAATATCTCCCGTGGTGCATACAATATTTTATCTACTAGCATATTCGTAAAAATAGTATGAAATTTCAAAATGTCATAATGACATTTAAAATTAGAATATGTAAGTAACATCAAGGATTGCCTCATTGTATGGTTCCTAAGACGTTAATTGTAGTTTTATTGTTACCATGAGTTTGAGGAAGAAATAATTTGACAAGTCCCTTGGGAGTTATGAGTAGCTTTTCGTATTTTGTTTCTATGACGAAAATGTACAATATCATGTTGCTAGTAGATAAAATAATATTTTATCCACCCTCATTATTAATATGTTACTTTGCCATGGATATTTTAATAGATAAAGCACAACTTTACAAGTAGGTATTGGAAAAAAGTTAATATGCCATACATGAATAAAGGAGATTTTATCCATTCAGCGAAATGAGCTCACTCGGTTTTGCATCGTAAGCTAAGGAGTTCCTCTTATGGATAAAATGGCTCTTTCTTCACTAGTACAATACATAACTATTATACCTCACCTCCACATAATGACACTCTTACTATGTTGATTTGCATGTGTAATGAGATATATTAACCATTAGTGAGAGAATATTCAAAAAGCCACTAATGAGAGAATGTAGAAAGACACCGTTAGTGTCAGTACATGTCATATTCGAGATTAACAAGTTAGGTTGAGTTAACCTGTGTCAAATAATAAACAAAACCTAACCTGCTAACCTCGAATTTGACATAGACTGACGATGCTACCAATAATACGCTTCAGTATTGCCAAACGTATAAAACAAATTACAGGCGACTCTGTTGCAAGGGGAGGCGAAAAATTTATAGTTTTATCAGATGCTAGTGCGTTTTCAACTAGGGATTAGCTGAAACCATGCTTGTGTGTGCTCTGTACAACACCCCTTGTGCAGTGTAACTTTGAGCGCCCGGCTTTTCATAACTTCAAATTTTTCCAGTTTTGCGAGCTGGTTTATAGCGTTTTGTTTCATTACTTTAGCTGAATGTTTACATGACATCCAGATATCAATGTTATTCCAGTTATTATAACTGCGACTTTATAATGTTGCTGGCGTCGTTTTAAATTCTAGCAACTCATATTTTTTGTGTTTGATTTGGTTCGACTCCAAAATTAATTATATTTGCGCAGTAGAGCGCTAGGTTTTACTTCAGTTGTTTAACTAATAGTTCTTCTTTAATTACGATGACTATTTGTGATACTGTTGTTCATATTAAATTTTGATCTACTGTTAATACTGGTTTATATTTTCTTTTGTTATTTGTACTATTACCCTTCATAAACCTGCCCGTTCTTTTTAAGTATTAGGTTGAAGTTAGAGACTTTCAAGGTAGTTGGTGATTTTTTTTTTGGTAGCTAGATTTGTTTTTATGTTGTGTATAACGACTGGCGCCCATTTTATTTTAATTAATGAATTTTTTTACGTAACCCTAAGAACCGCTGCCTGGTCTTTACTGACGCCGTATTCTACCGAGGGTTTAAGCTAGGAATGTAGTCAGCCCTCGTTTAAGGGGGGTACAATGGATAGTGAAAGAGATCTTATATAAGATAAGCATGTTATTTTAAAAACAAAAGTTAATATCATTTCCTGTAAAACCGGAAGTGTAACTGACTGGTATTAATAGCTACGTTAGTCTCGATAAACTTTGCTAACAATAATTTTTCTTTCAGTTGTTTTACATTGATTGTCAATAGATTCACTTTTATTTGAGTAGAAGCTTGGAGTACATCTTTTCAGTGTTTCGAATTAGTATATTGTGTCAACTTCCGAAACTTTGTTGCATTGAGTATTCGCAACCATAACTGGGAATAAGGTAAGAGTTCTCTTGTTGTAAACTAAACTAGCTGGCAATGAAAAGAACGGATTAACAAAAGCACCATTGCAATATGCCTTGCAACGGTGGGGCTCGAAACATAGCATGACTAGAAGCAGTGTTGCAATTTTCAGAAGATACTATGATTATTCAGCTCGACAAATTTAATACAATTAAAATATAAGTTTATAAACATTTCTAGTGAAGTTCAGTGGTGAAAAATACGTTGAGTTTTTTCGTCCTTGCATAGTATGCCATTTTTCTTGAAAGAATGAAATTAAATAATTTATAGATATATCTACAAACTTTATACGAAAAAAGTATAACACTTAGCGTATTTTTCTTCTTCAGGTTATTTAAACACACGCTGCACTGAATCAGTTTTACATATCACTAAAGAAGTCATTCTAAAATTAATAGAAAACTGAGGAAACGACAGGAAACTCTATGGCCCACCTAAACCTAACAGTGTGAGCAATATTTTCACTTTTTTTTTGAATGAATATTACATATTTTAACTACATGCTTTTGCGGTTTTCTCTTAGTATTCAATACACCAAATACTAGGCCTATTTTCTAATACATGGTGCGTGCCTTGATTTCAGTGCGATAATGAGTTGAAAACATTTTAAGATTATTTTAATACCGCCTTAAAAGTTTTATTGAAAAAGTGTCGGCCCTATATTACCGAGGAAGGCAACATAGCGATAATTTTTTTAGCAAAATGACACTTTAAAACCGACCCCTCGTAGCTCTTTTAAAAAGATAGAACCTTTGAATAGTGTTGTGAGTTTGAGGAGTTATTCTTTAAATTTGATTTGAGTTGTATCCACTGTCGTAATTCTACCATAAACTTTTAATATTCTACGTGAATATTCTTAGTTGCCCAAATTTTCCTCAGCATTTGGAGCTTACTTATTTTTCAATATGTTCAAAAATTCCCACTTTGTTTTGGTTTAGCTGAATATTTTTTTTGTCCTTAATAATTATTCATCTTAT
This sequence comes from Agriotes lineatus, assembly GCA_940337035.1. Taxonomy (NCBI): domain Eukaryota; kingdom Metazoa; phylum Arthropoda; class Insecta; order Coleoptera; family Elateridae; genus Agriotes; species Agriotes lineatus. The sequence continues at coordinate 68,368,865 of OW679200.1, read as the reverse complement.
AAATAATTGTTTTTTATTTATTTAGTTAAAAATAAAATTAAAATAGAGAGACAACTGCTGTGAAAATGAAATTAAATGCGAAATTTTCATTATTTTTTCTACGATCGTGTTAATATGACAGCTTTTTGCACAGTTTCTAGTGTCAAAAGTGATGTTTGTAGCACTCTTAATATTAACGCCCAAATTACGTCTTTTTTGCACGTCACAAACACGCTTTTTCATAAATTTGAATGTCAACATAACCTAGAATATCTAACACAATGTGACGGAAAAAGTGTCACCGAACTAAGTTTTTATATTTCTGTTACTATAGTAGAAAAAATAGTGTATGATATACGTGTATATGTGCCATTAAAGCACTGGCGACGTTAAAAGCACTCCGCTTCGCGTCGTGCTTTTAAACTCGTCGCACGTGCTTTAAAGGCGTACTTATACACTATTATAATATACTATTATTCCAAGAATTGCATTTATAGCTTACTCAAAGTATACGGGGTGTAATAGCTATTAACAAATCTAGGAATGTTATGAGTATCATAACTGCCGCAGATGTTTTGAAATCCGAGCTCGTAGAGCGAGGTTTTTAAAACATCTAAGGCTGTTATGATTCATAACATCCGTGATTTGTTCAATAGTTTATCGGTTGCTGTGGGGTTATGGTTGCCATGTAGAGTAATATTCCTTAACCCTACAGATAAGTTATAACCTAGTTACCAGCCTACTTTTGAATATGTAAACAAAGGCTTAATATCCTGAAACCGGTAAAAATGCTTTACGCACCATATGATTTTCAAGGGTAATTTCTTTATATGAAAATATTTGCTTCACTAACGATTTTAAAGTACAAACGTTTTTTGTAGAGAAAAATTCTACATTTATTCATAATTTGCATTTAACATTTTGGACCACCGAAAATTTAAAGAAATTAAAATTACCATTTTCATCTTGAAGTGTTGAGTGTTAATTATGATGATTATTGATTTTGAGCTTAACTCTGCCAAAATTTGACTGCTATTTTTTGATAGTACGTTTTTTTAATACGTTTCATGAGTGGCAATTTGTCTCAAAAATTTTAAGGCACCATTGACTTTTGGCAAAATGGTACCTAATTTACATTTTTAAATTTTTTCGTAATTTCAATTGGCAAATGATGAAATGAACAGATGCATAATTTTTTCTTTCGGGGCAGTCTGTAACCCCAAGAAAGCGCGTCCCCAGGTGACGGATCGGGGAAGGTCCTTCAGACATGAAGGGTACGAGGAAAATCAAATACCTCCCGCGAACCAACAGGCAAGTGGGGTCTGTCTCAGAATGAAAGGCCACTAACAGCGACTGCTCCCCAGGTTAAGGGCGGCTGAAACAAAACCTGGTAGAAAGTATAAAATACAGGCACCACGACGTTTGACCAACGTGGCGCTCATTAATATGAAACGTAAGATAAAATAAGGCCATCAGTCTACAGCAGTTTGGAACTGCTTGACTAAGGCAGTGGTCAAAGTAACAGAAAGACAGAGGCTGCTAAGAACTCATAGGTTAAGTCAGACTGCCATTTGAAGACGAAAACTGCGAAAGTAACACACAAGATATCTACACAAGTAAACATCGCGACATATACTTAACACAAGATTGCTTTTAACCAATGATGATAGACTGGAACAGTTAGAAGAAGAACTGACACACATACAATGGGACATGTTGGGTCTAAGTGAAGTCAGACGTAAGAAAGAAGGGTGTATAACATTAAAAAGTGCACACACATTATTCTACAAAGGAAAAGACAATGTACATATCAGCTGAGTAGGATTCATTATCCACAGAAAATTAACTGGCAATTTCAGAGTTATTTACATAATCTTGAATATATGCAGTAAAATCCAATTAAAGATAATTCAAATATACGTACGAAGAAGAAGAACTCGACCAATTTTACAAAGAAGTGATACAATGCATACAAAATATACATTACTTATTGTCGAAATTAGCTACAAGAAAAGAAGAAAGTGAACGTAGGATTGGTAACTACGGGATCGGAGTGCGAAATGAAAGGGATCACAGGTTGCTTGAATATCTGGAGCAAAATTACTTATACGCAATGAATACATTTTTCAAAAAGAAAGTAAAACGGAAATGCACCTGACGTACTCCAAATCAGGAGACCAAAAATGAAATCGATTATATATTATCTAATAATCAATGCATTGTTCAAGACGTATCAGTTGTAAACACATTTACGAACGATAGCGATCATCGGTTGGTGCGAGCTAAAATACAGATAAGAGTAGCTTGGGAGGGAAGGAAAATGATTAAATAAAAAGGTTGTACAATAAATTATGAAGAACTGCCAAACCATAAGCAAGACGATCAACAGGAAATACGAAAACTACTAAATAAAGCAGGTGACGCCTCAACTACAACTCCATTATTAGAGAGAGAAGAACGAATACTAACAGCTGCAATAAAAAACGTCCCACCAACTATAGCAAAGAAATCTAATAAAATACACAGTAGAATTAGCCAAGGAACTAAACTTTTAATGAAGAAAAGACTGGTAACTCATAAATTGCAAAAAGGTGTAGAATTTGCCTTTGAATAAACTTATTACATAAGAAATTAGAGCCGATCTTCGTAAACATAGAAGAAGAATTATAGAAGCAACAATAAATAAAAATAAAGGACCCAAGGCTATAAGTACACAATTCTTCATAGGAAAGAGAGGAATTATAAAACTGAAGAATAAAGAAGGACAACTGATAACAAAATGAAAATCGTAAGAGAAATAGAAGTGCATTACCAAGACCTTTACAGTGTAAAAATGCCTCCTATATCAGCTGAGTAAAATAGATTTAACACATTGGGAGTTTTAAATGTAAGATCAGAAGATTTTCCCGAAAGAAATAAAGAAGTCAAAAAAGCCCTCACAAGTACTATATAAAAATAACAAAGCGCTAGGAAAAGACGGTATTATAACAGAAATGTTGAAAGAAGGTGGTAATATAGTGATACGAAAATTGTAGGATCTGGATAACCTCTGTTTAGAAAAGCAAACAGCATCAAACGCCTGAAACTACGACACAAATAGGGGGATCACAAAATTAGATAACTATCGACCCATAAGTTGAATCTGGCAATTATACAAGATATTTATGAAAATAATTAGGAACAGGCTCACTGCAAAAATTTACTTGTATCAACCGCGAGAACAAGCGGGATTCCGAAGTGAATTTAACACATGCGACTATCTACAAGTGATGATATAGTGTTAATCAGCAGTAACAGTGAGAAACTACAAGATATGATAAACGAGTTCTACATACAATCATACTTAGTGTGTTTGAACATGAATAATCAAAAACAAAAATAGCGATAAATGTCGAACATGACAACAACGTTTATATTATGGTAGAAAATAAGTCTTTAGAAGTGGTGAATTCGACAGGTACAGTTATATATTTAAATCTGATATTCCAATTACACTCAAATATAAGACCTTTAACTAGTGTGTTTTTCCAGTGTTGACCTATGGACCCGAAACTTGAAGTTCAACTAAAAATAGTGCAAAAAAATCTTTTAACCACCAAACGAGCTATGCAACCCCAGATGCTGTGAATAACTTTAAAATACCGCAAAAGAAACACTGGATTCGACAACAACTGGTGTAGAAGATGTGGCAAATAACGTTACTCGACTAAAGTGGAACTGGGCTGACCATGTAGTGGGAACACGATATGATAGATGGACTAGAAGACTTATGGAGTGGCGGTCTAGAACAGGAAAAGAAGTACTGGTATACCAAAGACACGCTGGAGAGATGATTTAAAGAAAGTCGCAGGAATTAAATGGATGACAGTAGTCCAAAACAGAGATGATTGGAATACAGAGGACACGGCCTACGTCCTGCAGTGGGCCGACATAGGCTGATTGTGATCTTTTTTTTCTCTACAAAAAACTTATTTGCAAGTTTGCTTTAAAATAATTAGGAAAGCAAATATTTTCATATAAAAACATTACCGTTGAAAACCCTATAGTGCGTAAAGAATTTCTACACCTTGTACATACAGGATGTCCCATAAAGTTCTCTACATATAAAAAACTTTTTTAATTATCTATTCATCATAAAAAGTTCTGCATTACCCTAAAACCAAAATGCTCTCATACAATTCCCAAATTCTGTGATATTATACAGGATGGATAAAAAACAATAATTCGACAAAAGAGTGAAGTACCCTTATTTCTAAAGATAACTGAAAATGTTATTTAGAAGTGTTATTCAGAATAAAAAGTTATATGCATAATTATGAAAAGGCGGCCTCCTGTAATTAATTTCTTTTTCAAAATAATGTATCAGAAATTCAATTGAAAGACTCAATGCACATAAATTCCACTCAGAGAAGCAACAAGTCGTTGGAAAATTACTTAAACTACTTAATACAGAAACTAGCATGACTTTCCTAAGTAAAATCTTCAGAATTAGGGTGCTTTACTCTTTCGCCGAATTATTATTTTTTATCCATCCTGTATAGTGTCACATAATTTTGGAATTTTATGAGGGCATTTTGGTTTTTGGGTAATGCAGAACTTTTTTTGTTAATAGATATTAAAAAAGTTTTCTATACGCACGGAACTTTATGGGACACCCTGTATAATAAATTAATTAAAATATATAATTAATATAACCGTTTCAACGTGCAAGCAATTCAAAACTCAGCAATTTGAAGCAATAATTTTATCCATATAGTGTATTATGTTGTAGCGTTTAAATATGGTTGTTGTGGTTGCCTGAGCAACAAATAATTAAAACAACGAAGTTATGCAACGCGCTATTATTAATAATCATCACCTTTTCCTGGTTGCAACTAAGTGTGAATCAATTTAAATCACATGAATTGAATAAATTGCCGCATTTAAGCCTAAGCTACATCCAATCAGAATTCATGTGCTAAATGCAATAAAATATTACCCTAATTTAATTACCAGTCATATTTTCATGGCACGAAGAAATGTTGATTAACACGATTCTTTTATGCCCGCGCTGTTTATTAATAATTTTAAGTCTTTATGGGCACTTTGTTGGTTTTCACCGTATCGCATTACATAATTTTGCAAATTTAATTTTCAGAATGGGCCAACTTTTTGCAGTTTCATAACTGATTTAAATAATTATTGCACATTGCACATTTCGTTAATATATGCATCACATTTGCAAGTTCACGCTATATCCAACACTTTTGTTAAGGAATGTTGCACAAAACTACTTTCGCCCTGTTAATTTTCCTTCATTATGTAAATTTATTTTTTGAAATACTTTGCATAATTTAAAAATTGTCTGCTCCTTATAAAGTTATACTCAAAATCGTTAACCTTCCATTGGAATAACTAAACGTTTTGAAAATATAAGTTTCGATTGGATTTAGTAGAGCAAAACACATCGCTAATAGTCATTGCAAAAACTAATCGATTTTTTGAGTGGGTTTCAAATAAATTATTCGGATGTAGTATTTGTAATCGATTATTTCAGAATACAACAATAACATAAAATTACGTAACTGTAATAATGTTTTCGTATGTATTTCATATATTTAATTAAGTAATTAAAGCAGCGTTGTTAATCGCTAATCAATTAAAAAGTCGATTATAAAAACTGCAATTTCTTAACCACCTTAAAGCGTGCAAGTTGTTATAAAATTATTATAGGTTATTTCTCCATTAATCACTTTGGTGCATATGTGGCTCAGCACTTGTTTGAGAAAATTTTAAAGTCTAATGATAATACGCTCTTGTGAGCTTATGACATTTACAAAATGGAGCAGTTTTATATGGCAATAAACAGATTTTGTAATCTGCCGTTAGATTGAGTCAGCCTCTAACTGCACGGATTTGGGTTATTTATGTTTGGGTAATATGACTCAAATATTGTCAATTTTGTGCAAATATGGAATTTCAACGTTTTACAACGTGAGGCCACCGTCTAGACAGATTGATTGACTTTGTTCAAGGCCCTTATTTATTAGCCATATGATAATCCGGTTGAAAATGCAAAAACCTTGAAACGGATTTCACCAATAACCAAATTTTATGAAAATTAAACATCTAAAATATTTGATAACTTTAATCGTTACCTACATTCATTGCAACACTGGAACGGAAATCAGTTGTCATTAAAACAATTAAACTAAGGTCATTTCGGAAGGAAGTTGAAAACAGGTCACCACCACATGCAAACAAAATTGCCACTAATGAACGAAGAAAATGCAAAATATCTGATTTTTTTCAACTGGCCCATAACGAGTTCAATAGTCTCAAGGTCTCTCTATTTAGATGATATGGAAATTATATCTGTACAAAAGCTGTTTGAAAATACTAAAAAAATATATTTTGGTTCATAAATGGCTTCTTTTTGTTAGAGTCTTTTAACATTGACGTTATCTTTTAGAATATTTACATGTACGTTAACGATGACTAATGGAGATGGATTTAGGAACAAACAAAGGAATTATTTGTACACATAGTTTGGCTGAAATAAGTTTTAAAATATATGTTTTTGCATAGTGATCATGAAAGTCGTCTTTTTTTAACGAAAAATCGTATTGAAAGTACTACTTTTTTTTAACCCAAAATCGTGAAGAAAGGTACACTTTTTTAAACTATTTTATTGAAATGTCAATTTGACATTTGTAAATTCAGTAGTCCTTTTCGACTAAATTTCGAGTTGCAAGAGATCACTATGCAAAAAAACTACGTGCACAACACGTTTTGAAAGTCCCCTTTTTAAATTCATTTGCTTGATAAACTCGGGCTTCGCCCTTGTTAATCAAACTGTATATTCATGAAAAAAAGTATGACTTTCAAAACTAGTACAAATTACTATTATGAAGCTCTATTTAATTACAAACATTTTATAAAATTAACATATTCTGATTATTTTAGTTTACACATATGTAAGTCACCATGAGAAATGCACAGTTCTACTGTTTAAAAGTTCGTTCCTATTTCTTCTTATTTAAAAAAAAAACAAAAATTACCCCACCCTAAAATGTATTATTCCAGTATAGAAGAAAAATCAGCATTGAAGAGCTTGATCCAGGTGCCTGCATCCGGTGACAAAAAATATATTGAAGTTCGTAAAATTTGGCGTGTAGGTGAGCAATTTTTCACTCTGCCATTTACCCCTACTACAGAAAATCTTAGGCAATTGCTCATTAATTTTCTTTGAATTCTACACCCACAAGGTTCCCAGCCAAAGAGATTTGATTAAATGAGCTAATTAACTAAAGTAAACAAATAAAGACCCCAATAATAGAATCAAAACATTTTCTACAAACAAGACCGACCACGACCTGCTCCAATTAAAACTACGTTTGTCAAGATTGTGCACATAATACTATTAGTGGCAAATTAACTGAGCCTGCACAAACAATATTCGGAGTTGAAAATACGACTGACTGGGAGGTGGCATAACTGGACATCGACTTCAAATGATTGTCAACAAGATGCAAAGATCATTTCAAATGAGACGAAGAAGCTGAAATAATGCATAAGACGTCCTGCATAGTTCAGCTTTTATAAGGGTGCCAAATTTATTTTAACATAGGAGAGGGGTGGAATAAATCAAATAGAAGTAGATTATAATAGTTATTTTTTTTACACCAAGCGTTAAGTGGGTTAAGAAATTGTTTATTGAAGACAAGAGAGTTATCCGTGTTCTCTGTGTCATCCGCGCGATGCTCTAACTATATTGGTAAATCCCGGATTCGATTTTACTCGATTTTCTCCGTATAGTCTTCCCCATAATTAGCTACCGTATTGTTTATGAATTTTCTTTAGTCGAAGTCATCGCATCATAACGTGATATGATAACGGCCATACCACACTGAAAGCACGCAAGTTCTTCCCATTTTAGAGAGTAAAGTTATCCCTAACATCATTAAATAGAATTTGTAATCATTAAACGCCACTGATTTTTGCTCCCCAATCTTCTTCATGAAGGTTGGCTATCATGTTTTGCTGCACTTGTTTGTTCCATGTGTCTGGGGGTCTATCTCTCTTTATTTTCCCTAAAGAGTTCTACTTTATTATCCTTTTTGGATATATTCGGAAGTCTATTTTTGTACATGCCCATACGATATAAGGCGTTTCTTTTTTATTTTCCGGTGGTTGTTCGATTTTTATCCATTGTTTTCTTTATAGTCTATCTTGGATACTTTGGATCCTGGTTGTAGTAAATCAATTTCTACCACATTTAAACTTTGTCTCTCTTAGACATTTCCCAGGTTCCCGAACCATACAGGGTGTTTTCTAACTTGGGACTTTTCTTTAAATAGCAAGAAGTACAAGAAAAATAATGTATGTTAACATGCATTTGCTCCAGTAAAAGTTGGATAATAAGCGAGATATGTTCTTTTCAAATTTCTGAAAAAAATGTTAAGAACCGCTGCAATTGCAATTTAATTAACAAAATTAGTAACAATACATCTAACAAATAATTATTCTACGTTGTCACAGAAACTGTTCGAAATGTCTACCCCCTTGTTGCACGCAAATCCTAGCCCGTCGTATCCAAGAAGCATCGTGCCCTGCTGTAGTGCTTGTTCTCGAATTAAAACTGCTGCATCTTCCACGTGTTGGCGCAGTTCTTCTATAGTGTTTATTTCCGAGGCATACACTAAAGACTTAAAATGTCCCCAGAGATAAAAGTCGAGTGGCGTTAAGTCCGGAGACCGTGGCGCCCAAGAAATTGGCGCACCGCGGCCTACGCACCTATTTGGAAAACTCCGATTCAGGTATTCGTTAACTATGCGGCTATAATGTGGTGGGGAACCATCATTTAAAAACCACATTCGTTGTCGAATATCCAGGGGTATATCCTTTAACAGTTCTGGCAAATGGTTCTCTAAAAAAATTAAATATTCTACCCCAGTTAGACGATTCGGTAACACGAAAGGTCCAATTAACTGTCCATTGAGAATTCTAGCTCAAACGTTCAAAGTAAATCTCTGCTGGAACCCAGTTTGCCGGATAGCACGTGGATTTTCAAATGCCCAAATATGGGTGTTTTTAAAATTATTTGCTCCGTTCCGTGTAAAAATTTTTTCAACACAAACCAACACATTGGACGTAAAATTGGGATTACGAGCATGTTCGCGCAAAAATCATTTGCAAAATCTTGTCCTTTAAGGATAATCTGCAGGCATCAGAGTCTGCACGCGTTGCAAGTGATAGGGGTATAGTTGGTCTTCTCGGAAAATTTGCCATACTTTGATATGAGAAATGCTGGTTCGATTGGCAACATGTCTTGTACTTACAGATGGGTCTGCATCCACCATTTCCAAAATCTTCTCTTCAGCTTCGTCTCTTACAACTCTACCTGGGCCACCATCACGTTCTCGTTTTGGTAGTAATTGTCCAGTGTCTATAGCACGTTGGTGAAGTTCAATAAATCTTCTGGGAGCAGGCTCAACCCTTTGCGGGAATCGTTCTCCATAAACGCGAGATGCAACAGCTGTATTTTGCAATGCCTCCCCATAAACTAACAACATATCTGTTAATTCGATACTGGAATACTTATGATAGTCCAGTGCATTTATCCGAAAAATAGATGTAACCTCGGAAAAAATCCTAGAGAGCTGAAATTTGGTTTACACATACCTCTCGTCGTTCCAAATAAGGGTTGAAAAGTCCCCAATTATCCGCTGTACGCATAACTTTTTACAGTGCTCAGAAGGTAAATTTTTCGGTTTTTCAACTATATCTTCGTTCCTATCGACTGTACGACTACGAATATTCAATAACGAAATAAAGGTAATAAAATTCTCTACAAAAAAGGTTATCAATGGTTTTTACATACCAGCAACAGTTTTCACGGAAATTCAGTAGGAAAGTCATAAGGTTAGCAAATATCATTGTTCTGCTCCTGAAGACGAAGCATCGCTATCTTTTGCACAGTCAAATAATGTTGGTAAGTTGAAAAATTTGGCGACAAAATTTTTGATTTACAAAATGAAAGCCCTACTGCGAAATTGTGGAGACAATATTTCGTAATGACTACTGTTGCAAAGGAATTTGTAAAAGCAGAAAGAATGGGAAATTGGAAGATGCATTTAACTACTATCAAAAAATGCTACCATATTTTCACGCAGCAGGACAGTTTCTTTATGCAAACTCGGCCCATTTGTATATTCACAACATGGAGGGATTAGAAACTTCTATGGAAAATAAAGCTTTTAAAAAATTCCCTGGAAACTTTTTAACTATGTCCATATAAATTTTGGTGAAAAGACGGTGATTGTTTTTGATGGGTATAACAACAGCAAAAACAATGTGAAAGCTATAGAACAACTTCGCCGATCTTCAAAACCGCCATTTGCAGACGTATTTTTGACGAGACAATGAATGTAACCGTCAGCCAGGAAACGTTTCTTTCTAACAGCAACAACAAATGCAAATTGCTTTCGAAGCTGTCAGAGAAATTCAAAGCCACAATTTTCCTCGTCGAACAGGCTGAGGGTGATGCTGACGTTCCCATTATTGAAACAGCACTGAAACATTCATTTACATACAACCGTTGTTGTTGGAGAAGATATTGATCTTGAGGTTATTTTAACGGCTCGAACACCTGTCGAGAAAGATTTTTTTTCTCAAACTGGGCAAAGGAGCAGTCCAGAGCAAAAAACGTTCTCTTCCTGATGTTTCTATCAACATGAAAAGAGCAAGGACCATATTTTATTTTTACATGCCCTCTCTGGTTGTGATACAACATGTGTTCTTTTCCATAAGGGAAAAACAGGAACTCTAAAATTATTGCAAAAACGACAGGACTTACAGAATTCAGCTTAAGTTTTCAAGAAAAGTGATGCTTCCCACAAATCAATTGCTCATAATGGATTACTATATTTTTGGGCATACATGGCGCTCCAGTTAAAGAAGATTTCATAAACAACTATCGTTATTTGTGCTTCGCTAAATCTGTAGGTAAAGACAAATTTGCAAGGTTAAGTCTATTACCACCTACAGCCAAAGCAGCTAAAGAGCATCTCTACCAAGTCTACTATCAAGTACAGACTTGGTTGGGTGATAAATTGAATCCAGAAGATTGGGGATTGATATTGAAGGACAACTTATTGCACGTAAAAAATCATCAGCACCTCCTGCTCCGGACTGTCTTCTAAAAATGATTATTTGTAATTGCACGAAATACTGAGGACCATTATGTGGCTCTCGAAATTTGGGACTCGTCTGCACACCAATTTGCGGTCATTGTCACGGACAATCCTGTTTGAACGCTGCACCAATGGAGGATTCGCAGGTAACCGAAAACGAAAGCGACCAGAACATTGACAATCCAGAGATCGATTCTATGTATGCCTTTGAGCAAGGATCAACAATATTGAAGAGGAATAGATTTCCTAAACTCATAACTTTCCAACCAAATTTCCGTAAAATCTGTTACTTGTATGTAAAAACTATAAATAATCTTTTTTGTAGAGAATTTTATTACCTTTCTTTTGTTATTGCACCTTCGTAGTCGTAAAGTCGATAGGAACGAAGATATAGTTGAAAAACCGAAAAATAGACCTTCTGAGCACTGTAAAAAGTTGTGCGTACAACGGATCGTTAGGGACTTCTCAACCCTTATTTGAAACGACGAAAGGTAGGTGTAAACCAAATTTCAGCTCTCTAGGATTTTTTCCGAGGTCACACCCTAAATGCACTGGACTATGAGCCATATTTTTGCATTGATTATTTCGAACATCAAAAATATGACAATGCTGACACACGCCAACTAATAATAAAACAATGCTGACACACGCCAACTAATAATAAAACAGTGCAGTGATTCCAGTGGTTCTTAGTTGTTCTCATAGTAAATAAAATCGGGAGTGTGCTCCCCTAGACTTTCTCGCATTCCCCTTGTTTTCTAGCAAATTTGAAAAGTTTATTGCAATGTAATACAGCGATAAAATTACATTTTCAGGTAACCACTACCTGTTTAGGTAAAGTGCCACTTTAGGTTAACCTATCATACTGAAATTTTATATCTGGGAGTTTTTCTCAATAATAAATGTATGTGCAAAATTTCGTGCAAATACCTTGAAGCAAACTGGTACTTTACTTGAATAGGTACCGCCACCTGTTTAGGTAAAGTTCCACTTCCAGTTAACCGATTTCGCTCAAAATTTGACAGGAATCTACAAATTTTGAATAATGACTATGTACCGGGTGGCCAATTAAGAAGGGCACTCGGCCCTATCTCGAAAAGTAATTGTCGTAAAGACTTGGGGTAAAAAAAATTATGACTAAAGTGGCCAAGAGAAAATGCTGGAAATTATTTTTAAGTTTCTAGAATGGCCGCCAGGGGGCGTAGTCGCATTCTTGAATTTTAAATCCCATTTTTTGAGAAATATTCTTATATTACAGATAGCTGAAATGGACACCGTTTTAAAGCTGACATAAATTCGATTCTTTTTTGTTAAATGCTTTTTGCTCTATCTCTTAAGGGAAAGTGGTGGGGGGTGTCCGAACATTTTCGGAAAGAAATGTCAATAACTTCAAAATGGCTGAACGGATTTTGTCAAACTTGGAGTCGTTGAAAAGGGATTTTCTTAGGCTATCAACGCTGCCTTGAGCGGATTGATTTAGATTGCTTGTGTCGCCGCTAGAAGGCGTTTTGCGACAACACTACAAATGAAATGGATTTTCTCAAAAAAATTAAATGCAACGATATCACTTTTATTGCAATAAAAGAGCGCCAAATAAGGGTCTAACACGCTAGTGAAAACCGCATTTCGATATTTGTTTCCTAACCTAAAATATCAGTAAAGGAAATTAAAACTCGAAATAATGTCGCATCTTTGGGAATATTTTCAGTATACCTGCATTATTAAATCCTAATTATCGTTCCTTTAGCAAAATATATATAAATTTACTGTTAAAATACCAACATTATATTTAAAATGTCAATAATAATTAATACTCATTTAATATGATTGAATATTGCCCTTCTGTCCACACGAAATTCGAAATTTTTAAAATGCAAGTGTGCTTTGGAAAACAAAATAGCAAAAATTATAATAATATTAAGATTGCAGCTATTTATAGTGCATTTTGGTGGCCTTATTTGTAAAAAATGCCTTTTCCACCTGTAGAAGTGTTTGATATGTTTCGTGTTTATTTTCAAAACAATGAAAACGCAACTGTTTCTGTTAGAATCTATGCGATGGAGTATCCTGATAGGCGCCATCCAACTGTCAAAGTTTTTCGTGTGGACAGAAAGGCAATATTCAATCATATTGAATGAGTATTAATTATTATTAACATTTTAAATATAATGTTCGTATTTTAACAGTAAATTTATATATATATTGCTAAAAGAACGATAATTAGGATTCAATAATGGCAGGTATACCGAAAATATTCCCAAAGATGCGACATTATTTCGAGTTTTAATTTCTTTTACTGATATTTTAGGTTAGGAAAGAAATATAGAAATGCGGTTTTCACTAGCGTGTTAGACCCTTATTTGGCTATCTTTTGTTGCAATAAAAGTGATATCGTTGCATTTAATTTTTTTGAGAAAATCCATTTCATTTGTAGTGTTGTCGCAAAACGCCCTCTAGCGGCGACACAAGCAATCTCAATCAATCCGCTGAACGCAGCGTTGATAGCCTAAGAAAATCCCTTTTCAACGTCTCCGAGTTTGACAAAATCCGTTCAGGCATTTTTAAATTATTGACATTTCTTTCCGAAAATGTTCGAACAACCCCCACCACTTTCCCTTAAGAGATAGAGCAAAAAGCATTTAACAAAAAAGAATCGAATTTATGTCAGCTTTAAAACGGTGTCCATTTTAGCTATCTGTAATATAAGAATATTTCTCAAAAAACGGGATTTAAAATTCAAGAATGCGATTACGCCCCCTGGCGGCCATTCTAGAAACTTAAAAATAATTTCCAGCATTTTCTCTCGGCCGCTTTAGTCATAAATTTTCTTACCCCAAGTCTTTACGACAATTACTTTTCGAGATAGGGCCGAGTGCCCTTCTTAATTGGCCACCCGGTACATAATTTCAAGGTTCTAGCTTATTTCATTTTTAAGTTATCGTGTTCACACACACACACACACACGCACACACGCACACACATACACACACACAGACATAATTCGAAAGATGGTTTTTTCGGACTCTAGGAGGTCTAAAACGTCAAGATCCGTCAAAATCTCGAAGTCGATTTTTTTGACGATTACAATACTTTCTCTATACTACCGTATGCGAGAAAGTAAAAACATAAGACAATATCTCTCTTATTATAACACTTTTATTAGAGCACTTTATCACCAATTGACTAAATTTCGCCTCCTTTAGATGCTCTTTCAAGGAAAGTCTCAAGTTAGAAAACACCCATAGTTCCGCCTAATCCTTTATCTAATAGACTTGTCTGTCCGGGACGCCGTTTCAGCAGCCAAACCGTAAGAGATAGAGAAAAAAGTTATGGAAGTTATATGTTTGGAATGGTCATGTCAGGTCAGGAACTGAATTTCAGTCACGTGACACTTCCGGTTTTCGAGAAATCACGTGATTTCCGTCCGTCCGGGACGCTGGTCCGTCCGGGACGCTGGTCCGTCCGGGACGCTGTTTCAGCAGCCAAACCGTAAGAGATAGAGAAAAAAGTTATTAAAGTTATATGTTTGGAATGGTCATGTCAGGTCAGGAACCGAATTTCAGTCAGTGAAACTTCCGGTTTTCGAGAAATCACGTGATTTCCGTCCGTCCGGGACGCTGGTCCGTCCGGGACGCTGTTTCAGCAGCCAAACCGTAAGAGATAGAGAAAAAAGTTATTAAAGTTATATGTTTGGTGTGGTCATGTCAGGTCAGGAACCGAATTTCAGTCAGTGAAACTTCCGGTTTTCGAGAAATCACGTGATTTCCGTCCGTCCGGGACGCTGGTCCGTCCGGGACGCTGGTCCGTCCGGGACGCTGTTTCAGCAGCCAAACCGTAAGAGATAGAGAAAAAAGTTATTAAAGTTATATGTTTGGAATGGTCATGTCAGGTCAGGAACCGAATTTCAGTCAGTGAAACTTCCGGTTTTCGAGAAATCACGTGATTTCCGTCCGTCCGGGACGCTGGTCCGTCCGGGACGCTGTTTCAGCAGCCAAACCGTAAGAGATAGAGAAAAAAGTTATTAAAGTTATATGTTTGGTGTGGTCATGTCAGGTCAGGAACCGAATTTCAGTCACGTGACACTTCCGGTTTTCGAGAAATCACGTGATTTCCGTCCGTCCGGGACGCTGCTCCGTCCGGGACGCTGTTCTATTTGAAAAACGGTCTTTTTTGTTTTATTAAATGAGACATTTGTCTCACTGGTTGCTAGTAAAGTATATAATAGTTTTTAAATAAAATAATTAATTACAAGGGATACTACACTTTATAATTACAGTGTTAGATTCAAATACGGACCTGCCTGTCAAACTCAGGGCAAATTAAAAGAGTGTAATTTATTACCACAAATATATGGTTTATTGTTCATTCTTTAACTTATCTATCCGCAATAAATTAGGTGTGTTTAATGCCCTCAGCTAACGCGTCGGGCATTAAGTTCACACGCGGGAGGAAATGAATACCTTTGCTCCATAGATATATAAATAGCTATTTTGCAAGAAATGGGAAAAAAACAACATTTTACTGTCTCAAAACAGGGAGTAAAGTAAGCATTTATTTCCATGGTATTTAAAGTCGTTATGAAAATCAAATAACAGTACAATCACAGCTCCTCCAATAATTAGAATGTCTTTTTTTTCTCACACTGTGTCTGCAGACGCAGCTAAAATTCGTCAATTTCAGCCTTGCAATCGGTTTTGTTTGGGCCACACATGAATATTATGGTGATTAGATTTTTCTCATTTAACTCAAATTCCATACTCATCCTTTCATTTCCAAATCCCAGCTTTTTATGTATTCCATGCAGTTCTTGTGCACCCAACATGCCACTCCTGCCTGTTCACATATGCTTAAAAACAAAACATTTTGACTCCTGTGTAGGCTGTTCTAAAGTATAGTGTAGAAACATCGAGGTTTAGTCATAGAAAGAAGGATGTTTAACAACAAAACAACAAAAGACAGAAAAAGAACAAATGGATACGTCAGCAAACAAATCCCAAAGATCTAGTCAAGAAAGTCTGAATGCAGATGGAGCATTGGAGATCCAGATATGAAAGTGCAATTAATGCATCCACAGGACAGACGGTCCCTGCGATATCAGTCAAAAATCTGACGAAGGAGAACAATAATTAATACTAGCAAATAGCATTTTTAGAAATTTTTCTGTCAGTACTTGTGTTCATATTTACAAAATAATAGTTATACATACAGATAGTTTGCATTTATTGCAGTTACCTAGTAAATTTTTAACCCTTATGTATAGAAACAACGTGGTAATGCTAAACTTAGAGGTGCTCTCACGACAGTGGAATAATTTATTATAGGAAATATTTATTATAGAAATGAATAACGACGCAGTAGATGGTATTAAAATTGCCTCTCTACGGAGTATGTTATGGTTTTATCTACCTATACAATACTAGGTGAGTTTTTTTTAAATGTTACAAGGCAATATCTCGAAAACGGTTTCAAATATTTTCATTAAATTTTAATAGGGATATGGGGGGGGGGGGGCATATTTAAACGTATGTTTTATAATTACCCCCCCTTCACTATTTTGAGGGGTAGGGAGTAACTTACGAAATTATGATTAACTAAATTTTGATTGAATTTAAAAAAAATAAATTTTACGAGTAAAGTTCACTTATTTCAGAATTATTATTCGTTTAAATGGAAATCAGTTATTTTTACTTAAGTCAGTTGAGAATTTTGACGTTTTAACGATTATTATTCTTTTTTATTTTATAACCTAATAAATTATAATTCAGTAACTGAAAAAGCAAATAAAAAAATTGTTTGTACACATATATAGTTTTTCGGGTAGATTCAAATTTTATAAACAAAAGTACATTATCCTATTTATAGTTACAAAGTTACCCCCTTACCCCTCAAAATAGAGAGAGGAGGTAAATGTCAAAAATATCTTTTTATATGTCTCCACCCCCCCCCCCCCATCACCCTATTACCTCACCAAAATTTCATCAAAATATTTTATACCATTTTCGAGATATCGCCTTGTATTATAATAATAAAATTGCGTACGTTCGTGCAAAACCTGTTGTATGTATCCTGTGAGTAATGTGTGTTTTAGTCCCTTGCATAAACGTTTCCCTTGCTTTTGCTCGGGATGCACTAATTATATCAGGACTAAAACACTCACTTTACACCCTTGGTGCATAAATAACTACTGTATTTCTCTTGTTTTTCATTACAGCAAAATTGCAGGATGTAGTTTTCCAAGATTTTCACAATGCATGAAAAATAGTTGCACTATAAACAATGTCTATTTGTTTCCCGTACTTTATTCAAAGCTGATATGTAGCCAGTGTCTGTTTTAGTGTTGTATCGCAATGAAATGCCTTTAGTTGTTCTATGATACTGGATTTTGCTTTTTGAAAGAAAAAGAGCAAGCGGTAAAATTTTAATACGTTAATTGTATGTATAGTATGATCAAAAATTAATCTCATCTAGTATGGCTGTGGAAGTGCAAACCAACGCCTTTAAAATTGGCTTACATACTTATATTTAATTCAAACTGTCAAATTTTATTATTAAATTTTTTTATCCATCTTATTACAATATTATATTGAAATAAATAAATTTGCACGTAAAAGTAATCTAATTGTCCAACAAATAAGCTTGCGCCGGTAGAATAGACACTTCATCTTAAATCTAACCTAAAAATAAAATATATTGAACCCAGTTTTAAAGGCAACAATTTGTTCTTTCATAGCCATTCTAGATGAGATTTTTGATCATTCTTTATTTAAATAAATTTTTCAATTTAATCAAAGTAAGAAAAATTTATTTTGTAATTTACTGCACTTATTATATAAAATATATTTTATTCAATGTTTTCCACTAATACATTATGTAAACTTTATTGAAATTGCTTATTGTTACGCACTGCCGTCTCTCTATCAAATTTCTAATAACTACTTTCTCTAGGAAGCCGATTTTTCCTTTAATACAGTAGCAATGGTGCTTAAATGGTCTCCATCATGCATTAGGATAGACAGTGTAATTACAGTTATTTGTAAGCCTTTGTTAAAACCGACGAATGACCTATTGTTGAAATGAATATTTATTAGTAGGATAAGGAAGTTTTCAATAATTGTCAGTTAACATCACGTAATAATTATTCGAACGAGACCTTCATTGCGGAGTTACATTATCTCGTTAGAGCATTTATCAAAATTATTGTTTTATTATTATTAGATGGCCTTCGTGAGCCTGCAGATACCCACTTAGATAATTTAAAAATTATCGTCACGTAAGGCGCACTTTCGCAACGAGGAATAAGTGATAAAAACCGTGTGATATTGAAGTTCTTTTTGCACTTGCAAAAGACATGGCGGCGGCGCATTTCCTGCTCTATCTCGTGCAGGTCATAATCGAGCGATTGCTTTACCTCCACGTTATCGATGAGAGGTAATTGCGGATAATGCAAGAACGGGAACTGCGTACTGCAACAGAATATGCACCTTGGAAGGTTAGTAGTGCCTGTGGTGGTACTGAATCAGAAATGCATCGACACGGTCTGTTGGCCAGGTCATTGGCAGTCTGTGGTCTACCAGAACTTTGAGACACTTCCGAAAGCATAACACGGTTTTGGACACTTTCCAGTCGAGTCGTTCCCCGTCATAAAAAGCGTTTCTAGTCGTTTTCTGCAAAAAATTAACTGGCTCAAAGAAAATGAGCATTCGTGTTGCGTCAGGTTTATAAAAGATATTATCCCTAACGTACACTAGAAAGTTTTCGTACAAACTCTGAAGAACACGACTATTAGCTTTCTCAAAAAATTAACTGGCTCGACTATAGAAAACATTATTGGACAGAGACTATTACAATGAATGCGCTAATTTTTCTTATTATTTTACAAAACAGACAAACTAGTTCTTAGTTCGATCCTACTCAACAATTTTACGATCATTTAGCAATAAAAGTTCGTGGTACTTGGCATTAGTAATAACCGCTTACCATTTACGGTCTACTAAAATGATAAGTTTGAGCCATAAAAATTAAAACAATAAGATTTATTCGTATAGATATGGGCCAAGGGCATAGCAAAACAGGTACTAGTTAAACGGCAGAAGGAGGAGGAGAAGATCGAGTATAGTCCTAATTTTCCACTCATAAAATGGTTTGGAAGTATAGAATAAAATTAATAATCAATTTCCATATCAGTGCAGGTGATGGATCGCGTAAAGCATGATAAATAGGAAACACAAAATCATAAAATATAACTTGTTGTTAATTAATCATAAAATTAACCACAAAGTGTCATACGCTACTCATCTCACCATGGAGAGATATATCTAAATAGCTTGGACTATAGTAGAGTGTGCGTATCAATAGTTAATGCCTAGAATGGTTTTAGAGCACTGTTTTATATTCTGAGTTTCAAAGAAACGTTAGAAGTTAACTTAATTTTACGCTTTTGAAAGATTATCAAAAGAATTAATATATTTAGAAAAATTACATTAGACCAAACATTAGATTTAAGATTGCCATTTATAATTTTTAATTTGTTATTGCAATTTGTAATTAGAGAGTTCGTAATAAAGAAATAATAAATAAGGAAGAAATATATGTACATTAGTAGCATATTCAACCTAGGTACTGAACTACTGATAAGAAGAGTAGCGGAAAATATACTGGAGGCAGTGCAAATTAGATAACGCAGCAAGGTGCGCTATGGGCAAAAGAGAAAGAGATGAAATGTATAGGACTTTCGAAAAACCTCAACAGAATTAAAAAAAAACAGAATTTGATCGCATAAACACATCTCTTCAAAGAAATGGCAGTTAATGGTTTAGAAATGAAGCACAGGAAGGCATAAAGGAAATTATATTCCTAGAATCAAACATTTTATAACAATAAGAACAAGAGCAATTGCAACTTTTAAACTAAAAGTAATGAAAAAGTATAATGGCGAATTTCGACCAAAATTAATAAGGACATAGCAGAAAAATTAATTGAGAACGTTGTTACATTGTCAAGTCACGAAATATCAGATAACGTAGAAAAAAGAATAGTAGAAAATATTAAATTTTATACTAAGAATAAATGGAAAGAAAGACACACAAATGAGTGTTAGAGAGAAAAGGAAAACTAATGTACAAGATGTTGTGAAATGAACAAAAACCAGAAGAATAAAATGGAACAAACACGTGGACCAGGTAGATGAAGAAAAACTCCCTAAAATGTGTAGAAATAAACAACCCAGAGATAGAATACCTCTTAGAGGACCCCATAACAGGTTGAAGTATCAGATAGCTGTAATACGTTGTAAAAGTAGGAAGAAAAACACAAATATGAAGAATGAAAGCATGAAGAAGTGCAAGTGCAGGCCAAAGAGAAGATGGTTGAATAGAATATTAAAGATACTAAATGAATCAGTAGAAATTAGAAAAAGATATTTTTTATAATATTTCAATTCATTTTAAAAAATACCTCAAAGAGTTTCACGTTATATAATTTGGGTCAACAACTACCCACGTATATTATGATTTTTAGAATACGATTTTTATGAAAGGAACATCGTCTTTAAAGAGTCGAGCTAAATTTTTGTCGACGAATATATTGTAATGATATACACCCCTACAGAGCCGGATTGAGGATATGTGAGGCCCAGGGCTAAATTTTTGTAGAGGCCCTATTCCCATTTATGCAACGAGTAGAAACCGCACTAGATTATAACCTTCGAATCTTTTCGAGGCCCCCGAAATTCGGTGGCCCGGGGCTGCAGCCCCCTTAGCCCCCCCCTTAATCCGGCTCTGCACCCCTATATGTGTGTTAGAATCAAATTTAGAAAAGATTAAAGAATTAAAATAGTTGAAAATAATTTGGATCTATTAAGGTATAAGGTGGGAATGTGAATGGATATTATGTAATTACAAAGTGAAAGAGAATTTATAGTTGAATGGATAATAGCTATTTGAAAAACAGATGGATTCGAAAATAATATAATAATTTAAAAATTGCAGTTTGAGGCGAATGACAAATACTTAATTGAAATAAAATAGACATTTAGTAGGTTTAAATCAAATATATTAAAACTAGAGTGCATAAAAAGGGATTTGATATGGTGATGTGATGAAAATAACAAACTTAAAAAATGTAGCAAAAGATTTTGGCGTAATTAAATATATTGAAAATAACCCTGTTTTTATTATAAAAATGTTTTGAATAATAAAAAGGGCAGGAATTAAAATTTACGAGGTGAAATAAAATCGAAATTTAAAATAAAAAAATAGGTAAAGGCATAAACTAATGAAGATTGCAAGTATGTGCTAAAAACTAATGGATAGCAGAAGTACTCTACAAAAGTGAATCATTGGAGAATAATAATGGGTCAATTTTATTGGAAAAGTCCATTTAACAGAATACATTAATCAAATTGGATTACGTCAAACTGTTTGGTGCTA
The DNA here is from genome assembly GCA_940337035.1 of Agriotes lineatus. Taxonomy (NCBI): domain Eukaryota; kingdom Metazoa; phylum Arthropoda; class Insecta; order Coleoptera; family Elateridae; genus Agriotes; species Agriotes lineatus. The sequence goes on along the minus strand of OW679200.1, from coordinate 68,347,285 downwards.
AAGGACACTTCCAGAGGAGGGTCACCAGGATAAAAGAGGCACATTCCAGGAGGTTGGTGAATGCAGTAGTGCAGGTAGTTGTCTGCAAGATTGGTCTGTTGACCGCGTGCTGTAAAAAAGGGTTGAGTTGCTGATGTGGGGCGACTAGGACGTCTTGTCTGTCCGTGGACCATTCATTGCAGGAAGGTGCTGGAGAGAGTCGATTAGTCAGCAGAGAGGAGCGGTTTGGTTAGCATTTGGAGATTTGTGCGGACCGAGAGAAAGGTGGGTCATTTCTTATTAAAGTCATAACTATAAAAGGAAATAAAGACAATAAAGAGGTAAACTATTTATGAATGTATTACTTGCTGATTTAATATTGTTGTGTACCATTGTAACGATTGGGTATTTGTCATTTGAATTTCAAATATGTTTTGATATTTGGTTGACATAAATTATTATGACTCTATGCGAATGATATTGAGAATATAAGAACATCGATTTTTCAGAAATCAGATAACTAGATAAAGGAATCCACCCTTGATTTTCAGGAGCTATCTCTAATAAGAATTAAAATAACTTGAATTGAATGTTCATGGTATATTAAAGGCACTGTAACGAGTATCTTAACAAATTTATGACGGCCCAATGTGCTAAAAATTAATAATCAAAATTAAAAGCTTATAAAAAAGTAAATAAAGACAACACGTTGTAAGGGTCAGTTCAATATACATACTTTTAAGCTAAAAAACAATAACTAATTTTATTATTGTGGAAAATTAAGATTTCTGGACATTTATAAAGTATGATTAAAAATTATTTTCATCTATATGTCCATGGCATACTGCCTAATTTATGAATGCAACTGCATTTGTACTTAAATGTCAAACTTGAATTTGCTTTTTAAGTGAGTTAAAGTTGCATTCATAAATTACTAAGTATTCCATGGCCATACTAGATGAAAATAATTTTTGATCATGCTATATTTAATTGGTGAGCAGAAAATTATATAAGTAGCTAAACGTCAGTTTAAATAAATATGGTGATTTACATCAGCCTATCATAGAAATTAACAACAAACACAATTATTTTCTCATTTGTAAAATAACACATAATATTATTTTAAGGAAAATGTATTTATATACAATTTTGAAAATTACTTTTTTTCGAAAAATTTTGTTCATAATTCATATACAACTTATATAACGTTTACTTAGCCGGTTTTCTGATTTTTAATTATAGCAAATCTCTTTTATCCGTAGTGCATCATCTTCAGCATCTCAATGGTCATCGCGCTACTAGGATCTCACAGCTATATAATTTAAGTAAGAATACTTTTGGATCACATCATACCATTGTATGGTACCAATGAATGCAATTATAAATTAATAGCACTGGAATTGCTCACGATGTTAATCATTCGTAAATGCATTTTATTGTACTTATTAGTCATAGATTGCCAAAGCAAGGTAACCATTTCTATTGTATTAAAACTGTTTGTATTGCAGTAATAAAGCGGAGTTTCTTTAAAAATATAAGTATGATACATATCTTACAAAGCTATTTATTGAATAAGACGTAACATGTAGGGTGATTGAATTATTCTAAGATATTAGAAAACTAAACGGAAAAGTAGCTATTTGACTTAGTCACGAACCTACAATATTAATTAATTAATTAATCAATATAAAAGAGCTATTTTATTTCCAAAATTGGAAAAATACAGGGATAGACCAGCACCCTAGAGACGGGGTCTTTTAAAGAGTCGGGATTTTTGGCTAATTATAAGATCACTGTAAAAGGAAGTTGTGTGCGTGTATCACACCAGATTTTTTTTTAGGTTTTCTTTCAAATTTGTCTAATATGCCTGGGCTATATGGAATTATGACAAAGATGAAAATATAAGATGTTAGAATACAAAGAAGTGTTATCTGCGGGTCGGGCCACTACATGGTAAGAGCACTTTTCCCACCTTTTAAAAATTAATATTGTAACATAAACGAAACAGAACCAAACCGAGAACAGCAAAATGTAAATTATATAAAATACAATTTGCGTAGTTTAGCATAGATGCTGTTAAGGATTTACACCAACGAAGATTGGAGAATAAATTAACAGATGATAAACATTCCTTTTAAAGATATGTACGATAACATAATAAAAAGTATTCAGCAGGCAGCAAGTGAGGCTTTAGGAAGAAGACCTGATAATACTACTAGCAAGAAGATATGGTTGACAAATCGCTGTATCTATGATGGTTAAACACTAGGAAAAAAGATGATAGAGAGAAGAAACAATAAATATCAAAATGATAAAAATCTGGAAGAAAAAATGTGAAGAGATAAATACGTACAGGGTGGGCAAACTTCGATGTTTTCATAGAGACTCTCGGTAACTGTAGAAGATATGGAAAAATGGACCCCCCACCCTCGATCTCTTTTTCCGAGAAAAGCTTAATGGTGCAAACAAAATTGATTATCGTCTTTTGTTTTCGAGTTATAAACGAAAGCTCGATTTTTCGCCTTTTGGTTTTGTGGCTATATCTCGTTTAATTATGAAAATAGAGAAAAGTAATTTCTACGTTCTTCAGACACTTTTTTATGATTATTTTATTCGTACCGATATCAACTAATCAGAAGGATGGATTTAGTTAAGTTATCTTGTATAATTTCGATAAGACAATTTCGATTATACTAGAGTAACTTCACTAGGCAACGCCAACGCAATAAACTTTCAGTTAGGTCAATACAAACAAATCGAGCTGTTAATGAAATATTTATTAATAGTTCCTATTGTTTAAATTCACTCAAAACATAATCGAATTGCGTACTTCTAACATTTTCAGGTTATAAATCTCAAACTTCTGGCAGAATAACAATTCCTGTTCGCTTCGCTTCGCGGGCGGATTATTTAAACTGTCAAACTGACACTCTTTTATTATTGTGCAACAAGTTATCAACATGTAACGCGATAATATCGAAGTACTTATAGTATTACTACTGAGAATACAGTGGCGTAGTCAGTTTTTCAAAAAAGGTTTAAAATTTCGAGGTATGCCATAAAGTTGTATTTTTTTATATGGAACTCATAGTTGTGCCATCATGAGAAAGATGATTTTTTCCCATTCCAGTGATGTACATGATATGGAGCAGATTTATTCATTTTCACTACATTATAGCAAAAACTCACAATTTTCAAAGTAGCTTTTAATATTTATTTCTTTTCTAGTTGAAGGCTGGTGTCATTTAAAATACGAGTATACCTGGTTAAACAAAGTATCTATCATTGCGTTGTTACAATAGCGACAATTTGATTGACAGAATTAATCACGTCTGATTGTTGCTTAAAATACCTATTACATTGTCTGTCATAAATTTGGACATACACGGAAAATTGATTTAGTATCAATTTATTAAAAAAATTCATTGACTTGCCAAAATTTAAATATTGTGAGAGGACGCGACTTATAGGTTATGACAATGGACACAAACATGAACAATTAATATTAGATATTTATATTTTTCTTTTGAATTTGGTGATTTTTATGTGTAGAAAAGTTTACCCAATGTAAGGAATTGTTGCACGTGCAGCTATATCAAAGGCTAGGCTAGGTATCGACTTGTAGCTGCGACTGCGAATATATTAAGTTACATAGGGCTCTGGACCGCATAGTTTTTTGCTTTTAGCTTAATTAATAGTGGATTATCTTCTTCTTCTTCTTTACCCAGCCGTCTGGGTCCACTGCAGGACATAGGCCTCCCTTGAACGCTTCCAGTTTTCGCGGTCTTGTGCTTCCCTAATCCAGCGATTTGATATTCTTTTGATATCGTCTCCCCAACGTGTAGGGGGTCTTCCTCTACTTCTTTTATCGGTACGTGGTCTCCACTCTATCAATCGTTTAGTCCATCTATCATCCGTTAGCCTTGCAACATGTCCAGCGTATTGCCATTTCAGGTGTGTAATTCTCTCGATTATGTCAGTTACTTTTGTTCTTCTACGAATCTCTGTGTTTTTAATCCGATCTGACAGTTTGACTCCCAACATTATTCGTTCCATTTTACGTTGGGCGATTTTTAGCTTCTTTACGCTGGTTTTTGTGAGTGTCAATGTCTCTGAGCCATACGTCATGACGGGCAGGACACACTGGTCGAACACGTTGCGTTTGAGACTTGTGGGGATGTCACTTTTGAAGATGTATGATAGTTTTCCATATGCTGCCCATCCGAGCCTGATTCGCCTTTGTAGTTCGTGTGTTTGATTATCCCTATGTATTCTTAACTTATGACCCAAGTATTTATACTCCCTGACTTCCTCTATGGTATCTTGGTGTAGCGTGATTTTCCCCGCCAGTACTAGGTTTGTCATGATTTTTGTTTTTTCTTTGTTTATGTGGAGACCTATTTTTTCTGTTGCCTTTGCAAGTTCTTCGAGCATGGCTTGTGCCTCGTTTATATCTTCTGTAATGAGTACAACATCGTCGGCAAAGCGCAGGTTGTTCAGCCGTTTGCCATCGATATTTATGCCTTTATCTCTCCAGTCTAGTTGTTTGAATGCATATTCCAGTACTGTGATGAAAAGTTTTGGTGACATTGTGTCCCCTTGTCGCATACCTCGCTCAAGTGGGAACTTGTTAGAGTCTTGGTGTAACTTAACATATGCTGTTGAGTTTCTATAGATATTGTATATTAGTCGGGAGTAGCGGTAGTCGATACGGCATTGACTGATGGATTTTATTATATGGTGAGTTTCTACGGTGTCAAACGCTTTCTGAAAGTCTACGAATACCAATACCAGAGGTCTATTGTATTCGATTGTTTTTTCAATTAAAGTTTTTAATGTTAGGAGGTGATCGTTTGTTCCGAATCCTGGTCTAAAGCCTGCCTGTTCTATCGGTTGATAAAATTCGAGTTTTTTCTCTAGTCGGTTGGTAATTATTCGAGTGAAAAGCTTATATAGGTGTGACAACAAGCTTATAGGTCTATAATTTCCTATGTCGGTAGGGTCTCCTTTCTTATATATTATCACCATAAGAATGTTATCCCAGTCTTTGGGAGTAACCGAATGTGAAAGGCAAAGGTTGAAGAGATTCCCAATTTTTTCGATGAGCCTTCTGCCGCCTGCTTTGACAGCTTCAATTACTATGGCATCTTCTCCTGGTGCTCTATTATGTTTCATTTGTCCTAGTGCGTTATATATTTCATTTAGCGTTATGTCGGGGATCTCCTCTGATCCTTGGTTTATAACTCCAGTTCTTTCTTGTGTTTCGATGGGTTCTTCTTGTCTTTGTATTGTACTCCTGTATAAGTCTCTGTAGAACTCTTCCACTATTTGTAGTTGTTCGACTCTATTCGACGTAATTTCTCCGTTCTTTTTCTTGAGTTTTATTATCTCATTTCGGCCGGTGTGAATTCTCTTTCTAAGGACCTTCATACCTTTGTTCTCCTCTATAGTCCGTTGAATGTGGTCGTTATTGTACTTTCTGGTGTCTTTTCTGAGGCTTTTTGATATCTCTTTATTGATGTTTCTTATCTCTTGAAGAGCAGTGTTCTGGTTTCGCATATTTTTTCGTTGTTCCATGAGATTGAGTGTGTGTGTACTTATTTTTGTTTCTTTTGTTTGTTTCGGGCAGTGATTTTTCATGGCTTGAGTGATAGTTTTTGTTATTATTTGATTTAACTCATCAATGTCTCTTGTTGTGCTATCTTGTAATGCCTGGGTGATTGTCTCTTCAAATTTCTCTATGTTGTCAGGAGTTTCCCATTTGAATTTTGGTTTTTTCCTTATTATTCTGTTCCTTTCTTTTTTCAGGTCAATAGTTATTATGGCCCTGACCATGCGATGGTCACTTCCTACTCCAATTTGGTTTAGTACTGTGACGTCTTGGAAAATCGATTTTTTGTCAGTTATTATGAAATCGATTTCGTTTTTTGTTTGTCCATTCGGACTGACCCACGTCCATCTTCTGGTCGGTTTTTTGTAAAAGAAACTATTCATGAGATATAAGTTATTCTCGAGTAAGAAATTTATCAGGGTTTCACCTCGTGGGTTTCTAGATCCAGTGCCGAACTTTCCTAGAGCGACCTCACTCTCGTCCGATTTGGTGCCAATTTTTGCATTGAAGTCCCCACATATGATGTTGAAGTGGGTCTTTGTCTGTTCCAATGCTGTTTTGATGTTGTCATAAAAAATTTCTATTTCGTCGTCGGAGTGATCAGTTGTTGGTGCGTAGGTAGTTATGATTTTAAGGTTGTACCTGGCGTTGATCCTTAATATTATAGATCCAACGCGTTCTGATATTGATCTTACTGAGATAATATTGTCTTTATGTTGTTTATTTATAAGGAATCCAATTCCTCCCAGACATTGATCTTTGTTCCCGTTATAGTACAGCATATGTCCTGAATTTAGAGTTCTCAGACCTTCTCCTTTTTGCCGTACTTCACACAGTGCTATGACGTCCCATTTGGTCTTTTTTAGTTCTTCTTCTAGTTCGATGATTCTTGATTCCGTAGACAATGTTTGGACGTTATATGTAGCTATTTTGAGTTTGAGTGGTTTCAGCTTTTTGTGAGTTCTTGATCTATTGTTTGTATCATCAGTGGTTAGGGGTTTCTTATTCCGTTTCCATTGCTGTGGTCGGTTTTTGTGACAGCCTGGTCCATCCCGGTGTTTCTTAGCAACCTCCGCTCGTTGCTCGACTTGGTTGCTGTCGTCGCCAAGCTTCAACAAGCCGCCGGGGACTGAGAGCCGTGGTATATTCGTTCTGTTCATGTTGGGGGTAGTTGGCCGTACTTCGCCACGTTGGCCAAACGGGTTGGCGAAGGGAAATAGGATGTGGGTTGGGTGTGCTAGGGTGGATAGGAATTTTTGGTTAGGACAAGATTATTCCCCAAATTTCAGGAGGTAGAGAATAATCAAGACTCGCGTAGGCAGGGGCGTTTCCCTGAAGTAGGCTTATCCTTCACCGGGGTCGTGATGGAGTGCCCACCCGCTACCTACCAATTGCGTACTTGTCGCTACATTAGATCAGCGGGCGATTTCATCGCTACAGCAGATTGAGGGCTGACATGCGCAATCTCCTTTACTGATAATTTCCTCTACAACCATCAAGGTTTTCCTTATACTGACTAAGTCGCAGTATTGATATTACTAATCCAACCATCAAAGAGTAGCAAATTCCTCATTAGACTGTGCCCAATTAGAGAAAGGTAAAGGGAACAATTCAGTTTTTCAAAATTAGTTTTAAATACGAAAGTATAACGTTTATTGGTTTAATAAATGTATGTCAAAATATTCGTTACATCATTTCAGTTAGAAATTACAATTGTTTTGAATTATTGGTAATGTTGGGAGCAGTTGTTATTAATTTTTTTGGAGATACTTGTTTGTTACTTTGAAGAAAAAAATGAGATTTTCTAGTATTAATTTCGATTAACGTAATCTTCTGTTTGCTAAGACAGGGAAACCGAAGTTCTACAATATATATTTATCGTATGCGGTAATAACTTTGAAATATACCAGTTTTCGTAATACACAGGGTGGTAAGAAAAAAATAGGAAAAAACCAGTAAAAATTGTTTTTCAGAATAGATGCCTGTGACTTCATATTTGACACCTTTCAATTATAGACAACCTCTCACTAAGACAACCGAAGCAAAAATGTTTTGGTATGAGAATTCGCTTGCAAAATACAAAATACTTATATGTTGGATAGATTCAAATATTTAATATTGGATTGGAAGAAATTGAATCATGCCATGAATATAAGTAAAGAACAGTATTTGTACAAGAGCGAGTTGGACGAGAAAGAAATAAAATCTAAGATTGTACAAGCACGAAGAACCATATGAGCTTTTAAATGGTATACTCTGCAATAAACAATTAAAGCACAACAAAATTAAGTATAATATACCTATGATACAACAATAAACAGCAGTCTACTGTGCGGGTCTGAAAGGTGGAGAATAACGGATAGAAATAAGCGAAAAATTGAAGCACCCGAAATGGATGCGCTTTGAAGATCGCCATGCACATCACGGAGGGACAGAATAACTAAGGATAGAGTAAAAGAAATTATGAGCGTAGCAGGAAATATAATGACAGAGACCAAGAAAGGGGCCAATTAACCTGGTATGGCTACTTAATGGTAAATGAAAGACTTCCTAAAGAGCCGATGGAATGGGTACCACAAAAAAGAAGGGCTAGAGGAAGCCGAAAGAGAACGTGACAAGAAGAAAACCCATGAGTGAAGGCAACCTAAACGAAGGAGAGTGGTGGAATAGAAGAACATGGAAAATAGGCATCGGACAACGTCGAAACACGTTTTAACCAGAATACGAAGAGTGTCATTTTTAAAGTTGAGCTATTCGAAATACTGATAAAAATTAAACTAACCAAATCGATTGGTTCAACTTATACGATATGAAAAGAGTCAACATTAAAGATTTGTTCTCAATTTGATTAGCAACAAGGCAAGATATTCGCAATTTTGGTGCTAAACGCCGCGTGATACCCGTGAAGTTAGCACCACAACTTCAAAAAATGTTATTTTTTTCAAGAGTTTCTGTTGCACTCCAAAGAGTTCTAGAGTTCCTTGCTATTTTTAAAAATAGTTCTATGTATTTAAGAGAAAAAATGTGGATCGAAAATTTGGGGTGCTAACATCACATTTTCTTCGGACAAATACCACTATAACGCTTTTTGAGTCCTACTTATTGAAAAATGTTATTACATTTTTCGATAGAACTCGCCGGGGTGCTACTAGAACTTTAACAAACAAAAAATATTTAAAAAAAATTATAGACCTGAAAAAAATATCTTTTTAATTTTTAAAAGTTCCGGTTGTTTTAATGGGAGTTCTAGTAGCACACCGGCAAGTTCTATCGATAACTCTAATAACATTTTTTGATAAGACTCAAAGTAAAAAAGTTACGCGTGCTGTCACATCACATCCGTAAAAGTATAGTTTTGAAATTAGCAGTTGATGGTGAATGGTATTCAAGGCTTTGCTTTAAACAAGCAAGGCAATAATGGTACTTTAGAATTGTCTAATCATTATTAATATAGGCAACCAACTTGTTGTAGGTACTCAATCTTTTCACTAAGTTAAGACAGAGCTGGTAGTATAGGTACTTATCGGCCGAAGCTGTGACAGTAATATTGCTTTAGGGGTTTTCGCTAACAGATTTACAATAGCCTTTTTCCAGATTGAAAGAACTTCACCATATGATATAATTCGTAACAGCGCAATTTTACAGTAGGGAAAAGCAATCTGAAGCATTTCCAAATTTATAAAATCAGCACCAACGGCATTGGATTTAATTTGGTTGAACGTAGTTTGTAATTCTTCATCACTAATTTCACCACCAGACTACGTTGGGCATCTCGATGAAGGTTCTCTTAAAAAAAGAAATATGTTCATCACTAACATTAGACCGGCGAGCCATAGTAGAAAATAAGTTATTAATTAGTTCAGATCCACAATTTCTGAGCTTATTTCGTTAACCTTTTTTTGTACGAATGTTCTAAATGTAGAGTTGAAACATAGTCAGTATTAATAACGCGAAACTTTAAATTGTTTTTAACATAGGGCGCCATGACACCACCTCTGACTGTTCGATCGAAGTGTATTAGCTCATACCCAGGTACACTAACATCACTAGATGAAATGTCCGACAACGCAATAATAGAAAAATCATAATTTTTAATGTAGTCACAAAGTGAACTGAAGCTGGATAGTAAAGGCCGGATATTGAGATGGTAGTTGCATACTGAAAGATTAGTTAGTTTTTTGGAACCATGATAGAGTTCCCACTAATAGGCAAAGTTGTGATTTTTGGAACTATTTTTGGAGTCTCTTTTAACATATTTAATTGTCAAGTTGGGTCCATCTTCTTGAATGCGACGATCCAACTCAGCTATTAATTTTTTTTCTACTTCTGTAACTAAAGTGGCATTTAACATACTAACATACACGTCGCTAGGTGACCTTTTAAACATGCCTTCATAATCTGTGACTAAAGAGGATCTTAGTCACGGGCTGAACTTAGCAACGATGTTTTAGCCACGGGGTAAAGTTAGGTTCAAACACTATTTGCTTTATTAGCCACAACCAAAACTAAACTCAAGTTAGTTTTCAACAGTCAACATTGACATTTGTCGAGCATAATTTGACGTAACCTTATATTCAAAATCTTAATGACATAATATGATGTTATATTGTCTAAATTTGTGGTCGTATAAAAAGTATATTATGTAACACATTATATAAACTCGTCTAGACACTCGTTTATTAAACGCTCGCTGCGCTACGCTCCGCTCATGCCTAAAAAAACTCGTGACTAAAGTGATGTTTATAAAACTTGTTACATAATATTCTATTAAATATTCTCTTTGCATTATTGTTTCATATGATTTAATTTTAATTAAATCTTGAAAAGCTGAATCTTGTAATTTATTCTTTCCCCAGAATTTTTAGTGCATTATTAGAATTATCGAACATAATGGATGTGGACGAGTACCCATGCTTCCTTAATAGTTAATTCCGGCTCAATAATTCTTATAATACTATATGAAGTTACGCTCAAATCAGTATTTTCAGGAATCCCAAAGAGAATGACATCATTGGATCGGGTACTTCTATCCATTGCTTCGGATACAATTAATTCAACATTGGCGGCCTCTGCGTATTTAATTGCTAATTTATTGTCTAAGCTTGCAAGGCGCTGTTCAATTGTTTCAACGTGCTTTTTAAGAAAAGTTAAAATTGATACGAGGTCAACGTTGGCAGCATTATGTTTCAAGCACGATATGCAAAATTAAAACCCTTAAACTTGGAGCACGTAAAGCGCTGAATATCTTCATCAGGACAGTCAACGCAACTCATGTGTATTTTCCGAGAAAATTGGTCACATTGCATGGTTTTCTCTTGGGGTGAAACAGACTTGTCACAGTTGGGACATATGGAACTCATACTGCACTTGTATGTATTCGAAGCCGGATATCTCGGCGCCGCCATCTCGGCGCCGGGACAACTCGGCGCGGAGCCATCTCGGCGCCAGCCGATTCGGCGCAAGGCCATCTCGGCGCAGAATTGGTTTAGAAAAATATACAATGATCACAAAAAAAATTCCATTAAATGAGAAACATGTTTAAATTTGCTTTTCAAAAAAGCTTTTTGCTGCAATAATTTGTGCTTGTCCGAAAACCTATTTAGCCTGTATTAGATATATTGAGTGATTTTTACTTAGTTACAAAATGACGTTTTCGAAGTTGTGTAAATTCAAAAAGTACAATTTTTCGGAAATTAAGCAAGATTTCAATACGATTTTTTATTGTGTGTTAGTTTTAGCTAACTCAACAATCTCAAGGCCAGAAAACAACTTTTTTTGTAAATTTTGTCCCTATCTTGGCTAGTAAATGCATTTTTCTTAATTATTTTTAAAAAAATGTTGAATTTTACTGATAACGGAAGTCACGTGACAACTTTTGTTTTGGCCCATTTGTAATCACTTTTCAACCACTTCTGGTCGCCAGTGTTTGATTTTCCAAGAAATTCTAAATTTAAAAAAATCCAGTCGATGCCAGCTTTTTGGCGTTCACTGTATTAGTTTGTATTCGCTTTTTGTGAATTAATTGTATTTTCCCGCTGCTGATCAGGTAAGTCAGTAATACAGCTTTAGTAACAAAACGTGTAAGTCGGTGATTATATTTGTGTTTATGTGACATGTGACACTCACAGATAACACGACTCACGAAAATTAATCCTGGTGACGGGTGACAAACCAAACGATTTTTTCAAAAATCTAGGAAAATTTCGATAAGCAGCGGGAAAAATACGTGTATAATAAGATAACTCGTATTGCCTATTAACATTTTCGGCAGGCAACAAGCCGAGGCTTCGCCTTGGCTGTTAATAGGGTCTTACATGCCTTGTTACTTAAATAGCTATTACCTAAAAAAGGATTATAATATACACATACCTTATTTATTTTACTACTGCAGATCATGTTCAATAATGGTAATCCTTTCTTAATTGAAATTTTAAAGAGTATTGAAGTGTAATGTAAAGTTTTTGATGTGGCAGTATAGGCTGCAAAATTATAAGATCTTACTAAATTAAACAAAAGATCAAATAGAATAATTTTATTAAAAACTATATGCAAAATAAATTTAAAATTCTAAATAAACTTAATTACACATAAAATTTATATACATAATAAAACATACCACGTAAAAGACTTATGCAAGCATTCCTGTTGTAAGTTTGAACTAACCTCAAACTCCTGACATCCAATTCCCGAAGTATTTGTTGTTCTTATAATTAGTTTCTTCTTCCAAGAAAAGCTAACCAATATGTACAGTGTGTCCCAGGATTGATGTTACAAGAGGTGAGATGGACTAAACATTTTAAAATTTTATTTTAAGATTGTGGGATTAGTTCCTACTTGGTCTGAAGAATGGTAAATTATGGCCTTATACAAAATTTCAGGAAAATCTACCTACTCAGATTAAATCGCAATTTTTTTTAAATTAAGAAAAATAAATTGTATTTATTAAAAGTGATGGTTTAATCTAAGTAGGTAGACCTTACTGAAATTTTGTGTAGGGCCATAATTGATCATTCTGAACAACTTATTTTCTTGGTAAAATTTTACCTTATCATGTACAAAAATGGTAGTTTACCTGAAAACAAAATAGTTTTCGCTTCACTGTCAAGGCCGACTTGTTTCTTAAAAAACTGAAAATAATCTTAAAATTCTCTTCAGACCAAGCAGGACCTAATCCCACAATCTTAAAATAAAATTCAAAAATTTGTAGTCCATCTCACCTCTTGTAGCATCAATCCTGGGACACACCGTATGTGTTGTGTTTCTACAGTGCATTTGATCGAGATTTCTTTTTTCCTCTTCCTTCAGCCGTTGTCTATCCACTGAAGACTATAAGCCTTTCTCATGTTTTGCAACACTTTCTGTTCTATGCTGAATTCTACCGATTTAAACTTCTTCTTCTTTTAAGATCGTCACCCCATCTTTTTGAGCTCGTCCGATCCTTCTTCATTCTCCCCAGGACCTCTATTTTGTAGTTTGTATGCCCTAGCCAGGAATTCTGCTCAGTTCCACTTTAATGACGATATTCTCCGAGCTATGTTTCCTCTTTGTTTTTCCGACTTATCCAAACGAGGGTTTTCTTGTTTTTCAGTGATATCCTTATCATCCCTCTTTTGATGGTTCTTTACGAGTACGAGTACCCAGGTTTCTGTTCCAGGAGGTTGCATTGGTTATGTATTTGGCTCTTCACTGTCTGGTGGTATTCATATTCGTTATGGGCTGCCCAACCTAATCTCAATCTACGATCTCCTAATTCCTGGTTTTCTTTGCCTATCGTTTGTGTAAGTGCCTATTTTGATGTTATTTCGGTCGGTGTCTTGCTTAGTCATCTACTTGGATTTTGATGTAGTTCATTTCTAGACATATTTCCAACCTGTTCATACATTTCTTTAATCATGGTCCTCAGTTCATTTTCATATATCGCCTGCAAATCTCATATTGTTTAATTTCTCCCCGAATATGCGTATGCTCTTATATTTCCAGTTTAGTTGTTTAAATACGTTCTCAAGCGGTAGTGTGAACAGTTTCGGAGAGATTACATATCCTTGTCTAACATCCTTGTTGTGCTGAACCCGACAGCTTGCTCGCTCTTTTGGTTGGTATACCTCCATTTTGTCGCTGAATCTATTCTTGATAATCATAGAGGAAAGTTTGTACACCTGAGGTCTAAGCCGTCTCGGTATCCCTTTTTGTGTATTAATGCAACTATAGCATTTTCCCATCCTTTTGGAATAACGCCTTATTCTAGGCATTTTTGGTTCAGTCAGAACGATGTTACTTTCTTATTGTCTCTCTCTAATATAACTCCATATTCAGCCGCCGCTTTTACCGTTTTCATTTGTTTTATATCTTGCTGGGTCTAATTTACTTCAAAGCTAGGCACTTCTTCTGATTTGACGTTTACTACTGTATCTGTTGTTCCTTTTTCGTTTACTTTAACATTTCGCTATTTACTTTTGAGAGCATTTGACATTCTAAATATCTTTGGAAAAATTCATTGTACAAGAAATTGGTTCAACTCATCAATATTACGAGGTTAAATTATTGCAAAACCTCGTCAACGTACCTCTACCAAATTATTGGTTTATTTGTGTATGTGCAGACTCTAAGCCTACGATAAAAATGGTAATAATAAGGGGGCTTAAAGGAGAATCCTTTGTCCCCCCGAAATGCACTTTGAAAATACCATGCAAACCTAAACTTTCCCATGCAGGCTCCTGTTGATATTCTTCACTAACTAGTTTTGCTAATAGCGAACCAACTTTGGAGACTGACAGATTGCCATTAGTGTTATAGTTTAATAGTTTCTCACCAGGCTCGACTACTTGGCTAATTAGCATTCTCCACAATAGTGCAGTAGATGTGTTCTTTGATTGCTTGGACCTTGCGGGCTGCACATTCGTTAAAATCGCAAGGTAAGGCATGTTGGCAAATATTCTACTTCCTCTATGCCTTGTGTGCAGTGGTCGGAATGTACCGGAACGGACCGGAACGGCGTTCCGGTTCGTGAAATAGTATCAAGAGTCGTTCCGTCTCGTAAAATTTCATCAAAATCCGTTTCGTTTCGTGAAAAATTTTCCAAAAAGAGATTGAAAAGAAAGAGGCAAATATAGCGGCGTTCACAAAATGATTGCATCGGTACAATTTCTCAGCAACCTTAGCGCAATAGTCTGATGCTCTCAATGAATTGATAGTCGCGTCAATGAATACATAAAACAGGCAATCTTCGGAAGTCCTCAGGAACAGCTATGATTTTGATGATTTTTTTTGAAAATTTTGTTTTTTTTTAGTTTATTTGAAATCAGAAACCTTATGGAGCGGGGACGAAATTATTTATATTGTTTAAACAATATGTATGATAATTATGTAGATTTTTTTTATACCATATCCATTGAAAATGAGGAAAACAGAAATATTTATGTTTTCATATTACTATTGAAAACAATTGTTATACAGTGTGTCCCAAAAAGTTTTATAGAAATGGAGAAAAAGTTTATCTTACATTTCACAAAAAAAAAACTCTTGATAAAAAGCTCTGCATGACTTGTAGATCCATAATCAAGTACAAAATTTTTAAAACATTGGCTGATATACAGGGAAAATCAAAATTATGATTTGGAATGAGAGTAAAATACGTTCAAACTGTAGTGGAGAGCAAAATGTTCATTGAAATTGTTATAAAGTAGCAAAAAATTATTAGATTAGTGATTTTCTCAGATAAAAATTATAAGATTATTTCAATAAATACGTCAGCAATTGTTAGATTAATGCGCAGTACGAAACATCGTAAGATCCCGTTCATAATAAGCGCCTGATCTTGTGTTACTGGTCCTTATTAAACGCGTTCTGGATAGAGTGCTTTGGAATATCTAATAACTGTCAACAAATGTCAAATGCTACTTAATAACAATTTCAATAAACATTTTGCTCTCCACTACAGTTAGAACGTATTTTACTCTCATTCCAAATCATAATTTTGATTTTCCCTGTATATCAGCCAATGTTTTAAAAATTTTGTACTTGATTATGGATCTACAAGTCATGCAGAGCTTTTTATCAAGAATTTTTTTGTGAAATGTAAGATAAACTTTTTCTCCATTTGTATAAAACTTTTTGGAACACACTGTATAACAATTGCTTTCAATAGTAATATGAAAACATATCATAAATATCTCTTTTTTCCTCATTTTTAATGGATATGGTATAAACAAATTTTTTTCTACATAATTATCATACATATTGTTTAAACAATATAAGTAATTTCGTCCCCGCTCCAAAAGTTTTCTGTTTTCAAATAATAAAGGGTGTTTCAATAAGAGCGCAAGATTTGAATTGCGCGCCATGTTTGACAGTCATAATGTCACATGATTATGACGTGACAGATCGAAAGTTGACAGATGGGAGTTAGTAAACATGGAGCATTACACGGTAGAACAACGCGTCCTGATTGTCAAAAATTATTATCAAAATGGTGAAAGTTTAATTGCCACCATTATCGTGCTATGATAACACAGTTTCTTTGTCTCATTTGGAAGCTATTGGTCTTGACGACATGTGGTTTCAGCAGGACGGTGCCACATGTCATACCGCCCGTGAAACATTGACGATCTTGCACGAGTTTGCTCCTGGTCGTGTCATTTCCCGATTTGGTGACCAGAATTGGCCTCCACGCTCTTGCGATTTAACGCCTTTAGACTTCTGGCTGTGGGGTTATCTGAAGTCACAGGTTTATGCCAATAAGCCTGCGACCATCGAAGCATTGAAAGCCGAAATTAGACGCTGTATCAATGAAATACCACCACATGTATTCAATAACGTCAAAAGGGTACGCATATGCTAGCAAAGCCGTGGCGGCCATTTACAAGATATTTTGTTTCATACATAATTCCCAAATGTATATTTTCTAAATCAATAAATATATCAATACTGTGCTACAGAAAACCATGTTTTATTGAACACTGAAATCTTGCGCCCTTATCGAAACACCCATTATAAAAAAACAAATTTTGAAAAAAAAATCATCAAAATCGGAGCTGTTTCTGAGGACTTCCGAGAAAAAGGCTTTATTGACGCGACTATGAGCGAAATGTATTATCTGTTATGTTACCTTACAATATTTGGAGTTTCGAATTTTGTTGAATTATTTTGATTTTATTGTCTATTATTGAGTTATTGTAGAAGGAAATGAATAAACTTTATTTTGTCGTATTTATACCGATCTTGTTTTTTTAAATTAGGGTTCTTTTCACTTTGAAATAAAATATTAAATTAAACTGGTTTGTGTCGACTATTGACGGAAAAACCACTTATTATCAACATTATTATTATTTTCCGCGAAAATTTTCGCCTGCGACGCACACGGGGGGCATACCCCCCGGTCCTCCCCGACAGCGTTCCGGTTCGTCAAAGTTTACATTCCGACCACTGCTTGTGTGGACGAGGAAGTGCGACGACGTGGCCAAGGAATACGTTAATGACAGTGCGGGGGTCGCAATTAATGCAAAAAATTGGGTGGCGCACGTCACTGTTATAGTAAAAATCGTATTTTTGAAGCTTTGTGCACCTATAATTACACCACAACCGCAATTGCGAAACCGTGCAGCCTCGGTGTAAATTTTGCCAAAACAAGGCTGTCCCCTCATAAAGGTAGGTGTTAAAGCAAACAATCTGCGCCAGTGAGCTGGAAATGTGCAACTAAAGACCTAGTTTTAACACTAAATGCTGCTAGATCACGGCCAGGTCATCGTTAGTCATGCGGATCGCACGTTGCATTTTTACGGACAATAAGCAAAATCCTTAAACGATTATGACTCAGCGCTGTCCAAACATGTGCCAGTCTTTTTGTTCTTGTCCAGAGAAACTCGGAGGACGGGCTGCTGCAACGGCGCCTACGCCACCTACTTTTCCAAACTGACCTAGAATTGAGACAATTTCTGAAAATAATTTTAAAAAAGTTCGACGCTAAGAAAGTGCATCGCCCGGTTAGAAAATAAAGACATTAACTGAACCGTGCTAAAAAGGCGTTTGCAAACATTTGAACAGTGTTGCAGCAAAACTTAACGGTTAATCAGAGCTATGGTAATGTGCCAGCACGTTATTTACAAACAATGGAAAGAAGGTGGAAGGTGTAGAGTAAATTAGACGGAGCGAATATATTGTGCGCCAGTCGAGGTTAATAGTACCGCTATAAACAGTAAATTGGGTTAAACTGTGTATACCAAGAACTACACATGCATGTTGTTTCTGCTACAAGTAACTGCCATGGAGGAATATTTTTAAAACGAAGAAAGTTTCATTAAATAATTGTAATTGTACAAACGACAAAAAACATTACTTTCTTTGATGTCACAATGTTTTTATTGTAACACTATTGTTGTAATATTTACTCTTGTGTTCTTTGAGTTGTCTGAAAATATCCTATCATTTTATTTGTATTCGTATAATTATGGGCTTTAGTCTAAACCTAAACCAACCACTGAAATATGATACTTTCTAAATTTAGCACAGAATCGAAACGAGTCCAAAGCTACTTTGATGCGAGGGTTGTTTTTAATGTCGATGGGCCTTTGCGGGCAGTTAGCCGAGAATTCCCATATGGGAATTTTGTGAAACCCGAGGCGACTGGGGGTGGCATTTTTACAATGCGAGGGCTCTCATGTGCTTTGGCAGTCTGTGGGCGAGGTCGCACGCGGGTGAACGCAAAAGCTAATCCACCACGGGTGTCATTGCACTGCGATTATGTGTTTTTGAAGTGAACTGAATTGTGTAAGTTATATGGATTATAACTTATAAAAGAGCGGATGAAATGATGAGGTCTGTGAAAAAGAATACTGATTGTTATGGTTGGCCTGGGGTCAACTTGCCGCAGTAGCCATTCGGCGAGATGGCCCACGATCCCTGACCTGTTAAGCACTTTGCTTATTAGTGATCCCAGTGAGCGCGACTGGGTGGCTCGGGAAGCCAGTTTCCCAAAGATGCCTTGTGCCTGTGCCTTTTGCGGTCCATGCAACCATCGCAATTGCGGGTTACATTGACATGGGCTCGACCCATTGATGCGTTAACGTTCGGTTAATGCATACTAGATGCGGTAAGTATTCGTGTTTTCAGGATTATTACAAGCACATCATCTTGGAGATGTGACGTGGGAACGCCGCGGGGGGCATAAAACCCCCTGTAAGTATTATGTATTGAGCATATTACTGCTAAAAGCTGAATGTTTGTTGTTTCGCTTGCGTGACTGATTGTGACTGAGTTTGTGTTCGCGGTCGGGCGTGTGTGACCGCCTGCTATATGAAGGGACTGGGCGTTCGCCTTGCACCCCCAGTATCATTTTACAACCCCAGACGGCAGGGGCGTTATGGAGATTCAGGTAAGTCATCAGTTCATGTAAATTTATGCATGTGAACCGATCTGAATCCAGGGAAAAATAAATTAGTTCGGGGCACCGAAAATATGTGCCTACACTGTATTGTTATTTTCATATGAAAAACGTTGAAACAACTTACTCTGTTTCAGGTACCGTCAAACGGGGTTAAGTGAATCATAGTGGTTAAAATGAATCAGTCATGTATTTCCGTAAACTCGGCGGAAGTGCCGCCATCTGCCTTAAGATTTCGCGGTTTTTGCGTGAAAACTGGCACGCCCGTACGTCAGTGTATATAGTTGAGGGTGTTTCGGTTCACCTAGAAAAAGCATGTAAGTATTACATAGCTTCTCAATGATTAGCGAATTTTAGTGACTTTTTGAAAGGCTAGAAACGTTTTGTTGTAGATGTACTCAATTTGAACCCTAATTTACTTACATGCAATAAATGTGTTAATTAGTTATATATAAACATACTCTTAATTTTTATTTTTTTTTAAATGTATTTACTTACACTTTACGATTTTTTTATTTCCAGAGAGGAGTGTTAGGGGGTAAAATGAATCATTTATTTTTTATTTACAGTTACCTATGTTAATGATATAGGAAGCGTTATAATAATTTTTGTTATTTTCGGAATGCCTAGAGTATATAAAAAAAAATTGGGGCCACAAGATAAATGTAATTATGATTCTGAAAATGTTCGGAGAGCGGTGGCAGCGGTTGGCCGAGGAGATATGTCGATAAGAATTTATACAAATATTTAAGGGATGAAGTTTTTTGTTTTGTTAGTTCAAAGTTTACAAGTTTTTTTTTAATGAATACCATTTTTTTGTACACATTTTTAGTTTTAAACGTATTTTTAATAAATATTATATACCAAGTGAATTAAACATATGTTTATTCACGAAAAGATGTTGAGCTCACGAGCACGTAGTGCGAGTGAGATCATATCTTTGAGTTAATAAATGTGTAATTCACGTGCCATACATATGTTTTTATTCAATTTTGACGAAATTTTGAATATAAAATTAAAAAATATTAAGATAAAAATTTGCTCATTCATCGTCGAATTGATCTAAATTTTAGTAATTATATATTATACCCTACAAATAGAAAGAATAATTGGATGTAAATATTTGTAGAAATAATAAATATATGTTGTTCTTCATTGAAACTTTTTAAATTCTCTAGCGAATTACACTTTTTTAAATCTCTAGTGAATTAAAACACCTTTTTTCACTTGTGAATCATATACTGTTTATGAAGGTTGTTATGGAGTTGATAATGTCACTTTAAACTGTCAAAATTGAACAAATAGATTTAATTTCGTAAATTTTTTTTTCTTAAATTTCCTACTAAAATATTTTTTTAATTTTAAATTGATTCACTTGATCCATTAGTGTTTTAAAGTAAATTTTTATGCATTTTAAAGGCCTGATTCATTTTACTTCAAAGTAGTGGGCAAAGTGAATCAACCCTGTACTAAAAAAATTGGGTGTTTTCATATTTAAAAAATATATGATTTATGTCTCAAACACATCGAAAAGTGCCAAAGAAACTTCAATGGTTTTTTCAAATTTTTGTGTTTGTTAATTTCGGAGAAAATTATAAAAAATCGCCATTTTTGATTCACTTAACCCCGTTTGACGGTAACTGACAGATTGTCACATTTATGAAATCTCAACATTTAAAGGTTTTGATAATTTTTATGAAAAGTAGATAAAACACTATATTGTACTACTCGTTTAATTATGAGCTGTTGTAGAATTCGTTCCATTGGAGCACTCGTGCTACAATAGGCCCTTTTATTAAACTAGTAGATTAATATACTATAATTCTATCTATGGGGTCGTCTTCTACTGCCATTGTGTCTAATGACACCTTCGTAATCTGTTGAAGTTTACTAGTGTGCAGCGGATTATTCTTAAAACAACCTAAATTTAAAAGACCTGCAGTTGTTTACGATTTTTCTTTTTTAAATTCAAAATTTGTAAGTTAATAAAGAACGATTGTCACTAAGGTAGGGGGGTATATTTTTTTCTTAACGGTATTTCTTATCCCTTTAGAGCTGTCAATATTGTTAAACTGATGTATGGTTGCTAGAGCCATAACGCGCCTAAATTATTGTATTGTCTATACCGCGTGCATAATTGGGGCCGTTTGTCAGAAATATATTCCACTGACTTAAATTATTTGCAGTTCTATCAAAAAGAAATACAAGATGATATAAAAGCAGTAAATGAAATTATCAATAGCTGCTAGAAACAACGAGGGAGCGGGAAAGCAAGTAGTAAGAAACCAACCACCAATATTACCAGGGCACCTAGAAAAGTTCTGCCGATCTCATTAGGTCATGGAAAAAAAATCTTGATTGTCATAATTGGCAAAGCTTTGGTAGTTGTACCTGAAAATTTCATCAAGTTTCGTTTATTAGCTTCTGATTGATATAACAGAATATAATAGGGCAATCAAAAAAAGTCGAGTACCGTTCTGTAATAATTTTTTTGCAAAAGAAGGAATTCACAGACATTTCTAAACGTTTAAAATATGTATATGGAGAGTCTGAAACTTCAGAATCTACAGTTAGACTTTGGTCAATAGAATTTAAACGTGGAAGAATAACCGTAGAAGATGAAAGAAGTGGGCAACTGCACAAAATGTAAAAATGGTGGCAACAGTGGAAAAATTAGTTATGGAGGACAGAAGAATTGCGATGAATGAGATAGTAAGAAGTGCAAAGATTAGCGATTGGTCGGTAAGGTCTATTATACACGATCAGTTACACCTGAATAAGGCATCTGTCAGGTTGGTACCACGCAAGGTGACACCGTTTCAAAAGCAGGATCGAGTCTTCAATTGATCTGAAACTGACCCAGATAATTTTTTTGACAAAACCGTTACAATGGACAAAAGTTGGGTTTATCACTTTGCTGCTGAGACAAAACAATCCATCATGGAGTGGGGGCACATTAATTCCCGCCTCCAAAAAAGTTCTGAATCAAGGCATTGGCCGGAATGATGATGCTTTCAGTTTTTTTGGAAACCAAGAGGTGTTATACTCCTAGATTTTTTGAAAAAACGACAAACGATTACTGGAGACTATTATGGGTCTCTTTTAACTAAATTGAGGGAAAATATTAAACTGAAACGCAGGGTAATTCTTACCAACGGTGTCCTGCGGCAGCATTACAAAGACTCATCTCACACTTGTGTTGCAGCAACTTAAAAAGCGGCCGAATTGGGGTTCCAAATATTGCCAAATCCACCACTTTCACTTGATTTGGCACCCTCTTATATTACCATTTATTTAGAAACTTAAAGAGCCATTTACATGGAACGCATTTTAAAGATGAGGAATGTGTCAAAAGTGCCCATTGGCTGGAGCAGCAAATTGCAGACTTCTCTAAAAACGGGATTTTAAAGCTGAAGCATCGGTAGCGGAAATGTGTGGGTTTGGAGGAGAATACGTGTATAGAAAAGGTTAAAATGTTACAAAACGTTTTAAAATGAAAAGCAAGTTCATCTTTCAGAAAGGCAAAAGGACAGACAATTAAGTTGCTAACATATACAGGGTGTCCTAAAAACATACTGATAAACTTTGAGGGGTTATAGAGGACACCAAAGAGAGAAATTTTTGCTAACATACTCATGTCCTAAAACGAGTCATTTTGGCAGTAGAGTAAATTATTAGAATTTACAGCAGTTCCTCAAAATGTTGATCATTTACTGCATTACAAAGATTGCATCGTTGGTTCATGGATTTACGCGGCTATAACTCTTATACGAACATTTTCCTTTCGAAGCACAGGAGGCTCTTATATCAGATACTCACAAAAAACCAAAAGAAAAAAATCAAGAAAATCGGGAGATCAGGGAGACAAAGCTACAGAACTCCCTCTTCTAATCGACATGTTCATGATGAACTTTGGACATAAACCATAATTAATACCAATTGATGATATTCATACGTTGAAAACAATATTAAGGAAATAAAAAAAACTTATTTACACTTAGCGGTTACAGACATCAATGTTTTTGACAACACATAAAAGGAACAAATCTAGAAAATGCTACGAAATTATAAGAATTGTGTGAGTCAATAATGTAAATAGTAAAGTAAAGGAACAGAATAAATGGAGGAAGCTTTCAACGAACAAAGTAGTGAAACGAGTGAATTGTCTACCATTGAAAGCAATAATAAAGAAAGTCTTGGAGAAGAATAATTGACGTATGACAATCATAAAAGTTAAAAATGGACGAAGGCAGTCTATATACAGGGTGTCCCGGGAGGAATCTGCCAAACTCTAGGAGTATGTTCCTTGTGCAATTTCAAAAAAGAAGTTATATCAACACGGGTTCTATTACAAAACATAACTAAGTTATGGCTGTTGAAGAAAAATATAAGAAGTTTAATAAATAACACTTTTTATGTAAAAACAATCGAAAAATGCGTGTCAAGCTTGTTTGAAGTTTAAAATTCATTGTGAATATCTATTAATTTAATGTATAAATTTGGTTTAAATTACATATTTTTGCATATTTGTGTAGCTTATTAGGCTGTGTTAGTCACATGAACTAATAAAACAGTTAATTGTAGTTCAAATGTACTGTGCAGTGTATACACTGTTCATATATTTCATGGGCTCCCGTGATCAATTTAAATTTTGATCCCTCTGTACTAATCCGCATGCAAAATATCATCTTCCTCCAATCAATAGTTTTTGAGTTATACCGCGAACAGATAAACGGACAGACAGACAGACAGACAGACGACATTGAGAAAATATGTTTTTCGTCATCTAGGGACTCTGCAACATGAAGATTTGAAGAAATCTCGGAAGGTGATTTTTTCACAATTACAATGGTAAGAAATCAGAGAATACACACGAAGTAATAGAAGGGACATGAAGGGATAGGTAAAAAAGAGGAAAAAGGGAAAATAAATTGTACTGTATTGCATTTTTAAAATCTCGTCTATTTTAAGAAATATTAAGTTATATACAGTGTGTCCGCGGATTGAGTTCACATAAGGTGTAAACAATAAAAAATATTCGACTTAGAAGCTGACATTCTAGGTTTCGCTCCTGCTTGTTCTCAAACCAAGATTTCCAGAAAATCAATCAAATTAATTAATATACAAGGTGTTTTTCGAATCGATTTTTTTAAAAATGGCAAAGAGTAAACTAGGTCCCTTTATTAGAAGAAATAACCAAAAAAGTATTAAGAAACGTTGTTTAGAATTAAGAGTGATGGTAGACTCTCAATTTTCAGACAAATCGGCCACTTTGATTTGATTTTTTTAATGAATTTTTTATACCAACATACCTTTTATCGTAGCTGTAGGAGGCACTCTCACTGGTTGATAAACTAAGATAAAAAAATAATGGAGTGCCTCCTACAGCTACGATAAAATGTATGCTGGTATACAAAATTTTAAAAAAATGAAAAAATCGAAGTTGGCCGATTTGTCTGAAAATTGAGTCTACCATCACCCTTAATTCTAAACAACTTTTCTTAATACTTTTTTGTTATCTCTTCTAATAAAGGTAGTTAACTCTTGGCCACTTTTTTAAAATCGTTTCGAAAAACACCCTGTATATTAATTAATTTGATTGATTTTTCTCAAAATCTTGGTTTGAAAACGATTCCTAGAATATCAGCTTCTAAGTCGATTTTTTTTTAATTTATGTGAACTCAATCCGCGGACACACTGTATGTCAGTCTAAAGTTATTATTAGGCTATATCCTCTTCTGTAATATTTTTGATCTTACTGTTCAAGTTCAGCAATAACAGCGTTCAGTTTATGCTCAGAAAGTTTAATTAAAAAAAAAAATCGT
Source organism: Agriotes lineatus (assembly GCA_940337035.1). Lineage (NCBI taxonomy): Eukaryota > Metazoa > Arthropoda > Insecta > Coleoptera > Elateridae > Agriotes > Agriotes lineatus. The sequence continues at coordinate 68,322,495 of OW679200.1, read as the reverse complement.
TCGTATCTGATAAATTTTAAGGTCGGAGAAGAATATTTTTTAAGTAGAGTTTTCATATTTCCCTTGCATGAACTCCATTTTTTAAATAAGAATTTAGTGTTAGCAATTTCATTTGTTTAATATTTTTGAAAAAGAAATCAGCTTAATAAAAAATCAATCAAAAAGCTAACACACCGTTTGAAAAACAAAACAAATTAAAGAAAATGTTAGTTTTAACATTTTGATTTTGTTATTTTATGCTATGGCTATATTGCGATTTAAATTTTTTGCAACAATAATTCGTATTTGACGGTTTTTCAGGATGCTGAAAAGAATCTTAAAAACCGATTCGGCCTAATTTGATCCCTTAGGCAACTTCGCATTTTTAATCAATCATAGTACGCGGGTGTGCGTTAGAAATAATCCATAGGCAATCCACTTGGAAATCTCTGCAATCTAACATATTTTCAATCCATTATGATACGTAGGTGTTTTCATTTTAAGCGAAACGCACTGTATGTATAGCCTAAATAATATTAACTGACTGATAAAGTTGTGTCTTACGCTGATGAGATAGACACAAATCCATATTAAATTATGACATAAATGCCTATGCTTGAACTTAACTGTCCTTACGTATAACATAGAAATACATTGTAAAATTCATGTTCAATACAAATAAAATCATTATATTACTATTAATTTTTATAGTCATAGATATTTGTTATTAACTACTCTGATAATAATTATCTATCGCGTCATAAGAATTCAATAACACATCGCATCAATAAAAAAACTGTAAACAGTTTATAATATTCAACTACAGAAGAAGTACATCACAATATAACATATGAGAGGTTGCTGTTATATACCGATGGGGTCACAATTATATATAACAGCAATGAGATAACATGAATAAGAAGATAACACATATTGCTTGAGTAAGAAAGAGATAAACATAGTAGGAAATATACGAGTAGGCTTGAAGGTTACTTTAATTATGACATATGTCAACTAATTGTGCCTACTAAAATAATTTTGTTGTATGGTCATCTCTTTCTTACTCAAGCATTTTATTTTGTTGTTCATGTTATCTCATTGCTGTTATATATAATTGTGGCACCATCGGTATAATTTTCCATAAAAGCTATTTTCAATCACACACAGTCACAACAACAATTGCAATATTATTAATTTCCTTAACTGTGTTGTTGCGCATTGTTAACTTATCAAAATTAATAATGTCGAATACAGAGTTGCTATACAATTCCTTACAAGCAAGGAAATATTGCAAAAACGTTTCTTAAGAAATGCTGACTGTTTGCGGATATGATTGTCCTTCCAACTCAACTATTGGCGAATGATCAAAACTACTAAATGTGGCCTAGGATCATTGGATAATGATCCTCGTCCAAATTAATATACTGAAGTGATTAGTGCTGGAGAATATAAAATTGAAGAAGCAGTAATTAGCTGCTTTAGTTTCAGTAACCGCGATTGTCAAAATACTGCGTGAGTACCTTGGCCTAATAAAGATTAGTGCAAGATGGTCCTCATGAATAATTTTTGGCGCTTTGTGGGGACAAACTAAATTTACTAGTTATCATTAATTACCTCAATGCAGACGAACTTTGGGTTAATCATTATGATCTTGAATAAAAACAAGATGTTACGGTATCAACGTGACGTTATGACGCGCCATTAATTAGCTAATTGACTAGCGCGTAAAATGACTCATGTCAGGAAAGAATTATACAAGTCCTCTGCTCCAACCAAGCTACAATCACCCGTAACAAAAAGGGCTGCCTGCTTCACTGAAGGAGATGGGGGGGGGGGCATTACGCGACTAATCAGGGCAATGGCCTATTAAGAGAAAAGCAGATGTTAAATGCCATGGCGCCACCACTTTCTTAATAGGGGTGAGCCCACTGAGAAAAGTGGAAGCAAATAGGTACACCTTCTAACTTCAACCTTGGCAGTGCTTGGTCGACGGATCCACGTGCAATAGCGTTGAACTTTCCTTTCGGGAAAACTCTTTTACAGCTTTCTAAACCACTTTTACAAAAGAAAACACACACAAGTTCGCAGGCAAATGTCATAAACAGCAAAGAGAAAAACACAGCTAATTGAAAATGAACTATATTACGTAGAAATATGTAAGTAAACATTTGTTCAGTAATTAAATGTAACGGAACGGGGTAGAAAGAGTTAAATTACGTAATGTTTAAACTAGATACAGGCGGTAAACTTGATAACTAATAATATAACTGACTCGCAAATGGTAACAATTTTAATTATTTAAGGAAATGACTCATAAACAATCAATCTTGACGATGAACAAGCAAATGTGGCTCAAAGGCGGTAATTACTTTAATCGCAACAACGTTAGGCTAAGTACAAACATTAAAACTGACGTTAAATGTTCAATTGAGCGAACTGACAGCTACAACAGTTCAAACGGTCAATTCTAAATTGACAGAAACGTTACCCAAAAAGCCGAAACCTCTATAATCCCTTCATTCACTGTAATCTATGCGCTCTAGAACTATTACAAGGTGGCGATACCTTATAGGAGTCCAGGTTGCTGCAAATCGATACTCAACGAAGCTGTAGGTGGTTGTTTCCAAGCGCCTACTCCGAAGACGCTTGAAGAAACTGCGGAACAGACCAGCGGTGCTGTCGACGAAGAGGGTCTGGACGACGTACATCTCCAAAGAGGGTAGCACAAAGTACGTAACAACATGACAAGGATTCGAGACGATAAACGAAACTGTATTACGCCAAATTAGCCCCAACAGAGATTCCCAATTAGTTAATCCGTCAAATGAGGCGTTAATCGAAGCTGCCAACTCCCCGGTACTGGGAGAAAAGTCACCTTTTTACCTGCGGCAAAACGTCAAAACGCGGGACACGCACACAGACAGTTTATCGTGAACTTTGGGAATGTACCACTGCGTAAACGACATCCACCTATCGTTTAATTACGACACTAGGCGAAAACTATTAGTTACAACACATTAATTACAACCCCCCAGACGAAAGCCCAAAGGACTCGCCCCGCGGCGAAAAACAGAACCAAAACCACTTGTTGCCTTGTTCAAAGCTCGCGTTTCAGTCTCCCTAAGAAGCACAAGCCACGCGACGGAAGTAAGGGGGGGGGGCGCTCATTTTTGCGCCAAAAACACCATACGATACACACATGTTTTAACGTCTGGCCCATTGGCCAGAAGAGTCGGGGTGACTACGTTCGCTCCCTCTCTTTCTTGCTCACACAGGCTACTCTTTTTAGCGACGTATTTTGCGTGATTTTAAAAATGCTCCTTTACATGCGGGATTTTAAATTCAGAAACGAGAAAAAGCAACAAATTAGAACTAAGGTCGTAAAAACGAAAAATGTTCTCACAAAGAGTCAATGGGTTAGCATGTTAACAGCTCCTCTCGTTCCAAGAAGTTTAGTCGCCCTTCTGCATGAAAAAATAATGGCAATACTACTGCAGTAATGTGAAAGTACAATGCAAGCTTACTGTACTGTCTCAGAGATTTTATAAAGGTGAAAAGATGCGTAAAAGGGACGCGAGATGCTTTGGTGCTGCACGATAATGCAACGGTGCATAAGTATATGCTTGCAAAAACTGCTATTGCTGAGTAAAATTCCGCCCTATAATTTCATTTGACACCCAAATGAATAGTTTTACAAGAGACTGAAACGGTATAATAGCTGCGTTTTTGTTGTTGCTGCTCTTTTTTTTGTCGTTTGTTTTCATGGCCAGCCCGGGGCTATAAGAACGACCCCTCGTATCGTATTTAATTAAGTACAAAGCGATATCACTCGTCGACTAGTCATTATGCTTATTTGGTCTTTTCCAATTTCATTGTTACTTATACAGCACTGATATTACTGTAAAGTATTGTTAAACTATTATCTAGTGCCTTAAAAGAATATTTTAAATTTCGCTTAATTTTTTAACTGTTAGACATAGAGCTATGATTTCTTGCAAGATAGCAAGTAAAAACTATTCGATTAAAAAAAATGAATCAATATAAGCTACGGTTTTTTTTAAATTAAATATTTTTATCTACGACCATTACTAAAAGTAGGCCTCTTAGCGCTAGCTTGTTTCACTAAAAGTGACGTTTTATAGTTTACCGTGGTTAAAGAAATCAGCTGTTTACTTTTAGCTCTAGTGCTAAAAGTGAAGTGAGGTTATAAAACTACAATTTCGAACTGGAAGTGAAGTTGCAAAGTTATTCTAGTTGCTTCTTGCGTTACAGGTAACGTGTTTTTGAAATAATTAAAGCGTTATGTAATGAATACACTCAGATGTGGAGTATTAATAATTACATTTCGTAACTGACCTTGACAGCACTGGCTGCGCAAACATTCGCCCTCGGCGTGGCCTACTGTTTATTATGACATAAATTAAAAGTGTCGCAGATGTAAACCTTTGTTAAATCGATATTTATGGATTAATAACGGTAAAATTAAGGTCGTAGATAAAATATTGTATGCAACGCGTGCTAAAAGTCGTTTATGCACGAGACATGTTATAAAACTCAGCCTTCGGCTTCGTTTCATAATTTTTCTATAGTAAATGTTAAAGTGTGCTTTAATCGACTCAAAATAAAAGGTCAAGTGCTACTTTAACAGCAAGGGTAGATAAAGTAGCACTTTAACATCAAGGGTAGATAAACTAATTTAATTTTCTAACTTTTATTTAAATTAAATATTACAGCTACTTATTATCCTAGCAACCCTATCTATTAGCTACTGAAATTTTAAAATGTGATTGCCTTTTCTTATTTTCTTTTGAAATTGTTAAAGTTCTTGATATAGAAAAAAAATGTATTATACACGACGATAAAGTTATTACTATCCACTCTTGAATCATTATCGTCTCGACGTTAAACGATTCACTCGTGGATAAAATTTAACTTTATGGTCTTGTATAATAAATTACTATTTATAATGTATAGCATTTAATGGCTTTTTAATATACGAAAGTCTAGGTGATCTACATCGTCAATTCGTTATTATATAAAAATGGGTTCCAATTGCTACACCTCAAATAATTTTTCTTTGCAATGGAAATTTTTGCCTTGTAGGAGGGGCATGTACCTCTCAGTTTTTTGAAGAACGATGGAATGGTTATCTATATGCGACCATTATTATTTTCAAAAACTACCGAACACTCTTTAGGCTTTACTAAATCTATCAATCAATACTGAAATAGAGATCATGTGGTATAGACCACTGGATTTTTGGCTGTTATTAATTCCAGAGATTCTGCTTTTGTATCATTTTTATAAAAAAGTCTACGAAAAAAAATCTCCAGGCACGTGAGTACAGTAGAGAGATTCATTTGGTATTACAAATGCTGCCACTAGACCTCCTGAATAAATTAGAACTGGCATTCAATTTGACTAAATAATAGAAATGTCTACTGAATTTCAGATTGAAGATGACGATGCAACTGTTTCCACACCGAAGCACAAGAGAAAAACAATGAAGAGCCTACAAGATCACTTTGTAACCGATCGTATTGAGGAAAGATCTGCAGACGTTGACTTGGTATCCAATCATCACATCAGAATAATATTCAATTAAGTAATTGACAATTAAGGTTCACTGATAATTCTAAATTGTTAGAAGCGATTTCCACGGTTGAAGATAAAATGCATTTGAAGAAAATATGTGGAATCCTAATTAGAAATAAAGCTTCCTTCCATCAATAGAAGAAATAAAAGTTGTCAAGGGAAAATAAAAGAAAAGTGAAGTAAAGATTATCAATGACAATGGATAGGAAGAAAGTCGAATGATAGTATTCCAAGAAATATCTAATCAACGATTGGCTTTTGAGGATACTTATAATCTCTTGGCTATAGCCAAAACTTTTGTCTGCAGTACTGCAGTGTGTAAATCCAACCTCAACGCTGACTCAAATGGCAAATTAGATCCTGCTTGCGTTTGAGTAGAAAAGCACACAAAAGGTCGAAATGGATACTTTTTTCAGAAAATTTAATAACAACAAACTTAACAGACCCTTGCAACTTTATTAATTATTGTTTTTGTTCTAACGCTATATTTCAATCATTTTTGATTATTTATTTTTTTAACGATTCTAATAAATATACAGGATTGTCGTGAATGGTGGAGACATATTTTACTAACATTAACTATATTAACTAAAAAATAGCGACGATTTGTCAACTAATATTTTTTCCTAAAGGACTAAATTAAAGAGATTGAAGAAAAAATCTTTTTTTTATATTTTAAAACCCATCGAAGATTTCTTTTTAATATTACAGGATAAATTAGGGTCTAATAAAGTCAAAATTTCATAGTTTTAAGAAAGCTTTAATTTGATCAGTGCTTACGTGAGTTTACGAAATCTTTTTGACAAAAAAAATATGAAAACCACGTTTTTTCAAACACCCTATGTCGTATTATGAAATAATACTTAATTTCACGTAAAAAAGTTTTCTTAACAATTTTAGCTCAACACTGTCGTTTTTGCAACTTTTTTTAAAGTACTATGGTACAGTTGGCAACACCTCACTGGAAGACGTTTTTGAATGTACCTCAAAAAACGGCTATGTTGATTTATAAATGTCAAGAGAACTTTTTTACGTAAAATTAATTTATCTTCCATACCAGGACACACGGTGTTTAAAGGAACATATTAAAAAATTAGATTCAAATTTACAGGGCCGTCACTTTTTTATTTGGTCCTTTAGGAAACCATTTTATTTGAAAAATCTTCACTTTTTTCTATGTAGTTAAGGCTGGTAAAATATGTCCCCAACTTTCACCACCATCCTGGATTTAGATTAAATAAAATAAATGACCTCTCTGAAGCACCACCTAAAAATTAGTTTCTGGAAGTGGAATACATTTTCTATGAGTAGAGAATTACTTTATTATTTTTAATCAACCCTATTTAAAATGAACAATTTTATTATTAGTTTCTTGATGCAATTCATTTAAACCAGTATTTGGAAATTAATAAAAACAATATTCAAATTGTTTACCTATGTAAACACGGAATTAAACATACTTATTTGTATTCTTTTATTCTACTGAAACCCTAGTACAATCATACCATCATCAGTAATGAGAAATAACCTTGTAACAGCTTAGTAAGTATTCAAAAACAACGAATTGTGGTAAGCTTTATGTCATTGGTCTTCTTCGAACAGAACCGCAGCCGCTGGAAATAAAATTATAGCTCTGTGGTCTTTGTGGCATGCAGTCTTGTATTTGATGACACAGAATACGTGCCTCTACTTTAGGTCTTTTATATGCAATTTTGATTAAATAACAATTACAGTTGGTAACACCAACAAACTATTCAACGTCATGACATTCTTCATATATCTATCAAATGCACGCATCCTTATTAAGGGTAGTTTCACTTTAAAAACGCATACTAGACGTTAAAAAGATTGCCTTATACCACAACAATTTCGGTTTAAACTTGATGATTAGCTCAGTGACAGCTAAGGGTGGAGGTAACATATAACTGTATTAACTCCAAGCAAAGAACTTGCAACGCAATTACTGACTCGTAATAGCCACCGTTAATATTTGTAATTTATTAAAACTTTAAAGTAGCCGACAAGTCTATGTTGATTAGAAGATCTACTCATTTCGATTGTAGTTGGAATGTTTATCTATAGTTAATTGCGAATTCCTTTCTTAAATAGCATCTGACAACCTCAAACTAATAGCAGACAAAGATGTATCCGATGTTGATAAGTAATTTGAATTACCTATACAATTTTTAAATATTAATTATTGTTATTTGCTGGCAGGTTTACCTATGATATCAGATATAATCAATGGCCCAGCTGGGTACTGAGTTTCTAAAACGGCAAAATTTAATTTATATTCTTTAGTGAAGACTCTAGAAAGCTTGCAAAATGTTAAAAACATATTGTACTATTTCAATTTTATCTAAAGTTTATTGTTACGCATTTAGTTAAAGCTTAAAAATTGTAAGAAATTTTTATTAATAAAGCAAGTGATCTGTGTGTTTTGAAAGTAATTCTATAATTTGTATATAGTTAGTAAATTATTGCCTTTATAAAATAATGGCTTTCGATGTCACTTTGCATTGAAAGTGATTATGCCCTGGTACCAATATCAACCTAGTGGTTTTGCGAAAAAACAGTTCCACTGCGATAAAACATAAACTATACACTAATATATCTATTTAACCAAATTAAAACTAATTAAAAACTAATGACCACCCAAACATGTTTTATCAATACGTGGAAGTAAATGCTTATAGATGTAAGTTTTTAATCAGCTTTCTCTTAGTCTACGGTAATAAATAAAAAGCAAAATCAAAATTGTGATCGATCGTCAGTCATTACTAATTACTTGTAGTAAAAATGCATAACTTTACTTTACTCTGTTCTAATTTGTTGAATTTTCTCTATTTCAAAGACTGAGTATTAATGTATTTGTTTACTGTTACCATTGATTTGTACGCCTTAATCAATACATTTAATTACAACAGAAATGCGCTTTACTTTTTTAAGTCCTTGCAGTGCAGTATACTCTCTACGACATATTTCAATGTATTTGTATCATTGCAACTGGAATTTCTTGTATTGTAATTATTTATAATTAACTTTTACTAGGTTTAATTGTGTATAATAAAATTTAATAGTCTACTTTAACTTACACAATCTAATTTATCTGATATTCAATTATTTTCCACGTATTAATGGTTCGGTAATTAATGAATTCATATACATTATGAATTTTATATTAATTGAAAGAACAGAAAAAAACTTTTATATTGCTACTACTGAAACCAGTTGTTTTGGGATTGAAAAAGATGTGTAAACTTTCAAGCGGACGTTTGGCCGCCCTTGCCTGGCTTATTTATAGCCCGTTTGCGTTTGCATTCCTTGTGATTAGGCGTAATTCTGTGATCTGGCAAAACAAAAAGTGCGCGAGTACGATGTGAAGGGCTCGATTTTAGAGTGCTGCGATAAACAAAAACTCAACGGCATTCGCGGAGAACTTAAGTCAGTCGCCGGCGTGCCAAGCCCGAGGGCGCATGCACCTGCGACTCGCTGTATCCAATCCCCATACGGCGAACTAAATAAAAAGCAGCTGAAGTGGTGCCGCTCAGTAAATAAAGTTTACTGGATAATTATTTGTGTATACCAAACAGAGCTGACAACTTAAGTGTCATTTTAATCGTGTATAGAGCAAGTTCACATTTTTGACACCAACTAGGGGTTTCATGACGTTCCACAAATTTTATACGAATCATTCATGGAGTGGCTTAGGCCTGCCCAATTCGCTGCGCAGTAGTTCCCAGGCTTCGATTTTAAAGTAACCTACTACAGTGCATGTGTGGAGTTTGGGCGATAACTGGTGGCTTCAAACTGTGTTGTAAAGATTGCGCGAACATAAAGGAATTCCATGAATAGACAAATAAAAACGTACGCTAATTTCAACGCCGGGTTTTGGGGCACAAAAACTCACGTATTAAAAACAGTCATTCTGGCGTTATTTTCATATTGTTTAGGTGTAAATGTCTTTCGAATGTAATTATCGTGCTAGTATTTGATTTGTAAGTGCGTGCAGTTACTAGGTTTTGCGCGTCATTCGTAGTTAAAACTATTGTGTGAATGGCTATTTGTTTTAAGGCTTAATCCTGATTTTCTTTATTGTATTATGTGTGTGCAATTAAAATCTCAATAGATGTATGTTCATTTGTGTTAACAAATTGGATTTCCTTGTGCATATTGTTTAAAGTTGATTTCAGCAGCGATAATACTACAAGTGCAGGGCAGCTTCCTGTTTTCGCAAATATTAACGTTTCCTATCCACGCACTGAACCATAGTAAGAGTTGTATGTATACTGAGCTAGCTAGGTAAACAGCAAGGCAATTAACTTATGCAAATAATAAGGCATACGAGGTCTCACCATAATTTAATAGTCACCGAATGGGCAACCAAACGACTCATTTCAACTCTAATGCGCCTCTGATATAATATATTTCTCAAGCGGCATTTTGTAGACTATTGTAGGTACTTTTATGTTCTAGTTTCGTTAAAATTCAAAAAACTTTTTAAGTGTAATGATCTGAAGTCATATGTATTTATAAAAAAATACAGAGATACATCAACGACCTTAAATAAAGAAATGAATTGCTACAAAGTTCAAATGCATGGAAACCAATATTAATTAAGAAAGATATATAGGCACTTTTATATAAAGATTCCCTTTACAATTATATCTCGTATATAGTTTTATTTCTCTTGTAAAAAATGGGCATGATCGTCGACACTTGTAGCTTTGTAATATTCGAGGTAACAAAGAAGTTGCGTATAGTTATAATTTAAGAACGTTCTTAAAAAACTAGTAAGCCGTGAAATCTTTCGTAATTTCATAATTACTTAAAAATAGATTCTGCATAAAAAAATTACAAGCATGTTTTCATTTTATTTTTTTGATAGATCTCTGTTCTGAGGGATACAACATTTTAACATGGTCCATTAAAACTTCTTGCATTTACAACCAATCTAGCTTAACCAACCGTCATACAACAACCATTTAGTTCACTCTTCTTCTACCACCTTCAGCCTTTCTTCTTCTACCACTTGAAGCCTTTCTTCTTCTACCACTTTAACCATTTTTTTAGGCTAGGTGGTGCGCCTACTTTTCGGATGTGTTTTCGGTCTTCCCCCTGCTCCACCCATCCTAGATTTGTCAGTCTGTCTTATTAACTACTTGGAGCATTTCCTGTATGAATGAATAGTCAAATGAAATACTTAGTAATTTGAATTACATTAATTCGCAAAAAAATTGCAGTCGGTAAGATTTGATCCTACGTCCACAGAGGTAATATGATGTTCATCCAGACTTTAACTACTCGACTGAGAACTCTACGTAGCACACACTCTTATCGCTGTATTATGAAGGAAGTCTGATCGGTAACGATCCAGTGTGAGGGGGTCACTTGTAATTCGTCGTAAACTAATTCGTCGTAACCCAATTTGTCGTAGGTCAATTCGTCGTAAAACAATATGTCGCATAGGTCAATTGATTGTATAGGTCAATTCGTCGTTATTGAGACAATTTGTCGTATTTATTTACATTAAATATTTAACTTTTTAAATCACTATCAAGGCACTACTTGTCAGATGAAAGTAAAAAATTAATTACTTGTCATTATGGCATCCTTTGTTAACTCGGAAAAGCTTAAGCAAAAGTTAACATACAACAGTTATGCATACGTTTCAGACTATAATAGGAACGAGAGCAATTATTGGAAGTGCGAAAAGAGAATTATATATAAGGCACGGGCTATCACAAGAAAAAGTGCTCTTGACGGTTGTGCAGTGACCAAAAAGGTGTTCACTCACACACCACAGAAGCTAGAAGAAAAGAGGTCATTGGGGCTGCAAATCGACTTCGTGAGTTGGCACCGAACCCTCACTACACTACCAATGAGGTAGTAATGGAAACACTACTAACTCCTGTTCCATTAGAAGTAGCAGCGGGGATTCCGGCCGTAAGTTTAATGAAGAAAACGGTAAGACGGGAAAGAAACAGATATATTGTAATGGTATTAAGCCCACGACTTAGCTTTGACTGCAGTGCAGGATCATCGACTGATTCAAATAAGCACAGCGTTGAGGTATTTTAAATAACTGCATAGTAAACAAAAGTAAAATAGGAAATGCATTGATAATGAGACCAATAATTAGTAGAGGAAAGGCACGCTAAGGCAGGACATGTTCAGGGGGTTTTGAATTAGCTCGTTAATTAATAATTTTAAAATGAAAGTTTTGTGCACATGCAAAGCTAAACGGCATAAAATGTATTTAACACAAATGGTTTGTTGGCTGCAATTTGAACACAGCGTAAGATTGTTAAGTCAAACAATAAGATGGCGAAAATTGTGAGCATGGCAGAAAGGTAATTCAGTACGAAGCAGAATAGAAAGAAATTGCAAGAGAGCAATGGCTAAATAATGGTAATAGTTTGTGGCAAGAGACATGAAAGTGAGGAACTCAAGAATTAATGCATTTATCAATACAAAGTGAAAACAGAGCAGAGCCGTGATTAAAATAACGGTTTTTAGTGCAACGCAAAGAGATATTTTTAAATTATAAGATTTAAAGCCAATAACTTAGTTTTGAGAAATGTTAATTTTAAATTTAGACATCAAACTTTATTCTGTTTGTAACTTTTTGTATCAAAATAATTTCCTTAAACAAAAGACAATTCAAATAACTTAGCAACCAGATTCGAATTTGTTTAGGAAACAAAGGAGAACAATTGAAATTAAATAGATTGATGTTGGTAAGAAATTGCTCCACTTTAACTAAGAATTTTTAATATTAAATGAGCAGTTTACCAATTGAAAAGTGTTGAGTTTTATTCCTAAAAGACCCAAGTTTGTGTACCAGTGTTTGTGAGGCTTTACACCACAAATAAATACAGAAATTCTCCATCCGATCTTCGAGAGTGTTTCGGCAGCGAGCACATCAAAATTTCGAGCCGCATCGACCAGCGACTAAAGCATCTGGGAGCAGAGGACAACAGCCCAGGGCCCAGTACGAGCCTGTAGGAACGTTCAGACCTTTTGCAGCGACGAGGGCTTTCCCAAAGGGTGAAATATTAACGGTGTCACCTTGCAGCAGTTTCGACCAGCATCGACAAAAGTTTCCAGGTAGGAATTCTGTTATAAACTAAGTGTCAACGTTCCGGAAACGCATCAGAATCCAATATCAAACCTTTCCGAAGACGGCCAGCGTGTTTCCCAGGGCTCATTTGCTTTGGTTTGCTCAGAATTAACGTGGCGTGGGTAAATTATGTAGATTTGGCGAGAGGGACGCCGCCGAACAACAAAAGCCAGAAGTGGCGTGATTTTGAGAACAACGAAGGCCCGGTTCTTCCTACGTCATCATAAAACAAAAACTAGCTGAATTTCAAGCGGGAAAAATTCAAATGACTTACCTAATGCATTTTTCACGATATTTCCTCGAGTTTTAAGATATTCAGATGCGCACTCTTGCACCGCCATAATTATTTGTGTCAGCTATCAGTTGAACGATTTTTTGACCTACCGAACCGCACGTTTGAACTAACTTTGTATTGAGACAGATAATTTCAGATCAAATTTGAGAATATAGTCCGATTCTGATCCCAACTGAGCGAGTTTCATGTTTTATCGATGAGTCAGTGTATTAGATTTTGCAGGTAAATAAAAATATTAAAAGGGCATACAACTATTTATTTTGACAGTAAATATTACATTTCATTTTAAGCAGCCGTAATTCACATTAAACAGCCATAATTAATTAACAGGCGAGATTAAATTAAATTATTATCACATTTTCAAATAACAATACAGCGAATAATTAGGCCCCTTTCATCTCAATACTGGCACCGCAACGTGGAGCTTACATAGGACCTTGCATCGCAATATATCCTAAAGCAGTGTATGACGCTATCATTCCGGAGGAGTTTAAAAGTTCAATCGATGGAGCTAAATTTTTGTTGCGTGATTATGGTCGAGGAAATGATAGAGTAATTATTTTTGCTACTCAGAAAAATGTAAAGTTACTTGAGGCATCGAAAATCTGGTTGGCCGATGAAATTTTTAAAACTGCACCGCAACTATTTTTACAATTATACATAATTCATGCCTTTGTAAAATACTTGTGTCTTCCATTGGTTTACGCTTTTCTCCCCAATAAGCAACAAAGAACATACGATTTTTTTTTTTTGGCAAATTAAAGAAATGTAGTACGTATGCACATTTGAAGGTGGTACTATTTGATTTTGAATTGGCGGCAATGCATGCATTTAAGCCAAATTTTGACAACGTTAAGATACAAGGTTGTTTCTTTCACTTACAACAAAATATATTTAAACATGTACAGGAAAAGAAATTGTAAGATAGATATGCTACTGATGTAGAGTTTGCTTGCAGTATAAAAATTGTGGACGCGTTAGCGTTTGTTCGCCGCGAGCAGATGGACGATTATTTTGAAATTGTCGTTGAAAATTTGACGGAAGGAGCAATGCCAATAGCAAATTATTTCGACGACACGTATCTAGGCAGAACAAACAGAAAGAGAAAAAGCCAGCCTATATTTTAAAAAGAAATTTGGAATGTCTATGAAAGAGTACTCAACGATAAACCGCGATCGAACAACTCTATTGAAGCTTGGCATAGACGTTTCTATTCAGTAATGCAATGCGAGAAACCAAATATTTGGCATATTATAAAAAATCGAGAGGAACAACAGTGTTATGAAAGGAGAATTGCTCAAGTACTCATGGGCAAGATGAAGCACCCCGAAAAAAAAGTATATTGAATTAGACCGGCGAATAAAAAAAGTAGTGGAGCAATTCAACTACTTAAACTTATTTTAGTTTGCATGTTAAATATTTTGTGTGTTACCAAAGAGCTATAATATTAATGCTCTTTGGTGTTACAAAAGTTATTTTTAAATAAAATGTTGTTCGTTGTAATCCTCCTTGTGATGATTAAATATAATTCGTGAACACCCACCTAGGAGGTTGACAGCTAATAATTTTTTTATTTTCTATTAAAATATCTTTCACTCAGCAATATGCAGTTGACTATAACGTCTATTATCTTTTTATTAAACAAAATCAGAGCGTATTGAATCTCATACAAATTGAATAAAATACGACAATAATACGACGAATTGACCTATACGACGAATTGCCCTATACGACATATTGTTTTACGACGAATTGACCTACGACGAATTGAGTTACGACGAATTAGTTTACGACGAATTACGAGTGACCAAGTGTGAGGGACGGTGTGTCCACAGACTCATTTTCAACATGGCGATTTCCTTTATTATGAGAGATAGAATTGAGCTTTGTTAATTAACGTTAGAAAGAAGTTGAGTTTTAGATTGTTTATAACTTATCTATTTTAAGAATTTAATTTGCAATTTCTTAAGGCACTAGGAATCTTTGGTATATTCAGACTTGTGAAAGTATTACTGTTACAAATAAAAAATTCATGTTTTTACTACAGCGGCTGAGCTACGTTAAATAGCTAACGTTTATTTATGGGGTTTGATACAACTACACATAAAACATTCTTATAACTTTTATAAAAAGTTGTTCATCTACATAACTGTAACAATTCGCCGATTCAATTACTGCAAATCTATTACCCGTAACGGAATTCAATTGGTAAAGTAGGAAATATCAATAAACAATTTATGAAATTTATTATAGCGTTTCTATGTCAGGAAGTATTAGAAAGTAGAAAAGATAACATATTTGAGTACAGCATTACACATCACATTAATTATTTTTGACCTTGATGAATAATTATGTCTGCAATGCAAGATTTTTCCAAGTACACGAATGGCATTAACGCATAAAATAAATGGCGATGCATTTAAATTCCCACTGTAATTCTGCAAGCCGCTTTCGTGAACTTGGGAAGTAAGGCGCACAAACAAAGAAAAAATATTTGTATAAATTTGTGTACATAATAATCCCTGAGGTGAATGTCTGGCTCAGCCTAAGTCCACGAAGAACAAAGAGTTGCACTCCGTTATCTGCAGCAACGGCATTACTTACTCACCTATACTTGACATTAAGTGCGGCTATTGTTATCAAGACAATTAAGAAACTAGGTCTGGGCTACGCTGCGTACCTATCTCAGCGTCAGCATCGTTAATAAGCAATCGGGAGAAAGTATTTTTCTATTCTATGCAAACGCGCCGTTTATTTGCTTCGCTGAAACTTGGCGATCAAGTATGCGCTGCCCCGGGTCTTCATTAAAATCACTGGCGTTCCACCGAGAAGAATGATGCAGCAAAACAAACTTTTTCTCTCGAAACTGGTTCATTGCATTGCAAATCTTACAGCTTTTTTATATAATGGTTTATTTGGAGCAGGACAGGCATTCAGAAAAAGAACAACACCGATGCAAAACAAAATAAAATAACTAATAAAAACATGAGATTTAGGCTAAGATTTAAAAAAAGGTAGTGATTGCATTTTTAACATGGTTTTATAGTGTTTGTCTTATTCCTAATATACCGGGTGACAATGAGACTAGGGCCATGCTTATATCTTATTTATTTATGTATCGATTTGGATAATATTTTATACCAAGATACTAGACATAATTTCTGATTGGCCGATGGATATAGTCAAAATGGCTGACTTCCGGTTTTACCGGAAATGATACTAACTTTGATTTTTTAAATAGAAAACCCTGTATATTTTATGTTTTTCTGAATCTACAAGTCAAACTACATATAATAATCTTGAAAAATTTCAATTTTGTTAAACAAAAAAATAATTTTTTCAATTTTTATTTTTACCGTAGAAAGCCTTGACTTGGAAAAATCGATTCTAATTGACTCTAGTAACTCTTAATAATAGCTATTTTATCAATAAGGTCAATAACAAACCTTTAATAAAAGAATATAATTTGCTAAGCTCATTTTTTAAGAAAAAAGTCACTTTTTTTAAATGGCACCTACTAAGGGCATCTTGCCATTAGATAGGAAATATAATTACCAATCTAACGATATGCATCATGCACTACTTTATCTTTATCTGAAACTGAAAAGTAATTAATTATTTTTTTTTAATCTATTTAAAAAACCAAAGTTAGTGTCACTTCCGGTTTCACCGAAAGTTCACTAACTTTGGTTATATAAATAGATCACTCTATATGTTTTATGTGTTTCGGAATCTACGACTCAAATTACATATAACAGTGTTGCCAAATTTGCTTATGTATTATTAGTTATTACAGAAAAATATTTAAAAAAATAATTAATTTTCAGATTGAGATAAAGATAACGTGGTGCATGATGCATATCGTTAGATTGTTAATTACATTTTCTATCTAATGGCAAGATGGCCCTTAGTAGGTGCCATTTAAAAAAAGTGACTTTTTCTTAAAATACGAGTTTAGCAAAAAAAGAATTTTTTTGTTTAACAAAATTGAAATTTTGCAAGACTATTATATGTAGTTTGACTCATAGATTCAGAAAAACATAAAATATGCAGAGTTCCATTTAAAAAATCAAAGTTAGTATCATTTCCGGTAAAACAGGAAGTCAGCCATTTTGACTATATCTATCGGCCAATCAGAAATTATGTCTAGTATCTTGGTGTAAAATTTCATCCAAATCGATTAATAAAGAAGATATAAGCATGGCCCTAGTCTCATTGTCACCCGGTATATCCTATTGATAAACAAGAACAAAAACCACCTGTAATTGATTTTGAACTGTGAAGAAACGATGTTTATATTATGTATGAATGGTTTTAGGAGAAATTTTTTTTTACCACAATGTGATAATTTGTTTTTGATTCTACCCATTTCCCCGTTGGTCTACATTCTTTTACCTTCATTTCAGTTGCTATATGGCTATCTTCTCTTCTTCCATCCTCTATGTTACATGCTCTAATCATTTAAGTTGCTGTTTTTTCTATTCACTATAACTAGCTCTGGTTTTAACTTGTCCCTTATTTCCTTCCTTTTTGCGTTTTTTGTTACTTTTCCAAGTACTTCATTTCTTAGTTATTAATTTATGTTTATCTGCCATACTCACAGTTCGAGTTTCCTACTCTATACATTAGAATTGGCAGATATACTGTTTTATATATCCCTAATTTTGTTTTATTACTTATTTTGCGTTTGACGGCCAGGGTGTTTTTTATTGTATAGTACATACATTATATTTCGTTTACTTGTCCTGTTTTCTTTTTTTTCTTTTTTATTTTACCATCGCTTGATATTACTGCTACCAAAGGCACGTAATTACCTTTTTCTTCCAGGTTCTTATTCTGTTTGTCAATTTTGTTTCTATCGTTGGTTACTGCCTTCTATTACTTGTTCCTTAGTAATATAAAAAGCAGTGGACTCCACTCCTTTGTACATGAGGAAACTATTTGGTATTTCTTCGTTTATTGCAACTTGACCCTCTACGTTATTCTATATGCTTCTTAATTGCCTATTTGTCTTATACAATTTCCAACTTTCCTATGTTTGTTCTCTTGACATTTTGTAAAAGTAGCACTTGTGTCTATAAATGCTAAACGAAATTCTTTGTTTAAAAAAAAATTCCTGAGCTTACAAGCTTGTAATTTTATTATTTGAGATACTGTGCAATTTGTTCGTTGTTCTTATACTTCAATACTGGAAAATAGTTTAAAAAACTTATGGGCCTACAATTTTATCTTTAACTAAACTGGTTTCTTAAATATTGCAATTATCTTTCTGTGGATATTTAAAAAATTACTTGTATTTGTTATCAAAAACTACTTCCCATATAAGATTGCTCAAATCTTTACCCTTTTAAAAGCATCAGATTGACCTAACCTAAAATAGTAATGGTTATGTAGTTCTTTATTTCATTAAATTACCCGGTGCGCCATTTATGTTTTGTTAAGTACATTTTTATATTACCGCAGTAAACAATTGTCAAAACATAAAAATCTTTACTCAGGTTGGGACATGCATTTAAAATTGTTCTATATTTGTAACAACGTTTGCAGCTCAATATTGACTATGTATTAATACAAAGCGTACGTTGACAGTTCACTCAACCTTTCAACCCAACAGCTCTCGTGATTATCACTTCTACGCTTATTGCATGTTATTATTAATTAGGCATTACATGGTTTAATGTATTTATCATAAATTTGTCTTTCAGAAGCATTTAAATCCCTTCTTCCATATAACATATTAATCTAACCTTTTCAGGGCGCTCGCTGCTATTAGAAAGTTCTTTGTTACAACTAATTGATGAACCCCTACAAGTTCACAGCAGCTCCTTCCATCATCTACACCACATTCTAGGATGCCTATAGTCCATTGTTAGATATGTGTCAATTAATAACATATTATCTACCACTTTAATAGGAAAGTCATTTATTTTTGGAATAAAACATTGCTAGAGCCTGTGGTTTGAATATATTACAAATTCGTTAAAACCCTTCACCACACAAATATTTAACAACTGCTAAATACGTATTTCGACAGCCAAGGTGTCATCATCCGTAGCAACGAAAAACTTACACAGCAAAATGGCAACGATATTCTCGTGACCAAATCACAAATGCATTTTACAGCTATTTATACTGTCTGACCCGGGCGGCGTGGCCGAGGGCCAAATAACATCGCCGACGGTCAATATAACTTCAATAAATCATACAAGATAGAGGACGGTATAGGTCCACCATCTTTGTTCAAAAGTTTATTATCTCGGTTCTTAAAAATGGCCAAGCTTCCAAAAGAATTTAGTTGCTTTGTTGAAGTTAACGCCTTTACAATTTTTAGGTCATTGTCTTTTATACTATGATCCGTTTTGTAAATATTGTGGGCAATACTCGATTTTTCGAATTTGTTGAATCTAAAATGAGCTAAATGTTCTTTAAACCTAGTACCAAAATTAAGACGTGTTTGCCCAATATATTTAGAATGACAATGGGAACATTTAATTTCGTAAATTCCAGATCTCTCTAAAGTCCTCAGTCTGTCTTTTGGATTTCTCAACAAATTTCTAATATTCTTGCTTGAACCATATACAACTTTATGTTCGATTCTTTAAAAATGTGTGATAGGCCCTTTCTAGCCGGGTGAAACGGAATTTTGATGTACTTGAGTCCTTCATTCTAAGATTGACGAGAGTTGTGGAATTTCGAACGTGCAATTTTGTTTTTTGTTTCCTAATCAAATTGTCGATAATTTTAGAAGAGAAACAAACCATTGTACACAGCGATGTTTTTTATGGTCTGAAGTTCAGTGGTAGATCGATCTTTGTTTAAAGAAAAGGTTAACAGTCTATGTACTAAGAAATTTAGAGCAGCCATTTTGTGTTGAAAAAAATGATTTTAATCCGCTAAAATGGATCTGTTTGTTTACATTGGTTTCTTTTCTATAAACATCGAATTCCAACTTATTTTTCTTTCTTATTACTAAAGTACCTAGAAATGGCAGTTGTCCTTCGTTTTCCATTTCATATGTGAATTTTATGCTAGGACATTTGCAATTTAACTGATTCAAAAACAGCAAAAATATCCACATACCTAAACCAAATCCTTGGGAAATACTCTGTGTTATTCTTAAATTCAGTTTGGAATTTTGACATGAAAAGGTTGGTAACGAAAGGGGAAAGGCTGTTTCCCATTGCTGTTCCTTCGTGCTGTTCATAGAATTTTACACACTGTTTACTATTTTTTAATCATCCTTTCTTCTACAATCCAGCTTAGTTACTATAATCTTCTTAGTTACTAATAAAATGTTAATTTCTCTTAAATTAAATTGACATTATTACAAATATTAAATTATCTTATTAAATATTAAAATATACATCCTTATCATATATAACTCCACAACTGCCATTTTCAGTTTCTAGGAAGTACATCCATCACTCTCAACTACAAATGTAGCACCTTCCAATAACGCCCACAATTCTACACATTCCAGCTCACCTCTGCACATCAAAAGTCCAAACGTCAAAGATGTACTCATTTTCACTTCCGTTACTACTGGGTCCAACTAAATTCAAAGTTAACACGTTCTTTTATTACGTTTCTTGTATCTTATTCAGGTTCTTTAATTACAGGTCATCCAGCTGTTTGTACAATCTTTGCTGCTTCATTAAACTACCTACCGTCTCCTTAACTATGTTTGGAACTGATGCAGCAGATTTGTCTTTAAATGAAATACTATCAAAGACATTTGATCGGCGCATTGGGCACTAGGTAACCACTATACAGCTGTTCTATACCCAAATAACTAAATCATGGTGTCAATTGTATTTTATGAGAAGCTTAATCCCTATCATGTTTATTACGTGAGTTGACCATCTTTGAGTACTATTTGCTGGTGTGCAAACCGTTTTCATGGAATTCTCGGTCACACAATAATTCACAATTTTTTTTTATATCTTGGTTTGAAGAAACACACTTATCGTATCTTCGAGTACCTCCTGTGGAGATGGTATTTGTTTATTTTGAAGTTACTTTATCACTTTACAACTCTGAGATTTATCCATAATGGTAAACTGGAGCAAATATATTAATAAAAATTATTTCTTTACAATTACAGCGAGCACTGGATTAAATTGGATATTTCGGCCGCTGCATATTATAAATCACAAAGTAAAATTGAAGCGTTAGCGATTGCAAGCAAATATATGAGGGGTAATAATCGGTGTACAATCGTATCAGTATTCAAAATTCCAGCAAAATATTTATTTAAATTAAAGCAATGTTGTGACGTATCTGTTAAATCTAGCGTCCTACGAAAACGGAATCCAAAATGGGGCCAAAATCCCAGCTAGACACTCCAATATAGAAATCCATACTCAAACAACATAAATCCATAAAATTAAAATACAAAGATCCATAAACACAAAGAAACGCCCTAAGTACAAAGAAGCCCTGAAACATTAGCGTACAGACTCAGAGCGCATTCGAAAACACTTACTTCAGGTTTAAATCGGCTTAGCGACCTATCTCCAATCGTAAGTACAGTAATAAGGAAGTACTGACTGACGAAAACTTTTTAAAATGGGATAAAAAATGCATAAGAACGACTTGCCAACATATGTTTCACGACCTAAACTCACTATGAAAACGCCATCTCTATTAAATCTACCAGATAGCTAGCGTTTTTTCAGATTCCATTTGACTAACCAACGATGAGAAATGAGAAAAATATCGGAGATATTGAAAATTATAGATCTTTCATAAAGGGGCAAGACGCGAGGTCCCCGAAATTGCAATGGTTTAGTTTTTACAAGTTTAGCCGGAAATTGTGCAGTTGAAAGATGAAAGAAAACCGATAAGCTGTTTTACCACCACAGTGGACGAAATAACCTTAGAAAATCTGACCGCGGAAGAAAGCTACTAAGCGAGCGTGCTACTACTCGACACGACAAGACAAATATTAGCGAAATTGAGCAGACCATATGTAAAATCCCAAAGAAAGCGTCTGAAAAGCCATAAGCAGACTAACTAGTAATGTTATACCTGTGAGACAAAAGAAACTGCCTAAAACATTTAACTTCAGGTATCGGCCTATGGCGTATGAGCATATACCTAACCCAAACTTCAAAACTTCAAAGCATATACTTGATTTGAAATAAGTAAAATTGAACTACGAGAGCTAATTGATCAAAATGATTCTTTAAGAGGGACCTAACAAAACCAAGAAACATCACAGAAGGGAGAATCCAAATCAAACGTATAACTGCAACTAAATTCATCGTTAACCGTACCAGATAAAATCACCTATATCATTTAAATTCGCATAGCCATTAATTAGCGTTTAAAGGAAACCACGGTAAGTTAAATCACTAAGGCTAGCGTTAGGAAATAAAGTAAAAATATATGCGTATATCAAAATGAACGTAATAAGGTACTTCCAGTAACAACCCAATGCAGTAGCTCTCCTATAAAGGTTATTTTCATATCATATATTTGCTGAAAGTTATTTTTATTAATATTGTAGGTGTAATAGATTAAAAATTATTTCTGTTTAAACACGAAGCGATATTATTTCACATAAGTACTACATAATCGATTATTTTCTACTGTTAGTAGTCATTAAACAAATAAAATACATGTATTTTCCTTGCAAGTTGTAAATGTTGCTATTTTGGCAAACTTGCACTTATAACTACAAGGCTTATAAAATATAGCAACTCACCTGAAGCTCAGTAAGTGTAAATATTAGTGAATGTCCAGTTAAATCAATTTTCACTTCGAAAAGATGGTGCAACCGCGTTCACGGGAGATAATTTCACAACAGCAAATGATGGAGAAGTTGAGAAAAATACATCTATAATAGCATAAAAATAAAACGTAAAAGTAAATTACATAAGTTTCCCATGATGCAATATTTTAAAAAATTTCTTTAGTTGAAGAGATCTCTGACAAAAAGGAAATTTAGAGAAAAGGTAGGTAGTATAACCTGAAGATAGGAAACCTCAGGTCTAGCATACTTGTCACTGTTATTATCCGTCATACTTCCGTAGCGATAAACCTTAGCCAGACGGTATCAACAAGTTTCCGGTTCGAACCGCCGGCGTTTGTCCGGATCGACACGTGCCCAAATGATAGTGATGTAACATCTTCGGAAGTTTCTTCGTTCCTAATTGTATTGGGCGACATATTTCAATCAGTTTCCACATTAGTGAGAAATCTAGACCATTAACCTCGGAGACAATAAGCAGTTCCTTATCTCTCATAACTGAAACCAAGCTACGTAGTAGCCGAAGGACGTTGTAATGCCAACAACCTTTCCGCTATTCTTCAGAACGAGCCGAAGTTCAGGATTTGCATTTGCTCCTGACAGCGTCTATCCGATTCGCACCTTCTCATAAACGAATGCCATCCGCGCACAACCTTCTGAGTCAACATCGACAACAAATTGCATCATATGAGTTCCAGCCAAACAAAACAGCCCAAATACGTCGCCGTACGCACGGCGATTTATCTAACGAAAACAAGTTCTTGTCGGTTAATTTCCGTGTTTGACAACATTATGGACCGGTAGGTGTACAGGAAACTCGGCTATGTGTAAATAGCGATAAGTGCATCCATGAGGAAAAAACTGGTTGTCTGCAACCGGCTTGTGTTGGCTACATAGCTCGTTCCCTTCGGCTTGGTTATCTCCAAGATTACCTCGATTTACAGTTGCAAGTGCATAAAATAAGAGAAATTCCGTGCCTGTACGTGCTTTCTAAACTTAATGCGCTATAAGCTACGGTTACGCAGGAAATATTGGGATTGGAGCATTTCCTTTGCCCCTGTTGTGATTCAGTAGGTGTGGTGCATAACCTTACTTTCTTCAAACGAATATTATGTAATATTTGTTTATTGCAGTTTATTAATTTCTGACACTGCCCGTGCTTAAAATATTTCCTGTATTTCACTCGAGGTTAGGAATGTTTTGTTGTAAAAATTGTTGGTAGTTTTGGTGCAGACACTATAAATAATGATGAAGAACAATTTATGGATACTAATATACAAATTTTATTTAAATTTGTTAAGCCGTTGAACGCTCTAAAAATCAATTGCACCACACAATTACTATCATCACTTGCTTAAAGCAAGCCACATTGCGAATTGTAAATACCCAAAAATAGTCCCGTCGCTATTGTGTTCAATGTAAAAAACAAGACATACACACCGCACAATTAAATTGATATATTATTATTTTATGTACAGGTTCTGAATGCAAAAGAGGCAGTTCCTCATACTGATATATAGCTATATCTATAATATGTAATTCTGAATGTATGACATTTAACAGTATAGATCAAATTCGTGACGTGATCACGAGGCGCTCACCGTAAATTGGTAATTATAGATAAGCATTCCAAGTTAAAAGTACGCAGAAAATACACATTGAACATTACTGCCTCACTAAGCCCGGTAAGAAAGTGATTTTTCACATCACCTAAATACACTCTATTTGTGTCCAAATAGTAATATGTAAATAAATCCAAGAGACTCTCCAAAAACCCAACTCCACCAAACAGACCCATCAGCAAAAAGGAACCAATTCAAAAATACTATCTACCATCCACAAAAAGCCTCCACCATACACAAAAAGATTCCACCATACACAAAAGGCCTTACCATAAAGGTGTACTCAGTACGGTAATGAAACTCTTAACGATACTGACATTAATTTGGTTAATAGTCTATAACAACACTGAGGAAGAATAAAAAGAATAAATTAACAAGATCGAGAAAAGACAGTTCCGATGACAAAGACTCATTCCCAGCCAATCTGAATGAAGTGTATTCAACATTTTTAAGGATGTATAAGGCAGTGGCACAACAAGTTCACGAATCAGCACACACTTAACATGACCTACAAAAGTATACAAAACTATATCATGATGTATGAACGAATGTTATCGATGAACGTAAAGCTACGAGAAGTTAGAGAATTAAACTAAAAGGTTTATTCCAGTCTAAACACCTCTTCTTCTTTCTCTAAGCCCACTTACACCTTTCGGTGTTGGGCTGTCAATTTGGTCGTCATGTAATTGGATTCTCTCTGCAATTGTCTATAGAATAGGCACCGATCACACAACTTTTGCAATTTTATTGATTTTAATACAAAACAAATTGGTAGATAAAACATCCCCTTGATTGTTTTAGGATGACGTCACACCTCCCCTTCGTTGTTTGGATCCACGCCGCTCTTTCAATTGTTTCTGGTCGATTTCGCCCCAAAACCTGGTGACGCCGTCCGATTTTTGACAACCACAAAGTAATTGGCCTTTTGGAAACACGCTGGCCCTCTTCGGCAAGGTTTAATCTTGGGTTTAAGTTGTTTTCCCGAACGCTTACACTTAAATTTTAGGCACTCCTACTTTTCGAAGTTGCTGCTATCAGGTGACGCTCCTGGTGTTTCCTGCTGGAGACGCCCCCCTGGGTGCAGGTGACGACGGTGACGCTCTTGCAGACTCCGCTGAACTCCTGGGCCGCTAACCTTTGACTTCTGATTCTGATTTTGGCCGCAGTCGAAGATAGTAATCTTTAGGTGCTCGCTGCCGATATCCTCGGAGATGAAATCTGCAAAATGTAACTTTTTCGTTGCGGAAATTCCCACAGACACTTATACTGAAGCACGGAGACTTGGGCAATAAAACTGTACACTTTTGGCCGGGTAAAATACTTTTATTAATATAAAAACAGTAATTGAACATGGAGCACAAATTTGCCCTGTCGGCCCATAATTTAATTCAATTGTTCTCCCTTTAATGACAAAAAAGCATCATGTTCCTAAGATACGGTGTTATTCTACTATTAATTGGAAATTAGGATTGATAACATTTGCCACAAATGGAATAAAGTTTGAGTGCATGAATTACAATCTAACATTTTCTTAAAATCTAAAATATTGTCTTTTTGGCTTATAACTAATTTTGTCCTATAACGTTGCACTCACAAACATTTTTAATTTCACGGCTCTGCTTTTGCACTATGTTTTTAATTATTAACGCACTGATTTTTTAGTTCCGCACTTTTGACATTGCTTGCTTTAATTCTGTCGCCTCCATACAGGAATTGCTCTTTGGAATTTTCTATATTATCTTTCATCTTGCTTCACCCTTCTGTTTGCTCACAATTTTCACTGTCCTTGGCTCTTATTGATAACTACGCTCCTTTTTGCACGTAATAACCTTTTTGTGTCAATTACTTTCGTTCGGTTTGGCCTTACATGTGCACAAACCTATCATTTTTAATTATATTACTTTATTCAGAAGCCAAATTTAAATCCTCTGAAATATGTTTTGCCTTTGCGTGCCTTTATCCGACTAATTACTGTTTCTCGCATCTCATAATCAATGCATTTAATATTTTTATGTTAAAATATCCTAACTAGGGTTTCCAAGTCCCGGGACCAAAAGTGTTTTCGGGACTTACGAGCTAAATTTCAAGTCCCGGGACTAGTCCCGAAAATCCCGAAAATGGTCCCGAAAAAATAGTGTTCAGGTGAAATTTCCGAATGCAATTTCCATAGAAAAACAAGTGTTTTAAGTTAATTAAAGTATTTCTGTGCTGAAAATTTGCGTTGGGGCTCGTCTACAACTTCATTGCTTTCTTCTGGTACTAAAAATATCTGTCGCTTTTCATCTTTTGCTTTTGTTTAAAATTCAAAGTGCTTGTGTAATCCTTTCGTCAAGCTGCCTCTGATTATGATAATTTTGTAGGAACTATCTTTACATTTCGCCAATTGTTTATATTCAATATATAAAATTGTTGCCATATTGACTTCAAATCGTTATTTTTTTAATGTAGAATGAAGGTAGGTTGCGAATCCGAATTTATTCTAATTTTAACGCTTTCGCAGACAAATAACGAACACACTTAAAACCCAAAAATATAAATTATTCAGGTTCTTCGCACATATCTAAATAAAAAAAACAGACAAATACATCAATAGAAGAAGATATGCAAATGTGGATGAAACAACACACAGGTTTATTTCTAACTTACCGAAAATAATATCTCTCCTGCCTACGCAAAACGCAAATAATGCAGAATGTCCAAGAGGCATGAGTAATACGCCGGACGCCGGTAAATACCCGTCCTAATTCTTTGATATCGAGTATACGCATGCTTGTTGACATGGTCCCGGGACTTCGCCTGGGCTGGCTGTGGTCCCGGGACTCGGTTTTTGTGGTAGAATCCCGGGACTGTCCCGGGACCGGATCCCGGGATTGGAAACCCTAATCCCAACTCTGTGCTTTATTGACTCGGTTGAATATTTTGCACTGCCAACAGAGCCAAGTTCTGGGCTTAATACCATTTCAGTATATAGGGGAGAGGCTGGTACAGCGGCCAGTCAGGTACAGTGGCCACTTCTAAATATTTTCGAAGTCTGTATAGACACACAGCTGCCATCTCTTAACAGAGCTAACAATCACGACTGAAGTAGTTGGTATTACAGTGCATATGCGTAGGAGTGGTTTAAAGATAAATAAAAACAAATCGTTTGTAGAGTGTTGTGTGTAAACAATTTAGGTAAGTTGTAAAACGTGTGACATCTCACTAAGTGCACTCTATATTTATTGTAAGAAGTCGTAGGTTATGTTTTTCAAAACATGTGGTTTTTGGTACAGTGGCCATTAATAACGTAGGAACAGTGGCCACTGCTGTTTCTTATGTATAAACTGTGACCACTGTTCCGCATATGTAATAACGATTATTTTCTGATTAATATGATATTTAGAGATGTAAATATGCCACGACCAAAACCAAAAAAACCTGGCATTGGCAAAACTGCCGCACAAGACATGAAAGCCGCTATAAAATATAATATTGCTCGTACAACGTTGAGGCGATACTTGAGGAAATGCCAGTTAACAGTGATGATGTTGACTGGCGTTCAGAAATTCTCGAAGGAGCACCCAGAATGACCCCCAATTATTCAGTCAATCAAATCTTCACTACAGATGAAGAAGTAGAGCTTAGTAATTACCTGCAAACCATGACCAGGCTGCACCATGGACATCCAAAAAGTGCCAGAAAACTAGAAAACTAGCTTTTGAATTGGCTCTTGCAAACAAGAAAAAATTCCCAAGTCATGGACAGAAAATAAAACCGCTGGGAAATTCTAGCTTACAGGATTGATGAAACGGAACAAAGAATTATCATTAAGATCAGCGGAGGCAATGTCAATAGGTAGGGCCATGGGTTTCAATTGACCAGTTGTTACAAAGTGTTTCAACAGCCTCAGGGAGATTTATGAACGTTGCAGCCTAACGCCAAGTCAAATTTACAATGTTGACGAAACGGCGTTAACAACAGTTCAAGAAACTGGAAATGTACTGGCGAGGAGAAGACAAAGGCAAGTAGGGCACATAATCTCTAATGAGCGGGGAACTTTAATAACCATGTGCGGTGCTATAAACGCCATAGGTAACTCGATACCACCGTTTTTAGTTTTCCCTAGAAAGTATTTCAAGGACTTTATGATCAAAAATTACCGACCAGGAGCTGTGGGGGTTGCACCATCCTCTGGGTGAACGACGGATGAGTTATTTGGACAATAGATGAGACATTTCATAAGGCATGTCAATCCAACAAATGTTTCTCGTGTTCTGCTAATCATGTATAACCATGAAAGTCATATTTCTTTAGAAACGATAACGATTGCAAAGGAAAACAATATCATCCTATTAAATCTGCCACCACACACTAGCCATCGGTTCCAACCCATGGATAAAGGGGTATTTGGTCCTTTAAAAAAATATTACTCACGAATGCCACCCGTGGCTATTACAACATCCAGGAAAAAGAATTACCATTTATGATATAGCCGAAATTTTACGTGCCTCTTATCCACTTGCATTTTGTCTAAAAAATCTATTGCGGCATTCAGAACTACAGGAATTTTTCCATTTAATGACCTACTTTTTGGCGACGATGACTTTATGGCTGTAACGGACAGAGTGCATGATGATCCACTAGAACCCAGTAATAACTTTTCACATAATGAAACATCTGAGTTCAATGTTTTCCCATCAACTTCATTCCAACGAGATAAAACACCTGAGAACGACAATGATGAATCAATAGCATTTTCTCATGTTCACAAAATACCTGAAAAACCATTCGTATCTCCAGACTTGTTGCAACCTTATCCAAAAGTGACCGCAGTACCTGCAAATAAAACCCGAAAGAAGAAGACGACTGAAATCTTAACTGATACCACAATTTATAAAATAATTGCAGAAGAGACTTGGAAAAAAGAGCTAGACAAAACAAAATTAAAAAGCAAAAAGCTGTGAAAAGAAAACTCTCAAAGGAATATAAAACTAGTACCAAAAAGAAAGATGAATCCAGTGGGGAAAGTATTAGTGACAGTGAGATGTCTGACATTATAGATACAGATGATGATGTAGACCCATTTTCAGAGTTAGATGAAATATCTGACGAAGAGGCGAATAAGCCCAAGATCCAAGTAAATTCATTTGTTCTAGTAAAATTTAGCACAAAAAAAACTTAAAGTTTTATGTAGCAAAATTCACAGACATTTTTAACGCCGATGATGAATACGCAGTTACATTTTTACGAAGACATGGAAAGAACTTTTCATATCTAAATATACAGTCTTGCTGTGCCACCGTGTCAAAAAATGATGTTGTTTTTTCTCTGCCACAACCAAAAAATGTTGGAGGAACAAGTAGAACTTGAGATTTATTTTCTTTTGAAGTAGATTTATCATCTTACAATGTTTGTTAAAATCATTTTCTTTAACATCCTTTTTTTGCGAAAAATTGTTTACTTATTCATATTTTTGTAGAATTTATTTTATTTTTAATGATTTTGTATCAAATAACGAAATTAATAAAGCCTACCACTGGATATATTAAACTTGCTATTAAACGTATAAGTAGTTGCCACTACTCACCTTTGTGGCCACTGTACTCTTCATGGGGGTACAGTGGCCACATTTTCAAGAAAAAGAAAAAATTATTGTGTTTATTTATGTTTTGTTTTATTAATCGAATTGGGATTATAATGTACCTACATGTAAGTTTTGTTTGCCACTAAATGTATTCTAATATTCCAGTTTGTTGTTGTTTTATCAATTGATTACTGTACCAGCCTCTCCCCTACTCACATACGATTATTCAACTAGACAATCGAAAATTACCGATTATACGAGACGTGTTGCCGGAAACACCACGAGACTCGTTGCGTCGTGTTGTAATGCATTGTAATTACGAAAAATCACACCTTGTTATTAATTTATCACTTTATGAATGGTATAGGCCCTGGAATACAATAAAGTTTAAGTTCACTCAATTGAAAAAAGGTATAGTTTTTTGATAACGTTTTGCCAAAATTGTAAAAACCACTCTTGCCCTCTGAATGCTTTTATTATATTTTTTAAGGAAGCAAGCATAGCAAACCCTTTTTGAAATAACAAAGACTTTCTTAATAGTTGTATTAGTAGCATCGACGTTGCTAGATATCTTGAGAGCACATTGATATGATAGACAAAATCAATGGGTGCATCTGATTGAGGAAGTCACTGCCTTTGCTTCAGATTAATTCACTTTCGATTCCTATATTGCTCTCATTACATGTCTAATAATCGATGAGGGTAGAATTCATGAAGCAAATCTTATGGTCCATCTTGTTGGACAGAATGGACAATATTTCAACCTTGATGTTTCTCTTCCTGTTCATTTTGAAGTTGGGAAAGTATTGAAAATTGCTTAAGACAACTTTTCACAAATGTAACCATTTCCCTAGCAATGTTTAGTTTAGAGCAGGTATTTCTAAACTGTGGTAGGCGTACCAATGGTGGTTCGTAGAACCCGTTCGTGTAGTATGCAATCATATTCCAAAACAACGATATCTATAAGAAAATGGTTTGGCTGGGTATTAAGTTATAATGATCATTCGATTCGGATTTTGCGGGACTACCCGAAAGGGCATTTTCTCACATAAAACGGAAATAAATTCAATCTGTGCTAATATTAAGAAACTTGACCCAGGGACAAATGCTCCCACTAATCAGAATGTAAATCCTCTATAGAGGTCACTTTAATCAACAGTAACATCCCAAGTGCATTAAAATAGCTCACTGAATTTTTAATTTTCTGTCAGAATGTTTTGCTAAGAAATTTACCAGATATATTTTTTCAGAGCAAAACATTCTGACAGAAAATCGTCAAATTTATCCAGGCTAATTTACATGCACGCGGGATGTTCGGAGTGATTATTTCCTGATTAATTAGACGAAATTCCGTTGGTGAAGCACCTTTAATAATCATCTTAAAATTATTCACAAGCCATTAAATTTTGACACATTTTTAACCGCGGTGAAATTTTGACCTTTGAATTTTTGTCATCATTAAAGATTAAACTGACATAAACCATGGTGATTAACTGAATACGCATTATTACGGACATGAAGGAAATAATCTTAGTTAACCATAACTTTATGGCCATGAAAAAACAAGTTTCTCTACTACTTACAATGCAATTCAAAAGTTTTGTGTCTATATGCATAAGCATATTTTCGCTATCTTAGCTCTCTTATCTTGTAAAGATCTCGCTTGTCAGATACATATGTTTTATCATTTTAAAGCAATACACGCTAAAGCTTCAGGTGATTTTTTTCTACCATGAAAGATGAACACAAAACTGCAAAAAAATATCCTGTGCAGGTTAGTATTTTGTAGGGTGTGATTAATGTTGTTATCCGACAAATTATAAGGAACTATAAAGAAAATACATTTTATCAACAGGAAATACATTTAAAATAAAAATTATTGACTACCTCGTATTTCATTTTTGAAGAAGATAGCAATTTTGTTAAAATTAAACATGACAACAATGCATTCAAAATTCTTAATGTCAACTTTTGACTGTCAGTTGTGGCATCAAATTTATTCCAAACTGTAACTTCACTCGCGTTTGATTTGCTTCAACCATAATTTGTCTTTGTACCGTGGAGTAGACAGCATAAGAATATACAGACACGATATGGCGATATGGATTTTAGGAAACTGTATAGGAAAATTTAATAAAGCTGAAAAGGTGTATGCCATACATTTTCCTAACAGAACATCTTTCTCATATTGTGATAAGCTGAGAGAAACAGAGGTCCACCAAGAAGAAGGGAACCCAACTTGAAGAAAATGTTTTAGAAATAGTAGCTGAAAATCCAAAAACCAGTATACGAGTACGAAGTATTTCTAGAAATGTGGGTGTTTCTAAAACTCGTGTACACAGGATTTTAAAAGATGATGAACTGTATTCTTATCACACAACTAGATTTCAGAATTTATTACAGGAAGACTATCCACGTCGATTTATCTGTCGCGAGTGGTTGGTAGAAGCTCATAGAAGAAATTCTTTGATTATAAGCAATGAACGGACGAAGCTACATTTACAAAAAACGGCATATTTAACTGTCACATCGAACACGTTTGGGTCCATGACAATCCCCATGCAGTTCACGAAGGAAACTACCAGGTACGCTTTTCAGTAAATCTATAGGCAGGAATACTTGAACACAGGGTGATTGGTCCTTTTATACTTCCTGAAAAGGCTAAATGCAGACAATTATTTAGAATTTTTAAATGATAGCCTTCCGGGCCTACTGTAGGATATTCCTCTTGCACTCCGGCGCGATATGTGAGTGCAGATCGATGGTGCACCATCACATTATGTATGGTGCGGCAATGGTTTAACCACTATTATCCTGACAAATGGATAGGTCGTGACGGTCCAAGAATTTAACACCTTTGGACTTTTTTCCGTGGGGGCACTTGAAGAATTTGGTTAACGTTACTCTTGTCCAAACTCGAGAAGACTTTATCGAAGGAATTCATGAAGCAGCCACCACCATTAACCACAAAATGTTGCAGCTTGTTCAAGATGCAATTATTGTGGGTGTACGCAAGCTAATGGGGGAGGGGGGGGGGGCACTTTAATGACGTTTTACAATAATGTAATGTTTTTTGAGCCAAAGAATTGATTGAGAATAATTTTTGCTTATTACTTAATTTTGTAGATAAAAATGTTACTTTGTGCATTTTTTTCTGTAAAGCTTATATTTGCTTCCTGGAAAAGTTTCAGCTGCTGCTACCTGCCTCTGTATCACGAACCAAGCCTCTTCTAGCTCCTCTAGCTCCTGCAACTTGTTGTCCGCTTTTTGCAACTCCCAATCTTGTTGAATATCAGCTTTGAAACGATCCGACACAGGCTAAGCTCCAGGTCCAATTCACTCTGGAACTGCACTCCGAAATACTGCCAATTTAACCACAGCTGGTCTCCGCAGGCGAATAAATAAAACGCAGACTGGGTACAAAAAATTTACTTTTATCAACAAAATTTATCAAAATCGGGGAGCCAAACAACACACGAGCTTTCGGCTTGGCTTCCCCAACAAACATTAACAAGCGACTCCATACCAACATGATTTACAATTGTTTATCTGTAAGTGTACAATCTTTGATCTTAATTTATAATCGTTTTTGTAAAAGTAATTCAGGAAACACAATTGCTCGCACTTTTACTTGTGTTCCACTTTTAGCTTTTATTAATAAACACTGATTTACAAGCCACTAGCACATTCTTGTAATCTTCAGTAATTACCGGATTGCTTCTTATATGCTCTTTGCATGTCTGTGTCTTTTTGCATAGCTTTATAATACCTTTAGCTGCGTCATCAATTGTTAGCATTTCGATATGACTGCAAACGCTGCATTAGACCTCTGTAAAGCCTCGAAACACTAAAGCGACTTTATTATCGTGGTCTGACGTTACACAATTAATCTGTCAGTCCAGCAGTGGACTTTAAAGGCTGGATGATGATGATGATGATTAGGGCATTTAAATTTGTTACTTTTAAACGGCCTTCTTGTTAAGTACATTTATTAAACAAACTAACTAACCTAATGCCTCGTATAAGGAAACTAGACACTGTAAAGAGTTTTGTTGATAATTTTAGGGTTCTATGTATCAGTTAGACTCCGAGACAAAGAGGCACCTGTGAAATACGAATGTTTATTACAAAACATTGTTTTATGTGAGCTTTACGTAATATATAGCACAGCAGTACGTTTTTAAACATAGATACACCTTTGTAATTAATAATGGCTAAACAAAACTTGCGGTGCTAGAAACAGAAATTGCAAGATCAGAAAAAGAAAAAGTTGAACTATTTGCCCAACACTTAGCGGATGTATTTACACCTAACTCCAATGAGACTAATGAAGATGTTGACAACTTTCTCGATGCGCCGTTGCAACTATCCCTCCCAATACACAAATTACAATTAACGAATTACGAAATGAAATAAAATTCTTAAGTAATACAAAAGCGCCAAGCTACGATCTAATAACGGGCGTCGTACTCAAACAACTACCACGAAGAGGGGAGCAATTCTTACTAGCACTCTTCAACGCAATGCTACGGTTAACCTATTGGCCCTTGCAATTGAAGTTTGCGCCAATTATCCTAATCCAAAAACCTGGGAAGCCGCCAAACGAAGTTCAGTCCTATCGCCCAATCAGCTTACTACCTGTCGTATCGAAACTTTTTGAAAAGTTAATACTAAAACGAATAAACGAAGCTGCTATATTAGACGAATGGATTCCAAACCACCAGTTTGGGTTTAGGTGAGGGCACTCCACCATACAACAGTGTCATAGAATAACCAATATCATTCAAACATCATTCAATAGAAAGAAGTACTGTTCAGCAATATTCATAGACATCAAACAAGCATTTGACCGTGTGTGGGATAATGGACTACTGTTTAAGATCAAACATATTTTGCCTCACCAAAACTAGTCCGGTCAAGTTAGCTCGAAAACTAGTGGTAGGCTTACAAAAATTCGCAAGAAGCTGAATATTGGTACAAATGTTGAGAACACCATCATAAACAAATTGTGAAAAGTCCCCACCGATCCCACGTGTGCATAAAAAATTATTCAAGGTCAAAGTTCGAAAAAATGGGTTGTTTGAATTTTTCAGCCAAACGGTCAGTTTTATCATGTAAAATATGTCAGACAAAAATTGTAGATCATGCAATTATCTATAAAAATTGTTCTTACACGTTTTTTCCTAAGAATTGCTATTTCTGAGCTATAGCGATTCTAAAAGTTGAAAAAGTCGTGTTCTCCATAATATGCACGGGTACGCCGCCTATATACATTACGGGACCCGTAGTATAAGTTAAAATATTGATCTGTCAAAAAAAGTCACAATTTTGCTTCATTTGTAATAAAGATTTGACTGAAAGTGAAATTGTTACTGTTGATCGTGGCATGAAAACATTGATTGATGCAAGTGTTGACAGATATGCTGGATTTTCTGAATACTTGAAAGACCAAAAATCTGTGACATTTCACGTGCAGTGTCGTAAAAAGTACACTCGGAAGTGTACTATTGCTGCAGTTAAAAGACAACATGAAGAGGAAGAACAAGTCTCGCTTCATTTTATTGTTGAAAGAAAAATTTAACCCTGAAAATATTTTACTCAAACAAGCTAATAATAACTATCTTCTACTCAAATCATACTTATCAAATCGATTATTCCAGACCAAACTTGGAAATGAAGTTTCACAATTACACCCAATCACTGCTGGCAGTGTTTTGGGTCCAGTTCTATACCTCTTGTTTACTGCAGACATACCGACTACGCCAAACGCAACACTGGGAACATTTGCAGATGATACTGCCATACTTGCATGGCATGAAGATCCTCAAACTGCGGGAAATCATTTGCAAGAAGGTGTAAATGCTCTAGAAGAATGGTTGCAGAAATGGAAAATAAAAGTCAACGAAACGAAGTCTACCCATATAACGTTCACAACAAGACGATCACTATGTCGATCTGCAACTCTAAACAACGACCCTATACCACAAGCAGACAACGCTAGATACCTGGGCCTTCACATGGACAAAAGGTTAACGTGGATAACACATATATAAAAAAAACGTAAAGAAATGGACCTCAGAATCAAAAAAATGTTTTGGCTTGGGCGAAATTCACAACTGTCACTAGAAAATAAATGATTAATTTATAAAACCATTATAAGACCTATATGGACCTACGGCTGTGAATTATGGGGTTGTGCAAGCTACTCAAACATTGACATAATACAACGCTTCCAACCGAAGACCTTGAGGAACATCTTTAATGCTCCCTGGTACATATCAAATCGTACACTTTACACTGACTCCAACATACAATATATGCGGGACATATTAGACAGCGAGCTGCTAGCCATCACGAAAGACTCCTAGGACATGCCAACGACATAATCACACCGCTAACGCAACAACCTGGGACCTGAGAGAAGAATAAAGACAAAATAACGACCCCCCCCCCCAAATTCCAACATGAAGGAGAACCGAGATGGCACCACTGGGCGGTCGTCTCTTCAAGGCTGTACTCATTTCTTACAATTAATTCATAGAATTTATTGTAATTAATTCTGATTGTTAATTTCAGTTACTATAATAAAAAAAACAGAAATTAAATGGGGGTATTTATAGTAGAATTACGGTTGCGATTAAAATTTAGCCGCCAGATAACCTGAGTACGGTCCTGTTCTCCGTAACAGTGATATAATGAAATCGACCGTAATGTAGGTAATGAGGCAATCAATGTCCTAGGCAGTCGCTTCATGTTTGAATAGTAACTCAGCAGTGTTTTCTTGGTTTGCATTAATTATAGTGATGGATTGTGTACCTACTTAGCTCTGCATGGTGACCTAAATTTTGCTAAAAATTGCGTACCGTACGGCAATGGAAGTAACCCAAATGTCCTTGCACTTTTCCGAATAATTTTTAAAATTACCTTGCATTAACTCCCGAATTATTTTGTACGCTGCAGCTAAAAGCATTGCTTAACATCTTTCGTTGTCACACATGCATTTTCCTCTTGATATATTAATAGATGTAAGTGTTGATGGTAGAATATTTAGTTTTTTTCTGGTATTCAAGAAGCAAGTGCATTAATTAAGCAAAGAAGCAAAGATACAGGGTTCGGCAGAATAATGTCCATTTTTAAAACGTTATAGATTTGGACAGGACGCAGTGATCTTAAATATCAAACATGTGATAGACTCTACATACCTTAGGATTTGATATGTCAATAAAAATAGATCGCTGGATTTTGCAAGCAAGAACATTTGTGAGAGAGCAATGTGCAAGGTTGAGGTGAATCACTGCAGTACAATGTGCGTTTCGGTTGGGAACATTAGTGGCAGAGTGGATATACCACCTCGACTGGTCATTCGGATATGGGTCAGAAAATTGCGAAAAGATGGATTTGTTCACTATAAAAAGGAATGGTTAGTGGAAGATCTGTTAGAAATGAAAAAAAATATTGAACGAGTATTTCGGCGATATTTCCTGGATATCAGGTAGACCAGACTTGGCAACCTCAGATATTTTTCTGTGAAGCTAGCTGAAAGAGGAAGCTCTTTTCCATACGTTTTAACAACAGGGACGACTTAAAAAACTGCATTCATGCCAAAATTGAAGCTATCCCAGACAAAATTCTGTGTAGCCATGGTAAATTTCATTGAACGACTTCGAGCTTGTATCGAACAAAATGGTAGTCATTTGAAAGGTTTGATAATGGGTCATAAAATCCAAATGTTTATAGAACAATTTGTGATAAGAACCAGTAATGTGTTTTGTTTTCTTCAAAAGTTATAGCGTTTTGAAAATGGTAACATTATTCTGCCGAATCGTGTATTACTCAGTAGGTGGGTGCAAGTGCAATATGCAATAGTCAATTTTATGACCTTGTTGGCTCACCGTATATTGATCATCTGACTTTGTTTACATTTATTAAAATCTTTTTTAACCTATAACCAGCATTTTTCATTTTGCGCAATACTAAAAGAAACTAACGTCGAATATAGAATGACTTCAATAGCTGTCTTTTATCCTTTTTTCTGTATGTGTACCAACAACCACCGGTTGACGCAGCGGGTAGAGCTCCAGGCTTGCAGTAAACGAGTCCTCAGTTCGATTCCATAGGTGGGCAGAGAAATTTATCCGCAGTGCATTGTAGTCAGGAATCAGGGACCATAAATTCGATCATAGGGTGTGCACTCGAAGATATAGTTTTAAAAAATGTACACTATCTCGAATAACCCTACGGATCTAAATGTGGAAGACTTTTCCGATTTTTACTGATTTTATTACTGTGCTTGTTTTTGAATATTTATCAATTATGTTTAAGCTAGATTCAGATTATTTTAAATTAATCTCGAAATTATTTTTAACAAATGCTACAGAAATTGGTTAAGCAAAGCGTACCGGAAAAGCACGATATAAATTTCAGCATCGATGTATTTTGAAAACTATTGCACATAAATGCACACTTCCACCTGTATTGCTTTATTGTTGTAAAAAGTACGAGATATTTTCCTCTGCTTGATTTGAGTTATACGCGTGTCGCCCCTCGTTGATCACTGATTTGCACCACGTAACCCAAGAAATAAAAAGATGACGTCTGAAATAGTTAGGGGAAATCTGAACTCTGGCCATTTGTTAGTCTACTATAAGATATAAATTTTCCCAAAACTCCGCGCTCCTCCACCATGTGGGTCCCACACAGTGCCACTTAGAACATTCACAAAATTTAGAAAATTGCTTTATATCTCGGTGACTAATGGTCATAACGATATAATTTTTTGGTTTTGCCCTAAATGGATGTGCTACAAAAACATTTTTATTTAAGTTTGCACTAATATTCACATA
This sequence comes from Agriotes lineatus, assembly GCA_940337035.1. Taxonomy (NCBI): domain Eukaryota; kingdom Metazoa; phylum Arthropoda; class Insecta; order Coleoptera; family Elateridae; genus Agriotes; species Agriotes lineatus. The sequence goes on along the minus strand of OW679200.1, from coordinate 68,283,721 downwards.
ATTTTCTTAATTTTAATGAAATCTAAGAAAAATGTATTTTCATTTTAAAATTCAAAGTTTTGTTCTATCCTTGTAGCTTGTTTAAAAATGACAAAATAAGTCACAATACAGTATATACCATCAAAATTTACAATACAACCCGAGTTACTTCCCAAAAGGAGAGTAATTTCCTACTACAAAGACAGATGAGTGGTGACATGATAATCCGCTGCAGTGCTCACACATTACAGAGCAATTTAAGTCGTTAGAAGTTTACTTCCTAGCACCGTTTGAACATGCGTTTGACTACGTAAAAAGGAATGGACAAAAGAAAAAAGCAATGTGACATATTGTCAGTTCAATGCCTTTTGCCTCGCAAGAACTTTTACGCCTCGTATTCTGCAGCTGTAAGTCAGGATGTGGAAATAATTGTGCATGCAAGAAATCGGATTTGAATTTCTTCGCAATATGTGAGCACTGCAATGGATTGTCATCTCATCACTTACCTGTATTTCTAGAAGAAAATGACATGCAAGCTACAAGGGTAAAACAAAACTTTAAATTTTAAAATTAAATACATGTTACGACCATTGATTATCGAGATATAAAGCAGTTTTTTAAAGTCTGCGAATGTGAAGTTCGATGGGGGCACTGAGGGAGACCATAAAGGGTAGCGGTGGGGGCTTTTGAAAAAATGTCTCTCTTATAGTGATTTAACAACTGGCCAAAGTTCAGCTTTTTTCTAATTCTTACCGATGTCATCCTTTTATTTACTGGGCTACGTTGTGCAAATTAGTGATCGTCAAGGCGTGACACGTGTATAACTCAAAACACGTAGTGGAAAATGAATCGTATTTTTTACAACAATAAGTATATATACCGATGGGCCCACAATTATAACAGCAATGAGATAACATGAACAAGAAAATAACACATATATTGCTTGAGTAAGAAAGAGATAAACATAGCAAATATACGAGTAGGCTTGACGCTGACTTTAATTATGACATATGTCAACTAATTATGCCTACTAAAATAATTTTGTTGTATGGTCATCTCTTTCTTACTAAAGCATTCTATTTGGTTGTTCATGTCATCTTATTGCTGTTATATATAATTATGGCCCCATCCGTATAATTCTTTCACTGAAAAATTCTTCATTATTTTCTACACATTTCATACGCTAAAAGTACACATTTATGTGCAATAGTTTTCAAAATACCTCGATACTGAAACGTATACTGTACTTTTGCGGTACGCTTTGGTTAAACAATTTTTGTAGCATTTGTTACAAATAATTTTGAGATTAATTGATTGAATCTAGAAAGAATAAACTTTCCACTAGTCTCACGCATTGACAAATATTCAAAAATAAGCTTGCAATTGCGATGTAAGTATAAAATTCATCAATAATTTTAAGTATCTAACAGAAAAAAAATCGGAAAATATTTTCTTCTGGTTCTTTGCAATCTTAAACAGAATGGAGCCCTCCACATTTAGATCCCCAAGGTCATTCCAGATTACTATATATTTTTTTAAAACTAGTACTTGGAGTGCACACCCCAATATTTTAGAATAGTTTTTGAGATGCCAGATTTCTGACTATTGGATCGGTACTCTGGGGCCGGTGACAATACACCGTTGGAATACAATTAACGGCGTAACCTGACCACACACGACACTTGTTGTGCACACAAGACGCATTTGATAACCCAGGTCGCAGACCCGGATATCCCGGCCATAAAAGGCGAAATTTGAATTGAATGCAAAGCTTCCAAATGGCGGCTATTTTTACAATTGCCCTGTTTTAGTTCAATTGCAACAAACGAAAGATAAGTTGTTTTTCAGAGAATGTATAGAAATACAGTGACAGTAACTTCAAAAATATAAGACAATACAGAAACAAATATAATTTTGGGAAATAAGAACAAGCATAAGCAGCTAACTAAAATATGTAAAACAGGTAAATATGATTAAAGCTTAATCAACACTGTTTATGATAAATTCTACTGCTTCTAATTAATGCAGATACAAGAAGCCCGTTTGCTTCTACCATTTTATTGGACCTGCTTTTTGTATTATCTTTCAGTTTACATTGCTTTTGAGAATTTTTTACATAGTATGATCAAAACATGCCTCTCTACGTTTTTTATGATGTTTAAAGGTTCATATGGTTTGCTTATATTTGCGAAGACTCCAGTGCCTATAAAACCATGTTTCGAAAGCCTCTAATTTGCATATGGTTTTTCCTGTCAGCGTCCATCTATCAACTCCATCTAGTAGGATGGAGAAGAGTTCTTAGTTTTGAATTTCGGCGACATCTAAAGTTCTTGAATTTGACAAAATGTGGGTTTTAATCTTACCATCCGGATTCCAAGTTTCATTTACCCAGCAGTAATGTTGAAATACTCGAAATGGTTTCTTCGATACTAACCATAAACATGTTTTTTATGATTCATTGTCAGGCCAACTGTTTGCTGGCTTAATTTACTTTCTTTAGCAGAAATTGCAGATCCTCTGAATTGCATGCAAACATTACCGTATCATTAATTTTGATTCCTTGTTACTTCAACAGAACCTGCCTCTACTATTTTTACAAAATTTACAATTTATAGTTATCACAACCGCTCAATCAATCGCGACGAATCCAAAATTATATGGCGTTATAAGAAAATCTGAAAATTAATAAATGTCGAGTATGCCACGCCGAATAGATGTAAATAAGCTAAGTCGAGACCGATATAACTTACCAGGATGTTTTCTGCAATAGTTTGAGTGAAATATTTATGCAAAGAACTGAAAAGCAAAATTGGTCACTTTTCATTGTATGTATTGGTCGATTTGTATTCCGGCCACCAGTAATACCGTTAAGCCGTCGCGCCCTGCCAGAGTGATGTCAGTGATATAATGCCACATTGCTGGATTGCCGAGATAGAGGTCCCGCCAAGATTATCCAAGAGTACATATTGTAATGGTATTAAGCCTACGACTTAGCTCTGACTGCAGTGCAGGATAATCGACTGATTCAAATAAGCACAGAGTTGAGGCATTTTAAATAACTGCAAAGTTAAACAAGAGTAAAATCGTAAATGCATTGATAATGAGATGCGAGAACCGATAATTAGCAGAGAAGGGCAGGCTAAGACAAGGCATGCTCAGGGGGTTTTGAATTGGCTCGTGAATTAATAATTTAAAATGAAAGGTTAGTGCACATGCAAAGCCAAACCGCATAAAATTTATTTAACACAAATGGTTTGTTGGCTGCAATTTGAATAGAGTGTAAGTTTATTAAGTCAAAGCATAAGATGGTAAAAATTGTGAGCATAGCAGAAAGGTAAACGGATATGAAGCAGAATAGAAAGAATTAGCAAGAGAGCAATTGATAAATATTGGCAACAGATTGTGGCGGGAGACATGAAAGTGCGGAACTCAATAATTAATGCATTTAAAATCAAAGTGAAGTAAAGCAGGGCGGTGTCTTTTAAAATAAAACGTTTGTGAGTGCAACGCAAAGAGACAATTTTAAATTATAAGATTAAAAGACAATAATTTAGATTTAAGAAATGTTAATTTTAAATTTAGATATCATACTTTATTCTGTTTCTAACTTTTTGTATCAAAACTAATTTGCTTAAACAAAAGATAATTCAAATATCTCTAGCAAGATGATGCTAATTTGTTTAGGAAACAAGGAGAACAATTGATATTAATTTACTTCGAGTTTGTAAGAAATGTTCTCCACTTTAACTACGAATTTATAAATAAAAATGAGATACTAACCATTAAAAACTATTGCATTTTATTGCCTGTATGTCAGTGCTCATATGAGAGTGTTTGTGAAGCTTTACACCACAAATAAATGTGAAATTTCTACGATCCTATTCCGGAGCAATTGGCAGTCGTTCCAACTGGGATTTTCCAGCTTCGTTCCCGGTGAAAATAAGCATCCTGAGCCAGAGAGCTGTATTCCAAGACGTCGGCAGAGACTGCAAAAGGGCCACCGTCAACTTTTGCAGCAAGGAAAGCAATCCCAGAGGCTGAAATATCAACAGCGGCTCCACGACCGGCTTACGACCAGCATCGACAAAAGTTTCCAGGTAGGAAATGAGCTGTAATTTAAGTGTCAACGTTCGGGAAACGCATTAGAATCCAACATCAAACCTTCCTGAAGACGGCCAGCGTGTTTCCCAGGGCCCATTTGCTGAGGTTTTCTCAAAAATAGCGTGGCTTGGGTAAATTATGCAGATTTGGCGTGAGCGACGCTTTGAAAAACAGATGCCAGACGTGGCGTGATCTTGATACAACGAAAGCCTGGTTATTTTTGACGTCATCCTAAAAACAATCACGAATAAGTTGCCGAGCGGGAAAATTTTAAATGACTTACCCAAAGCATTATTCACAATATTTCCACGCGTTTTAAAACATTCAGATACGCTGTTTGCTCCAACGACATTTTGTGTTTATCTGTCAAATTGAGAATTTTATGATCTACCGAACCGTGCATTCGAACTACCAACTATTGAGACAGTAAAATTTAGATCCGATTTAAGATTATAGCTCGATTCTGATCTCACCCTGAGGAGTGTCATGTTTTACTGATGAGTTAGTGTATTAGATTTTGCAGTTGAGTAAAATATTAAAAGGGCATACAACCATTTATTTTGGTAGTAAATATTACATTTCATTTTAAGCAGCCGCAATTCATTTTAAACAATTAATAGGCGAGATTAAACTAAATTATTATCACATTTTAACATGACAATTCATCTTAATATAAAACAATAATACGACCTAATTTATGGATGCGAGACATGGACGCTGGTCGAAGGGGAAGAACAAAGACTAAGGGTATTTGAATGGAAAATGCTATGAACAATTTTTCGGCCAGTGCAAGACAGGGGAGCGTGGAGACACCGATATAACGAGGAAATTAAGAGAATATACAGTGAATGGGCCGTAGTAAATGTCATTAAGCGTGCTAGAATACAATGGATAGTACACATGATAAGGATGGCCCTTGGTAGTACAACACAACCCGTGTTAATAGGCAAACTGGAACAACATGGACAAAAGAAGGGCCACAGTTGAGATGGGTGGACAATGTCTATAAACATCTGCAAAGATTGAACACAAGAAACTGGAGGAGAATTGCGCAGGACACGACGAAGTGGATGGAGATTGTTGAGTCGGTGAATACCATAGACGGGTGATAAAAGCCAAGTAGAAGAAGAAGTAATAGACATTAAGCGGTCGTATAATTATCCTGTCAGATTGATGTCAGTGATGTAATGCCACATTGCTCCCGCAAAAAGAAGTTATCGAAATATAAGGATGCCAGTTTCTATCCCACATTATCGGCGCTCTCTGTTCCATCTGCACTATCCGCTGATGGTATCGATAAATTGCTAACTCGATTTTAAACTGATTTCCTCCATCTAGGTTTTACAATATTAGTTCCTGTCTCCTTTGCGAATTCGCTTTAGCCGAAGTTGTCTCACATGTCGCCTGATCATGTACATAACATAATATGCTAACGACTATACCACACTGAAATCACTGTTTCAACAGATTACGAAAACAGAATGTGCCTTAAGGAGCTGGAGTTCCAAAGAGGCTTGTACCGTCTCCTTTTGTTTCTATTTCTTCTCGAGCTAGAGTCTCACTCTAAAGTGCACCCTATGGAATACTCGGAATGTGGAAGCCAGACATAATTTATAATAAAGAGCTATGGGAACGAACAAAACAAATAGACATTAATTTATACACAAGGAAAAGAAAATATAGATGGATGGGACACATAAATAAATAAAAATGAGATTTGCAGAAAAGTGCTGAACTGGAGTCCACGGGGTAGAGAAATAGGCATTGAAAAGAAGTATACTTAGAACGAAAAACAGGCAAGACCATTACACAGTTGGCCTAAATAGTAAGAAAACCAAAGTTTTGAAGAAATACACAAACACCCTTATGTCCCAAAGGGTTCGTTAGAATTATATATTATTATTTGTGTGGGTCAATTCTATAATATTTTTATGCAAGCTAAAACTGTCATGCTTTTTGCCGAATTCTTCTATTTCGTGACAGTTTTCGTTTAATACATTATTATTTTTGGCTACTTTTATTTTCCCTTGAATAATTTGTTCTGAGGTTTAATTTTATAATTTTTGTATTTTCTTCTTTCTTCCATTAAATTCATGGTCACCCATTCGTTCTGCCTATTCAAAAAATTTTAACAGTGTTCAAGAACTTTTATAATGTTGTTTCTATATCTTCTTGTTGTATATCTAGTATATTTTGTTTATCGTTTGCGTTTTTATTATATGTCATCTTCTCATCTTGATTTTTCAGCTTGTCAACATGTATTACTCTAACACTTTCCTTTGTTTTTAGAATTTTAAAGGGCACTTAGAAACCAGAATCTGCCCCCTTCCCTGGATGGTCATATTATGTTTATAGATATAGCCAGTTTGTAGTTGCCTGGTCGCATGTTTTTTATTGTTAACTATGCTTAAGTGTTGTAACTTAGCATAAATAAATGTGCATTGATTTGGTCCTGTCCGTGCATCGCTTAAATGTGTGTGTTCAGCGACCCATCCACATCCTTCGAACATAGCGGGCGTTGGGAACTTAAGTCCTGTTGCTTGTGGGCCTTGCCCAAAGTCGCCTATCGTCCAGCGGCTCACAGTGAATTGTGCTGCGGATAGAAGCGGTGATGTTAAAGTTTGCTGCATACGTTTACGTGCAGTAAACAGCGTTTGCGTGTCTAGCAGACGTAAATTGAAACGTGTACAAAGTCAGTTAAATTTGCGTATTTTCGGGGTGTCCAGTATTGATGCGGTGACGTCAGCCGACCGAACGACGTCAAAACTAGAAACCTGGGACTTCCCCCAGTATTGAGTAGAAATTTCCAACGAGTCATTCAAGGTTTGGGTGACGCAGTCCAACGTGAGCCCGATTCCATGGTATCTTTGAGCTGATGTTTTTTAATAACATTTGCCACTTCCTTAGGTGTTACTAGTTCTGTATCATCTTCTTCAGCCATTGCTTCTCCTATTTACTCAAATTGTTTGTTGTTGGGTTGGAAAGTATCTTCTAGTTATGACGCGAATGCTTCGGCCTTCAGTTTATTAACCCTTGGCCATTTTTTAATATATCGGTGGGAAGAATTTTATTGGTCTCTGTAGCTTCTTCACTGCTCTCCAGAGGGAATAACCAGTGCTCTGATCATCAGTTAATTCTCTTAGGTATTGACTGACTGATTCATTTTTAATGTATTGAATTTCTCTTCTTAACTCAACTGCTTATTGAGCTTTGTTTTGTCTGCTACTGCTCTAGTGTTGAGCTATTTTTTCCTGACCTTTCTCTTTACCATTATCAGTTCTTTTATTTCTTTCGGGTAATAATCATTCTCAGTTTATCTTAATAATTCTGAGATATTAATATCCAACTTAAGCTGTTCTGCTTCATGTTCCAGTTATTACTTCGTTATTATCGATACATTTAGCTTGATTCTTTCACAAAGCTCCAGTTTAAAACTATCCCAGTGCTTTTTTCTATTTGCCAGTGCGGGGTTACATTCCTTTGTGATAATTTGATCACTTAGTATCGACATTATAGATGTGTGGTCCGATATTAAGTCTACTCCTTCCTCTATTTTAAGGTAATAAGATGGCAATTTTCTAGAAATAAAAATTCTATTAGGCCAGTGTCAGTGGGCCAATATGCGGGTTTGCCAGTTGAATGCCAACTGCAGTTAAATTTGTTAATTGCTTGATATTAGTCCACGTCCTTTAGTTGTGTCCAATATTGAGCCCCACTGTCTATTCTTAGCATTGAAGTCTGTACCCAGTCTAAATCTCTCTCCTAGTATTTGTAGAAAATTAATATAGTCTTCTTATTTGAGGTTTTGTCGAAGTGGGAAATATCCTGCTGCTAACGTTAAAGTATGGCAGCAGTAAACGAAGGATGACCACCTGCTAGTCCTGGCTAGCTCAAACCCTCCGCAGTAAATGGTATGGATAAGGACTAGGCGCCACGACAAAAAAACATCTAACAGTCGAAAACGCACCTACTTTTTGTAGTTCTCGCTTAACGATGCAAAACTTAAAAAAAGAGCAGGTATCGTGGTGTTGAATACCAGTAGTAGGAGTAAAAAGGGACATTAATACTAGTTAAAATACATAACGAAACACTATTAACATGTCAAATAAAATATACCTGGCATGTTAAACGCACAGGTAAAACTAGGATTGTAGCTGACGACGCCAAAGCAAATAATACAAAAAGATTGTGTTGTGTCAACCCAAAACAAATATGTAACAACTGGGTCGCAATACAAACGCCCAGCAAGATGCATTAATTAAAAAAAACTATGTTGGGTATGACCAGATGGCAAGCTGAATTTGGAAAAAACACACAATTAAATAATTGACATAAAAATGTTGAATCGTGAGCAACCCAGAAGCAAGCATATCTGTTTGCAGGACCTAGCACACGCGGCTAGCTAATTATCAGCAGAAACTCTTATTAGAGGCAGCCATCGATGTTCAAACAAAAGATAAACTTTCATCATACGCCTAATACAAAGACAAAAGTTCAGTTGTTATGTAAGCTAGAAAGTACCATGTGCTAGTAGTCATTCTTATGTAATCATTTTGTTTAAATCTAGCGCAACCCGCTACGTAAATAGACCGCTTTTGGAGCCATCGTCGGTGGATTTTGAATCCTTGCCAAGGGCTATTGAATTGGAAATGAGACAACTTGCCGGGAATGCGCTCCGTCCTAGACCGAGCGTTTTGGGCTTCCGTTCGGGGGGGGGGGGGGGGGGAGGATTTACCTCTGACATCAGAGGGCGCTGGGCATGTTGTCTGCGGCGAGCTTGGATGTGGTGCACGCCGGGGATGAAAAGACGTGGAGAGCGTTGATAACAGTACGTGGAAATCGTACGTAGCAATACATGGAAATCGAACCTAATTAACAATTAATTAACACCAAAACCCAAAACAAGAACGTGTGCTCACCTTAGGTTAGGTAACAGCCCATGCAGCTTGAATTTTATAGCTACCACATTATCCCGAAGGGTGTAAATGAAAACTGAAGCTGTATCCAGCCTGGATGTTCTTAGAATTAATCGTGGGCGTCTAATTCCAAAAGGCCACGGAGAACTTAACACACACCTCGTGCCTCGAGGTGACAGGCGGCAATGTGCCAGTCAAAATCGAACTTAAAACTCAGCGTGAAGTTAGCTCTCAGCTGGGATGTCAAAGTTAACAATCGAATTCCCGTAAAATGCATCAAGCTATGAATTTTTATAGCAGAAGGGGACAGGACTGAATTTGTCTCACGATGGGAAATTAGGCTTCTAACGCCGAAATTAAAAAGAGTTGTTACAGATGTATGTTTTTTTAGTTTTAATGCATATGTTGGCTGCTTGTACTTCCACCGTACTATAATTTTTCCATTCGTAATGCTCTAGGTTGTTTTTAAATATCATTGCTGCTCTATCCTAGCTGCATTGGCCGGATGTATGGTGTGATAGACTTGCTTCAGTTTGATATATGTAAAGTGCGTTGCTGATATCATGCACACTCATGGACGTCTCTAGATTACTCGCCGTCGGGGTGCACAGTCTCATGCCGCCTCCTCTGCATTGCGAGTTAAGTTAGGGAAGCATTCTTAATATAAACCAAACATTTTTATTTATTATTAATTTTACAATTTGATAACTTAAAAATATCAATTAAAATATTGAAAGTAAATTTGTTACCTTTCTACAACCAAAGTCAACTTTTCTTGATTTTTTATGAGAAATTATTTTACGGTATTTATATCTATGTCAGTGTTGATTTCAATACTTATTATGGATACATTTAATAGCCGTTCCTGTGTCATACTCGATCTTCATTCTTTAAATAATTTTTAACTTAGAAAATGACCGTACACCCTCAGTAACAGTGACGGGTATTGTTAAGAAAATGCGTAGAGCAATCGATAACGATTAATATTATGATAATCGTCATTATATCATAATTAATATACTACGTTTTAATAGTTATTATTATAAAACATGGAACACCTGCTGAATTGTCCCAACCAGCAGATAACCTACACAATGGAAGACCTGATGAAAACAATCGACGACGCAATCTTATGCTCAAGACAATGGGCTAATATAATATAGTATCGTTGTTTGGATACGAAATAAATAAATAAATAGTTATTGTGTAACATTTCATTCATTTATGGCATGTCGCCGCTTTCTTGTTTACTAGTTTGTCATTAAAGATAAGTTTAGTTAAATTAGAGCATCGAAGGGTAATAAAATTCTTAAATTTGGAAGGCCACGGACCGAAAATTATACATAAAAAGTCAGTGTATGGTGGGAATTTACCAAGCGTGTATCAAATATAATACTGGCCAAAAAAGGACAAGATCAGGACAGCCGAATACTGCAACGAATCCTGAAATGTGCAGAAAGATGGAGTCGATAGTTCATGAAGGGTAGCAGGTCGAGAGATTTCTTCAAAGAATTGGGATTTACTTAAAAAAATATCCAGACATATGGAAAATAGTGATATGAGATGAAACCTGGGTCCTTAATTGAGATCTTGAGACCAAGCAGGAATGAATGCAGAGAGCCAATAAGGGTTCGCTTCTTTCAAAAAAAGTATGTCGAACAAAAGCGTCTACAGGCAAGCTTATGGCGGCGGTTTCTTGGGTCCACCAGGAAATTCTTTTAATTAATTATACAGGGTGAGGCACATAAAGTGTTACAGAGCAATAGCACCCAAACTATTGATCACATCCAAAAATGTTTCAGACAAAAGTTTCTGTGTTCGAGAAGGCCGTCATACTGGACCACCCTATTTTTTTATCGGTGGAGGCGCTGAAACTACGTCAAGGTCAACTCCACTTTTTTAAATGGAACACAAGGTCATTCTAGTCACGCAAAGTTTGAAAATAGTCAAAAAATCGAAAAATGCAACAGTGCAACAAACACGAGTCAACACGACGGTGCACCACTTCATTATGCTCTGTGTTTAAGACAAGTGATGAATGAGATTTTTGGCGAAAAGTGGATAGGACGAGGCGGTCCTGTAGCTTGGCCACCTCGATCGCCAGATCTAACATCAGCAGATTACTTTTTATGGGGTTTTGTCAGGGATCGCGTAATGGCGGTAGCACCTACCACGCCTGACGACATGAAAGACAGAATACGACGAGCATGTACCGAAATTACACCACAAATGTTAGCTGAAGTTAGACGGTCTTTTCATCAGCGAATTAACAAGTGCTTACAAGTCGAGGGTCATCACTTCGAGCATCTTCTGTAGGTAGAACCAAACCAAGGTTAGTGGATCCTTTGAAAGTGATTATTCCGATATTTTTCGATTTTTTTACTATCTTCATACTTTGCTAACTAGAATGACCTTGTGTTGCAGGTAGCTGAATTTGTCTTAAAATCGGTAATAATGTCATCGAAAAAAAATACATAGTTCTATTTAAAAATCTGGAGTTGACCTCGACGTAGCTTCAGCGCCTCCACCGATAAAAAAATAGGGTGGTCCAGTATGACGGCCTTCTCGAACACTGAAACTTTTGTCTGAAACATTTTTGGATATGATCAATAGTTTGAGTGCTATTGCTCTGTAACACTTTATGTGCCTCACCCTGTATAGTATAGAAAAAGGTAAAAGAACCACCGCCAGTGCTTATTCTATTACACTTGAGAAACTGTATCGTGCTATACAAAACAAGAGTCCCAATATGTTGTAGAAAGGCATTCTGATTCTTCAGAAGTGTACAAGAGCCATTCTGTTCAAACTTTAATGCAAAAATTAGCATTCGTTGAGGTAGATCATCCATCGTAGAGCCCCGAGATGACCCCCTGCGACTATTATTTATAGAGACCCTGTGTTAAAAGTAATATACTGTAATGGTTTACTGCCCACAGCAATTCTGATTACCTAATTAACTAAATGACTAAGGTCAAAATGAGTACAGAATTGAATATTTTATTTATTGCAAGATAATCAATATTTTACGTTAATAAGTGCACTTTCTGTGAGCAGCAGTAAGTAATAATTTGAGGGATAAAAGTTAGCATGAGATAAGGCACGCTTCAAAAGGGTTACGTTCAGAGTTTCAGATATGATAAATGTTCGGAAGGGCCAATGCAATTTAATTTGTAACTGACGGATTTGAGCTTAGTAACGTCAAACATAATGTGAATAAAATGATACACAATGATTTGTGAAGTACAGAAATTGTATGCGAGTTATGTATTAGAAGTTTATAAGCCAGCAAACGGCAAGTTAACTGAAAGGTAAACCAAAAATAGTGCTAGCAAAGCAATAATTACAATAGAGCAATGGAACAATGTAAGGCCACCGATCGAAAGACAATTAGTAAGATGCTAAAAGAACACAAGTGTATCAGTGCATTGTAAACCAAAGTAAAAATTAAAAGCAGAGCAAAGTTTAGGGACATTTATTCCAGGAAACCGACAATTTTAGTAGTTAGGCAAAGACATGACATGAAAACTGTAGTCCATAAGTTGAAACATGTAATCAAACCTAATTTCTTTTAAACATATGAAAAATCTAGTTGCTAAATTATGAGACAGTCAATTGTTATACCTAATTAATAAAACAAGCGGAAAAAAATTATGTTGGGTGCAAGTTAAGCTCCACTTTTTGTACAGAAATTAATAATAAAAAGTCATTTTGTTGATTTAAATTTGTGTTGGAATTTTTACCAGTGTTGCTGGGCATCTGTGGGTGTAGTTTTCAAAAGTGCAGGAGTTCCAAAGATAGTACAATTAGGCCAGCAAGTTTTCACCTGGTGCGGCGTTGAGTGCAAGCCAACTTTGTGACGATTTTGAGGCAGTTCCAGACGCCGGAAGCCAAATCTTTTTAGTGCTACGTGGAGAGGAAAGCTTTAGCAATCCGTGGATAACAGAATAAGGACCAGAAACCCATTTCCAAGCGAGTATTTGCCGTGGCATCCTTCCAGTGTGCCAACCAACAGCGGAGCACCTCTTCAGAAAGGTAACATTTCACAGCAAGGAGTTCGTGCAGCTTTGTAGAAACTGAGGTTCAGCAAGAATAGACCTTTGCGTAGAAGTTCAACGTTTTTCCAGAATCCCAGGTCCATCCAGTTTCGAATAATTTAGATAGTGTCTCTAGAAAGTGCGAGTTGACGCGGAATTTGCAGTTTTTGCCGGAAATAGGGAAAAAGCACATCTGAGCGTGGGTTTTGACGTCATCCTGAAACAAAACGAGGTTAGCCGTTGCTACGTCACAGAATTAATTGTATTTACCTGATGCATTCTTGCTATTTTGGTGTTGGAAAATTCAATTTTACGTTATTTTGGCACTGACCGATCATTTGTGGATTGCAATAAACTTAGAAGTTATTTAACCGTCAGGTGGGAATGATGCATTTGCCCTAATAATTGAGAGTAATTGTCATACAAGGAATTATTTGTCATACAAAGTTTTCTACTTATTTTATGAACCGACCCCCTGAGTTAAGAATTGTTTCATGTTCACCGGAGCTAAGCCCTAATTTATTGCAAATAAGTAAACTAGGGAAAGAGCAAAAAACGATTGGTTTTTGGTAATTATTATTACATTCTTTTAATTCGCCCTGAATAGGCAGTTCTTGATCGAAACTATACAATTCATAGTGTAGTAACCCTTGCCATAATTATAAATTTTACATTTTATTTAAAACCCTACTATTATTATATTTTTAAGTGAGGCTACTATTACAATACAGGGTCTCTAATTATTTGTACAGAAACTTTAAAGAAGCATTACGCCGGTTTTCTTCTGACGTAGAACTTCAAGGGGTTTTAGAAGTTATTTTGCTGAACAGAAAAAATATTTCTATTCTAAGGAAATACTGCCTCTTCCAGAAAAGTGGAAAGTGTGTAGAGTTAGGTTTAAACATTAGAAATAATGAGTGTTTTAAGTATTTTTCTCCTACCTCAGATTTATTAATTCAGTGTTCCTAGTATTTCAAAATATCGACTAAAGATGAGATAGCTTTTAAATAAATCGGTAAAATCTCCACAAAAGCGTTAGAGGGAAACTCTAAAGTTTGAATTTGAAAACAGTATATTATAATACTAGTTTAATAAGAGGGTCTATTCTAGCACGAGTGCGTTGGAATAAATCAAGTGCTGCAATGTCTCTTGTTAAACGAGTATAATATATTATTATCTTCATCAGTGTTGTTATGGGCTCTTAATCAAATTAATTTTAGTATCGTTAAGAGCTTCATTACCTCACTGAGTGCGGTAATGGATAGATATTACCTCACTCTTTTTGTATAAAGAAATACATTGAACCAGAATTTATTGATGAAGATAAAATATTGAACAATACACGTTTGCTTATGGCACAACGAGACTCGTTTGATTGCCGCAAAACTCGGCTCACCGCCTCGTTTTTGGCAATCAAACTCGTGTCGTTAAGATGCTCATAATCAAACTTATATTGTTAATATCTATTATCTTCATCAGTGTTGTTATAGCCTCTTAACCAAATTAATTTTAGTATCGTTAAGAGCTTCATTACCGCACTCAGTGCAGTAATGAGGTATGTTCGTTTGTCCTGCTCTAAACTGCTCCGAACACTTTAGCGTGACGTCACCAGAACAGTTTAGTGCAGGTTCGAGCAAACTAATTGCGCAGAATCGAGCAGAAACGAACGAACGGTTTTAGAGCAGTTTGGAGCAGTTTAATCTTGTTGACAAAACAAGTAACAAAACCTTAAATATTAGTTATTTAACCAACAAGTGTGTTAATGAAGGCGATTAATAATCGAAACTGTTTAAAGCACGAACGAGCGACAGCGAGTGAGTGCCTTTAATAGTTGAGATTATTAATCGCCCATTAACAAACGAGTTGATTACAAAATTTTTTCGTTGACCGCAAAATCTTTTTTTGTGGCGAAAAATTTGATTAATACAACTAACCTCCATGCAAAATATCATCAAAACGTCAAAACCACAAAAACAGTTAATTAATGAAAGAGTGCATTAATCAAAAACAGTGTATTAATAGATCTATTAATCCATCATTTTTTAAAAAACAGTTAATTAATGAAAAAGAGTGTATTAATCAAAAACAGTGTATTAATGACTTCTATTAATCCATCCTTTTTTAGGAAAAATAATTCATTAATATTAAAATTAACAAGCGGTCAATGAAAAAATTAATTAAGTTCTGGCGAGGCGCGCTTGTACGGGTTTATATTATCATTATTCTACGTAGTTATGGATGAAATTGTGAAAATGATGCTAGTTGAGGATGACGTAGACATATTTTTAAACAATTATAAACAATGCTAAACACAACCAAACACAAATTCGAACGCTAGAATTAGGAAATGAAATGGCATGACGGAAGACGCCCAAAACAGCTGACTTTCACCTGTTTTACACGACTGCGCAAGTCTGCTACTTTTTACTCCTCCTAAAGACCAGGAGTAAGAAAAGCTGCTCCAAGCAGTTCCGAGCAACTTGCACCTTATCAAACGAACACAGTTCAAGCAGTTCGGAGCAGCAGCTCGATCTCAAACGAACGCCGTTTTCCTGCTCTAAACTGTTCGGAACAGTTTAGAGCAGTCAAACGAACAGACCTATGGATAGATATTACCGCACTCAGTGTGGTAATGAATATTACCGCACTCTTTTTGTATAAATAAATACGTTGAATCAGAATTTATTGATGAAGATAAAATATTGAACAATACACGTTTTGCTTATGGCAGTTAACGGGACTCGTTTGATTGCCGCAAAACTCGGCTCACCGCCTCGTTTTTGGGAATCAAACTCGTGTCGTTAAGATGCTCATAATCAAACTTGTATCGTTAATATCTATTATCTACCTTGCGTTCGTACAGAGGCTATTACGATACTCGTTTGCGTATCGTAATAGACAAAAAGCGATGCTATAATAAAAATACTAAAAACAGTGTAATTATTTTTTTAACGTTGGCAAGCATAGGTACTTTGCTCCGTGTACATATCGAACTGTCAATAGTCGCCTTTATTGCGCAGCGAAATTTCCTAGATTTGGAAATTTATTTTTTTTGTTTAAAAAAGTGGCAAAGTAGATAATAGTATATTAAAATACAAGTTGCAGAAGGCATCTATTCAAGCACGAATTTGAAATTCCGAAACAAGCCGCATAGCGGCGGATTGAGGAACAAATGAGTGCTTGAAGGACCGTCTGCAACGAGCGTTTTATACTATTTTTTTTTGCCGCTTTATACCATTTTATAAATTAAATAATTTAAAAAAATCTATTTTGCGTTTAGAATAACTGCATTCTAGCACCCAAATGACGTCATTTCATAGCGACTTATTGTAACACTCAAATGACGTCATTTGGGTGCTAGAATGGAGTTATTCTAAACGCAAAATAGTAAAAATAGTATATTATGATACGAGTTTTATAAGAAGCATTTTGTAGCACGCACAGGTTTAGGGTACTACGAGCGAAGCGAGGAGTACCCTAAAGGAGTAAGTGCGACAAAATGCCTTATAAACGAGGTATACAGTATTTTTTCTACGACCACTACTGTAAGTGATAAACATTGTACAACACAGCGTGCGTAAAGTGGGTCGATAGCACGATTAGGGATTTAGTGACTTATTATGTTGGTAGTAACAATGCTTTTTCGCTTTGGTTAACATAGTTACGTATATTTTATAGTTGTTGTTCGTACCAAGCGGTGTAGGGCTGTGATTGTAGCCGCCTAATTTTTAAGGTGGTGTGACCATAAAACATTTCTTTTTCATTTAACGAAATTAGTGTGGTCGTAGAAAAAGTATAGTACACAACATTGGAGCTTCACTGCGAGATTCTAACGTCAGCCATTATTTTATGTTCCTAATACTCTCGCGTTCTAGTCTTACAAATCTTTCAAAGACTGTTTTGTTCCATTCTTCTTGTTTTTTCTCCTGTTCCTCCATCTGGTCTATAATTTTCAAAAGCATTCGTTCAACTGGATTTTCTTGAATGTTTATCTTTAGCTGCCTATCGCTTGCGCATATGAAGTACCTGCCATACGTTGTTGACCGTACTAGTTTATCTTCGGCGCTTCTTGATTATTTACTTTTGTCGGATCTTCTTTTTTTGTTTGCGGTTGTATTTCTATTCTTTTGGAGTTCTATTGCTGTAGTACATCCTAGGTAGTTCCTCCGCAATGTATGCATTTTGGTTCATTATTCTTTGATTTTTTTACAGTTTTGAGTATGGTGCTTTCAAGCACATTTAGCTCATCTTGCCTTTCGTTTGCGACGCGTGAGTAAGTATTCACCTAAGTGACGCACGTTTCACGCTTGCTTTAAAAACACTCACGTTCACGGTGTCACCCTCCACTCACGAAGTGACCCGTAGTCTTTTTGGAAATTCAAAATTCAACGTGAACAGAATGTTCAAATTGAAAACCAATAAAGGACCCACAACAGAACTAACAATTCTAAAATAAAATATGTTATCTACGTGCAATAATTTGCATGCTATGTTGCAATCAGAATAGTAGACACAAAAGGAAAAAATGAAAAGTGACTACAATACAACAAGGGATAAATACTGATTTCTCTCAAAAAAATGTCTTGCAGCGGTCTTCAAAATTACTTTTAATACCAAAAGCTGTCATGGAATTGACGTTTTCCTTACCGATACTAGTACAAGAACGTATATTTTGCTAAGCAACACTTTTAATTCCTAGGTTTAAAAGTACTTTTACATCCGCGGAACTAAAAGTAAGTTCTACTTGGTCGCCTATAGATCTACTGTAGACACAACATACACAACACAACACAGGTGCGAAGCTCCATCGCTGCAGGCTGCGACACAGAAGTGCAATGCTCCCCCCCCCTTCTCCAGCTCTAAATCTTCCACATTGGTGCGCAGCGGGGTAGCGGGGCACTCTGCAGTCATTTATTCGTTACTAAATATTTAACGTGAAATTAAAGTGAAACGTGAATCACGCCTTGTAAATTTTCACTCACGTTCACGGCCCGATTTTCAAATATTACTCACGTTCACAACGGGACCCGCCGTGACCCAGCGTGACCCGACACGTCACGCACCCATCTCTAGTTCTAAGTGTACTCATACTCCTGGCAATTTTTGCATGTTTTGGTTTTCTTGGTGCTTCTATCTCTACTTTCATTGATAGGATTTCTTGTATGTTATTTTTTTATATCTTTCTACTTGCTAAAAGTGAGCATGAATGGTGCTCTCTCTTTTCTTCTGGACGTTTGATTCGTCGCAGTTGTTTATTTTCAAATAGGCACCACTCCATTTTAATCTCATTGAGGGCTCGTGTTATTTTTATATAATTGTCTTCATCTTCCACATTTATTTTCATGTTGCCTTGAGCTAGAACAGTAACTTAATATTTAATCTGTTTGTTTTCTAAGCACTCCCGCAGTGTGTCGTAGTTTTCCAGATTGTTTATGATTACTAGAGGTAGGTTTCTATTTCCTTGTGCATTCTGCTGAGTATTTCTATTTTCTTCCTTTTTCCCTATTTTCTGGCTATATGTACGGCGATTCGTCTGCCTTCCTCTTTTCTGAGTTTCTTTACTTAATTCTTCTTCATCAGTAAATCTCATTCTTCTTCTATTTCCTGTTTGTTGTGAGTGGGATCTTTATGATTATTTTTTTGCTGCAGTTCTTGCATTTGCTGAGGCAACTGGTGAACTATATTTTGTAGTGTTTCTCGCGCCAGTTTTTCTTGAGCCCATACATTATAGAGCGATTGCTGATTTTGGTTTCTTACTTGATGCTCCTCTGCATGATTTTGTTGGGGTAGTGACGCCTCTCCTGGCGTTTGCGGACGTGTACACAAATCCAATCTGTTTATTTATTTGTTATTAAATATCGGAATGCGAACAGAGCCAGTTCTGCATATAATAACATTTATTTCTAAATTATGTTGTCTATATTGACCTTGAGGTCAAGCGCACGGCTTTAGATAGCTTATCACCTTCACAGAGGTAACAGAGCGTTCACTGTGCGTTTTAACTCAGCAAAAACCACAACATCACTCAGGGAGTAGTAATACTTTTTTAATTTTTTATTGATGGATATAACATTTTATCTGAAACAGTAACAATATGTACCTACGATTTTTAAAATATTGAAAACGACATTTTGAAAGAAGAAGCAAGTTCTCGGTTCGAATCTTACGGTGGGCGAAAATTTTCCGCAGCCTTGGCGATTGCTATCGGGTCTGGTGAGAAGATTCACAGTGGGGCACCGTATTAACTGTGCTCTACTCAGAAACACAGACCTAAGAGATAGAGCATCAAGGTCAGTACATCACCAAGACACACATCTCATACAATGGTTGCTAGGCAAGTACAAAAGGCGCGCTCCAACTTTGTAACTCGGAATATGGGCCAAGTTGAGCACTGCGCCGCCAGATGCTAAAGCGTACAACCACCAGTTCCTACACCGCAAGGTAAAAAGAGGTTATAGATAATACATACATCATACATTTTAAAAATAACTATGATGGTTGTCACTTGACTGAATTACGTACATCTGTTACACAGGTTTTAGCAATAGATATTAATAGTTATACATACATACTAGGGTGGTTCTAATTTTGCAACCTCGGAATTTTGTTACTCGCACCCCCTACATTCGTTCCAATGCCAAAAAAACTAACTCATAAAAATTTTTAGCCCAATCGAACAATATTAACACGTGCCACCGAGCGTTGGAAGTTGCCGAATTGCAGATTTTAATTGAATTCACTTGTTATCAATTAATATCTGACGAACCGGAAGTGCTATCGAAATTTTGATAATAACATAAATAAAATGAAATTTTATTTTCTACAATTGTAGTTATACGCAATTTGTCCGCAAACCTACCAGATGTTAAAAAAATGCGTTAAGTGTTAGAAAAACGTATTAATTCGATTTTTTTTCTTTCTATTTTTAATTTTAAAACGTAGAAGTATTACAATTTTGAAGTAAATTGCAATCCATTATTCAATTTTAGGCGATTTTTGATAATACAAGTAAATAGATCTTATGATATATAAATGTTTGAAATTCAATAATACATTTTTTTACCTATTTTAAGCATATTGAAATATTTTTAGAATCAGTTATTTAAAAAAAAACGAGTCTTTGTTTGTCAATACAAACCAGATGTTTGGAGGGAGGATATACCATTTTAAAATTTTAAAGCATAAAATGGCCTCAACGACAAGGGTTCTTCGTGAAAAAGACTAAGCACTTTTAATAGGAAATGATGCACATTAAATTATTGGTAGTAAATTGCTCTCAAACGAACAAGTTTTAAAAGTACTTTTTTTAATATGCGTATAGTTAAATTGAATTTACATAAAAGTGCGCAATTAATTATTCAAGGAATAGTGTTTTGGTAAAAAGCACGGATTCCAGCTAAGGAAAAACATCATTCTGTACAAAAGCTGGAATTATTATACTCTGAATGAAGGAGTCTGCTAAAACAAGGAAATAAAAGAACGGATTCATAAAAGGAAGGAATAACAATTTTATGAAAAATTTGACGTCCTGTTCGATATCGCACATGCGAACGCTCTAGAATTAATAGATGTAGAAGAAGATAAACAGTCAGTTTTTGCTTCTTCAAAGGCAAAAAGGGCGACCAGGTAGTATGCTTGTGTTGATATCAGGTTACATCAACAAGAGAAGAGAACTGCATAACGATTGGAAAGAGAAGATGCAAGAAGAAAATGAACTTACGAAGAAATGGAAAATTTAAGTAAGTATATGTAATTGTTTACTTCACGTCACAAATGATATTGCGGAAAGAACTATTAAACTGGTCGAAAAATATAATAGCTTAATTACCAAGAAAGAGGACCAAAAACAGTACTTGCTACAAGTTGTTAGTGATTATCGGCGTCAATATCCGGATTCCAGTAAAGTTTCCTTAGAAAAGAAAGTAATTATTGTGATATGCATTTAATTATTTTACATATAGGTAACTTGGTATATTTGTTTTATTCTTAAGTTTGTAAATATAATTCTTTTAATTTATGTAACTTCAGTAATTATTTAATATTGTTCGTTTTATTTAATTTGTAAATAAATATATTTGCTTAATTATATTATATTTTTAGTTATTAATATAAAAAAGCAATTTTTCAAGAATTTTTACCTTTTTTTAATACTTAACGGATATTTTTTAAATTCCAAAAAGTTTACAAAAAAATTGCATATAACTAAATTAGTAACAAATTAAATTTCCTTTTATTTATGTCATTATCAAAATTTCGATACGACTTAATGTTCGCGAGATATTAATTGATAATAAGTGAATTAAGTTAAAAATCTGCAATTTCGAAACTTCCGGGGCTCGGTGGCACGTGTTAATATTATTCGATTGGGTTCAAATTTTGTATAAGTTTGTTTTTTCGGCATTAGAACGACTTTAGAGGGTGCGACCAAAAAAATTCGAAAAAGTTTTTTCCACTAAGTATAACGTAGAACCACCCTAATACATACATACATACATAATCCGGTTCTCTTTTCTCTATTTACATAGTTAGTGAGGTAATAATCATCTAGTGAATAAAGTTTACCTTTACTCACTCGAAGGGGTGCGTACAGCAGTCTCTTTACTGACTGTTGTAGATAAAATAATTTTTAATATTTTTCAAAGTAGCGAAGAACTCATTACAATTGTTTGGGCATTTACATTTATTGAACTAGTTCTTTTGAAAGTGTATACCTGGATTATTTTTGACCTAATTACAGAGCATCTAGTTTTGAAAGTGGCAACAGACAGATAGAAATATGCAAAAGGGGTTCCGTAACAAAAAATGACTATTCCGCCGATGTTTTCTAAACTAGCGCTTTGCATATAATACTTTCTAACAAAAACCAGTAGAATGTTGGGAAGTGCATAAAGGAATTCGGAACTTATAAATCGTGTCACAGATCTGTAAAGAATTCAAGCAAAAAGGTGCCGGTATGTTGAATGTCAATACTGAGATCAGAGGCATGCCCAAACGTCTGCATAAAAGTTTTTGCAAATGTGAAAGTTTGTATACCTTTACTTTTTCTTTAAAAATATTACTGCAGCACTTATTTTCCTTTCTAGATTTTATTTCTTGTTGCAAAGCGGAGTGATGTTTAATTTTAATGTAACCGGTTTATTTTAAATTTACTGAGAAGTTACGATCTTTGTTGACTGTGTTTGTATATACTGCACTGTGCTATATTTTAATACATAAATCACTAGAGTTCTGTGTATAACACTGCAGTAACGCATACTTATTCTCTTCAACTTAAAGTAACACAGTTTTACATATAATCAAAATTGTGTAATAAGAATAAATAAATATATAAGTACCTACAAATTAATTCCTTAAATATGTAGTAAAATTTTTTATTGCTCATATTAAGTTTCACGTAGGGTCAACCTCACAAATAATGTCAGTTATATACAAAATTTTCTTACCATCTTATGCACATGGTACTTTTGCTTCATGCAAGCATCAATTTTAATTTCGAGGATTCGTAAATGCAATCAAATAATAACCAAAGTGTGAATGATATCATCAACCTTTTCAGTCATGTCTAGAATTTAGACATTGCAAGCTGTGTAATTATCGATAACGAGCAAATGTACTTAGTACTCGTATTATATACTGACTGTGTCTGATATATTGCAGTTATTAAAGCATACACATATTTTTACAAATTACCCGGATAAAAAGTTCAAGGGTTATTTAGACACTTGACAAGAGTTACTACATAAGTAGAAGAACGTAAAGACAACAAAAATAAAAGAACTTATTAGTATTAGTATTAGAATATAACAGTTTTTTCAAACAGTCGTCTGATTTTCAGCATAAATAACACAAACAGTGTAAGATAATATAATGAAAGTAGTCACTGTATATAAATGGCACAATCCAAATCTTACAATATAAAAAGTTTTCATGAGTCTGTATGGACCCCTTTATCTTTTCTAGGCTGTACGTTGTACGTGTACCTACGGTGTTGGTATAATTCCGAATTCGAGTACTTCCACAGAATTTCAAATTTTTAAGATGATTTTGCAAATATCGAATCGATATCAAGATATATTGTAATTAGGGTTGGTTTTATTATTATTTGGAGCAATATTATATATCGGTTACCCGATTTTGGTAAGCACGAATTACTATTATTCTTGTTAGTAACAATTAAGAAATGAGCTACTCATAATGGATACAACAGACGGCATTTTTTGCTAACACAATTTTCGTTCAACGTTAATCGTTATGCAAAATGTCAAAAATCTATGGTACTATCGCAAATAAACCTATGATCTCTCAAATACTATACCACTTTGAAATTTTCTGTAAGTGGACTGAACGGATAAAAGAATTTAACCAAACTGCTTTCCTTCAACCTGTTGTTGCTGTGTGTTTTAAGCTTTTGCAATTGGATTGTATTGCAACAGCTGAAGTATATCTGCTTCATGTTTTAAGCTAGAAAGCTCGTGAATAACATTCTAGAATGTCTACTGGAGTAGTTGAATGATGCGCTGGTGACACTATTAATGTAAAAAATACTAGAGAGTATAAAAATTCAGAGGGCGGCTTTGCAAGTCAGTCCATAAATATCCTCAAAAGGTACAGATAAACAAACATGTATAAGATATTTACAATCTACTAAAGTTGGTTGAGTTATTTGAGTTCCATTAATCGCAATGTAAATATTAATGTGCTATTTGTATTGCAACATAGGTTCGTGTAAATAGATTAATTAAATGTAATATGTTACTTATGCAGCCTCTGAAAGTGAATAAACATAACAGTGTACAACATTATTAGGTGGTTTTGACCCATTAGGAACACAAAAGTTATCACTAAATTACACCTTCTACAAATACGACTCGACTATAATTTTGACGTACTAATAAACCAATAAAACTAACGGTGCTTTTATCTTTATCTTATAATTAACCAAAATATCATCTAGTATCTATTCGTATTTTTTCGTAATAGACCTACTATTACCACACCCAACACTAATTTCACAGAAGGCGTAGTTTTACAGTATTTACAATTATTTTGGTTGAGCATTTTATTCCACTTATTTTTGGAATATCTGATGCCTACATGGTTTATACCTACGTTAGTATCATTTATTTTATTAATGGAAATAACTATCAAAGTAATGTTCGAATAAACATTGTTGTTGATGTCTTTATGCTACGTCACATTATTTTATAGCCTTTTTATTATTTTTAATATTTAATAATCAACAGTGACTTGCCGATAATACTGGTTATAGGGATGCACGACCGCTTGTTGCTACAAAAATAGGGGCGACACCGTAGAAGTGCATATTCAAGAGCAATAAGAAAAACGACAAAAAAGACAACTTTTTGTAGAAGGGGACATAAGTGGTAGGGTGGGAAGAGATCCAACTGGCGCAGCACTGATGGGAAAATGCGGAAAAACAGAAGAAATATTTAGTAATGGTATAAGATTTCTATTAAATACTTTAATAGTGACGAATAATTTCTATGGACATAAATAAATCCACAACTATACGAGACAAGGTCCAAACCCTATGAGTTCTGCGGAGGCCAGAACTATACAGTGACCACTATATCGTGATAGAAAAGAAAAGAAAAGAGAGAACAGAAGACAAAATAGGAGGTAAACTAGAAAATCCTATAAATTAAGGGAATAATGCAGAGCTAAACACAAAACAAATTTAGAGCAAAATCAGAGAAGCTGGATAAAGTTAGACGAGAAAAGAAAGAATACAGCAAGGACAATCAAAAACTATGTTATAAGATACTAAAAGATACTAGAAAAGGAAGACCGAACTAAATTACAACAACCAAGGATAAATAAAAACCAACGGCAATATAAAAGAACATATGGGCATACTGATAGAAAGAGAACTTGATGAAAGATGAAGCAGACATAAGATTAATAACACTTGATGAAACAACAGAAGCAATTAAATGGCTAAAAATTGTAAAGCATCAGAACATGATAGAATACCTACCCGCAAAAATATTAACACCTAGGAAAGGAAGAAGCAGATAACGTTTGAGAGGAAAAAACCATACCACAATATTGGCACATAGGAATCATATTGACACTATACCAAAAGGAAGATGTAAGAAATTGTAATTAACTAGAGGTGAATACCGTCATCAAGTACTGCAGTCAAAACAACGAAAGAGTATTGAAAAAAAATTAACCCGATCCATAGCACTACCTTTAGATGATTTTCAGAGCGGCTTTAGAAAAGGCAAAAGTGTGCAAGACCATATCGTTACAGTACAACGAGTAGCACAGAAAATTAGGATAAGCAAGGTAAAAGTGCATTTTTCATTTATAGACATAGAAAATGCCTTTCACCGGGTACAGAGACAGCATGAAAAGGAGGGGAATAAATATTAAGTTTTGAAGGTCAATAAAACAATCTATATAAAAAGAACATAAGTTGTGTAACAAGTAGAAAAAAAATAAGAAAAATTTGAAACAATAGCAGAAATAAGACAGGGAGGGTGATGAGCCCATATTTTTTCACAATAGTTATCGATGATGTAATGAAACTCAATTAAACATAATAGTAAGCATGTATTTCTCTCTACAGTCGTAGCCTCAAAAACGAGGCGTCGTGACACCTTAATGTTGCACTGGTCATTGTTGTATTCTGTTGCGCCATGCAGTTCTATCTTCAGCTGCGTGCATGGATTGATGAAGCGCGAGGCCAGCTTTTCGGCAGATTTGGTCTGCCCACCTCATAGGCGATCTTCCTCTTCGTCTTTTCCCATTTACATCACCTTGTGCTACCAGACGCTCTAAATTGTCATAGTTTTTTCGTGAAATATGCCAAAAGAAAGACAGTATTCTATTTTCTACAGTGGTAGACAGTCGCTCTTGTATATCTAGTTCTTCGAGTATCGATGCATTAGTTCTTCTAGCTGTCCATGGTATCCTTAGTATTCGTCTCCACATATAAGCATGTATACCGGATTTCAAATCGATATCTCTATTGATTTATTATATCGTAAGGACTCTATGACTAATCGGTGTCCCATTCTTTACCGAACACCCTGTATATTGCTGTGATATCCGTTTGTATGTTGAAGATTTTTACAAATTAATGTAATGAGTAACTAATAACGTTTCATATGCAAAAGGAAAATTGCTGGCACCGATGTTAAAAATTCACATTTAGGCAATAAGTTTGTCTCAAAAGTAAACTTGAGGAGATTCTTATATATAGTACTCCTTTAACTCATAGTAAATTTAAGTTAAGCACACATGCAAAGTGGATTTAACACGGTACCAAGTACGATAACGATTCGGGTTTCTTTCATTTGTTTTCCGGAAAAATGTGGGGTTATGTTTTGGCAAAACCAAGCTAAAATACTACACAAGATCTCCTTTTAGCCACACAAAGAGCCAGCAAACGTACAGGGAAAATATGTTAGCATACGTTGGTGCATAATAAAACATTTTGGACACGTTTATGTGGGATTTCAGTGTGCGCTCCACACTGCTTATAAAAACTAAACATTCACTATATAGGTTGAGGTGCATATAGAACCGGGTGCGAACACCAGAAATTATATATGGTGTACTAGCGAAGCAGATGGGGAGTTGATATACGCTGGAACTGCAATCGTATATGACCTGAGGTCCATTGGAAGCCGAGGGTTTTCGGCAACACAAAGTTGGTGCCGCAGCTGCAGAATTTAAGGGCCGTAGGTGAGGGGCATGTGTGTGTTCAAAATTGAACGGGTTGCAATATTGTGTGAACTTACGTACCAGTAATATTGAAGCTGTTACAAGCAAATTATACCATCAGATATGCTCCATGAGGAGTTCGTGCAACTTATGAAATAGGCACATACTTTGAGAAGGTGTTATTAGAGCCTTCATCCACTGGCAAAGCTGTTGGGCTGTTTGATTTAGTGCGAGACTGCAGTGTAAAAATCTCTCGTCAAACTATGTGCGCAGATCTTCGGGAATACAATTTCCCTCTTATAGATAATATTCACACACGTGCCGCAGGACTGTGGAGCCACCTTTCAGACAGCACATCTGGGTTTTATGTGAGGCGCAGTCCATTCATGCTAAAAACGCTTCTACATGTTACCAGTTCAGATCTATGTGAAATTCGGGACATTTGTGCTTCGAAATGCGCTGAAGACAATGGTGCAATTAGTTTTGTGTTTAGATGTAAAGTGTTTGTATAATTAGCGTAAATATCTTTTAAACTTATGAGTAGATTTTGTTTTAATTTGTTTTGCGCTTCACTTTGCAATTGTTCTTAAACTGATGTCAATTTCAGCCATTAAAGTCTGTTGTTTTTCGGTGCGTATCAAAGGAAGGAGCGCCGAACTTTGGAAACTTCATAACATTTGAAGGGAAACCTCGCTCCGTCGTTGTCCGTTTTTAGAGGTTAAGTTTATTGTTTTGACTTGATGTCGTAATTTATTTATGGATCATTTACTTACGTGGTGTTATTTGTGTACGTTGTTTTCATCAAAACTTAGTGCTGATTTATCCTGTTTATGAAATTGTACAACTTCTTCGAAAGAATTTGGTTTTGAACGAGTTTCAAGCAGCGGCCATCTTGGAGACATTTGAGACGCAGCGACGCGCGGTTGCAGAGTTCCGACAAGTAGTCGGGTGGATAAATAGGTTAGAAAAATTGTTGTGTGGTAAGTGTTCACTTAGTTCACGTAATTTTATTGTAATGTTGAGCTCTATTCTGATCATTAAGCTGGCGAAAATTGCTGTTTGAAAGAGTCAGTAATAAAACAAAGTTTTCTGTTTTCGATCCTCAAATAATTTTATTAATGTTGACTTCCAACAACCCACGAACCATTTGATAGTGTGTGTTGTATTTTATGAATCCTGAGTTGGTATATGCGTAAAACCAGTGTTTTTTATAATTTCTTGCTGGCGAAAAACTCATTACGTGTGTCCATAATAATTAATTTTCTTGCAAAGGCAGGTTCTAAAATAAACTGTGAGGCAAAGGGTATCTGTTCTCGCAAGCAAATATTAATTTTATTTCATTATTACTTATTTATTGCTAATACCTCGTTTCCGTGCATTAAAACTTATAAAAATGGAAAAGTAACAAATTGAATTTGTAAATACTATAGACTTATAACTTAAAAATGTTTATCTATGACTGCGCCGATGGGTGGAAACGCCAATCCTTGAGGATATAATGCGACCGCAATCCGGACATTCAAACTCTCTTGATACAGCATTGTTTCTTCCACGATCCCTTGGAGCAGGTTCGCTATAGCTTGAAACGACATTTCTCCACTCTACCACGTCTCTAGCTCTGTCTTCCCAATCATTCACGGTACCAACGCTTTTGAGTGTATCGTGTAGAGTATCCGTGTACCTCTTCAGTTGTTTGCCTTGTTTCCGTACTTCTTCCAGCAGTTCCGCATACATTATGGATTTAATAAATCTGTTATCCATTTGGACAAGATGGCCTGTCCATCTCAAATCACACTTTCCACTAGCTTCTCTATACTGCTGCAGTATGTTCCTTGGAGTACTTCAGCATTCGAAATTCGATGGTACTTGATCTTTAGGATTTGCCAAAGATGTCCCTGTTGGAGTCTCTGCAAAACTGTGATATGCCTAGAATATGGGACTCATCTTTCTTAGCCATATAATAGGATCGCGGTGATAACAGCACGATAAACAGCTATCTTTGTTCGCATACTAAAATCATGATTCTGGAATACGCTAGCTTTTAGCTTCCAAAAAGTCCTCGACGCCGCACTTTAGCAAATATCATGGCAATATTATTGCTGCGTATCTTCGCTAATATAAAATTAATATTGAAATTCGAATTGCGAAAACAGACACCTTTGAATTTATTTTGGTACCCGCCTTTGCATAAAAATTAATTATTATAGGCACACGTAACGAGTTTTCCACAAGAAAAAATTATATGTGACTTTTAGTTTACACTCGTAACAGCTCAGAGTTTATAAAATACAACACATGACATCAATGGTTCGTGGGTTCATGGAAGTAAACAATAAAGCTTGTTTTATTATTAACTCCCATTTTTCCAGCTTAATTATTATAAGATTTCGATATTACAATAAAATACGCGAGCCGATTGAACACCTAGCACAGAGGAATTTTGTTAATCTGTTTCTCCACGCCACTATTTGGTAACACTCTGAAATCTGCAACCGCGGGCCGCTGCGTCCCAAGTGAATCCAAGATGGCGGTTGCTTTGAACCAAATTCCTTCGAAGAAGTTGTGCAATAGCACCAAAACAGGATACATCAGCGCTATTCATAAATTACTGCTATTTATTTACACGTAAGTAAATATTTTACAATTAAATTACACTGATCTCCTTCTTCTTTTGCGGTGCGGGAGTTGACCCCGCGGCACTCAGGCCTGAGGCCCATTGTGCGTACCGCTTTTTATATCTCGTCTTTGAACAGGCCGGTACCAACCGCAAAGGCTAGCACTTGGCCTATAGGGATGAGCCTTATATCCTCCGGTTGTAAAAACGCTGCGCCGAAGTGTTTGTGTCGCAGGGTCATCAGTCTGACACACTGGCATAATATGTGCTGGGAAGATTCTTCCTCTTCCCCGCATAGCCTGCAGATCGGATCATTTGTGATACCGATTCTGTGCAGGTGTTTGTTGAGGTGACAGTGCCCTGTTAGGAGTCCTGTTACTATCCTAATTTGCTTCTTACTGAGTTTTAGAAGCTCTTTGGACGTCGACAGCGATAACTCCCCAATAAAGAGTTTAGCTTGCCTTAGTCCCTGCTGTAAAGACCATTCACGAAGGAACCGGGTCCAGACCCATTTCTTCATTTCTAGCTTTACGTTGCAATATGGTATCCCAAGAATTGGCTCGGGTCCAGGCGGGTCACCACTGGAGCCCTGCCTAGCCAACTGATCCGCCTCTTCGTTACCGTCAATGTTGCTATGACCTGGTACCCACAGCAACTTTACAGAGTTCTGCACGCAGAGTCTCGTTAGCGCCGCTCGACATTCAGACACTAGTTCCGAAGACACCCTGAAGGAATTCAGGGCTAAGAGAGCGGCCTGGCTATCCGAGCAGATGTAGATATGCTTGTTAGTAAAACCTCTGTCTAGGTTTTCATAAACACAGGCCAGGATGGCAAACACCTCGGCCTGAAATACGGTGGCGTACCTGCCCAGTGAGAACGCACGCTTCACTCTAGGTGATTCGCCATAGACGCCCGCCCCTGCGCCAGCCTCCGTCCTAGAGCCGTCTGTGAACCAGATAAGTCCCTTAGGAGTAAGGAGGTTATGGCCACGGGCAATCCAGTCCTCTCTAGAAGGGATGACTGTTTTATATGGCCTATTGAAGAAAAAGGAGGGGACCATACGATCACTCCTCATGCTGAGGGTATCGTGAGCCCCTGCCATAAATGACAGGACCCTCGAATGCCCCAGCGTCCCTCCTACCTTTGTCCACTGGCTCCCACACTTAAGCCTGTAAGCCGCCCTTCTAGCCTCAGCCTCAATCATTAGATGAAGGGGCACGAGTCCGAGAAGGGCTTCCAGGGCCGTTGTGGGTGCTGTTCGCATTGCTCCCGTCACTCCTAGACAAGCTAGCCGTTGGAGTTGGCCGAAGCGTTTCTTTGCGCTAGCTAAGGTGGCCCGCGGCCACCATACAAGTGCAGCGTATGTGATGAGGGGTCTTATCACCGCGGTGTACATCCACATGATGACATTCGGTTTAAGACCCCACGTGCCTCCAAAGGTGCGTCTACACATCCAAAAGGAGGCAGTTGCCCTTTGTACTCGTATTTGTCGTTCCGAGTGCTCCTTCCA
>OW679200.1:68212583-68252772 GCA_940337035.1 Agriotes lineatus | reverse complement strand
AGTTCAGATGAGGCAGACAGCTATAAGCACTGAAATAAACACGAACATACGTTACATGACCTATATGGGACTAAATTTTGTAATTTTTTGTCACCCACCTCAGTTTCACTGCCACTTTCTGAATCACGGAAAGAGATTTTTACCGAACTACTAATGAGCTTGAGAAAGTTGTTTCCTCTGACAAATATACGTATACAAAAGGCTTTTTTTAAGGGTTAATTATGGCTTGCTTCCACTTATATAAGTAATTATTCAGAATAAATAAAAGTTAGTTAATCTTGCAGGTCAACAATCTCTACATCTCCGCCAAGCTATTACTTTTGCCATTAATTAAACATTATTATCAGAACTAAGACATGTGACTTGAGGTTATATTTTATTTACCAATCTGTTGAAATAACAAATATATGAAAGTGATTCATAAGTTACAAAAATATAAAAATTACAAACCAAAAGGTGGGTAATAAAACTAATACTCATTTATATTTACAACTCGAAAGGTAATAAAGTATTACGCGTTTTATATTATTAATAACAAGATGTACAAGAAATGATACTTAAAACACATTTGTACAAGTCATTCAATTCGAATTTTAAGGCGAATTTTTGAAGAAAGTTGTATTAAAAATACTATTATTATTAAAGTAGATATAGTAATTTATATATTTTTCCATACAGTTGCTCAATATTTATATCCACCTGTATAATTACAATCAAATATACAAACAAAATAACATAATATGAAATAGGTTAAATTGTTTTGTACAGTTTAAGAAAAGAAAAAGATAAAAATATCTACTAATTGCAGTTAATTAATTATTTTTGTCCTACATATCCACAATATAAAAAGTTACAAATAAACAGATGGTACTACTCCGTGCTCTTTTGGCGCTTGTTATTACAAAATATGATTAAAAAATAATTTTTTTTTGTGTATAATAAGTAGTAAACTTGTTTTTTAGTAATTCAGTTTTAAATTCAAACTTTTTGTGATGAGTACAAATAGAAAAATTAAGCTCACCTTATACATTTGATGAATGGAAGTAGCTCAAAGGTAGATTAGCTTTAGTAATCGTGGGGTGTTAATGTCTAAACGTCTCAAAGATTTGCAAAAATATTTGCTTATAGAAAATATTACCAGAAAAGACCACAAACTTGCTATGCTGCATTTAATCTAAAAACTTGTTGACATACTTCCACATTACAGAATTAAAATTAAATTAATACAATATTTAAAAAAAAAATCTGTCTAGAAAAGTGATATACAGTGTGTTTCACTTTTCATGAGGACACCCAAATAACTTTTTTATTTTGAAAGCAATCAATATAAAATTTTTATCAGTTGTGTAGGCCACGACAATGCATCTTTTCATATGAATAGCGTTTTTATAAAGTCAAAATCTAGCCAACTAGAATTAAAACAAGGTAGCGTTTCAAGTAAAGTCACAGTAGCTGAAAAAAAATGTATTTTTAAATTTTTAGTAGTCCCATGGAACAGAAAAACAATTCGCGAATTGTTTGAAGCGCAGAAACGTCAGTTCACTAAACAGTTTATTTCAGTTGCAACTATTGATCTATGCTGAGCAATGGCGATAGACATTTAAGTATGGCTGAAAAAGTAGAAATTATTCGACTTGTTGATGACAATGTACGTTCTACCTGAGACGCTGCTAGAAAGTTTAATGCGAGACACCCTGAACGTCCACCCATCCGTCATTGAGCTGTTGCATACCTTTTACTTCAATTCTGTTCTTACTAGAAAGTAGTCGGTTGCAGAATCTGATACTTGTATTGCTCTGTCTAGCAATGCACTTCTCTAGGTTTTTTTGTTACATAGTCTGTTTGGGTTTTCGTTTTTTATATCTAGAGAGATACCATATGTCTGTGTTTCAATATACTTCATCTTATTATAAGATTGTTCATTATACAGAAATTACTTTCTTTCTTCATAATATGTTCTTAACCTCTGCTGTTGTTACATCTACAGTGATAAGCGTTCAAATCAAAACTATCTTAAGAAAGATATAGATGTAACATGTAATGTAATATACAGAATTCCCATTCTATCACCCCCCCCCCCCCCCGAACGCTTACAAATGGGATACAATCCAGAAGCAACTCAGTGCAAAACCTTTTTTTTTATAAAAAAGTATCACGTCACAAGGTTAAACGTTTCAACGAGAGGTAGCTTGTGGACTGTAAGATGTGTTGTTTATTTACAAACCTTCAGGAAGAGGGGAATGGAATGCTGAAATGGAAACTCGTTCATTAGGTTCGATCTGTAACTAATCTTTTCCGCTATTGACACACAATGTCCAAACTATCATCTCTTTATCTTGCTGGTTGTACTCCCATACTATATTTAATTTATTCCTGGTCACCAGTTTGGTACCATATCGAACCATCTTTAATTTCCTCATAGAATGTGTTCTGCCCAACTCCACTTGAATTTTTACATAATTTCTGTTAGATCTTATATGGCTATTTTAAATTTTACAATTTGTTTCTTCAGCTAATATTCAATATATTATTAAAATAATAATGGAACCAATACTAGCTGCTATAGTCCATCGTTTTTTTAATGTCTCTTTAGAACTTACAATTTTATCAATATTGCGAAAAATTCAATAAAGTAACAGCAATAATAGTGGACGTTTATGCACGAGTTTGCATACAATATTTTTTCTACAGCCTTAAATTTACTGTTATTAATCCATAAATGTCCATTTAACAAAGATTTGCATTTATGACAGTTATAATTTATGTCATAGTAAAGAAATGGCCTTGACACGCAGGTGACTGTTTCTGCAGCTAGTAGCTGTCAAAGTTAGTTATCAAAGGTAATTATAAATGTACACATTTTACTTTATTCATTACATAGTGCTTCAATTATTTAAAAAATACTTTACCTCTAAAGAAAGAAGTAACTAGAATAACTTTACAACCTCACGTCCAGTTCGAAATTCTAAATCCAACATCAGCTATTTACTTTTAACACATGGGCTAAAAGTAAACAGCTGATTTCACTTTTAACAAGCTAAATTATAAAACGTCATTTTTAGTGAAAAAAGCTAGCGCTAAAAGGCCTACTTTTAGTAGTGGTCGTAGAAAAAAATAATTATGTACTATTCACACATGTGCACAGAGCAAAAACATGGTCATCAGCAAGGCAAGCATATAAGAACACACATTTTTTTTTGAAAGAGTATAAGCCAAAAACAAATTTATGTAGTACAAAGAAAACAGGAGAAATCATAGAAGTAGAAAGAAAAGAACACTTTGAAGAGCTATTACACCCTGACCAAATCAAAACGAACATATACATACAACAGACATTAAACTTATAAACAAGAACAAGGCAGAGTTTAGGGAACCACCAGCTATTACATTTTTAAACAATAATAAAGCTCCTGCATTGATGGTATCCCTGCAGAACTAATAAAATATGGTACGGACCAACTGACACAAGCAATAACTAACCTAGTAGCACAAGTGTGGAAATCTGAAATTATACCCGAAGAGCGAGGAAAAGTATAATTTGCTCAATATACAAGACAAGCGATAAACTTCAGTGTACAAACTGTAGAAAAATATCCTTGCTCTGTGTTGTATACAAAAAATTTATAAGTATATTAAAGGAGTATATGATGCCACTTTAGCCGAGAGAATAATTGGAGAATACCAAGTGGGATTCAGGCCTGCAATATCAAAAACCGACAAGATATTTACGCTTAAACAAGTTTTAGAACAAGGATAGGATTTAATATTGATGTAGGTATATCAAATTTATACTTATTTTCGACAGCGTAAGCAGAACTAAACTACTACAGATAACGATAGATGTTCACCTATCACCAAAATTAATAAGATTAACAGCTATAACATTAAAAAAATAAAATACAAAACAAACTACTTAATCGAACCCTTGAGCATGGGCAGCAGGTGCTAAACCAAGGTGACGGCTTGGTACCGATGCTGTTTAACCTCGTCAGGGTTGGCAAAAATCTGGGTTTTTTCAGACATTATCTGCCCGCTGGGTTTTTTGGGTTTTATTGGGTTTTTTGGGTTTTATTGGGCTTTCGGTTTCAGATAAATTCACTGTTTTTCAGATTTAGGTATCCTATGTAAAAATTTTAATTACTTGGGTAATTTGTAATTTATCTCTATAAAATAGGTATGCAAATAAGCATTTTCTTTAAACATGTAAATCATGGAAATGGTGTTATATGTATACATACTTAAAAGTAGGTTTATCAAATTATCTTCTACAGTAAGGGGTTTCCACTGTTCATTGATTCTGAGAGACTTCCTTCAAGGGGATTCCCCTATTCAATGATTTGCCACTTTAGAAAATTAGATGTGATCATCACACAACTTTCTTTTACTGCTTGTAAAATTTTAATTTTGTGACTTTCCAAATGGATACATAATATAAAATTAAGCGTTTCATTACTATCGAGAGATTAAGTACCTCACTGAGATGCGAAGCGTCGAGGTCAACTTTATCTCGAGACAGAAATTAAACTTTTCATCGTGGTATGTATACTATTTTATTCAGAACTACTTTATTGTAAACAGGAACTGTAAAAAATGGATTTGGACAGTTTTTCAAATCTGCATTAAGCTAATAATAATAATACAATGCGGATAAAATCTGTTGCCATGACAGCGGCTGGGAAATGACTACCTACCACCTGGTAACTTATTTCCTGCCCCGGTTGGAAAGTAGACGTTTGTAACGGCTAATTTTCAACTTTTTAAAAGGCAGTAATGACCTTATTACATGTTATATGGTTGTGAATAAAATATATTGGGACCAAGAAAATTTTTGTCAAAATGCAAAACTATACTTTCTATAAAAACCGTTCAAACGAAAATTGTAAATAATTGCATAAACTGCACAGCTACGCCTATAATTGGCCTAACGGCTGTTGGCTGAGTGTGAATTAAATAAATAATATATGATCCTGTTCTATGAAATTTAATTTTTATGAAAGAAATAGAAAATTTCCCCACAAAACGGAAAAAACAAGAGTAAAGTGCCACTTCGGTTGCCTCAGTTTAACCAAAAATCAATAGTCCCTCCGAATTTAGATTAGAAACGATGGTATAAATTTTCAGGCCAATCCATTAGATGACAGACAGACTCACAGACTGACAGACATCACTTCGAAAAGTGCAAAAATCGCTAGATTGAAAAAAAATATGAAATTGTTATTAATGAAAGATTTTTTGTCGAATTTTGAAAAAACCCAGATTTAGTCTAAAACCCGCGGGTTTTTTCAGGTGGGTTTTACATGAAAACACCCAGTGGGTTTTTTCGGGCTGGGGAAAATCATGCCAACCCTGAACCTCATACTAGAACATATAGTAAGAAGAACAAGTGTAGACACAAACGCCTCCCTTCTATATTAGTCAAAACAGATAATTTTTAGGAAAATCAATGGGGACGATGAAAGTAACCTATAAATTAATATAGAACTATAGAAAGCCGCCACGAAAGTTGGGATGGAAATCAATGAAAATAAAACTAAAAAGCACTAACAGAAACAAGAAGTAGTAGAAGGCACAGACGAAACCTCATATAGGGGAACGTAACCTTGAAATTGTTAATAATGTCAAATACCTCGCCTCCAACATCAACAATAGAGCAGACCAGCTACAAGAATTTCAGAAAAGGCAGCCAAAAAACGTACTTCGCCTTAATTGACATTATTAAATCCAAACTAAAACTCTACAAGACGATCATACGGCCAGGACTTACATACGAAGGACAAACCTGGATGCTCCTACAAGAAGCAGAAAGAATGCTCGATACATTTGAATGAAAGACCCTGCGTCGAATTTATGGACCAATTAAGAAAGAATAAGACTGAAGAATGAGATATAAGCATGAGATACAAAAGGGACCAAAGCTATTCTAACGACCTTACGATCGGGCCGATGCAGACGCGTGAGTCAGCGGGCCGAATATTCGAGAAGTGGCCTTAAAGCCAGGTGCAGACGCGTGAAGTCGGCGGCCTTGGTGACTAATACGCGTGCAGCCTTCCGGATCGATCCAGAACGACCTTTAAGCCAGGTGCAACGGATGACTCACGCTTTCGAGAACGCGCTAGAGGTCAACACACGCGAATGCGTTATGCATTTGCCGGAAAAGCGAGTAAAGCCTCGGACTATTCTAGAATGACTCGTTTGTGATATATAAATACGTGTCAGTAGGAATAGACAGTTCACTTCGAATTCGGCTCGAAGCGCGTAGAGCTCCCATATAAATGAACCCGTGTGTACATAACTCTAGTGAAATAAATAACCAATAAATATAACCATATAAATCATTAATGTTAAGTCGTATATAAATAAATAGTGTATCGTTGTTAGAAATAGTTCGTTAGTTTAAGTAATTTGTGTTCTGCCTTGATAATTCTTGTGTTTGTAAATAATCGTAATTAATCGTATTAAATAAATGTTTAACACAAGTAGTGTCGTATAATTTTGTAAATAGCCTAAAATGTAAAAACGTAACACTATTAACAGACACTGCAATGGACAGGAAACATTCCGCGAATGCCAGAGAACAGAATACCAAGAAAAGTAATGAAGAATATATCAAAAGAAAGCAACGGTAGACAAACCCAAAACAAGATGAAAATCAAATAAAAAAGAAAGCTAATGATTTGTTAAATCTTACGGAATGGAAAATCGTGGCAATTCGGGCGTAGCGCCATTGGATGGATGGATGGATCGACTCTATACAAACACACAGTGTGGTCCAAAAACTTTTTGCTGATAGTTTTGTTAAAATAAATTTTTATTTGTTGCACTCTACTTGCAGCTAGTGAAGAGATGCTGCTAAATGTGAGAAGGAGAAAATTAAGGAGTTGAATAGATTTAACTATCTAGATTTGTGAAAAGAAAAGGTTGTACAAATATAGGTAAGAAGCAGAGTTAATGCAACACAAAATTATACTACACAATAGGCAGAGGATTAATCAACAAGAAACAGATTTGAAGGTAACAAAGTTACGGGTTGAAAACGCTGTACTGTACCAACATTGATGTGCAGAGGTGAAGCATGAGTCATTACAAATTTCTATGAAGAACTGAAGGGGTCACCAAGAGGTGGAAGAAATATGGAAATCGAGAGAAGGCATCAAAATGGCGGTGCAGGACAAAATCAAAGGATGGTTAAGATGGAAAGTTTTGAACAGAACGAGTAATGGAAGACAGGAATAAAGTTTGGAATTCAAAGGAGTTGGGAAAAAACCAACAGAGACGAGCCAGGGACTGGAAGGGGGCAGTCGTGGAATTCTTGGAAGAAAGAACAAAGCATGCGAGTATGTGTAGAGGCTCTCCCAAAACAGAAGAAGTGCAAGTTTATCAAAACAAAAGAATCAACCTTCAGGTACAAGAGCAGCTAACTCTGTAGGTATATAAGACTTGGTGCAATGTGCATTAAGCAATTTTTAGAAAACAGATCGATGCCAAATTAATTTTCAACTTCCTATAGTAACAATATATTAATTGTTGCGAATTTGTCTAAAAGTCAGGGTAACTGACAATCCTTTTAGTGAAAATATACTTGCAAACGAAGACTAAAGCGACTGTTGCAAGATTAATAAAAACACCGTTACATGTTAACTCTAAATTCTACATCCAGTTTGACCAAGAAAACTCGGTAGGCGTTCTCAAAATTTTTAATAAGCCTATCAGAGTAGCCTCTTAATTTTGGACTTGTGTCACGTACATGAACATGACAATTCATAATAGCTCTATGTATTCTACGTGTAGGTTTCACACGTTAAAATTTGGCAAGCGGTCGCCGCTCGCAAGGATTTATAATAAATTTTACAACTCCCCTAAAGGAATTTGCTCCAGCTGGCACGTGATTTTTTATGACCGAGTTGCAACAGTTGCACTTCTGATCACGTACTAATAATCTAACTTCGCCCAATTTTTCGGCTTACGAGGTAAACCCTGCATAAATTTACCCTTGCGCTTCCGTGAGATTCAAATATTTCCATCTTTCCAGAGAAAGGCACGTTCAAAATACCGGCTAAATACTCGCCCGTTGTAACTTTAATTGACCATTTCGCCTACGAAATTCTACTTAAAATATTTACGATACAAATTGCTTATGGCTAACTAAAGTACAGTCTATTCATACAACCGCGTATAGGTCATTTCACTCAAGAACGCAAATCGTAACACAATTCAAAAAATTTGAACTACACTCGACTCGATACACTCAGATTTGATCATTCCAGGTTTAGCTTTTTATTATATCGATTAATATTTCAAACGAAAATAATTTCCAACCATTACATGCTAAAATTTGTATTGTGAAAGTTTCTACAGCTAATTACACTCACTCTTTGTCAAGAGCCTACTTGCTTTTATGACTCAGGTGTACATAATTAAGTAATGAATGTTAGGTAGTGAGAGTTACAGATGGAGAATATCCTATATGGGAGATCGGGGTAAGATGACTAAGGAAAACTGAAATATTTGAGTACAAGGAAATTTATTTAGAACGTAATATTACATATATAAATAGAATACTATATTAGCTTCTAAATAATATTTATTTTAATAAGAAAAATAAAAAGGTTTTGCGACAAAAAATTAAAAAAGAATCTTTTGCAATTTCGACATCTTACCCCAACCCGTAGGTAAGATGACTAGTAACAGAAATCGCATACAAACTGACCACATTCTCCATAACGGTTACAGTTTTCATGCCATCATGTTGAAAAAGCTAAACATTGAATCTAGTCTTCAGTAGGAGGTTCTTGATAAGTTTCGTGACATCCTGGACAACTGTGAATCGTTTTGATTAGTTGCACGTGTTTGAACTGTTTGGTTCGTCATTTTACCTCCGTCAACTTGCCCCCACCTTCACAAAAAATGCTCTGTTGAGGTTAGGTATCAATACGAGCAACAATAAATTAGAATGACATGACGAATAATCGTCATTACTACACAAATTCATGCAGTTTAATAAACATATTAATTTACCTGATAATAATCCAGAAAACACTAAAACCGATCACTACAAAATTATACCGCAATATTGAAAAACAAACTTTATCGTTATGTGACTTAGCTGCGTCTTAAAATATTACTTTATCTACACATTTTAGTCCTAGATACAATTCACTAGATAGCGCTAGTATTCAGTTTTGTCTACTTCTTTTGGTATTTCAATAAAACCCCTTCGTCATCTTACTCCGTTCGTCATCTTACCCCGATCTCCCCTACATAGTTACAATTGCTTAATTACAACTGCTTTAAATATAAACACGGTAAGTTATGAATGTAGGTATATAACAACTGTAGTGTAGTACATGAAGCAGTAAGTGCTACCACTTGAAGACCTTTTTGAGGAAATTATTTTAATTTTCAATAATAATTTATAATTGTATTAAAAAAATACCTTGGTAAAAGTCTTCTCTATTTTTTAAATGTTTTGAAATGGTAAACCAAATTGCTTGTACAAGAAGATTACCTATTCTGAAGGTGGAAATGTATCCTCAAAAAGAATTGTAAAATGAACCTGCGAGACTAAACATACTTCATTGCAATTATGATGGAGTCAAAACAGTTTATGAAAAGAGAAAGTGTTATTTTCCGCTTGTCTCCAAACTGGCGGCATAGCAATGATAATAATAGCATCAAGCTTGTATTATTCAATTGTAATGTATAAGTGGTTTTTGTTTGTAGACATCTAGCTGTGACTGCAAATTTACTTCTGTGTTTCTATAAACAATGCTATTATTATTTTACTGTCTGTGTTTACTTGTGCAAACAATTAAAATTTACTATTTCTAGCACACAGTTATAAGCAAATGCATATCGTTAGTCAAACGATGCGGTTCTTTCAGTGACTGGTGATTATCGTTGAAACGTAATTTAGTCTCTTTATTGTCAAATAACAGTCGGTTTGAATTTGTTGACTTCACGTTCATTTCAAAATCTGTCTTTGAGGTTATTCAACACGACTAGATACGTACACAAAATGTAAACTTCTCTACCATCGAAATTTACATCACATTATATTTACATTAGCAAGGTTTATTATGTAACAAGCTGTGCCTTGACGCAACGTGTAAATAGATTAAGCAAATGGGAACGTTTAGAAGACAAAAGGCTGCAAAAACAGGCATAAATTATGTTACCATAAGAACTCGCACTATTAGTTGTTTCCTGCAGTTCCATCTACAAATACTGCAGAATTTGCAATTTATAAACATCAATCGGTTACATAAATATATCGCAGACAATTGCATCACCCCTGAAGTGTGTGCTCTTCCGATTATGCCATGTTTAATTCACACTTGAAGGCAGTGAATTTACATTGCGAGTTGTCTTTGCATACAAATAAAAGT
Source organism: Agriotes lineatus (assembly GCA_940337035.1). Taxonomy (NCBI): domain Eukaryota; kingdom Metazoa; phylum Arthropoda; class Insecta; order Coleoptera; family Elateridae; genus Agriotes; species Agriotes lineatus. The sequence continues at coordinate 68,242,387 of OW679200.1, read as the reverse complement.
TTCACTTTTATTGCTTTCACTTGGGCATACTTTAAAGTACGCATCTTCTAGCTGCATTATAAGTAGATTTTTCATTTCCGATATGCTGCCGAATGGCAACAACATGTTTTTATAAAAGAGCCACTTTTATATTTGTATTTTTGTTGCAGTTAATTTTATAACATAAGACTATCTTTAATTTGAAGCAATGAAAATATACAAATCCATGACAGTAAGTCCGTTTATTAAAATAAGTAGTTTGTTGGGTTCAAGCAGGTGAATTCAAGTTTAGAGAGTTTGGAGCGCAACTTTCTCAGTAAAAGTTTTCGCTATTCAATAGCACAGGTGCCCCAAAAACTAACTAAATTAGTTACAAAATATATAAAGATACATAACTTGGGTTTGCAGGAGCTGCTTTACACTTATTACCATTTAAAAATTGATTATAAAGCAGTATATTATAGTACTACGACGACTTCTATTAATTGTTAGAAGAAAGATACAAACTTTTAAAGAGAATAACTTTATTGTTTTTCAAAATATTTCTCCTTAGTTGTAATAATGGATTTGTTCATTTTCTCAAACCACCTCCCAAACTATCAGAGAACTTTGCGTTTAGAAGGTCAACAAACAATTTTTGAAAACAAAATCGCTGGGGGCGAGATTTGGACTGCATGGGGGTGAGTTTTTGCGTTCGCATGTAGAGTTGCACTGTTGTGGTATAACCAGATTTTCGGTGATCACTAAAACTGCTTATATCTGCAAATATGATTTCTTCAAATGCTATTAAAATAATGTTGCTTTAGTTTTGTTCAATAAAATTTTGTTTGTTTACAATTTTTAAAATAATGCTAAATTCACAATAGGTAATGTAGGTTTATTTAATTTATGCATAGTACAGACACCTTCATGGTTAGTTAGCGATGAGTCACACTGCCCAAATAAATTTTTTTAATTTAATGGCAATAAAGTCAGTTTTGCAATTCTGAGAAAAAGACATGTAGGCACTACCAGTATTGATGCAGAATTATTATGTAGCATACATGTGCTAATTATGTTATCCATCTAAGAGCAAATATTTTCTTAGCTAATTATGCCGAACAAATTTATATAATTAACCTGCTCATTACTGCTTTCCATTTGCTTGCTTTGTGAGGTACCACGTTTGCGGCTGTGACGCTATTGTTCTTACTTTAAACAAAAGCGCAATTAGTAAACATAAAGTTATCCTGTGTGGACACAATTTTGTGTATTCACGAACTAGGCAAACTTTCACAATTAGAACTAATCACAGGTGATGATTGGTATAATGAACGTAATCGTATTCATAGGCGTAATTAATTCAGGCAGCATTAAACCTCTTATAATTTATATAATGCAAACAAGATTAAACAATTAATTGTGACATTATTCAGGACCTGTATGTTACGTAACACAGCTGAACAATAACAACTACAATTTTTTGCTTATAGTTACTATTTATTAATGAGCTATTTGATCTATATTTTCCATACTTAACGTTTCTATTTCAATTAGAATGTAACGCAGTGATTGATAATTAAATTTGCATAAATCCTATTGACAATGAACCACGGTTTTCCACATTTGAAATCGAAAGTTTTTGTCAATTATTATGCATTGCAATAATTAATTAATTTTGTGTAAATGTTACCGATAACAATGCGTAGGTATAATAAATTTTTAAATCAATATTCTTGCAGCATACATTAAAAAAAATTACAAGAAGTTGCATCAGCAACAAAAAATTTATTTTAAGCATAGCATAAATAATAATTATTTTATCAATAAAAAATTATCGAAGGATGGTACGATGCTTTTTCATATAGATCTTTTTGTTGTTTGGCATGAAAATGAAAGGAACGAGTATAATTAAACAAGTATTTTTTCGCCAATTTTCTTAATATCGCATAAATAACAAAAATAAAACTATAATTTGCTATTAATAAAATCAAAATATATTATCACCACTGGTTTTGTAAATGAATTGTGTGTAGAACCGCTGCTCGCTTTTTCTAAGGTCATCGTGCTAAGGGTGCACTTTTTCACCTTATTTGCGTAGAGGGCTCAACCTTTATTGAAATGAGAATCCACTAGAAGCAGTTGTACAATTCGGAAATCTACCAAAGTCGTTTTGTGTAGTTCTAACCTAAAAGCACATGGCAGGTGCTATGCTAATCTTTACTACGAGTAAATAAAAGACAAATTTGGTAAGAGCACTTATTTTATATGGTCTAGCTTGCTAATTTTTGTATGCTTTAGGGCAGGGGCCCATTTTTAAGCCGGACTATATCCCGAATGAAGGAATTTGCTACAGCAATCCAGCTGCGGAGTGTGCGAATGTAATTTCCGTTCCGTTCCGCCTGTCGTTATGGTTATCGTACGTCTCCAGTATTTGGTATTTGAATGGACAAACTTGCACTGCATTTTGGTTTCAATTTATATATCTTAATTGATGTTTGGCTTCACTGTTCAGATATAATTGTAATTCATATTTAACGCTGCAAATAATTTTCTCTCGCTAGCTGTTGCTGTGGGAGGTTTTCAGGAATAAGTTAATACCCTATTTATGTGATTTTGAAAGCTAAGTGGGTATTGGAATAATTTGTACAAGCGTTCCCAAGTTTATAAATTTGCAGACTGGGTTACTATTCCAAGCCCTTCGTGTTTTTGTGTTTACAAGCGAACATACAGGCGCCCGAATGCTAAGTTATAGTATTACATTACGAATTTGTTTAGGAAGTTCTATATAATTATATTCATTCAGCAAGCGGGTGTCTTTTTCAAATTAATCGAGTTTCAATATTGGTTTAGCACTGCTAAAATATAGTAAAGTTGGAGCATAACTCAGCAACAAAGTTAGTATAGAGTATAGAGGATTTGTTGGAGGCAAGCCTGTACATAATTTTACCGATTTATGATAACACACAATTTTTTGCATGACCTGTGATGTTTTCTTGTAATACTTAGTTGTTAAGAAATTACACTTACTGGTTTTTTAAGTCAAAAAGTCTTTGAGAACCGTGCCAATTGGAACCACTTGGCGCCCTTTAATTTAGTTCTACTTTTTTTTTAAGGTAAGTCGACCCCAACCGTCGCCTGAGTTAGTCGGTGGCATGTTTCTGTTCCATTAGCTCAAAAATTAATGTAACAAGATGAAACCGTTAATAAAAAACGAAATTACCCAAAAATTTTAAGGAACTGCATTTTAGTTCTAATTAGAATGTTATCATATGAACAAGAAAAAGAAAAAGTTGTCATAGTTGAGTTATTCTTAGAAAGGTAAAAACATATCTGTAAGGAATGACCCTTGACAGAAAGGAAATTGCACTTACGCAATATGGTTCAAGACGGTTTCTCAGTAAGTACTTAAGTTTTACCAATTAGGTTAATATACATGAAGAACAACATTTTTAGGTGTTCTATATAACAATTTTAAAAATTGTTACTAGCGACGAAAAAGATAGTACCGTTGAAAATAGCAAAACTATAAAGCTAAAAAGAAAACCGTTGCAATATTTTCAGTATTACAATGTTAAGGAGGATCTGGGGTGAAAAATTTGGCATTTCCCCAAAAAAGGGAAGTATTTTAATTTTGAGAATATATTAAAATGGCATGAAAAGATTTCAAATTTACAATGTCTAGGATCATTAGAAAAATGGGTTGCAAGTATAAGAAAGTCAACGCCAGACACATTTTGACTGAACCCAAACACTTACAGGCAAAGTAAGTCCGATTTTTAAGAAAGTATTTGAAATCTGAAGAAAAATTTTTTTACATATTTGGACGAAACTCGGATATACCAAACTGAAAGGCAAATATGCTACAGACCAATCCTCATATACAATGCAAATATTTTGAATTATTCTCTTATAATTATATCTTCAGTAAAACCTGTACATGTATCTTGTTTGTATAAGTTTTGTATATCCTCTATATGTCGGAAGTTGTAAAGGTGCTGTCATTTTCACAATTAGTGTAGCAATAAGTGCCTGAACTGATTTTTTATTGACATATTTCTTAATTTTCCTTCACCAAATTTGTACAAACATGTTTGTTATCATATTATCTTATACTTTATAATTTATTATTCCTTAGCACAGCTGCTAACATTTTCATTATTTAAATTGTAATTAAGAGTTTTGGCATTAATAAATATTCAATTATAACCTACTTATCCGACTTTGACAATTATTATAATTTGTCATTTTTTCTTTAGCAATTTTTAATATGTATTACGTGTTACCCGTGGTGTAAAGAATACAAGGTGAAACGTCCCTGGAGATGCGCAGTCGTTCAGAAAGTAGAGAGGAGATGTCAACCAATCCTCAGGATATCCATCATGGTGTAACCATGGCCGCAATCGTATATTGTTGCTGGCACTGTCAGTTGATCTCAAATTCGAGATTAGCAGGTTAGGTTTTTCGTCAGTCTGACACAAACTAACGCAAAACCTAACCTTGAATTTGACATAGACACTTCAGTACTACCATTCGTGCCCTTTGTGGGAGCATTTCTTATTGGTTGAATTTAACAGCAAGTTATGCAGTCCACTAACAATCTTTTCACCTGGTTAGTCATTGGTAGATAGAGGTCGCTTTCTAAAGCTATTTTGTTTTTGTTATAGTGCTTCCATATTATTTTTCTTTGAGATATTTATATTATTAACAGTGGTGGCTTGCTATAAGGAGCCAAAGAACCATGGCCCTACCATAACAAACCAGTCATTCAAGAATTTTGTATGCTTATTTTTCAAAATTGTTCTCATTTTAAAGCTTAAACATTTTACAATGCACGAGTAATTTTTATTTCATGAATATAAACTGCACAATAAGTGCTTGCTTACTTTCACGCCATGTTGGAGCCAAATCGAAGTGGCCCAGTTTTTCGCCAGTTTATGGGCTGTAGCAGGCAAACAGTGAAAAAGAATGTAGGTCCAAAGATTGATTCGGAGTCACTTCACATTTGGCTCAAACTCAACACCTTAAGTAGTTTAACTGCAACTATGATAGTGCACACCTTGAATTACTGACTTCGATGCTTACAACTTTGGCATGTAGGGTGACCTCATCAAAGAACATTATTTTAGTCACACTTATTTGTTTAATTAATAGTTCCCAATACATTATTGCATTAATTGTTACTTGACTTATGACACAGTTGTTAAAGTGCATTACGCATATGGCATCCACCACGAATAAAATTAGGAATCTTTGAAATAAGCCTTTTTCATCGTATTTGCTCGAAGAAAAGTTTGAAATAAAACAGTTAGATACACATTCCCATTATTATATTATACGTATCCATTATTTACTCATCTCATGTGATGATAAACTTAATTCTCAAACAGTGAAGATGCAATTAGTTGCAAAAACATTCAATAAACGATTTATTTAATTATAATTAAAAGTATTTAATTTCTTACTGCATAGTTGCTTTGTCTTATCATTTACAGGTTAAGTGGAAGAGCAACAAAACAACCTTGTGCTGGCTAGCTGAACTTTGCATATGAATATTGCATTTAATTGTTGCATTACCTTTCTATATTTTCTGAATAAAAGCATATTATTATTATTATTATTATTCTGATAGCAAAATAAGATCTTATTCAGTATAAAATGAATTGAATCAAAAACTAATGTAAGGTTTTTCTTCAACAGTTACTTTGTCAATAAAAAGTATTGGTATTGCGTACATCAAAGCCGAGCTACTATACAGGGTTATTCAATTTCGAGGCTTTCCATTTAGATTTCGAAAAAGGTAAGAGATACAAGATCGATTAAGTTGAGGCAAAGTTGCAGGTTCTAATACTGTCTAATATTTAAAAATAAATTACAGCAGTCTTAGCTTTTGAGTTATGCCTAAACAACAAAAACTGTTTATTTTCGATATTTTGTTATATGATTGTTACCTGCTCTTGCCATTATTATGACACTTTTAAAGAAGAATTCAGATTTAGATTTTCCTTTGGTACTAACCATAACACAACTGAAAAGATCCTATCTTTGGCCTTTCATTGATATAAGGTTTTCTACACTTATTTTCATAGATGGCCAAGATATATTGAAAAACAATTTTTTTTTGATAGTAGGCCTTCATAGTATTATCCAAAAACTATGAAAGTTTCAATTCACATCTCACAAAAGTTTTTTCGTATGTTACTTCAATAAAAGTTCGGTACGATAGGCTGTAATTAAATAATTATAAGTATTTATTAGTTTCATTGCAAAACAGTAATAAGCAACTACATTAATTCCATTATATTAAATATTACAACATCCATAGTTCAAAACTATTGATCATTAATAGCTACTTCCTGTAAAAGAATTTCGACATCAGCATCATTTAATTTTAACCCTTTATATGGAATTCTCGAAAGAATAAACGTAGGATAAGCAATTTCTCACAAAAATGTCTATTTAATTTAGTGGTTTAAGCATTTTTACAGGACAACTTATTGCTGTTATTTAGACAAAAACTTTAATACAATTAAATAATGTATACGTAAATTTATCTTTTATATGTGTAACAGAACAACACCAACAAACTTCAAAGAGTTACAGAAAACGTTGGTTGAAACATAAATAGTTCGAATATAAACTTTTTCTATTAAATACCTCCCCACCGAGTTATACCCTCTATTTAGAAGGGGTAAATTAGGTTTTTGTCATTTTATTGAAAACTGAAAAATGGTATTCAAGTGAAAATTTCCAGACTTCTTTTTTTAAATTTAATAATATGCTGAATTTACAACTAGCCCTAAGGCTAAGGAGCAAATGTGATGTAATACTTAATACTAAACTAAAGTACATTGTCACTTATTTTTGAAATATTTTTTATCTTTTATGGATGTCTGTAAGGGGTTGAAATTAAAGTTTTTTTAGAACTTTTAATGAACAATAACTTTATTATAGAAAAAATATATACTGGAAAGTCTGATTTATTTAAAAACTTTTTTAGCTCTTTTAGTTCTTTTGTAAAGCTAATATTGTTTGTGTAAAATAAATTGAATACATTATGATGTAAGGTGTTTTGCTGAATAACTGTACCCCGTGCGTTATAATGTATTTAATTTTTTTTACACCAAAATATGAGTTTGATGAGAAAACGAAGAGCTAAAAAAGCATATAAATAAATGAGGCTTTTTAGTACATATTTTTTTGTAATAAAATTCTTGTTCATTAAAAAGCTCTAGTAAACCCTATTTTTTTAGAAGGGTGTAACTGGGCGGGGTGGTATTTAAAGAAAAAGTTTATATGCAAAATTTTCATCTTTCAGTGTCCTCTATAACCCCCCGGAATTTGTTGGTGTTGTTTTGTTACACCCTGTATAATAAAAATAGAATAAAAAGGCGAATTGAGGATTTTATTTGTTTTCTGATTAATGCAACACGGCCTACTATCAACAAATATATTTTTACACATCTGTTATTTAAAGAAATGTGCTCCATATGCTTAGATGTTGTGAATAACAAACAAACAAACAAGTACAAATCTTACACCAATGGGAAAAATAGGTATCAATATCTTGAAAATTATGAAAACACATAAAAATTTAAAATCAGATTTGAATTATTTTATAAAAGGCGCCTTAATGTTTTCTTCTAAGTAACACAATAATTAAAAACTTAAAGACAGAATTTTGTTTTTTGGGCATAATTCGAAAACTAAGACTGCTAGTGTTGCTCAGTCTTAGCATCAGCAATTTTTCTGGGTCTGGAAACTGATTAGCCCTGTATAATAGCTATTTATGCAACAAGTGCTAAAAGTTGACGACTTTTAGAACGCGTTGCATACAATATTTTATCTACGACCTTCATTTTACTGTTATTAATCCATAAATATCGATTTAACAAAGGTTTGCATCTACGAAACTTCTAATTTATGTCATAATAAATAGTAGGCCATGCCGCGCGGGCGAATGTTTGCGAAGCCAGTGCTGTCAGGGTCAGTTACGAAATGTAATTATTAATACTCCATATCTGACTGTATTCATTACATAACACTTTAATTATTTCAAAAACACTTTACCTGTCAAGAAGCAACTAGAATAACTTTACAACTTCACTTCCAGTTCGAAATTGTAATTTTATAACCTCACTTCACTTTTAGCACATGGGCTAAAAGTAAACAGCTGATTTCTTTAACCACGCTCAACTATAAAACGTTATAGCAAGTGTAAATAACTCATAAATCACAATGTTGAAAATACATGTTGCAAGTGCAGATTTTATTATTCCTTTTTTATCAATTGTTTCCAAAAATGTAGGTATGTCTAATAAAACCTACACTTTCCACATTGGAACTGCTACCATGGTAAAAAAATATGGACTAAATGCAATACAAGAGACTAATGATAATGAGAACACTTAAATATAATTATTTAAAAAAAGCTTTCCAAAATTATTTTAAATTACATTTTACAGTTCGAATGTCAATAGTCTACTTGCGAACAGCAAGCTATGAAAATACTACAAAATTCGTACATATCATAAATGAATGTATGTTTGGCGTCAGCATTATATTCATATTTAAAAAATATGGCTGTCAGCAAAATACAGTGGATGCAAGAAAAAGGTTATCAATGTTTTATTGGAAAACATCCAGATCGACTGTCTTTGTCTTAATCTACAGCGTGTAAAATTAAATATTAAGAATTTTGTATAGAACTAAATATTACCCTTATAAAATGCAAATACTTCAACAGCTTTCTGGTGCTGAATTCAATAAATGACTGGAATATCGCGAGCACGTTCAGGAAATGCGATTTACAAATTCTCAATTAATAAGATACATTATCGCATGAATTCACACTTGATGCAGGAAATAACACACTCAACATTCTCAGAAAATACATATCGGCGATATTGTCTGTTTCTGTAATACTATCTATTCCAGCATTAACTGCTCTTTTGCTCCTCCTGATATAGCAGCTGTGTTCTCTGATTGCAGCAAGATAGTGCACTCTCACACTACTCAGAAATATTTCCCAAAGGATGGATTGGTAGAAGTGTATGATTAAATGGCCAGCTAAGTCGCTTGATTTAACCGTTATAGATTTTTTTAAATTAACGATCGAGACATTGAAGAATTAAGGAAGCAAACACAAACTGAAATCCAATCAAGTACCAAAACGGACAGCACTTTGAACATTTAAAGTAGGTTTTTTTTCTATAATAACTGTCAAAGTTTTACAATGTTGGTAGTTATGTGATTAAAACGCTAGAACATTTTTATACCTCGTGTTGGTAGAACTTGTTCAAAATTATGGTTATGTGTCAATTTTGATTGTCAAAATTTATCATTCTTTCAATTTGTCGTTTAATTACAATTACCTTTAATTTTGCAAACATTCATTATGTTTATTTTCAAATATTGTAAGTTTAATAATTAATAAATTTGCAATATTTTACTATGCTTTGAATTCTTATGTTGTTTGGTTTATCAGTAAAAGATGGAAAATTGTCAATGAACGAAATAATTTTTAGCTTTATAAGAACCTGCTACATATAAACAAGGATTTGCAATTTAAAAGGAACATCGATAACATCAGACCATTTTTCGGTATGGCCATAGACAGTGTATTTTTAAATAATTAAATTTAAGTCTTCGAGCAATTGTTAGTTTACTTTCTATTGATTTTATTCCATAATTTTGGACCTTACAGTATGCATTATACCGCAATGTACTGTTAAAAGCGTGCAAGCTTTCAAAGAAATTTCGTACTTATTAAAAACTAGGTTTTAATGGCATAACTTAGCAAGTATGTTAACTGCGATCAACTATTAATTGGTGTTGCATAAACTAAAGCCTTCAAATATCCCTTACCAAAAAAATCAATTAAGAATAGGGCAGAAGACCTAGGAGATATGCAACTCGACTTCCTCTGCCAGTCTCTCTCATTGTTACTCTGATTTGAGTAATCCGTGACCATCAGAGAAAAATGCGGTGGTGCTCCATCCTACATTAACCGTAAATTGAGGCTATCATTTCGTTACGTCTTCTAACAATATGTGCAAAATATTGATAAAAAAGTCATAATAACTAGTCCCGGTGAGATGATTCGACAAAAAATTATTCCTATGCAATATGTACAAGCCCTACACCGGCTTCGTTGAGGGCTGTGACATCAACATCGAAGATGACATGAAACCCAGACCGACTGAAAACTGAGTAAAACGTATGCTGTCGCATGCGATACCAGATTTTGATTCGTCAGCAGAATCACTCAAAAATTAAATGACTACGTGAATACAATTGCCGGCCATGCTACCTCAGAGGAGATGGCATGCAGTTCTTTTAAGTACGACAAGCGTATCCAGGTATCACCGAGAATTTGTAAACTCATAGTAGCACAGTGAGCGGATGGCCCCACCTCTCAGGCGGCCGGCCCGGGTTCGAATCCCGGCGACTCTACAGTTTAAAAATCGTACGCTCCCCGGCTACCACGCTAACACCTGCGGTAGTCGTTGCTCCCTAACAAGGGAACTCTTCCTCAGTTTCGACGGGCAAGACTAGCCACCTACCCGGCCTAAGGGTAAAGAGAGAAGAAAGTAGCACAATATTCTGAAAGGAAGCTCATAAATTCAGGTAGCAGTATAACACAGTATAATAATCACATAAACGATAGCATGCAGGGTACAGGGTGTTTGCTCAAATGTTGACAGCTTCTAGCGACTTTGTTATTCCCGATAGAAAAAAATTGTTCAGATAAAAATTGTAGGGTATCATCCAGACCGTCCGAATTTGCTACGTAAAGAAACAATTGAGCATCACCGGTAAACTTTTTGACTTATTGTATACTTTATTTTAATGGAACACCCTATATATTGGATAGCGCTTAAAATTCTCTTTTCAAAAATATATAAGTTGCCTATAATTACTTCATCCATTGTTGAAATATCCGCTATTAAAGAATCAAAATATTACTAATTTACTATATGAAAGAAATCACAGTAACCATTGAAAAACAAAGTTATCAAATGACATTACTGGCGGCATGCGGCATGGAACATTTAGTTGTCAATTCGTTTTTACAATTGTTTTGGTATTAAAATTGTTGATTATTTCAATGGTTACTGTGAGATTGTAAATGAAAATACGGAAAAAAATGAAATCAATATAACAAAGCCACCACCAATATTTGTCAGCGGTGTTGAAAATATACAAATATAAACTACGGAAGTACAACCAACAATAGAGTAAAAGTGTAACAAAGACTAGATTAGGCTCCGAAGATGAAAATATTTAAATGTACTACTTTATCTGTATAAATGGGCCCTGAAGGGTGCCCATAAAGTTTCTTAAGCAAACTGTAAATGACAGCAAAAGTGCAATGTAAAGAAAGGAATCCAGGCAAAACCCGCAGCAAAGCAGATAAGGTACCCAAAGCACCGAATTACTGTACACAGTATTCAATTGGTGTTAAAGAATGGAAAACAATATATGTTATATAAATTTCCTTTCGTTGCACCCCCAGGCCCACTCAAATGACTCACGTATGGCTAGCAGAACATACAAAAGGCTCAATCCAGGAATGTTGCGTTCAAGGCAGCAACTAGGTCAAGGTCGTTGACTGCATGTGGAACTGCAAAACGTCACAGGGATTAATTAGGGCTCCAGCCTTGCGGCTATAAGGAATGCCCGAAATAGAATAAAGAACGTCTCAAGATGCAATCCGCAACCAAAAAATCCGTCAGGAATTGACGTGAGAGGGAACTCTCTTGTAAAACCGCCAGAGCTACATAAATCGCTACTTCAACAAGGGCAAATCTCATCAAAACTACACCACATGCCCGCAGAACTCTGGCGATCCAAAAGAACCTTAAACTTACAACCATTGCAGCCATATTTGACACTTCAAATCAATCAAGCTATACATTTCCATAGAAATTGTAGCTGTTTAGCACTCTTAAATCCTATTGACGTGGTGGATTAGCCCACATTTAACGCCTCACGCACTGATACAAACAAACCATGATCAAGAAGGTTGCGCATTAAGTTCAAATTATGAACTATAAAGTCCAAAGTGCAGAAATTGGAGAAAACAAAATCCCTTCAGCAGCAACAACAATTCAAACTTCCATGATTCCAGTACAAATATAGGGTCCCGGGTGGTGCAGCTTGAACAAGCGTCCACGTTCGATCAGTAGAACTTGGATGGGAGTTCCATGTCTGCTTCTCTCGGGGCCTCGTGATACGGCTGTCATGGAAATAGTTGGTACCGGATGTCATAATAACATCATGACAGTCGTTAGTGGAGTTGGAAGTCCCCATAAAATGTACAGCAAAGCCGATAATTGGCCTAACGGCTGTTGGATGATTACCAAAATTTTAAAAAAAAGTATGCTTCAAAGGCATTCCCATTGATATTGGCAGCGTCAGCCATTTCCATGTTAGAATAAAGAATAGTACTTACTTGAGAATACAATTCATTAATCATGTGACCCTTTTTAAACCCTTGGATACATGTGTACCACAGCAGTGATACAAAACAAAAATTCATCACCTTATTGTGGTCCGTTGCTACGCAAAAGTGTGAAAATGTTGGTTACCTTGCTGTCAATTTTAAGTCTATGTCAAATTCGAGGTTAGCAGGTTAGGTGTTCCGTCAGTTTTGACACAAACTAACACAAAACCTAACCTGGTAACCTCGAATTTGACATAGACTTAAAATTGACAGCAGGGTACCAACATAACAGTTTTTCAATTCATTGTATTCTGAATTGAAAAACTGTTAATGTTGGTTAATACAGCTCGCGGTATGATTAGTAATCAGTGATATTTCTCATTGAAACCGAAGGAGCAAACTCAAATCGTCCTTCGGACTCGTTGCATTCGCACCTCGGCTTCAATTCGAAAATATCACCGATGATAATCATACCACTTGTGGTATTATGGCTGAGAATACAATTCACTGATCATGTGACCCTTTTTAAACCAATTGGAAGCATAAAAACCCTTGGATACATGTGTACCACAGCGGTGATACAAAACAATTCGTATCACTCTGTTGCTATGCAAAAGTGTGGTTAGCAGGTTAGGTTTTGCGTCAGTTTGTGTCAAAACTGGTTAGTAGGTTAGGTTTTGCGTCAGTTTTGACACAAACTGACGCAAAAACTAACCTGCTAACCTCGAATTTGACATAGACTTACAGTGCCACCAACATAATTCATTGTATTCTCTCACTAAATACAACTCGCGGTACAATTAGTAATCGGTGATATTTCTCATTGGAACCGAAGGAGCAAATTCAATTCAATTCGCACCTCGGTTTCAATTCGAAAATATCACCGATGATAATCATACCACTTGTGGTATTATGGCTGAAAATAAAACCTTGCAAATCAGGAAAAGTTGCTAATGAAGTAAGTTAACGGGTCACTAAAAACTTCATGAAATATTCGTATAGTAGTTCCTTTTATAGTTTTTTCTTTTGAATTTTTTTGTTTTTTCTTATCCTATTTTTCTTTCTTTTACATTATTTTAGTATTTCGTTTTTTTAGTGTTTAAAGCTTTACACTCATTTTTTATCTTTTCACTTAGATTTTGTGGGAAATGAAGAAATATCAAAAAGTATACCTACCTCTCATGCTTTTGTTACACAAAACAATTAGTTTCGAGCTGTTGCCAATATTTAACCAGTTCATTATATACAACACTAAAATAGCAATTAGAAATTCCTGAAATAGAGAAAATAAAAAGAGTATTCACAAATATAAACTTATATTTCCGACATCTGGACACACTTGAGCGCCGACAATTTTATCAATATCATTACAAAACTGCGTTTTTTGCCGCATGACTTCGCAGGATCTGTGTTGCAAGCGATTGCGACACGATCCCGTTCCTACAATAATATTACTATCAAATATTATTACAAAAAACTTATAATAATTCGTACAAAAACGTACTACAATAAAAATATGAGATTCTTTCACTCAGTCCATAAAAACAGGAACACAATAATAAGTAATACTACGAGTTTTCTTATTGTTAATCGTGTAAAAATAAAATTACAGCTAAAATCACATTTCTTTCAGTACATCGATTATAATGTCAGTGAAGAAATGGGATGAGATGAGAAATGCAATAATAAATAAAGGCACAATGAGGGATGATACTAAATACACTGATCAAAAATGTAGGGGCAATATTTCAAGTCATTGCGGAATTTCCACAGCATCAATTCCATACAAGTCTGTGCGTCCTCGAAGCTGTTGTGTCCATTTGCACCACACTGAATGTCCCGCTTCAAAAAGAACGAGGCGAGCTGCTTCAGCGACCGCCTGTACGGCAGTCCCTTTTCGTGGGCGAATATTATCGACGTGTCGATAACTTTATAATGCACAATCTTGAGCACCCTAAGGTCGTTCTCGAGCCCGTGCCCGATTAAAATAGTGTCGGCACTAATAAAACCCATTAAGTCATTCTGCACTTCCCGCAGCGTTTTCGTGGCACTTTTTTTGTTCAAGTCTTTGGCAGTAATTCCCGAAAAACGCGTGTTGTAGTCTATGATATCAAGTTCAGGCTTCACAAAACTGTCGTACACTAGCCGCCCGTCAGTGCCTACAACAGTAATTTTAGTCACTTCCAGTCCCATGGCCGTGTAGCACATTTCACAGTCGAGTGCATACATGCCGCAGTTCCCATCCGGCGGTAAAGTCCTGCGGGGACGTGTATACACAAAGAAGTCGGGTAGGTTGAAGCCGACGGACAGCCCGCTCCAAACATGTAGTTTTGCAGAAGTACAACCCCGAGAGTCTGCCTTACCTTTGCAACAGGTGTATTCTCGAGGCGCCAGGCTGTAGGACTTGTGCTTTCCATTGTGGAGCTTGCCCCAATGGTAGTAGCAGCTGTCTTGGGAGATGTATTTGCCGTCGTTCGTAGAATAAAAGGCTTGGCTGCACCGGGAACAGGTGCGTTCTTCCGCTCCATCGTACAAAAGGTTGCTATCACAAGAATTATTGACGTTTTTTCTATCACATAGCTCATCCTGACTTCCTGAATCAGGAAATTTCTGGTTAGATAATGGAACCAAATCACCATCAGAGCTGGTGCTGTTCTCCTCTGAATCGACTTCTCCCGAGTCACTAGAACAACCAGATCCCTGTCCGCTGTCATGGTTAGCGTTCCACTCTGCTTTAATCTCAGAGTAGTCCATGCCCGGCACGAACTCTTGCGCATTGACGTCGAACTTCGACTCGGTCACGTTGATCTTCGTGTACCTGCTCTGGCTAAAAGTGGGAATAGCCATGAAGCTTTTGAAAATCACAGCACGTCCCTGATGTAGCTTGCTGAAGACGGGATATCCTATGGGCATCATCTCCTCGGACCGCAGCACGTACCTGGTCATGCACTGAGGCCACCTGTATTCAGGCAAGTTGAGCTGCTTAAGCTTCACGTAGTATTTTGATGGAGTGTACGTGGCTATCTTTGCGTTGCTGCTGGGACAAGCCTCGGGCCTCTTGGCTTTTGCCTTCTTTTTTATCTCAGTGGGGGAGTGGTCCTCACGGCGCCGGTTCTTGCGTTGGCGACGGGAGAGGCCCTTGGTGCGAGGGCTGGGGGTGGCCGAGGAGGGAGCGCTGCTTTCCCTGTTGCTATCGGAGTTGTTGCTGCTTGTGCTCTCTCGGTCCAAGCCCAAGTCGCCACCAGGGTCGGGGTCGAGGTCTTCTGTGCACAAAATATAGAGGTCACTACACAATCTACCATTGCGGAATGTTATTTCAGCACTACACTGCACTCACTCTCGCTCAAATCAAAACCACTGCTGTTTCGGTTTAGTTAAAGTGCTTTGACTGATTTTAAACGGCTTACTAAAAGCAACAACAGGTGGCTTTGGTTATTTATAAAAATTAGTTAATTAAAAGCAAATGTTTTATTTGAAACTATGGCTAATCAAGGAAGGGCTACTGCAATGGTACAAACAATTTTTTATAATGTGGTGTATTCTGTGGCACCCGAATAACTGTATAGACTCGAAAAAACTACAAATTACTACAATAATTCAAGAGTTTCCAGGCATATTTCCACTCGTGTCACTTATGATAAGTATAATTCTCTCTACGAATTTGGAGAACTACAAATTACTACAATAATTCAAGGGTCCCCAGGCATATCTAGCACTCGTGCCACCTATGATACATACAATTCTCTCTATGGATTTGGAAAAACTACAAATTACTACAATAATCCAAGGGTCTCCAGGCATATCTAGCACGTATGTCACCTACGATAATATAATTCTCTATATGGTTTTGAAAAAACTACAAATTACTACAATAATTCAAGGGTCTCCAAGCATGTCTAAGACATGTCACCTACGATAATATAATTCTCTCTATGGTTTTGAAAAAAACTAGCACTTGTGCGACCTATGATGCATACAATTCTCTCAATGGATTTGGAAAAACTACAAATTACTACAACAATTAAAGGGTGTCCGAGCATGTCTAGGACATGTCACCTAGGATAATATAATTCTCTCAATGGTTTTGAAAAAACTACAAATTACTACAATAATTCAAGGGTCCTCAGGTATCTATAGCACTCGTGTCACCTACGATATGTATAATTCTCTCCTGCATTTGGAAAAACTAGAAATTACTACAATGATCCCCAGGCATGTCTAGCACTCTTGTCACCTATAACACGTACTATGGATTTAGAAAAACTATAAATTACTACAATAATTCAAGGGTCCCCAGGCATATCTAGCACTCGTGCCACCTATGATACATACAATTCTCTCTATGGATTTGGAAAAACTACAAATTACTACAATAATCCAAGGGTCCCCAGGCATATCTAGCACTCGTGCCACCTATGATACATACAATTCTCTCTATCGATGTGAAAAAACTACAAATTACTACGATAATTCAAGGGTCTCCAAGCATGTCTAAGACATATGTCACCTACGATAATATAATTCTCTCTATGGTTTTGAAAAAAACTAGCACTTGTGCCACCTATGATGCATACAATTCTCTCAATGGATTTGGAAAAACTACAAATTACTACAACAATTAAAGGGTGTCCGAGCATGTTTAGGACATGTCACCTAGGATAATATAATTCTCTCTATGGTTTTGGAAAAACTACAAATTACTACAATAATTCAAGGGTCCTCAGGTATCTATAGCACTCGTGTCACCTACGATATGTATAATTCTCTCCTACATTTGGAAAAACTAGAAATTACTACAATGATCCCCAGGCATGTCTAGCACTCTTGTCACCTATAACGCGTACTATGGATTTAGAAAAACTATAAATTACTACAATAATTCAAGGGTCCCCAGGCATATCTAGCACTCATGCCACCTATGATACATACAATTCTCTCTATGGATTTGGAAAAACTACAAATTACTACAATAATCCAAAGGTCCCCAGGCATATCTAGCACTCGTGCCACCTATGATACATACAATTCTCTCTATGGATTTGAAAAAACTACAAATTACTACAATAATATAATTCTCTCTATGGTTTTGAAAAAAACTAGCACTTGTGCCACCTATGATGCATACAATTCTCTCAATGGATTTGGAAAAACTACAAATTACTACAACCATTAAAGGGTGTCCGACCATGTTTAGGAGATGTCACCTAGGATAATATAATTCTCTCTATGGTTTTGAAAAAACTACAAATTACTACAATAATTCAAGGGGGGTCCTCAGGTATCTATAGCACTCGTGTCACCTACGATATGTATAATTCTCTCTCCTGCATTTGGAAAAACTAGAAATTACTACAATGATCCCCAGGCATGTCTAGCACTCTTGTCACCTATAACACGTACTATGGATTTAGAAAAACTACAAATTACTACAATATTCCAAAGGTCCCCAGGAATATCTAGCACTCGTGCCACCTATGATACATACAATTCTCTATGGATTTGGAAAAACTACAAATTACTATCTACAATAATTCAAGGGTCTCCAAGCATGTCTAGCACTTATGTCACGATAATACAATTTTCCTCTATGGATTTGAAAAAACTACAAATTCCTGCAATAATCCAAGGGTCCCCCAGAATATCTAGCACTCGTGCCACTATGATACGTACAATTCTCTCTATGGATTTTAAAAAACTACAAATTAATACAATAATTCAAGGGTCTCCTAGCATGTCCTAGCACTATGTCACTTACGATAATACTATTCTCTCTATGGATTTGAAAAAACTAAAAATTACTACATAATCCAAGGGTCCCCAGGAATATCTAGCACTCGTGCCACCTATGATACATACAATTCTCTATGGATTTTAGAAAAACTATAAATTACTACAATAATTCAAGGATATCCAGGTAGTCTAGCACTCGTTGACCTATGATACGAATCATTTCCTCCTGAATTTGGAAAAACTACAAATTACTACATAATCCAGTGGTCCCAGGCATATTTAACACACGTGAAACCTATGATACGTACAATTCTCTCTATGAGTTTGGAAAAACTTCAAATTACTACAATGATCCAAGGGTCCCCAGAAATATCTAGCACTCGTGCCACCTATGATACCTACAATTCTCTCTATGGATTTTTAAAAATCTACAAATTAATACAATAATTCAAGGGTCTCCAAGCATGTCTAGTACGTATGTCACCTACGATAATATAATTCTCTCTATGGATTTGAAAAACGTACAAATTACTACAATAATTCAGTGGTCCCCAGGTATAACTAGCACTCGTGCCACCTACGATACGTACAATTCTCTCTGTGGATTTGAAAAACTACAAATTACTACAGTCATCCAAGGGTCCCCAAAAAAATCTAGCAGTCGTGCCACCTATGATATGTACAATTCTCTCTTGGTTTGAAAAAACTACAAAATACTACAATAGATTCAGTGGTCCCCAAGCATATCTAGCACTCGTGCCACCTATGATAGTACATACATTTCTCCTCTATGGATTTGGAAAAACTACAAATTACTACAATAATTCAAGAGTCTCCAAGCATGTCTAGCACTTATTTCACCTATAATAATACAATTCTCTATAGATTTGAAAAAATTACTAATTACTATAATAATCCAAGGGTCCCAAGGATATCTAGCACTCGTACCACCTATGATACATACAATTCTCTCTACTGGATTTGGAAAAACTACAAATTACATACAATAATTCAAGAGTCTCCAAGCATGTCTAGCACTTATTTCACCTATAATAATACAATTCTCTATAGATTTGAAAAAATTACTAATTACTATAATAATCCAAGGGTCCCAAGGAATATCTGCACTCGTACCACCTATGATACATACAATTCTCTCTATGGATTTGGAAAAACTACAAATTAATACAATAATTCAAGGGTCTTCAAGCATGTCTGGCACTTATGTCACCTAAGATAATATAATTTTCTCTATGGATTTGAAAAAACTATAAATTACTATAATAATTCGGTAGTCCCCAGGCATATCTAGCACTCGTTCCACCTATGATACATACAATTCTCTCTGTGGATTTGAAAAAACTACAAATTACTACAACAATCCAAAGGTCCCCAGGAATATCTAGCACTCGTGCCACCTATAATACGTACAATTCTCTTTATGGATTTGATAAAACTACAAATTACTACAATAATCGAAGGGTCCCCAGGCATATCTAGCACTGGTGCCATCTATGATACTACAATTCTCTCTAAGGATTTGGAAAAAACTACAAATTTCTACAATAATTCAAGGGTCTCCAAGCATGTCTAGCACTTATGTCACCTACAATTCAAGGCGCTCCAGACATGTCTAGTACTTATGTCACCTATGATACGAATAATTCTCTTCTGAATTTGAAAAAACTAGAAATCATTATAATAATCCAATGGTCTCCAGGCAAGTTTAGCACTCATCACCTATGATATGTATAATTCTTTCGATAACTATCATTTTTATACTAAAAAATTCAATTTTCATATGGGGTTTAAAAGATTGCAAGTAAATCAGCTATTACTATAAGAAATTAATATGTTGTGTATCAATTTTGTAAATAACCAATCTACAGACTAAGAACTAAATGTTGCCCGTTGCTATTCAAACTGAAATTGTAAGCATACCCACAACTACATTAAATGGTATCACATATTTCCAATTTGACAGATTTTGTTTTTAAAAATGTTAGCTGCTTTTTCTTTCATGATGTGCGTAATATACACAGGGTGTCTAGCAGATATGGCATTCAAAATTCCCGTATAATTCCCGTACTTTCCCGGTCATTTTATTAGGATTCCCGGATACTTTCTGGTCTTCCGGTCTGACTTTTTCGGGTATTCATTAAAAAAAAAAACGACCTGTCTTCGCGCGTCCCGTACATTTTTGCAATTATTCCGGATAATCCGAAAGTTTTTACGGAAAGTTCGCTTATTATTTCCGTAAAATGGCAAAAATTACTGCAAATTCCCTTTGATAAAAAAATTCCCGGTTGCCTAAAAAATTCCGGCATATTTCCCGCATTTTCAAGGGCACTTTCAAATTCCCGTATAATTCCCGGTTTTCCAGGAATTCCCGGTCGCTAGACACCCTGATACAATAAATATTATATTATTCCATATTACAAAAAAAAAATAACCTGAATGTCTTTATTGACAAGTTTTGAAAATTAACAACAAAATTTCAGGAGTTCCAAAAATTGATCTAAGATATCTAGATGATTTACTGCGATTTTCATAGACCAGAAAGATATTTACAACGATCACAAGCAGATTTCCAAAAATTGTTAAAATGATTTCTAAACATCCCGAAAGGATTTTCTAAAATTGTCCATGGCTACTAAGGAACTTTACAAAAATTGTCAAAAGATCTCTATAGATTGTTAGAACTCTCTAATAAAGGATTTCAAAAATTGGCAGAATTTCCAATAACCGACAGGATATTTCCAGGACTTGTAAGATTTTTAATAACAACAGATTTCACAAAAATCTCAATGATTTCCCAGAGAAGTAACTGTATAGAGATAAAATTACATTTTCTACGATTTACAAAACTTGCCATTTATTTTGTATTTCTATAGAATGAATTGCTTTCAAAAAATTGCCAAAAGGTATTGCTAAGGCACATTGTAATATTTTTAATGACTGGGGGGGAGGGGGTACTAACACGGTTTCAATATTATTTCCTGAAGTAATTTTCTTAAACATTCTTTCACTAACTCATTGAACATATCTGTAACTATTTAGTTAATTAAAAAATAATTCCTTACATGTGTTGGTAAAAATTTAGGGTCAGAGGTTGCTCCTGCTAGTGACGTAGAAATTAGGGATGTCGTACCCGGTCTAAAATCAAACCCGGGTACCCGAAAACAGTACCCGGGTACCCTCGGGTACCCGAAATATATAACAAAAATGTTAGCGTACATCGGAACATCTGAGGTAGCTACAATTTCTTTCTTTACGCAGCGAGTTTTAAACTGAACTAAATTGAAATAGTACCTACTCCCCAATTCAAACTGCAGGTGTCGTCTATTATTTGTAAATATTTTCACACTTACGAAATTCGTAACAGCATCAAAATCACACAGAATATTTTTATGTTACTTCATCCCATAGTGACGTGATATAATTGTACAATTGACGGGTTGAATATTTTTGCGAAAGGAATTTATTATATCAAACAAGAAACATTATGTGGTATGGGATGGGGTGATTATAGTTATTACTGAATAGTTTTCTTTTTCTAGAGCGTATTCTTATTGTTTTTAAGTTTTTATTATCTTCTCCGAAAAAGACTGACTTTCTAGAACTTACATAATTTACTAGTCGGGTACCCGGGTCCTGAAAATATACCCGGGTTGACTATTACCCGGGTCGACCCGGGTACCCGGGTACCCGCCGACATCCCTAGTAGAAATGATTAGTTATTTATTCAAGACTATGAAATAAAGTTGGAAGATTATTTTTGGGTGAACTGTTGATCGACAGCTCCTTCGGAGATACACAGTACTGGTTTATTACTTATGTAACCTTCGCAAACTCATATTACAAATATTTATAAGAAAGTTATTAAGAAAGGTTTATGTATGAAATAAAAAACTAGAAATGGACTTCAATGAAACTAAGTAACATACAATGACCTTTTCTGGTAAATTTGCCACACTGAATATGTTCCAAGGAAAATATCGCAAAATTAGGAATTGTGCCAAGAGCCAAGGTCCGAGTAACATTTACGATGATAACAATTTCCAAGTCTAGAACCGAGTCGAGATGACTCATGCACTATCACAACAAAAAATTTGATGAATCGAGTTCCAGGTAACTTCTGGTTTACTCACTCGTGTAAAAAGAGCATGACCTAAGCACAAGTTAATAAATTCAGATGCCTTGCAATTTATTGTTTAATTACATAATGTAGAGTACACTTTTGATCATGCTATTAAACTTCACTTGATGTAATTAAAATTTGAGAATTAGAGGTTTGCTTTGAAATGAGTGAAATTTACTGTCTTTGAATTTTTGAAATCGTCACATGTGGTAGGTAGCCTTGACAATCCTTATCTAAGCATCGATAATATAAGCTGTTTTGGTATTTACGCATCCAGGAATCCCTTGGTGGACAGGAAAACCACTATCGTCTTAACAATTAGTCATAAAAAACAAAATATTACAGCACATTTTAGTATAATTTGTAATTTTGTTTACGGAATAGTTTTTTAAAAGTTCTAGTACTATCTAATAAAATACCTTTGTAATTACAGAATAGGAAATCATGAAGTGACTCATTTACGGAGTAGTTTGACTGGAAACCAGGAATTAGTAAATAAACAAATACTACACTGAATAAATGTAGTTTTTGTTTCTAAACAAGGTAAACATTTTTCCCTGATGGCCATTAAGTTGTATTCCATTGCCATTAGCAATGTAGAAAAATAAAATTACTATTTACACCACGGTAATGGGAAATAAATAAATCTCCTTATTAATAATTATTCCAATTTGCAGTTATTATATTTGTCAATCGAACTGGCAAGTTCCTATTAGCATAATTTTCCAATAACTTTCAATTCTAATTACCTAAAACTTGATTTTTCACATTCTGCGTCATTATGATGAACTTATTTAACGATATGAGCTTGGTGATTTTAAATTTGTCTAGTTTATCAGCTTAGATTAACCGGTTGGAACTGACTAAAGTAGTTATATAATAAGTTAACGTGAGATAAGGAATATTGTTTCTACGTTGAAGGGACACGTATAGCACTTTACAGAATTTTGAAGTTTTAAGAGAGCGAACAGAGTATCTACTGAAATAATGTGCCTTTTTCCAATTCTTAATGCTTTTTAAAGAATATTTCAAATTTACTAGTGCAATTAAATATTGAATGCGAAAACCTAAGCCACATTCTTACTGTAACCACAATTAGTACAGACATTGTTCGATCAAAATTGGGTGAATCCACCAAATTTGCTCGTTAGCGAGGTACAAATCTACGTTTAAAAACCATTAAGAATTGCAAAGGCCAGTTTTTGACTTAACGCTCAGTAAGCATCATACCTTCAGCGCATGAAGCCAAGTACTTCCCGTTGCTAGCAAAATCCATGTCTTGCACTTGGCCCGTGTGTCCCTTCAGGGAGGTGAGCAGCCACGGATGCGAGTAGGCCTGCTTGTCGGAGCGGCTGCTCCAGCGTCCCTCGCGCCCTTTTTCTTCCTTTGCTGGTGGCTGACTCTTTCTTCTTCTCTGCCTGCTCGGTCTGCTTCTCATCTGCAGCAATACACAAGGTTAGAAGGGGCGCCTGTTGTCAAGTGCGAGGCAGTGCAAAAACTTTGTTTAGGACGGGACATAACCAAAAATTTGACACATTTACTACAGCAAATTTAGAGGCCGCGCTATTTTTAGGCTGAACAAGCTGTGGGAGTGTGGAGCTTCACTCACGTACAGAAATAACCTCAATACGCGCACGTGCTCGCGCTCGAGGAGGTGCACTTTTTTTCAATTGTCAACGAGTGTCAGATGGGGACTATAGTGATTTTCAATGAGTGTAAGAAGGGGCTGTAGCGATTGTGAGGAGAAATGCAACTAATAATAACTAAATCTTACTTTTTGACTCTTCCACGGTTTTCGGCTCAGCGTTTAGCTGTTTTAAAATGTACACAAGCAGAAGCACACAAGCGCCGACAAAAGCCGACAGCAAAACTGTGGAATTTCTTAGCAAGTTCATTCCTTCACTCTCCATTTTTCAAGTTTAGTAAATCCTCTACCAAAGCGGCTCACAGACGTGCCAAACACTCACACAAACGCTGCTGAGAACTACTAATCAACACGCGGTCACGCGCACTTTAACGCTTCCACCCTCTGATTGGTCAACACTGGCGATGGTCGAAAGCCCGCGAATTATGAACCAGGGCTATCTTCATCTGATTTTGTACACTAGACGGTATCCTCTGGACATCCTTACGCGAGCGCGAACTGTACAACCCATTCGATTCACTTCCACGTTGGAAGAATCTACGTGGAAGCTTTTGCTTCTCTTCGTACAAGCACCGAATCTTCAAGGAAACTGAATCGAACGCGCGCCTGGTCCTGTATATAACGAAAAACCCGCGATTGTTGCCGATCGCGCACGAGCGCCCCCTTCGATCAGTAGTAAATTCACGTGGATTTTTCAGGCAGGCGCACAGCGCCGGACTCGTAAACTTTCTACTTAGATTCTAGGGAGATAATGATGATAACAAGAAAATACTTATTCAACAGCTTTATGTATGCTAAAAGCCAATTCAATTTTTAAACAATCATATCAGGGTTTTTTGTCTACCAAAAGTTAGCAACAAAAATGTTACTTACCACGACACATTTAAAAGTTCAAAATAAGAAAAACAAAAATTGCTACTGTTTATTTACAGTTTTGGCCAATAGATTCTTTTAGTGGCAAAAGTCGCGGAAGCACTACGAAGCGTTTTTAAGTTCACTAGATTTATACGAGCTTAAAAACAAATTCCCCTTATTTAAATGTATTATCTTGTTATTCGGGGCCTTCCCAGGTTTTATTTACAAAATTATCGAGCAGCTTTATAATACTTTAATTAGTCAGTGACGTTTTTCACTTTTTTAGAATGTTTGTTAACAATTTATTTAGATGCATCTAGAACTCCACTAAAATAGCATGGGAAAACGTTTCGACCTACAGAAAATTTCAAATATTGCTTTATTAATATTATACGATAAAAAGTGTGGGTAAAATGATTTTGAAGTGAAATACTTGTCAATTTTAGTGCAACTTGTCGAATTCAAGACATCTTTAGATATTTCTCTAGCTACGTGATTCAGGTGACTATTTTTCTCAAAAATGTTGACCAATTGGAGAGCTACAATTTAAAAATTACAAACAATCACATGCGCATAAAATCAATAATTTTACATTTTTTGCGTTAGTGCAAGTTACCAATACATTCTGGAATTTAAAAATTATTTTGATTTTGCATGTCGGTTAATATTAAATAAATAAATATTAACATTAAAATAACTTCGTACGAAATTGTCTGTCGAATATCCAAATCAAATCTAGTAATACATCACACTTTAAAAACGTAGACAAATACTTACACTGAACACAAAATAGTACACTTTTTCTGCTCAATCTTAATAAGTTCGCCTTTTTATAATAATTTATTAGGTCGCTATTTTGCTAATCGGTTATAAACGAAGTTTGCATTTCGTATTGCATAAAAATAGTGAATAAACGGTAATTACTGAATATAGATACTGGTAATATGGAACTAACTCCATAGGCTTATCTTTTTCGCCGTGAACGCAAAAATGGCCCCCGAAAACAATTCCCCCCGGAAAAAATGACCCATGGAAAAAATTCCCTTTGAAAACATGCCCTGAAAACCCCATGAAAACCATACGTAAGCTACAGAATGACATTTACAATTGACAATTAAGTTTTGCTTGGGGTAGTAACAATTGACAACTGGAATATATTTTCTTATTAAAGCATATAATTCCTGAAATTCAACCAACGTAACGATGACATAGAGAAATATATTTTCATATTATTAATTATAATAATTAATTAAAAGCATTAGTACTTGATTAACAATGATTTTAAATTGTTCCATTATACAGGTTGACCTAATACACCTTAGTACCAAAATACTCCTTAAAAAGATACAGTGTGTTAAAATAATAATTTCTATATTTGGAAAGTAAACATTTCAACTGTTAAAGTCAAGTAGCCTGATTTGATAGTCAATTTTAAAACAATGTTAAGACAGTGGCTGTAATAAACATCCTTTAATTGTTTGAAAGACTTTGTTGTATTTTTAAAAGAACGTTTTTACTCCAGGAGAAATAGCAAGAAAAAAAAGCAAAAACCTGCACCATTATTCGTTAGAGAACCCTCATGTAACAGGACGTACGGTTTCAGCAACAATTTTCTGTCATTGTATTGGGGGGGGGGGGGGGGGGGTCTGCAATGGTTCTTTATTGGAGCTGCAAGAACTTGATAATCGCATCAATGTGAATGTTTACGCCGGAAGAAATTCCCCGGAAAAAATGCTCCAAGAAAAAATTCAACCGGTTCTACCTAGAATAAGCGATCTGAGGTATAATTGTCATAGTTTCATTTGTTACATCGATCGTTTGTAGGGTATTTATTCCCCCGAATAACTTTATGCTTGGTTTGTAGAACCGGCCCTAAATGATTTAAAATTGACAATTAAGTTATGCTTTAACGTTATTGTTTAGTTAAAAATCAATGATAGTTACTTACGTTATGTTATAATGCCGGAAAATTACTTAATATTTTACGGCCCTGAATCGTAATAGTATATTATGTCATTAGGAGCAAAAGTTATATTTTATGTGGCGAGGCTGGACGGGTTATCTGCCGAGCTTGCGAGGCAGGTAAGTACAGCCGAGCCACATAAAGATACTTTTGCTCCGAATAACATATAGTATTTTTTCTTCAAACGTTTTTATAAGAAATTATTTACAACTTTGTGAACAAAATTCGAAGAAAATTACTTGATCTCGTCAGCGGCAGATAATAACTTTTTATCTGCCGCTCGTGAGCGACAGATAATATTATCTGCCGCTTGGCAATAAAGTGACTGTTTAGCATCATCAATCCAGCAGTATAATGCCATATTTTACTGCCGTTTGAAGAAAAAAATATTTTATTTAATACTGTTTTTATACAACATGTTCATTGCAAACGTCCATAAGTCGCGCGGCTGTCGAAATTCAAACGTATGAATATGTTGGTGGCACTGTAAGCAGTGTTGTCTCCAGGACGGGGGTGACCGGAAGCCCCCCCCCCCCCCCCCGGCAATACAAATCCCCCGGAAATATTACCACTTTATGTTTATATTTTTGTACCTATAAAATAATGGGTGGATCGCTCGAGAATAGATAAAACTACCCCCCCCCCCCTCCGGAGTAAACAGTCTGAATTTCACACTGACTGTAAGTCTGTCAAATTCGGGGTTAGCAGGTTAGGTTTTGCGTCAGTCTGTGTCAACACTGACGGAAAAACCTAACCTGTTAACCTCGAATGTGACATAGACTTCAGTATCACCAACATATTATTCATCAGTTGTCTAGCAACACTTTCCGGCCTTGTGATGTAATGTTCTTTCCTCCGGCCTTGTAATGTAATGTTCCACTTTCCGGACTCAAATTAATGACGTAAAGTCGTATTTTCGGACAGTATGAAATAAAATATTATTTATAAAAGCTATACCATATACATAAATAAATATGTAATCTTTCCTTTTGTAAAGCCATGTAAAGAAACAAATATTATTAATATCATTATTAAAATAAACTTCCAATATCATTGTGCCACTGTTCTAAAGACGATTACATCATTATTTTACTGTTAAAACTTTTGTTCTCTTTTTCTTTTTATAACAAGATTTATTAAATCGGTAACCTTTGTCAAAAAGATCATCGATATGAAAATAGATGGCAATTTACATTTAATTGAAACTGTCAGTTTTGGTGTGCCTAGAGCGGGCAGCAGTAACAAATACATTATTTTATCTGCCGTTTTCAGGAACTAATAGTCTTATGCATTCGCCATTGCATAAACTAGCCCGACACTCCAACGCAATATAGAACACATTGATTTATTTTCATCTAATTTAAAATGCTATTACAAAACATGTTCAAAAATTAACAGGGATGGCCATTTAAACCAAATTGATTAGAAGTTAGTTTTATGTTTGGAACTGGTTTCGTTAATTTTTTTAGTTACTTATTTATTACATTAATGTTTAGTTAATACCTTTGTTATTTTAGTTCATTGTTATGCTTTCGTTTATAGATTGATTATTTTTAATTACTCTTTATTATATCATGTTTTAAGTTCATTTCTTCTCTGTAATTGGTGTATCCCTGTTGAGAGGAAGTAAATAAATAAATTGTTATTGTTGCTTGGGGTAGCAATATTGACAACTGAATTATTTTCTTTAGTTGATATATTCAATCAGTTCTAGAATAATGTTACGGCAATTAACGCTTTTGTTTACGTTAATGTATGTCATTTTGTAGTTTGCAATGGCAAAACATGATAATTTTTCAACCTACCAGCAGAAAGTGGAAGTCTTAAAAACGAATTAAGCAACAAAGACAAATACTATCCCAACCTTCAAAGAAATTTGGAAGAAAAATTATGTAGTTTACATTCTCGTTTTGTTACAGTTGAACACAAAAAATACAAATCTCGAAGCTAAAAGAAAAAAACTACGGAATACAAAGATAAAATTAAGAAAAAATTCAAAACAGTAAAAGCAGATCATAATATTGTTCAATAAGGTGTTTTTAACTTCTTTAGTTAATTTACTTAATATTGAATACACTGCTTAGCTGAGGAGAAAAAGAAAAAATCGATCAAGATTCCCAGCAAGTAGAGATGTCAACGAAATTGTCTGCAGATCCTCATCTTCAAATAGATGAGTTTAATTCCTCTTTATAACATGACTTTGTCCAATAAAGTTCTACATTATGTGCTTGTTATATAAATAGCTATATTGAGCAA
Organism: Agriotes lineatus; assembly: GCA_940337035.1. Taxonomy (NCBI): domain Eukaryota; kingdom Metazoa; phylum Arthropoda; class Insecta; order Coleoptera; family Elateridae; genus Agriotes; species Agriotes lineatus. The sequence continues at coordinate 68,213,391 of OW679200.1, read as the reverse complement.
TCGGTAAAATGTTTAGAAATGCATTCACTCTTTTTGGGTTCGTTAACTGTGACGATAAGGTCAAATTCCCGTATCCTTGGTAGTTGGTATGACAACAACAAAATATCAAGCCCTATAGATCGTTCCATAATTAAAATTCAGTACAGGATTTTATGCAGATCGACGTTGCCACAAATCGCACAAATCTCCTTGGAAATAAATCCCACCTGTCATTATAATAAATCTCCCGTTTGTATTTCCCGGGCACTTAACAACTACTAATAGCTTGATTCGTTTTATCCGCATCTGGCATTACATCAAGCAAACTTAGACCGTCGGTTGCTGCCGAGAAGTGGCAACATCGCCAGCAAATTCCACTAAGAATTACATTGCCCTATGCTGCCCATACTGAATTTAAAGTATGGAACGATCTATAGGACTGTTAAGAACATTGTTTTGTATTTCGTTACTATAAAAATAACAATCACCCACTATATTTAGGACATACAGTATTTGTCATAATCAACGGTATTTTTATGTTTATTAGTTGATAGCGCAAAAAACGCTATACAAGACTCGATCATTAAGTGCCTTACTGGAACAGGCCTCAAAAATAGAAAAACTCGGCCACTTCGACCATACTAACGGGTGTTCATAAACAGTCCGTCATCCCAGTAGGTTTTGACTTCAGAAACGTATGTCTATTAAATTGAGAAAAAATGCGCTATGACAGTACTCAATGACGTTTCATTGAGTTGTTACGAATTAATCAAAGACATAACATTTAGTTTTTTAAGCAACTGGGATGAAACTGTTGTCTGAACAATGA